>OU026158.1:21153370-21827489 GCA_907269105.1 Volucella inanis
CCCATGAGCCCAAATTTCCGGTCTTTTTCGCTTTATTTGACCTATGTGATATTTACGAACATATAATAATCAATTTCAAATTCAATTTCAATTTCAATTTATTTGATTGCAATAGTGTACACTTAAATAAAAAATACGAGTATATGGTCTTTTATTATACATATATTACAAACAATTTTGAAAGGGGTAAATACTGGTGGAGTGAAAAGTAACCTCCTTAAGCGCCAGAATTCGCTGCAACTGCAAAAAAAGGTTATAGTGCCTCAAAGTCCTTTCATATGTTATTTAGGAAGATATGCCAAATTTCAGTGCGATACAGTCTTTAGTTTTGTTTTGACAGCTGATTGTTTTGGATGTGTTTGGCATCATGTTAAGTATGGACAAAAACGATTTTCGTTCTCTCATAAAACATTATTTTTTGAGAAGCAAAACGGCGAAGCAAGCAAAAGAAAAGTTGGACTAATATTATGGGGCTAATGTTCCGTCAGATAACACCGTCAAATATTGGTTTCGAGAGTTTCGTGGTGGCCGCAACTCCACTACCGATCAAGTCCGCAGTGGCAGGCCCTCCGCTCAAAAAAAAAAAATAGATGAAATGGTGTTGGCTGACCGGAAAGTGAAGGTGCGCGAGCTAGCAGATACCACAAAGATTAGTACTAAGCGCACACGCCATATTTCGGGCAATATTCTGCATATGAAAAAGTAATTCCGCCGCTGGCTGCCGCGCATACTCACTCTTGACCAAAAACACGAACGCTAGAGCGTTTTGAAAGAGTGTTTGGACTTGCTGATGCGGAATCGGGTGGACTTTAGGCGTCAATTGGTAACTGTTGAACACCAGAGAACTAAAGAACACCTGTGCCCGACAATGGACTGAAGCCGGCAAGAGTGCTCCTAAGCGGCCAAGGGAGGCTCGATGCGTCGGAAAGATTATGGCGTCGGTTTTCTGGTATTGTCATGGCATACTCTTAGTGGACTACCTCGAAAAAGGAAAAACCATTAACGCGAATATTGCTGTGCATTATTAAAGCGATTGAAGGCTGAAATCGCTGCAAAACGGCCTCACATGAAGCGAAAAAAAATTTTGTTTTTGCAAGACAATGCACCGGCGCTCAAGAGCATCGCAACCATGGCTAAAATCAATGACTTACGGCTCCAATTGCTGTCGCATCCATTGTATTCACCCGATTTGGCTCTCTTGGACTATTATCTCTACCCAAACCCCAAAAGATGGCTTATCAATAAAAAATTCAGCTCACGCGAGGAAATCATCGACGCCACGGAGGAGTATTTTGCAGACCTTCCGGAAAATTACTTTTCGGACGGGATCAAGAAGTTGAAAAATCAAACTAAAACGGGACTATATTGAATAAAATAAAAAAACATTTAAAAAATTTTTTGTTTTCATTCCCAAGGAGGTTACTTTTCAGCCCATCTAGTATATGTATTTATTATAAGTTAAAATCTTCCTGGAAACGCTCAAATGGGAAGTCCTACCTAACCCGCCATATTCCTCAGATATTGCGCCGACCGATTATTACTTGTTTTGCTCGATGGCACATGTTCTAGCCGATCCAGCAGTTCCGCTCATATGAATACATCAAAAAATGGCTTGATTCGTGCATAGCCTCAAAAGATAAACACTTTTACCATAACGGTATTCGAGCTCTGCCAGAAAGATGGGAAAAAATTTGTAGCTAACGAAGGGTAATATTTGGAATGATTCATCTGTAATCATTTTTTCACAATATTTTCATAAAAAATAATTAATAAAAATAAATTAATTAAATAATAAAAATTATTAATTAAATACTAATAAAGCCAAAAATGTATAATACAGCAATAATCCAGAGTAATGAAAGTAGGCGTAAAGATATTAATAGGAGATAGAGCAGATAAGAAAAAAAAAAAAAAACAGAAAATCAGAGAAGAAATAAACTTAGAGGAGTAGGAAAGTAGTTATTGATATTGCTTAAGGTGTTCCAGTGCTGCATTTTGGAATAATGTAGTTTGCTTAGCGGCTAAAGGAAGTGTGTTTCAAAGCCGGGTAACCTATATAAAGATACGTACAGAGTTATGGTAGTTTAAGCGTGGCTGTATCGGGGAAGTCCGTAGACATACCTTATCGTATCATTAAAGAATAGAAGTTACTTTTGGTGCGAGAGGGAATCATGCGTGCAGTTGACAGCAGCATAGTCAATTATAGGCAGAAGTAGCGTTTTCACACATCTGACCTTTGTGTCTTAGGCGTCAGGTTAAAAGAGAGGCAGAATTTATGTGAATCATTATGTGATCAACAGCGGTAAATGATCTATTTAATTTGTAACCCAGATAAGTAACCATGTCAACAAAATTGATTTGTCTGTCATTCAGGAATACTGGTGTTATTCCGTCCAGGTTAAAATGTTGTTTGGATATTAAAAACAATTTGATTTTATTGGGTTGAGGTGAAGTCGGTTACAAATAGACCAGCCATCAATTTTGAACAGGTCTTAATTTAATCTGACGATTAAGTCCTCAACAGGATCTGTGTATCTTCGGCATATAAGTGGATATCAACAATTGAAGAGAATTTTGGTAGATCTTTGACAAAAAGACAGCATAGGATTGGACCAAATATAGACCCCTGAGGAACTCCTGAAGTTATAAGCCAAATTATAATATAAGTGTTTGACATAGTGCCCTATGATTAACACTATCAAAAGCCTTTTAGAAGCCAAGCAAACATATCACTGTTAAGTAATTCGTTTCACAGTTAACCCTTTTATATTTGAGAATTTTTATTTGATTTGATGATTAGCTCGAAAGCCATACTGCAGAGGGGATAACAGACTATGTACAATAGCTTGGTAAAGTCTACAATTTAGGGAGCCAGAGCCTTCTCGAAGATTTTTGATAAACATGGTAAGATGTTTATAGGTCGAAAGTCAGTTAACGAAGAAGGCTTTTTCGGAACGGTTATGAAAGTGACCAGTTTCCAACAATCAGGAAATGTGGAGGCAGTTATGTAAAATTTAATTATGTGCTTAAAGCAATTTAAAATGTGAGGTAAAATAAACTTCACGAAACATATTGGCATTCTATCTTCTCCTATAGCATTCGATGTAAGGTTTCTTACAATATGCACTAAGTCGAGCTCTAACACAGGTTAAAAATTGAAATCAAAACCGGTAGTAAAGTCATAATTTGGAGTGAAAAGTGGTTCGGTTATATCATTCGAAATAAACACATTATTAAGATAGTCAGTATCAGGGATACTATTAACCATTACTTTCTTTCCAACTATATTAAATAGATAGTGTCTTTTCTTTGCTCTTCCAGTAAATGAAGTGGAGTACTTACACGCACGGTAAAAAATTTCCCAATTAAGAGTAGTTGACCTTGATCTTTTGAAGAGGTCTAATTTTAATGTTTGCAGAGAATTTATTTTATCATTTATATTTGAGGCGTAATAACAATCGCGTGTTGGTAGGTAGCTACCATCTACTACCACCATCGACTACTTAAGTAGTCTCGAATTTCTAATGATGTTATAGAAGGGGGACGATATAACTCAAAGTTATATAAGATTTAGTCATGGTTGGTCAAACTACCATAAGATAATAGGTCTTGAAGCAGAACATTGAATCGAGTTGAAACCATAATAATGTCAAGAAGGTTTGGAGGGTTATTGGCGAGCTTTATTTTCACTTTTTAAAAGATATGCATTTAGATCGCCTCAAATAATTATGTGCTCGTGGATTGCAGAAAATAAAGGTTCTGGGGAGTAGGCTCGGGAGACACTTTGGGTAGCCATCGCCTACTTCCATCGTTATATACTCAACTACGATTTCTTAAGACTTTTTAAATTATTTTATATATATAATAATTATATTGCAACTCCAACGCCATTTGTAGTTGTTTTTCTGCATTTTGGTATTAGTTTTTACCTTGGGATCGCGAAAAGCTTCTCTTTTGCCAGACCATCTACACAAGACAGCAAATAAATCGGGCCGCCCGCTACGTTCGAACTTTGATTCAAACTTCTTTAAAAGTATAAAACATATAACTAAAAAGCGGTACCTAAAGAAAGTGCGTTTCATGTTGATTAAATGGAATGGAAACTCAAAAGGATTATTCAATTTATTAAGTGTTTATTTAAGATTACCATATACAAAAAAGAGTCGTTTTCCAATTGTTTTAATTTAATTAATGATAAAATGAAAAAATATATATAAAATCCAATAACAAAGTATAAATTAAAAAACGTTTTTGGTCAGTATTTAATATTGCCTTCCCTTGCTCGGATAACAGCCAGTATCCTTGTATTCATCGACCTTACGATAATGACAATGAAATCTTAAGAAATTGCATTCCACGCTTCTTCAACTGCGATTCGCAGCTCTTGAAGCCTGGTTAGAGCAGGTATCCGGACTCGAACCCGACCTTTCAATTCATTCCATAAGTGTTCTATCGGATTTAAGTCCGGGCTTCGAGCTGGCCAGTCCGTCGTACGAACGCCGACGTCGCGTAGATACTGGAGCATCATGAGGCCTTGCATTATTATGCATTAACTGCATACCCTGCCCGATATATCCTGAGTAAGGTACCACATGGTCTGCGAGGATTTCAGTAATATAGCGGTGAGAAGTCAATCCACGTATACGGCCCGTTGGTTCGATGAAAACTTAAGCTGTATGCGCGATTAAGAAGATGACGTTCCAGACCATTACAGATCCTCCTCCATAAGCAACAGTTTCCACGATGTAACATTGAGAATAACGTTCACCAATGCGACGATATCTCTCTGACGTCAGTCATTTCCATGTAGACTCCGCCTGGTCTCATCAGTAAAGAGTGCATTACCTCACTGCTCTAACGTCCAATCCTCATGCTCTCGAGCAAATTCAAGCTGTGCTCGACAGTGGGCTACCGTTTTTGCTAGGGCCGTTGCAGCTCTCTTTGGACTCATGTTCTATTCAGAAAGTCTCCTTCTGACGGTATCTTAACTTATGAACACTTGGTATTCGTTAAGCAGACTTTGTTGGACTTGAACTGCATTGAGGAGGAGATTTCGCAGAACAGTAAGTTTAAAATAACGATCATCTACAATACTGCTGATGTAACCTTAGGTCTGCCCGTACCTAAACGTCGATCGAATGCTCTAGTCTTTAGGTATCTTCTGTAAACTCGGTGCAAGGAAGATCTGTTGATTTGAAGTCTTCGAGCAAACTCACGTTGCGCAAAGTTTGCCTGAAAGAGTGCCAAAGCTTGAACCGCTTCCTGAGGTGTCGTATCCATTATTTACCGAAAAAAATCGCACAAGTACACGCGGCTATGAAAACGATGGAAGAAACCTAAAAAAAAAGATAACAGACACTGACTAACCTCATTGTAGAAAAAAGAACGGTAATCGCGAAATCTAATCAAAACAGAGCAAATCGTTAGCATTGTGTTTGTTGCTTATTTACAATGTGAGTTAACGGTACTTAAAAATAAATTTAAAGTCATTTTTATCAACATGAAACGGACTTTCTGTAGGTACAGCTTTAACAGTTGTAAATTTGATACTTTTTTGAGAAAACTGAATCAGAGTTTCAAGGAAGCGGGTGGCCCGGTTTATTTCCCGTCTATTTTATATCCGCATCAAACCATGTTTCCGTGACACAAATTGATCAACTTTCGCGTCATCGAGTAGTCAAGTTTACTCAAATTTAGAGTACGGTCGTTTTGGTAGCATACTTTTAGGCCATTTTTTGCGCTAGAAAAGATTTCAATTATCAATTACACCACCCACATTATCAGACCAGGCTTAATTATTGAACACCATTTAAACATATTTACGCATTATTTAAGATTACGCACAGTTACATATAAGGAACATTTAAATACGCAACAACAACAATTACAGAAAATGATAAAGTTAAAGGAAATATTTAATGAGATATTAAGAATACTAGCATATAAGAGGGAAGAAGAGTAAGTGGAAAAAGTAAAAAAGAAAAAATGAGAAAAATAAAACACTAGAAAGAGAGAGTTTAATTATATTAAATAAGCCAATACTATTAATAAAAAACGATTTTTTTAAAATAATATTTTGAGAGGTACTGTTTTGAAGAGTTCAATTAGAGGAGAATGATGTTTGCGCTTGTTGACAACTGATCTGTTCCATCCTTGCCTTGTTGCTTACAAGCATTGAAACTTTCGTTTAGGTTTTTAATTTTAATTTTAATGAATGAACTTCCATTTGCAAGTGACTGATGGTACCCGGAAAGTTATCAAATGCTGTATTTGATTTCTCATTTAAGTTGTTGAACAATGACTCAATTCGTGAGGATAATCTTTGGTCAATACCCTTCAAAGATGATTTAAAGGTTTGCAGTAACTCACCTTACTCTGTGATCTTCGCATAGAGGCTGAAAATTATACAGACATCATTGTTTTCGATGACGGGGACAGAAGACTGGTAAGTAATGGACACAGTGAGCTTGTCATCTTCTTCGATTTATCCTTCAGTGTATTGGATCGCGTATTCTTAACATTACTGGTTGTGTTCGTATAAAAAGTGTCGTTGTTGGTGAGAAGTCAAAGTAATCTCTGAGAGATTGCAAAAGCCCAGTTCGAATGGAAATCATGTTTCCCTACAAACAATCTCACAGGGAACACCACATGGTTCAATCTTGAGGCCTTTATTTTTTCTATTTTCATAAATGACCTGCCGATTATGTGTAATCATACTTCAGTTTAATTTTATGCAGATGATGCCCAACTAGATGTTGCTTAGCCTTTCCAAAACTTACATGAGCGCAAGTCAATAAGTACCTTAAAGAAATACAAAAGTGGTCAGTTGTAAGAGACTTCTGTACCCTTGACTCCCTATCTCAACGTAAATTACAATAAAATGACAATACTAATTGAGCCGGTCGTGCTCTATCTTGCTTGTGATGGATTCTTTTACAAAAAAGCTTCCTTTCATATTCGAACTTCTTATTCTATCAAGATTTGTTACTGCTGCTGTCATGTGAATCATCTTCATCTCAGCTGCAGTTAATACAAGTGCTGAAAAGTCCGTTTCTAAGAGAGGGCACCACTTGAATTAAATCCGTACCATTTTCAGTTAGAACCTACCTTCAAAAGATACGTGTTTAAATTTGACAGCTGTCGGACGATTAGTTCTCGAGATATAGCGTTGTGAGTGAAGCAACTTTTGTTATTGTGAAAAAAAATAGATTCAAAGCAATTTCGTGTGTGGGTTTATCATTGCTTTTTTATGTAAAAAAAATGTAGCCAATGCAAAGAAATGGCTTGATAAGTGTTACCCAAACTCTGCACCAGTCGAACGAACCATTCCCAAGAGGATTGAAAAATTTAAAAGTGGTCATACAAGCACCGAAGATGATGCACGCAGTCGACGTCCAAAAGGGGCTGTTTCAGATGAAAACATCAAAAAAGTCCACAAAATGATTACGAATGTCCGTAAAGTGAAGTTGATCGAGATAGCTGAGGCTCTGAAGATATCAAAAGAGTGTGTTGGATATATCACACACGAATATTTGGACTTGCGATAGCTCTGTTCAAAGTGGGTGCCGCGTTTGCTCACAGTCGACCAAAAATAACAACGTGTTGATGATTCAGAGGAGTGTTTAAAGCTGTTCAACCGCAATAAATCTGATTGATGAAACTTGGCTCCATCACTTCACACCAGAGTCCAGTCGGCAGTCAGCTGAGTGGCGAGCAGGCGACGAAACTCGTCCAAAACGACCAAAAACTCAACAGTCGGCTGGCAAATTTATGGCATCCGTATTTGGGATACACATGGGATAATCTTCATCTATTATCTCCAAAAAGGGGCAGACTATCAACGGCGACTATTACATTGCGTTGTTGGAATTGCAGAAAAACGGCCGCATTTGAAGAAAAAGAAAGTGCTGTTTTATCAAGACAATGCACCGTGTCACAAGTCGATGAAAAAAATGGCAAAATTGAATGAATTCGGCTACGAATTGCTTTCCCACCCACCGTATTCCCCAGATTTGGCCACCAGCGACTATTTCCTGTTCGCAGACCTCAAAAGAATGTTTGCTGGAAAGAGATTTAAGGCCGATGAAGAAGTAATCGCCAAAACAAAGGCCTATTTTGAGGCTAAACCGAAATCGTACTACAAAACTGATATCGAAAGATTGAAAAATCGTTTCAATGAGTGTATCGCCCTCGAAGGCAACTATATTAATAAATAAAGTTGAATTTTGCAAAAGTTTTGTGTTTTAGCATAAAACAACTTTTCAGCTCATTTGTTAATTTGTCCTCATACTTTTTGTGCAATGTCCAGCATTGTGAACCGTTTATGAGCGGTGGACGATGTAGAGCCCTTCTTCCTTTCTTCCTTCTTTCCTGACATTTTTCGGTCACAGAAGATAGCGGAATTTTCTAGCCACTTCATCCACCCTAAGCTTACGCGATGATTGCTTCGCTATTGATCATAGATTCAAGATATTTAAAATTTTCTAACTTGGGAAGCATTTCTTCATTCAGATAAGGACCAGAGATACTCTGTCTCTTTTGAGCGAATTAGGTACCTATTTTCATCTAAAACATCCACCCACACATCAAGTGCTCGTTGCAGGGTCGTTTGATATTTAGCTCCGTCGTCAGCATAGCATAACTGATGCACTTTTGGGTCACTGCAATAAATAGCAAAGGACTGAGGACGCTTCACTAATCCACACCGACTTTGATTGGGAATTTTTCGGTGTCTCCTGCGGGAAATCTTATTCTTGTCTTTGATCCCTCATACATGTCAATGATCTTGCGTACGGAATTTTCTGGAACTCCTCGTTGTCTTAGCGCCACCCATAAGAAATCTTTTGATTGTCTACCGAAGGTTTTTTCAAAATTAACGAACATCATATGCCCGTCCTTTAAGGAATCACGATGTTTTCCCATTATGATCCTTACACATTGGAGGCAAACACGCACTGGTCAGCAGTTGGCCGTATTATTTGCGGATATCGGCAGTCTTATATCCACTCAACGATCCTTATTGTGTGTGTGACATCTGCTTGACAGAACGGTAGTTATCGCAGTTCCGCGTATAGCCGTTTCTTTCGTGCAAAGGTAAACTATAGCTTTCCCTTCACTGATTTGGATCACCGCTCATATCATGAGCCACCTGGACCTGATATTTCCCATCTTTTTCCAGAACTCAGAGGGTATTTCGTCTGGCCTAACCACTTTTTTTTTTTTTTTTTTTAAATATTTTCTTTAATTGGTTAGGAGCAGCTCTTGGAAAGTATTCTTGTGGGGAAACTGTTCATTCAGATGTTTTACTTTTACTCGTGATTCTGTAGTAGGTACGGTTTGTGCTTTACGAGCAGATTATGGTTGACATAATCGTCTATGTGAGCAAAATTATATTACAGTATTATAGGCAAAATATGTATTAAACATCGAAGAGACTGGCTCTGTTACAGATGTTTTAAGACCTATCTATCATCAAAGTGCACGCTCTACCGAAAATATGGCTGTCGTTAGTGAAAGTGGTGAAGATATCCAAATCTACCGATTTCACGGCGAGCACAGCATTTGGACTTGTCTTAAGGCACATTATTGCATATTTTGCATTTTGATTTGGATCGACACCCTTATAAAGTTTAATTTACTGAAGAATTGAAGTCAGCTGACCACGGAATGTGTCATTGGGTGCTTGAACTTCAGCAGACTTTACACACCATTTTATTCACCGAAAAGGGTAATTTTTTTCACTTAAATCATACGTTAACAAACAAAATTATTGCATATAGGGAAGTTAAAATCCACATGTAATTATCGAAAGACCACTGAATCCACAAAAAGTATATGGTAGTGGTATATTGTAGTGGTATATGGTAGTGTGCAATTTGGTCTGGTAGTATAATGGGTTCATACTTTTTCGAAAATGAAGAGGGTGTAACCATCACCGTCAATTTTCATCATTATAGCCAAATGTTAACCGAATTTTTTTTTATGTTCAATTTGAAGATATAGATGTGAAAGGCATGTGGTTTCCAAAAAACGCAGCCACAATTCACTTTTTTGGTAAGAATAATTTTTCGGACGTGTTATTGTGTGATTTATCGCCGTTGGATTTACTAGTAACCTCCTTGACTGCCAGAATTCGCTGCTACTGCAAAAAAGATTATGGTGCCTTGAAGTCGTTTCATATTTAGACAGACATGTCAAATTTCAGTGCGATACAGTCTTTAGTTTTGTTTTGACAGCTGATTGTTGTTGACGTGTTTGGTATCATGTTGAGTATGGACAAAAACGATTTTCGTTCTCTCATAAAACATTATTTTTTGAGAGGCAAAACGGCGAAGGAAACAAAAGAAAAGTTGGACTAAAAGGTCGACTTTTGGCTTCGATTGATAACTGTTGAACACCAGAGAACCAGAGAACACCTGTGCCCGACAATGGACTGAAGCCGGCGCGAGTGCTCCGGAGCGGCTAAAGGAGGCTCGATGCGTCTGAAAGGTTATGGCGTCGGTTTTCTGGGATTGTCATGGCATACTCTTCATGGACTACCTCGAAAAAGGAAAAACCATCAATAGCGAATATTACTGTGCATTATTGGTGCGATTGAAGGCCGAAATCGCTGCAAAACAGCCTCACATGAAGTGAAAAAAATTTTGTTTTTGCAAGACAATGCACCGGCGCACAAGAGCATCGCAACCATGGCTAAAATCAATGACTTACGCCTCCAATTGCTGTCGCATCTATTGTATTCGCCCGATTTGGCTCCCTTGGACTATTATCTCTTCCCAAACCTCAAAAGATGGCTCATCAATAAAAACTTCAGCTCACGCGAGGAAATCATCGATGCAACGGAGAAGTATTTTGCAGACCTTCCGGAAAATAACTTTTCGGACGGGATCAAGAAGTTGGAAAATCGCTAGAATAAGTGTATCAAAAAGTATATATAAAAGAGGACTATATCGAATAAAATAAAAAACATTAAAAAAAAAATTCATTCCCAAGGAGGTTACTTTTTACCCCACCTAGTATTTTTGTGGAGCTATGTAAAGAATCGTGTTTTTGCACACAATCGGCAAGCTCTCCATGTTTTGAAAATGAATATTTGTCAAGTTATGGTCGAGTTATTGCCAGATATGTTTCGAAAAATTATAGAAAACTAACATGTCAAAATCAAGTCCTGCAAAATTCTCATGGAAAACATTTGAATGATGTTATATTTCATTCATAATGGGAAGATCCAAGCAATATACTGAAATATAAATTTGATCGAAATCTAAATCGTAAATGTGTTTTATTTTAATTTTCTTATGGAATCACAAAATTTATGACCCTGTGTAATTGGATTGAATATAAAAAAAAACCCATAGGAACGATTCGATACGACATTTTACAAGTCAGATATTGGCGAGCACAAAAAGAGATAAATATTTTTCATCCATGGCTTCGAAAAGACTACCATTAGAAATCAAAATAAAAGATGCAAAGCTGATGTTGACAGGAAATTACTGAATTTGCTTAAATTTCACAAACTTATTTTAAAAATGATTTAAACTTACGAAGAAGAAGATACTAGTATACACGAGAACCGTGACTGTAAATTTCATGTACCACACTTGTCTGTCTTTTCTTTTGTAGTATATTTCTTTTAATGTTTTTGTAATGATTCATTAATTCCTTTCGTTTTGTTTGCTTTAAGATTTTTTATTATCTAAATAAAACCAATAAACCAATTTAGCAACAAGAACTTCAATGAAAAATATTCAAAAAAAAAAAAAAAAAAACTTCTTATGAAGTGTGTTTTTTTTCCTGGCCCTGATTAACAAACTATCGTAAATAAACCCAACAGAACACTTTCGTATCATTCAAACTTATTTTGAAAATTTTAATTTTCTGGTCCTTATAATTGTTACAATATTAGTACTTAGCACTTAATACATAATAATAACAACCCTGTACTACATTATTTATATGCATGACGTAAATTCAAACCTCTAATAAACCATTTATAGAATAGAACAACAGAGCTATTTCGTCTACTATGTATGCGTACAATTTCGCATAAACACCTCCACCTGTACCCGTATAACATCCAGCTGGTTCAGAAACTATATAGATCCACGAAGCTATGCCATGTGACGGGATTTCGGGGATTGGGCTCTTGCACAATTAAATTCGAATATCGAAAATTCGTGTTAAGTGTCTGAATTTTCTGAAGAGAAGCAAATCTGGAAGATGCTAGTTAGATATAACCCCGCTAGTGGCATCATAATTTCTTACTTAATCAAAATGTGGCCATAGCAGCCAGTCACAAAGGTTATCCAATGACGAGCGGTACTACCACTGTGGTTCAAAATTTTTAAAAGTAGTCAAGAAAACCAAGCCGTATTCAAAACTTGTCATAAACCATTCTCCATAATAAATAAGCAGTTCTATAGCTTTAAAAAATACAACTATAATACTATATTTTTTGATTATTTGGACTATGATGTATCTGATTTATGATGGACAAAATAGTTTGACACAACTACGTGGAGAAAATTAAATTTAAAATAATATTCTTAGAAAGTATAAAAAAAACAGAATGGTCACAATGGTACGGTTAAAAGTTTAAAGGGGCGGTATGATACTGGCGATTTCTATGGAGCATTGGTGACGAAAAAGCGGTAAAACAAAGAGAGACACGAGATGTTTTGGGCGCATCCGACCAGATGATAAGTTATGAAAGTCATGTTTAATTTTCTATTCAATTACCTGTCCCTATGTTTTCATATCACGATCTCGTTTTTACTGCACTTGGCATATACTGTAACAGATGTTATTCAGAATCCTTTCAGTATCGTGATTTCTGTTGTGTGAATGTTGAAAATCTTTTTAATGATTATTCCTCGTGTACAATAATTGGCATACAATTTTTACAACATCTGACGTCGAAAGACAAGTAGACTTTTTTAGCACCAAACTTGTGAAACCTTTTGATAAACATGTTCATATTAAGACTAAGCTGCCAGCTAAATTTATAAATGCGATCAGAAGAAGGGACACTCTATACCGAAGATGGAAGCGATATGGATGCTCAACAGGAGAATCAACAAGGTTGTTTCAGTCGGATAAATATGACTTATACACCAGTGAATATAACACCAATCGATCTTCGAAGTTTCTTTAGAGTCAAGTTCGTAATATTGGCCTTATAATAAGACAACATTAACTTTTGATGAAAGTATTGACGTTGACGAACTAAACTCTAGGTTTGCAGCCCCGAGTACTACCCGTTACCAAGCTATACAGCACAAACGGTTAGACAGAAATGATACCTTTTCTCTGTCTGTGGTTGATGACTACAGAATTAGTTGCGCTATTTTCGCTATTAAGAGCAAATCAGTAGGCCTTGACAACATACATCCGGGCTTCTTAAAAATACTGTTTCCTCTTGTACTTCCTGACATCACCCACAACTGCAATACAATTGTAATGATCTCAACAAAAATTATCCCAATCAATAAAAAAATGTTATTCCTCTGATATTAGACCTAATGCTATCCTTCCTTTCTTATCTAAAGCCTTTAAATTAGTTATGGAATATACTGAAAAGGGAAAACTATTAAATGCTCTTCAGTCAGGCTTTCGACCTGGTTACAACTGTGTCTCAGCTCATACAATTATGCCAATGAAACAACTATTTTAGCTTTATTAGACTTTTGTAAAGGGTTAACTTAACTCTTTTCTGTGATACACTGCCTGCAAATTTCAATTTTTCTATTCTATTTTAAACCGATGTTTTCATATTTGTCCAACCGCACTCAAGCTGTTTGTTGTAATAATAAATGATCCTCATTTTTCCCATTAATTGTGGTGTTCCCCAAGGATCTATTCTCGATCCGCTACTCTTTTCAGTATTTATCAATGACCTACCCACAGTGTTATCCCATTGCCGTAATCATTTATATGCAGGCAATTTCCAGTTATACCTGAGTTTTCCTCCCATTGGCATAGTCGAATTAATGAAGACGTATCTTCCATAAGAACTGGTCATTACGCAGCGGTCTACAACTTAATTGACTTAAAACTAAAGCAGTACCTATTTCCAAATCCGCCACACCTTTCTAATTTTCCCCCAATTCAAATAAACTCTTTTTAAGTTGAATATGTTTTTCTCGATATCTCGATATTACTTTTAACAGTAGGTTAATCTGGGATGAACATTTATTTATTTATTTTTTTTTTTTATAATTGGCACGCTCCCAAGGGTACTTTTGAGTACCTTTAAAATGTTTTCATACAGTACGTCCAAAAGTGAGCATTTATAGCGAGACGGGTATTACGGTTAAAAGTTTAAAGGGGCGGTATGATACTGACGATTTCTATGGAGCATTGGTGGCAAAAAAGCGGTAAAACAAAGAGAGACACGAGATGTTTTGGGCGCACCCGACCAGATGTGGGCATTGTACCCCAATTTCGGGCGAATAAATGCCTCAAATATTGAGGCCAAGTCAGAGGGGTAAAGTATTTCCTAGAAATCCTAGACCTAGAAATCCTAGACCTTTCACAGCATTTTTGACGACACCGAATATATGGTCATTGACACAAATGCCGAGAATGGAAAGGTTTACGGTTTCGACGTTGCAAGTGCCATTCATGGACAACGACTGGGTTCTTAAATTTCACTTTAACGTTTAAAAATAAACTTTGTTCCATTTGACGCTAGCGGCATAGGATTCACAGTATTACTCTGTTGTGTTCCGGAAATCCGAAACCGTACCTCAGATACAAAAAGTTAATGATCCGGACATTCATAATACTGAAGGAGTGCGTTGTGTCGTTCACGGAGTCAATCTGGTTGACGGTTGATTGATCAGGAGTTCTCCCGATATGTGGCAAGGAGCCAGCTGCACGAATGTGCATAAAAAGAAGTTAGAATTTTAGTGGAAATACGTAATATGTAATTTTTCATCCAGGAAAAAACTTAAGGGAACTGCACAAACTGCAACGTGCATCAATAATATAGTCACAGTTACCTAGATGAAACCAAACACACCTGAGTTTGAAACTACTACACCACCCGCCCGCGCCCTGAAGAAAAGCCAGTAAAAGGGTATTCATATCCCCTTGGTGCGCACGCGGCATTATATAAAAAACAAACATTAGTTGAAGAACCATTGTTTCCTTCCTTTATAGTGCGTGTTTAATAAAATGCGAAAACAAAATCCTTTTTAGTCATCTATTTCTATAACGTAGTTATAAGAGTTCTTATGAAATGAAAACAAATTAATCTCAAAGATATTGATCAAATTTACACAAGTTTATAAAAAAAAACAGCTAATGTTAACGATTCTAGATAAAAATTGAATGAGAGTAGGAAAAAAGGGACTTACAACTACACGAACCGGTGATTAACGAACGACCCTTTTAAAAAATCTTAAAAAATTATGTTTTGCATTATTTCTGCCATATGAATCCAAGCAGTCGCCAAACGTTCGATTGACAGATATTACTATCACAGTTATTGTGGAAATTCAATTAATAATCATGGATTTTCAAAATTATTTCTTTTCACACACCCAATGCAGATCTAATGGAATCTGTGAAAACTTTGTTTAATTTGATCTTATCGAAATGAAGTCTAGTGAACGATCTTATAACTTGTTATAAAACTTTAAATGCGAATAAAAAGATCAAATCATAATCAAATGGAACTGACAGAAGAAACAGAAGGAGTCTACAGTTATGAAGCAACAACTAACTTTGGATACGGACGTAGGCAACACGTGCAAACTAAATAAGAACAACAATAGGTCTTATTTCTCATTTGCTTCTTAGGCCGACTAAACAGCGATTGGCAAGAGTAGCTCTTCGTTTGATTTCTGATGAGATGTCATTATCAAATCTAATAGCGGAGTCGATGCATACAAAGTCCCTGAAGACCACAAAGTTAAAGCTGCCTATAATGATGTTCAGTTTTATTCCTTGATCTATAAATAGAAGAACAATACTCAGATTGACTATTTTGTCAACATGTCTAGCGACCAAACAAATCTGACCGAAGCAGGATCTGAATCGCTCTAAGAGTTTGATCTTTCAAGATAGGAAACATCTTAGCGCTGTCATAGGTGTTTGCACTGAATATTGCATTATAGACTAGAATGCAAGATGTCCCATCTCTTAAGCTCACAGAGCTCACAAATGGCTCTCGTCATTCGTTGCATTGCTGCTTTGTACAATACGTTTTTTGTTTAGCTGTATGTGCAAACCAGGTTTTTCTTAATAGTGGTCGTGTGAAAACCACTTATCTTTTCTTCTCATTGTTCTTCCTTCGAACAGAGCACTCAGGCAAAAATCAAAATCATTTAAGCTCATACGATTTGTTATATGACTTTAAACAACGTAGATGAAGTCGAAGAAGCAATGGCATCGATACGAAGACTGTCTAAGGGGAAATGTATTTAACCAGACATACTATAATACCTTATTTATTAAGTGTGAGAGGGACTTTATTATGTACGGTGGCGGTGAATACCAAACCAGGACAGATTACCATAAGCGTTGGAGTAACCTCAAATAGCTAAAAAAAAAACTACTTTTGGGAAAAACCAACGCAAGCATCAGTCGGGAAAATAAACTGACACGCTTACCTCAAATAGCCAGAGGGGAAAGCTTTCTGAGGTAAACTTTCAAGTATAGCTCGAGGAAAAACTAAAGCATAATGCTCTGCCTGATATTTTGAAAGACGGCTCCGCATAGTACAAATGCTGCAGTGAAACGATGAAGCAAAGTAATCATCAAACCAATCAAGTACAAGTTGAGTGAGATTACAAATTGTGGAAAAAAAGGTTTAATAAGAGAATGTGCAGTAGTAGTTCAGTTAATAAGTAGAAGTACCCGTATTTAGAAAATGTACCTAGTGTACATTTGAATTGTTCAGACACAGACAACCGGATTAATAAGAGAGTTTTCGTGTTAACCCTATAAAGGAAAAGGTGAGATGAGAAAGAAAAAATAGCAGATGAAATGAATGATGAAACAGAAGTGTATGTTATTCTGGATTTTTAGATGATAATGAGGCTTTGTGGGAGTAAGTTTGACAAATAGCGCTATGATTAAGAAACATCGCGTAGCTTCCAAAGATTTTCATATCGATTTAAGTAAAGATCAAAGATTTTGTTTGTGAAGGGGACTAAAATTTCAAAATTTACCTGGGACACTTATTAGAATGGTAAGCGATATGTACGATGATGTTAAAACCAAGAAACAGCGTGAACCACCGAATAATTCGAAGTTGAAATCGGAGTAAATCAGGGTGGTGTTCAAACTGAATTGCTTTTTGAGTCCTTAAGTCGGAAAAGATATGGGGTACTATCGGCAAAAGTAACTCCTGATACAAATTGTGTAAAAAAACGTGGCAAACACTTCCTTTTGAATTCAAAAAAAGTCTAGGGCACATCCTGGCATAAGGTAAAGTGATCGGTGAGAAGGTAGTGAATCTGCTTATCGTCGTTGTCTTATCGATAAGGCAAAATGTGGATTATGGAACAACGAGGGGAAGACAAGCAAGGGATGTACGTAAATTGTTTTTTAAATTTCCCAGGACGAATAAACCACAAAGCAACCTAAGACACAGTTCGTGAAAAAAAAAAAAACCGTCCCATTGTAAGATGTCATACGATTAGTTATGACGCGTGATTAATTTTGGAATTTTTTTTGGTAGGAAGTCGATAGTGCGCAGCGTGGGTGAAAGGCTGTACCTACAGCTTAATTCTGTTTTCTTTTTGGTCAGTCAGTGATTGTCAATTAAAGTTAAGAATTGATTTATATAAAAAAAAGAAATAAAAAAATAAACTTGGCTGTATAGCTTGTTTGCACGCACACCAAATTTACAAATGTGAAAAAATATAATACTCTAATCAGGAATCCACTAATTCCTCAATATGTTTGTGACACAAATAAAAGAAATCTTCAGTGACGAAGCTCATATTTGGCTCAATGTGTTCGTCAATAATAATGCTTCATAATTCACCACGTCATCCACAAAAAATAACTGTTTGGTGCGGTTTGCATGCCGGCGGCGTTATTAAGCCATATTTTCGTCGACGATAACGATCGTTACGTTACTGTGAATGGTCAGCGCTATCGCTCCATGATCACCGATTATTTTTGGCCCGAATTGGAAGATATGGACTTGGACGACATGTGGTTTCAACAGGATGGTGCCACAAGCCACACAGCACACGCTATTGTACAATCGATTTATTGAAGAGTAAGTATGGTGAGCGTGCTATCTCAAGACATGGGCCAGTCGATTGGCCGCCTCGTTCGTGCGATTAAACGCCGCTTGATTATTTTCTGTGGGGCTACGTTAAGTCATTGGTTTATGCCAACACGTTTCGGCCGAAATGTGTGGCCGAGTTGTAGAAAATTGGGTCCATCGAATCGACCGCTGCAAACGTGCCCGCAGTGGCCATATGAACGAAGTCGAGTTCCATTCATAAATGTTTTGATTGTACTTCAGCCAAGAATAAAGTTTTTGAAATATCTCAAATGGTTTGCCTTTTATTTAAAAAAAAAGTTATTAAGCCGTTATTAGAAAACCCTATACAAGAACATCCAGATGAAGGAGAAATTGCGCGCAAGTTCGCCACATCAAGGATCACGTTAAAGCGATAAGTGTTTTTTTTTTTTTTTTTTTTGTTATTTTTCTTTATAAAGCATGAATTGAATCTCTTAGTTAAACCAAAATTAGAATTATATATATATGTGCGATTTAGTGAAAAAATCTTACATTTTGATTTATTTATATGAAAGAAGGATTGTAAATGCCCTTACTGTGCATACATGTATGTGTCACAATTTATTTCCATTAACCCCCTGAAAGAAAATGTAATGACAAAACCATCCCCCAAAAGTACAGTATGCTAGCTTATTTCTAATTATCGATAGCAATACCCTAATCTTGTGAGTCATTTTATCTGCAATTAGATTAGATGCAAAAGCGTAAGTGGTAATTCGATTGTGAGAATTTGATATCCTTATCAAAGTGATTCAATATGGGGAAATTGTGACGTCGATATCACACTTAAATTGAGGGTGGTATATCTTTAAAGTTACACAAATTCTGCGACTGGTTTGTTAGACACAACAGTCGGAGATCCGGTTTTGACTTGCGAATGGCAATGGACGATGTATGAGAAATATAAGGAAAACTGAGAACTTTCTCAGTAAATAAAGGTATTGAATGAATATATGTGAAGGATCTGCATTAAGAAACTGTCAGTCTACAAACTTCATGTAATTTCGACGACAAAGGTCGTCTGAAAACCTGTTCCAAAACTAAAAGTAAAATAAAACATTCTTCTGTTATAGATGGTAGAACAGCTACAGTGCCGATGTTGAACGACTCATTAAAGGTTGAAGAACATTTTAGGATTACGTTATGTTTGTGGATCTACAGTGGTGGAAAAATAATTAGGAACGGTATTTTCTTTCTCAAAACTTTACTCATATTTTTTTAAATAAGTAAAAAGAGAAAAAATTATTACGAAAACAAAATATTAGAAAATTTCTGTTAATACTTCTGAACAGAAAAATATAAAATTATCTTAAAAATAAAAGCATATTCAAAAACACATAAAACATTAGCCTTCTTATGAGGAAATATAATTAAAAACAGCAAGTAAGACATAAAATAACAATTGAAAAAAGGATGACGAAATTATTTTTTTATTCAGTTTTTTTTTTTAATAAATAGTAACTAGTATTAAGACAGGTACCCTTTCTTAGATATCACAGCTGAGAAACGTTTTGGTAAATGCCCTTACCAAGTTATGGCAATGTTTGAGAGGCATATTCCTCCAAACTTCTACGAATTTCTGAAAATTTTTGATTTTAAACAACAACCTTAACATCCTTAATAGGCGTGGAGTGTGTTTGGGATCGTTATCCTGCTGAAAAATATATGAAACTGGAAAATTATCAAATGCGTACGGCTCCATAGTATTGACTAGTATGTCTCTGTACATGAACTGGACCATTCGCACAATAGGGTCAACACCGTACCAGGACAAGGCTCCCCAAACCATCACAATTCCTCCACCATGTTTGATCGTTTTGATCGTATACTAAGGATCCAGTTCTTTGTTCAGAGGCCACCTTACCATCAGATCCAAACATGTTAAATTTGGATCCGTCGTATCCTTTTCCAAAATGCAAGAGGTTTTTCTGCATGCTCTTTAGCAAATTAAGGCTGACTTTTTAATTTGTTTTTCGAAACATGTGGCTTTTCGCGGGCAAAGCACCACCGCAAACCTGCTTTTAACAATCTGTTTCTGATGGCCTTAGATGTTATTTTGGTGCTTAGTTTTTCCGACAAAGCTGTTTGTATATCCTTACTGGAAGAAAAAGGATTAGCCTTACTTTGGCTGCAAATAAGCCTGTCCTCCTTGGAAATTGTTTTTCTTACATTCGTGGTTTTCTTGCAGGGGTATTTGTACTGCATGTGTCCTTATACACTTTTATAGCTCCATACACCGTTTTTTTAGAACACATTTGATCCTTGGCTATAGTGCTCATAGAAGCCTGCTCCTGATTGTACTTATGAACAATTAGTTCGCTCATTTCCGGTGAACAATGTTTTTTGTTACACTTTTTGGCTAACTAGATAAGAGGACTAAGTAATGTGTACAGAAAAAATAAGAAACCCAAAAAATGTACCGTAAAATAATAAAATTTCTTAAATATTATCTCTCGTTTCTAATTATATTTCCAAAATTTAATTATTGCTTTTGACTTGTTAAATAAACTACTTTTTTGAGAAATAATTTCAAAGATCAAAAGCAAACAAAAACAAAAGTTAATGACAGCAGCGAGAGAACGGTAATTTACCGGTGCAGATATCATGTGTGTACATTATGCAAACAGAGATCAGAAAAAAATTTGAATCATTTTTTCATCGCTTCTAATTATTTCTCCACCACTGTATACATGTAGTACCTGAGTACTATATATAGACACAATGTGGTTCTCGGGATTGATGATATTAATATCGGTTTCGGCTTTTGGTCTTCCATTGGTTTCTGTTTGATCCTTGAGCGGCTATAAACCGCGAATCTGAACAGAGATGTAAATGGAGCAGCAGATAGCTCCTCAGAGATAGAGGTCAGGGAATTAGTACATTTTTTAAAGTTTTCTGTCTCAAATTACTGAGGCTAGGACAATGGCAGAGAAAATAAAAGGTATCCTGGGGACGTGATCCCAGGTCCCCACAGTCTCTGTACAGGTCGTCGTCGGTAAGGTGTAGCTTTATACTAGCGCACACAAAAGATTTTGGTCTGTATAAGAATCCCACAAGCATGGATATTTTATTTCTTCCTTTTAAGAGAGCTTTGGATTTGCTGAGTTCTTGTCATAATTGTCTTGAAGTTTCTCTGCTTGGAAGGTTTTTGCCACCATTCTTTAGCTTTGATTGGTATTGTTTGCCCATACTGCATTTTTAAAGTACAGAGTGAAGATGTGAGTCTTTGATCCTCCCTTTCGTGGGAGGATCTTTTTCGCCTTCAATATCGATTTTAAAAGCGATGACCCTAATAGCAGTGTGGCTGCCATTGGATATGGCACGTGGGATATTTCGTTTATTGCCAAAAATCTAGCTGCTTCTGCTACAGCCAATATATCAACTTTGAAGACAATGCTGTAGTCTTACAGGTGACATGATCGTCTGAAGCATATCTCATATATTCATTAATTCTTTATAAAAATTGAACTGTAGAAATAATTATCCAGAGAATGGGCGCTACGCGCTAAGGTATATGAGTATAAAGCCACTTTACCCAACAACCATTCCTTTTCCTATTTGTAATTTTTTTTTTTGTTTATTTATTTCTTAAGTAAGTATCGCTTACACGGTAAGATAATGGAATCTTTGAAAGTGTGGGAACCCTTATATTTTTCAAATATAATGTGAAACATCGTTTGATTTTCAACAGGCTTTTTTTGACAGATCGCGCGTGACTCCTATCAAATTGCTTTGTCATTTTTGTTTAGTATCGTCAAGTCATCATGGAAAGACTATCGCCACAACAGCGTCTCCAAATTGTTCAGCTGTATCACGAAAATCAGCGTTCTGTGAGAAATGTTTTTCGTGCGATTCGAGGAACTTACGGTGCGCATAATCGACCTACTGAAACCACTACTGGTAATGCCATTCGCAAATTTGAGTCCCAGTTTACATAAGTGTATGATACTCGACCGGTTAGACCACATGCAGTACGTAGTGAAGAGAATATAGCAGCTGTAGCTGAGAGTATACGTGACGGTGACGAATCGATTCGTCGTCGTTCTCAGCAGCTTAGTTTGGCGTATTTTACATGAGAATCTCGGCCTTAAAGCGTACAAAATTCAATTTGTGCAAGAATTGAAGCCAGGCGACTTGAATTTGCTTCATATTTTCAGTAAATGGGCTCTGGGAAAACTCAATGAAAATCCGGTGTTTTGTCGTGAAATTTTGTTCAATGTAGAAGCCCATTTCTGGCTCAATGGATAGGTTAATAAACAAAATTGCAGTATTTAGGCTGATGAGCAATCCGAAGAGAACCGAGAGCTACCATTACATCCATTAAAAACAACGGTATGATGTGGTTTATGTTCTTTTAGAATCATTAGTCCACTATTCTTCAAAAATGAGGCAAATCAGAATGTTACCGTCAATGGTAACTGTTATCGCGCCATGTAAATAGACTATGTGCTTCCTAAAATTCCAGCAAATGGTCTCGGTGAGCTCTGGTTTCAACAAGACAGCGCTACGAGCCATATAGCGCGTGAAACAACGGACTTGTTGAGAAATCATTTTGGTGAGCACTTAATTTCATGTTTTGCTATGGTAAATTGGCCAACTATTGGCCGCCTAGATTGTGCGATATCACACCTTTGGACTATTTTCTTTGGGGATATGCAAAGTTTCAAGTCTTCAGGAATAAGCCAGCTACGATTGACGCTTTGGAAGCCAACAGAACTCGTGTTATCCACGAGATACCAGTCGTTATGCTCGAACGTGTAGCCCAAAATTGAACCTTCCGAATGAACCACCTCAGAAGTAGTCGTAACCAATATTTATATATCATTTCCAAGAAGTAAATGCCATGAATTGTTCTCTTAACCGATAATAAAAATTGTAAGTTCGTTTTCGAATTTATGTGTTTTGTTTTACATTATAAACAAACCTCACGATGAATCACAATAATAATTTAAGAACTGACAAAAGAAATAAGTTTAAAATGTATATATTGTACATATACATGTTATAAAAGAAGAAAAAGACAAAAAAAAGACAATTCATATTATAAACAAATTAAACATTTTAAATTCTAATTGTTTTATTGGCAAGATATTTTGAAAGAGATGACTTTAATTTACTAGTGCTCTTAATTTCCCTAATATTTATGGGCATGCTGTACAGAATTTACGAAAAATTGGCATTCAGAAGTCAAGTAGGCAAAGCTCGTTTGAAATAAAATACATGATCTACCTGACTGAAGGAAGCGGTTTCTTAGTTTAAATTATATCATGCAAGAGACTTAGGGTTCTATATTCAAGCACATTATCAAATGTACATCCGCTGATTTGCTTGGAGTAAGAGGAAACATGGTCATATCGGTTAAGGTGAAATACAAATCGGCCAATATTATTATATACGACACTCAGCTTTCTTCTGGAGTTGTAGTCAGGGCAGCAAAATATTTCAAAACAATATAGCAGAATCAACATTAGTAGGGTTTTCACTAACAAGAGCTTTGTCCATGAAGGGATTAGGCGATGTGTGGTAAGGAGAGAAAGTAGTCCACCGTATACCTTACCTATAGTGGCGTTTGCGTGAGTAGACCAAGTAAGGGTCCTGTTAAATATCAAACCAAGTTTGTTGGCGGAGTCAAAACTTTGGATTGACTTGGACTTTGGGTTCGTTGGTTTGGTGGAAAGTCAGTAATATCCAGTTTTCTTTTATAGATCACAAGTGCTTTTGTCTTTTGAGCATTAAAGCGCAGTTCATTCTTAGAAGACCAAACAAGTATACGCTGGAGATCTTCATTTATCTGCGAAGAGGCTTCGTGAATCAAATTCATTGGAAAGCTTACGTGGATCTGGGCATCATCAGCAAACATATGGATGGCGCTATGTTCAACCATCTTGGTCTTGGACAAATGGTCGAAGAATAGAGCCTTGTAGTACTCCCCTCTTTACTGGTAAAGAGCATGAACATCGGTTACCCACTATAACCCGCTGCTCTTTCCCTTCTTAATAGAAAATTATAAGTTTTGAAAGGATTTCTTAAGACCAGGAATAATTTTAGCGTCTTTCCATTGAGCGAGAAAAATTTATATTGTTAAAATTGAAATGAAAACAAGCTTAACAAATTTTGAATAAATTTAGCGTTTGATTTGATCGATAGTACCGCTTTTGCAAGGTCTTTCTCGCGTAGTATGAAGAAATCAAAGTATGATTCTCTAAAATCGTCTGCTAGACTGGTCAAAAATGGCTGAGCTTACTGGAGAAGTAAGACTCAACGCTAAAAAATCGAGTTAAGCTTGTTGCAGTCTATATAATTAGGAGTTGAAGGCCTTTGTTTTCCAAACCCAACCTCACGGATATGTTTTCAAACCTCTCTGCCTGAAGAACAGCTACAAAATTTCCTAAAATAATAAAGAAAATGCGCTTGGCCTTTTAAGAACCGTTTCATTATTTTATAGACATTATCACGGTTTTCATAAGCTGTAGAATATTAGGCGAAAGTCATTTAAGATACGTTGTTTTTAACGGCACATGTTTGTTAAAAAGGAAGGCAATTTTTCCTGCAGAAAGTTAGTTTGATCATCAACAAGGGGCATCCGATATGTACTCCCAGCATGTGTCTTAATTGTCTGACATGAAAGAATGAAATTTCTTTACATGGCTTTAGACTCAGCAGATTCGTTTTAAGCGTAGTAAGTTACACACATCAAATCATGATTTGAGAATGCAGGTGCTGAGAGTTGGTTATACAGCAGGGCTTTTCACATATCGGATACAAAAGCAGTGGTCGTAAATTGGGTAGGGGTGAACGTATTGACTGGGCTTAAATCAAACGACTTTATATGTTCCAAAAACCTATGTAGACGGATATATCCGTTACAGACCGAAAAAGCTCAAAACCTTCTACTTTATAAATTTCATCAGTTACATCATCATGAAACCATGTTTCAGAATCACATATGACGTCAATTTTAGAGTCTACGCAAATATGTCTAAATTCGTCTATTTTAGGGTACAAGCTTTGGGCATTAATATGGCAGATATGAAAGCCCTTGTATTGTACCTGGAGAACACGAGTCATGCCAACAGGATATCCATTAGCTCTAACAACTGTGTTTTTCTCATTACCTGATACACTACCCATATTCATGATGGGGAGAGATATATTTTGTGTAGGAAAATCGGAAACTCTATTTAATTGAGTAGTTAAAAATGAATTAAAATGAAATGAAAATGTGACTTCGGGTCCACTATTATCCAAATGTCAAGGAGTAAATACCGACGATATCACGGTCGTACTCGCAACTGTATCAATGTGAAAATAAATTTGTGACTTATACGAGTATGTTTGTTTGTATTTGTGAACAATTATTAAATTATTGTCCTGCAAATCGATTTGTCTTTATACATCGAGAACAAGCATCAACGGTTTGCTTCGTCCGATTTGTAAAAGTATTTAACACACTGATAATTGCACATATAGGTACATTTACACTCTGTTCTTATTCATTTAAAATAAGAATTTTAAATTTCATAAATGTGTAATAATATTAAAAAGAGAAGAGATGAAAAACTGTGATGTTTACCACGGTGGTTGCTATAGAGAACGTAAGCAGCGTCTATTTGGATGCGGATTTGCTGTAAGCGGCAGACTTTGGCGAGAAGTCTGAGCACATCGACAAAACCTTCGAGCAATGTTCGATGAATTACGTTACAATTTTCTTAGCCGACTTTTATTCCAAGATTGGAGAGGAGGATATCTTTGGTAGCATACTCGAAAGACATAGCCTACACGAAACCACGTCTGAAAACGGACTTAGGCTGATCGATTACGCTTCGGGACGTAACGTTACTATAGCAAGTACACGGTTTGCTTACCTCACAAGGGAACATGACAGATACCAGATCACTACACTGTCAACCAGATTGACCATGTTGCGATCGACTTCAGACACTCCTCAAATATTTCAGATTTTCAAACATTCCATGCAGACCACTCGGTACGTCTATGGATATCTCAGACGCCACAACAGCAGGTATATGTACCATGAGGATATTTAACGTTAAATGGTTGAAATCGCAAAGCAAGTCACCAGCACCTTTGCCGATCGCGTATCCCTCAACTTCTCGAGAAGTCCTTTGCAGCTAGCATCAAGTGCTGAAAACCAGTTGCTTAGATGCCAAGAAGCCATCAGAAATGACGCAACTGACATGCTGGGTTTCACCCGCTCACCACCACGAAACCCCTGGTTTGATGAAAATTGCCGGCAAGCGCATGCAGCAAAACAACATGCCTACAAAGCGGCGCTGCACAAAAGGACGAGAGCGAGTCGTAAGTTCTACGAGCAAAAGAGAAGGGGAGAACATCGGCTTTTATCGGAGAAAAAAGAAAGAGCATGAGAGAAAATAGAGAGGTGCTACTCCAAGAATAATGTTCGGAAGTTTTACCTGAGGGTAAAAAGAACGTGTCAAGGTTATGAGACCCGAAACGGAAACTGTAGAAATGAACAAGGAAACCTTGTAGTAGAATAACAGCCAGTGCTGAGGATATGGCAACACCATTTCTGCAGACTTCTAAACAGTGAAGACGACACAAATTCCGCTGTCAGACAAAGTGAACCATTCAATGTTGACGATGCAAGTCAAAAATTCCGTTCAGCCGACCAAAATAAAGTAAGGATAGCAAAATCTAAACTGAAGTCGAGCAACGCTGCCTCAGTATCATTTGCCTGGTACACAAGAATGAAGACCTTCTAAACTATATAGGTATCAGTCTCCTAAGCATCGCATATAAGATTGATTGGCGGTTTCGGTACGATATTTAAAAAGTCTATTCAATCGCTTGCATAAGCCGACGATATTGATATTATTAATAGAACACAGCGAGTTGTCACTGGTGGGTTTGCGAATATAGGAACAGAAACGGCAAAAATGAGTCTAGTTGTTAACGAGGGCAAAACAAAGTATATGCTGTCAAGAAGAAGGGACACCCAACGTCGACAAATCAGCCAGAATGTCACAATCGAAAGCTATAACTTTGAGGTAGTAAGGGACCTTGTTTACCTCGGCACTGCTATCACATCTGAAAATGATATCTCTTCAGAAATCAAACAAAGAAAAACGCTTGTTAATCGCTGTTTTTATTGGCCGAGAAGGAAACTATGTAGTAAGGCGCTCTTCCGAACAAGCATTGAAACTCTGTATAAGATCCCCGAAGCATGGATCCTTTCTAAAGTAAATAAAGTCGTTTTGGGAGAAAAATTCTTCGTTAGATATTTGGTCCGGTGTGAGTTGATGGGTTCTGAAGGAGACAATTTAACGATGAACTTTAAATACTGCGCTAATTGGAGAGGTTTACTGGTCGAGGCCTAGGTCCACCCCGGACTGTAGCGCCGCCTAAGTAAGTATGTAACCATAAAGCGGTAAATCTCTTTTGGTGAAATAGGTAGATCAGGGGAATGAAGAGTTCGTAACATGCGGTAGTAGGGGCTATTTAAAAAATAATTTCCAGTATAAGTAGCCATTTAGCTGGTAGTCCATTAGCTGTTTAAGGGTGGGGAAATCCGAATTGCAGCCAAGTCTGCAAAATCAAGGTCATCTGATCAAACCCCTTTTTTCCATGTCACACCCCCTTTTCTTCTCTTCTAATTTTAACTCTCTCATTTCCCTATTGTATCGATTCTTCCTCCTACTATTTCCTCTCTCTCCTTTAGATGTTATATTTGCAATGGTAACTTTGCAATTCCTCTTTGGTCAGCAAAGCCGAAATATTGAAACATGTGTACGAATATATGCACCTTTGTGTAGTAAACATTCATTTTCCAAAATGAAGATCACGGTTGATATATTATTTTGTCTTTTTTTATTATATAGTTTAATAACTCAAGGGTGTTCACGAAGTGAAAACGATTTTTGAAATAAAGTACACATAGACTTAGTTTAAGGAAAACCATACATACGTTCACTTGTACACTCGAGATCAAAGTGCATACAATGAAGGTTCAATTTATTTCTATATCTCCTTCAGTTTTCATAAAAGCAACTTGACCAAATTGAATATTCTAAAGACATTTCTGAATTATTTACGTTTTATGTTATTTTACAATGAAAAATAAAATAAAACAAATATTTCCAAAACTAAACAAAAATAATAATAATAGGATCATTTACTTACCATTAGTGCATTAAACAAAATTTGATGTTCAAATTTCTTCACACTCAGAATCTGTTGGAACATATCGTAAAGCTGTTCTTTCGATAAAATCAATTCACTGTTCAATGATTGTTGCATCCTAGAAGGTCGCTTAGTATCTTCTTCTCCTGTTAAGCAGAATAAACCTTAGAACTGCTGCACGAACTACTCTTATAGTAAGTTACCTGTTCCTTTGAGGATGATGTCGAATTTCGCCATCCAAGAGGTAAGCACCGTTTCCTTGCTAAGGCCATCAATTTCAGGCAAAGATCTAAAACCGCAGGAACAATTTTTAAAACGATTATTATTTCAACGCACTAAACGAACCTGACACGTTTTTCGATGTTATTTCGGAATACTTCTCGGAAATCATGTTGCGAACATGCGCCAGATAGTACCATTTTCTGCACTCGGTCGGATTTCAAAAATACATCATGATAGCTTTGTACTGCATTCTGAAATGCTTCGTCGGCCATTATTTGCGTCTCACCCTTTAAAAAAGCCTTTAATCCAAAATTTTTATTGAAGAAAAAATGCTTATTAGGGTCTTGCGTAAAATATAAGCACCTGAAATCGCGCACTTATCGCTTCGAGCTGATGTTTAGCGATTTTCGCCTGCCTTTTCGTCATATCTGTTGGCTGTTTAGCATTGAATGGATACGAAATGCATCTTGATACAAAAACGTACAATTGTATTCGACGTTTTCGTTCCTCCTCTTCTCGTTCGTGTTTCTCCTGTTAAGATTTGAAATATTTAAACTTTCATTGTTGAAATCTTTTGTTGCCAATACAAAATACACCTTCAATGCATAAATCTCAGCAAGATATTACCTGAACATCTCCATCGTTTTTTTCACTGGCAACGGACGGCGACGGAGATATCGGTCGAGGTAATGAATTCGCTCTTGATGAGCCGACACTTTGATTAAGTGTTTCTTGAGATAATCCACTAGATGGCGACAATGTTCGATTATTAAAACTATTTCTATGATTCGGTTTTTTATGGTTTATCGATTTGAATGAGTGATGTGTCATACTGCTCATACTACTGTATATATTTATGTAATTTATTTTTATTTAGAAAATTTTCCAATTCAATGAAACGATGTTGTGATGGTTGGCATTTTAAATTTAATGATCATTATGTATGAAGATTTTATTTGTTATAAATAATATTTAGGTATGCATACAGGCGCAACGAAACACAAGCAATAGAATAATTATTTTTGTTTATTTATTATTTGCAATATATGAAAAGATAAAGAATTAAAGACGAAATAGCTATAAGTTAAAGCATTTTCTAGTTGTATTAAATATTAATTTATATAATGTTAAAACAGATGAAAATAAAAGATTTCAAAATGTAAATTTATAATTCAAAACTATCTGCTAAACTAAAGTATATTTTTAAAAAAAGTTAATTCTACCTTACATACAATATAAAAACGTTAATTATTCACTGGAACCTAAAAAAAATAAACAAAAACCAATCGATTTATATAAAAGCTAAAGATGTGAACAATACGAATGTACGCAAGCGAGAAAAACCTCTTTCCTTGTCTTTCCTCCGGTTGGCTCAGAAAACAACGAACACAGTCTTTTTTCAAATTTATAATTCAAACCAAGCTCTCAATATGCAAAAAAAGCTACAACTTAACTTTCATATTCTCAAGTTCGGATCATTGAAAGAAGAATCTGAAAGCAGTAAACCAAGAATACTTCAGAGACCACAATTGGATTCTCTTTATTGTAGCTCTTGAAATGGAAACCCCAAACTTTCAAGCACACAAAAAGGGTCAACTGAATATATTTCAGCTTAGCTGTACAATGTACAGAAGGAAAAAATCACGCCCGTCAGACTCAATTGTTAAAGATTATGTGCATCTCTGTAATAATATTGTATCTTGTTAAATTTGACATGAAGATGGCGCATATACTCTTTTGTGTACTTGAGTTTTAGCCCGTCTTCCGTCACTTCAACTTTTTCATTTCGAGAGATAAGTCCTAGTTTGTATTCTTTCATTTTTAAACAATTCTCTACAGCATAATTTAACTCCATTAATAATACTTTATTTCATATAATACATATATATATCAATCATCGCATTCGCAAATCTTAATTTTTGCAACAATCGAAATAATTACTGAATGATGATCTTGAAAAGGGGAATGGTTGAAACAAGAAAAGGCAAACAAGAATTTGATTGTATCCTGGTTGACTTAAGTTGGAGACAATTTATGCGCTTAAAGATGCTGCGAAAAAAGCGACATTATTGAAGCAGTTAATGCTTCAGAGGTAAGACGAGAGCTGTGATGTTAAAGGATTATATGACGAAGTTGGGCTATGGACAAGTTGGAAAGTATGAACTTGAAGATTAAGTACCGTAATGGTACTATATAGTCTTCCTGCTTCATATGAAAAGAGATAGAGTCCCGAGATAAGCTGCCGTCGGCTGAGGTTTCAAAAATCATAATTATTGAAGAGAACGAAGCCCGAATCCAATCATCTCCAATTATGTGGATGTGTTGGCATTGCCACGGAAGCTGTTAGTAGCTCAAATAAACGTACAAATCGACCTGTCAAGGAAGAACGGAAAGGATCAACAAAATATGGTAATTTAATGTGCTACAAGTGTAGTGTATTGGGGCATAGGGCGGATATCTGACTTTAAAAGAAGTCAGAGGATATCAGGATATCATTGGATCCATTGGATATCAGAAACCAGTTTATATGATATCATGGATGATATCATGACCCGCCTTGAAACCGAATTATTATCCGGATTATTATTATTTTTATCTGGAACTATATGTTTGACCTTAACCCACTTAGTCAGGACTCTATTAATCACCTTCTAGAAAACCTTACTGATGTTTGGAAGAAGACTTATCGAGTGCATATTCTCGGATTGGAAGTATCTTTATCCCTTTCAGGTATGGGATGTACCACCGCAGTATTCCAATGCACTGGATAATGTTCATTATTCATGGCGTTATTAAACAGGGTAGTATAAATGTCTACCGCTTCTAGTGTGCTTCGACACAATGTTCGGTATTTTATCGGTTCCTATTGATTTCTTCGAAATGAACGGTGGTAGTACCATTTCATTGGTGAAGAAATTGTGCACAAGGACTCGATTCTCCAGATCGTGGTTTGGGCCAATGATATCATTCGCCTTGTACACTTCCTGGAAAGTCGCTCCTATAGCCTCTACCTTCTCCTGTGGATCCTTGATCACAAAGAAATTGCATTATCAACGACCTCATTTGGATCTATGCCTGCCGTTACAAAAATTTGTTCGTTTTTTATCGTTCGGGCGATTTTAAGATATGGAAAGTCGTTTTCCCTTATTAATGTTTGGAGGTCAGTGTCATGATTTCCGGGTTGTGTCATCAGAAACGATTTTTCGGGAGATCACATTGTTGGATGTCGTTGGGTTCTTACAACTAAACATAGTACTGATGGCAGAATAGAGTGAGGGAAAGTTCGACTTATGGCTAAGGGGTTTAACAAAAAAAAAACCACTTTCAGATATTTACTCCTATTACAAAATTGGAGGAAGTAGTTTGCTTTTCGACGATATATAGTATCTGCCGATGCGATTATGAATATAGGAAAAAGTCGAATTAAGAATTAAAGATCTTGGTCCCGCTTAATATTGCCTTGGGCTGGATAAAAAGCAAAGAGACGATATGTTAACGAAATCACTAACGAATCATGATATATGCCTGGAAGGGTTTAGATTGATGAGCTGTGGTAATTTACAGAAACGTTCGTCTTGAAAAGGCGTGTTGAAGATTATGTAGATCCCTGTTACAATCCACACGCCACTTTCCCCTACTTGACTGTCAACGAACAAGGTGGTGATTAATTTTTGCGTTTAAAGGAGAATCTGCCGACATCCAAAAACGGGGGAAGGTAATAGGATTTCCATAGGTGTTTGGTAATAGGCGCGAACATTAGTGGTCCTTCGAGCCGGATATTTTGTAAAATATCACTGCGAGTGGTATTCTGCTACAAGGAATTGGCAACCTTTGGAGCAAGAACTGGTGGAGCTGGAGCGGTTCATTTGGGAAAATTTAGACGAAGGTGGTTGATATAAGGTCACAATGAGTAGAAGCATTGTTACCTTTATATTATATACATATATTCACATACTTATAACAATATGGAAGCATTACGAAAGAGGAGGGGAATATTAAGGAGGTGCCTTACTCGGTTAGAAAAAATTATTACTGAGGTCATTGAGCAAAATGTGTCCACGATAGATATTATGCGGTCTTTCGAGCAGGTACCATTGAGAACCAAATTGATTTTATCGGGGGAAAACATCGAGAACGAGGGGAAAAACACTGTGAATATGTTTGAAGAAGAAAAGAAATAAAGCAGAAAATCCAAACAGATGTTACAAATAGATTAATTTAACGGTTCAAAAGTTTGTTCAGTATCCGTATAATTAAAAGAAAAAAGCAACAACAGAATAAAATCTAGAAAAGTGTGATTTTTAAACTACTGGTACTGTTACAAAATTCCTGGTGTTATTACTCAAGTTATAGCAGTATAAGTGTCTAAAAGGAAGAAATTCGAAGTTCCTAAAAAATGTCAAGCTATGCGTTGTACGATTCACTTTGCAGATAATTCTGACTGCATGTTTCTGCTTAATTAATAAGGGTTGGATGTGCGTGTAATATGCCCCACCCCAGCAGGATAACCCATACTGTATAGGATAGTTGTATTACAATACTAACTTAAATGGTATAACTTTTTTACTATTGTACTGTTTCAAATAATTAGTATGATCATTCCAACTAAGTATATGGTCTAAAGTAATACCCAAATATTAAAATTGTTAAACACACTCAATATCGAAGCAGGAAACAATTAGTGTTGTGATCAAAACTAATCGAATTCTGCGAAGAACAGATTAAAGGAAAACGAGTTCAATTCGGGCAATGGTAAGATAACGAAAAATCTTTATAGTTCATGCTTCTATATCATAAACAGAGAGTTAACGTATATTAAAAACAAAATAGGACCCAAAACTGATAATTGTGGAACACCTGTATTTATAAATTTCAGCGAGCTAAAATACTCTTTCATTTTTTCAATTTGCTTTCGATGTGCTAAGTAAGAAGCAAACCAGTTAAAAATAAAGCCTCAAAGCCCACATTAAACAGTTTATTTAATAATAAAAAGTGGTCCACTGTGTCAAATGCCTTAGTTGTATCTACAAATAGAGCTGCACATCTTTTGGACAAATTAATACTATTGTAAATTTCTCCAATGAGTTCTGCAAGGCCGTTTCAGTCGACATACCACTCCTAAAACCAAATTGACAATTGTTGAAAAAATTCGTCTTACCTATAAAAATACAAAGGTTAAAAATGTAGCACAGTACGTCGGAAACAAAAAATGAAATCTGCTTAAGAACAGAATTGGAAACTGAATCAAAAGAGGACGAATTTGATGATTTAAGTGGCATAATTAGTTTTTGAATCTCAGCATCAAATATGCAGAATAAAAATGTTTGCGATTCCACACTCTCTGAATTTAAAGGATGTTCACAATGAAAAGTAGGGATACTTACATTTAAGAATTCATGCGAGGAACACAAATTGGTAAAAAATTCATTGAATAAGTTGGCAACTTGGAAAGGGTCCGATACGTTAACATTATTATGTCTTAAAATAAACTAATCATTCTTCGTCGATGCGTTAAGAATCTCATTTACTACTGCCCATTCTTTTTTTGTATTGCCGATATTTTTGGATAGTTTTTTGGATCTCTGCAGATGGGTATTTCATTTTTCAATTCCTTGCACACCTTATCCCAGTGTTTCTTCAGGTTTTTATTATTGGGATGCTTTTTCACACTTAAATACAGCATTTTTTCTTTTTTATTTTTCTAAGTAAGCCAAAAGTCATCCAATACACATCAGCTTATTGCATTTTTTATTCACACGATTAGTGCAGCATGATAGATGAAACTGTAATATTTTGAGAAAATTATCAAAAGTCCATCTTATGCTTACTTGAATTTTAAATTTCATCTTAAAATTCAAAATTAAGCCTACTTTTGAGAACATTGAAAGCAATTCTTTCAAAAGTTTGAGAAGAGGAGTTTCTAGACTTGCATTTTATAGGATCGAACTGAATACAAGTTAAATAATGATCAGTTATACCCAGGTAATATGTCATAACTTGATAACCAATAAAATTGCATCTGTGAAGCCTTAGAAATATATAGTCTAGACAAGAATCAAGACGTGTAGGTTGATTCAATAGAGAATCTGTCTATTGAATAAGACAGAATATTTAAATTAAAATCACCCAACAGTACAACATTCTTACAAGTTTGTATCTCTAGGAAACTCGAGAATTCACCTAATAAGACACCTACTGAATATTTATGAAGTCTATAAGGAAGAAAGAGCGATGGAGCGATTCAAGGGAGCAAGGGATATAACTTATTACCTACGGCAGTTGTATTGGTGAGGAACAGGTGGGAGGTATTTAAGCCCTGTAGAGCTCTTTTAGATTCCCGTTCTCAAGTTACGTTCATCACCGAATCATGTGTCAAGTTTTGGGACTGCGGCGAGAAAAATGTACACTGGCGATTGACATAGTGGGTGATGCGGAGTCTAGGGTTCGGGGATTGGTTTCATTAGACATAAAATCAAATCTATCTGAATTCATTAAGCAAATACCTGAGCGCAAAGTTTATTGCAACGTCCCTTCTTAGTTACATCAGAGGGATTTAGCGGATCCCTCCTTTGATGATTAGGGACCTATCGATATTTTGTTAAAGGTCGGTATACTTTTTAGAGCATTATAGGGAGGCAAGATCTACGATAATGAAAGCAATGTGATTGGTCTGGAAACTGAATTCGGATGGGTGTTAGCCAGTGAAGACAGGGAAACGGCAAGTACCAGATTTCGAGCCTTTCACGTAGCGGATACATTGGAAGGTTTGCTACAACGCTTTTAGAATATGGACGAGCCTACGCTTACATCACGTCGTTTGTATGATGACCACCCTCATTCTAAAACTCACTACAGGAGAGACGAACAAGGCCGTTTATAGTAAGACTCCCTTTCAACGACTCAGTGGAAGTGAGAGGCGGTTCTCGGAGAATGGCGGAACAGAGGCTCAGGTCTATGGAAAGACGATTTGAGAGAGATCCGGAGCTGCATATACAGTACAACAAATTCATGAAGGAATATGAGAGCTTGGGACATATGGTAGAGATAGAATAGGATAAGAAGCAACCGGGATATTACCTTCCATATCATGCGGTTATCAAGCTTGATTGTACAACGACCCGCTTGAGAGTGGTACTTGAAGCTACATGTACTCCACCTGGTGGAAAATCATTAAATGCTCAGGAGGCAAAACAGCCTGTAAAAACGTTAGGACTACGATGGCATCCTGTTTTGGATTGTTTCAGCTTCAAGGTCGTGACTGAAGATGTTTCCCCTTGGGATTCTTGGCACCCTTTTTGATAAATTACAGAATTTTATTACAGCACTTATGGCGAGAGAAAATGGAATGGGATGATCAAATTCCATTGGGGTTTATCCGTAAATGGGAGGCTTTACGAAATGTAGGCGCCCTGAGTGTTTTCAAACTACCAAGGTATGTTCCGCATAGGTACATAGGTACGAGGAAGCTTATGCGCCGTCGTTTACTTACGCAGCATTCAGGAATCCGGAAAAGTCGTTACAAGTTTCGTAGCAACGAAAACGAAAGAAGCACCTCTAACACATTTGCTGACTAAAGCTTGCTTAGAACAGTGTGATGCCGCTAGGTTAACTAAATAAGTGACAAAGATTTGTGAAGCTGAAGGGTACAAAGACATTTTTATATATGGGTGGACTAGGCATCTTCGGAAGTATGCAAATTTCTTTGCCAATCGGATATCGGCAATAGCAAGCATAATTCCAGCCTGTAAATGGCGCCACGTTAGAGGAGAAATCAACAAGGCAGATTGTGCATCGAGGGGAACCGGAGCTGATGAGCTAGCCACACATGCCTTATGATAGAACGGACCAAAGATAATTCTTAGTGAGCCAGCCTTATCGATGATCAGCATAACTTGGGGGAGCGAAGGGTAGCACTTACTGGAATAATTGATGAAGCAGGAGGGTCATCCGACTTATTGCAGATGTTTTCGAATTTAACTAAGCTGTGACTGCCTGGATTTTGCGGTTTTTTCATAACTGTAGAGGTATTGTAGAGATTCACATATAGACGGCAAACGCCTCGGTAGATAATGACACACAAAATCTTCATTAGATGGCAGTGTAATAAAAATAATAAGAAAGAAACAATCCTAAAGGTTGGTAGAAGTGGAGTAAGAGAACAACTGGAAAAAAGGATTAGAACATTGGCAACGATCAAAGCGCTCACTTGTTCGTCGGACCCACCTTAAATAAAAAAAGAAAAAATTATAATTCAAATACATTTATATTTTTCTCGTGTAATAGAAAAAAGTTAATAAATATTTTAATTAGTTAAAACAAAATCGAATATTTATTGTGCTAAACGTAAGAAACAATAGTATCAAGGATAAGCAAGATACGTGAGGACTGAAGACAGACGAACTTAATGAAGCAATGACAACGTTGGTCAGGGCATGCCTACAAAAACTTGTAAAACTCAATCCGCTATTATACTCAAATATGATTTTGCAGCTTTGTGGGCGGTTGGAGGCAGCGCAATAGGAAGCCCCTACTTATCCTTCCGAGTTCCTCAGCGTTTACTAAATTAGTCGTCTGGAATATAATCGTACAGCACAAGTATTTACATGCCGGTCCTTAACTTATGTTAGCTTTGCTCGCTCAGGCAGAACTTTTGGGTCCTAGGAGCTCAAAACAGTGTGAGGGGCGTAACACGACGCTGTATTATCTGCCAACCATACAGTAGTAGTTCTGTAACTCAGTTAATGGGAAATCTTCCTATATCAAGGGTCCAAGGAGAAAAGGCCTTTTTTAATATTGGTTTGGATTTCGCGGGACCAATGATAGCTACTCCGTGCGAGAACAGGGGATACAGAGGGCAGAAGGTGTACATCTCTGTATTTATTTGTTTGTTTTTCTTAGTCTTAAGAGGAGAAAATAAATATTATAAAATAAAATAAAATGTAAATAAAGTCGAAAGATATAGATATAAGAATTAAGAGTAGCTTAGAGTGCCTTTGTGGGGCCAGTAAGTTAGTATAAGATCGTTAAGTAATTTTAACCTAGCATTTAAGCATTTTTGTTAGTATTGTAATGCTTAAGAAAATAAAATGCATATAAAACTGAAACTGAACTTGTTTGGCCACAAAAGCAATACACTTAGATATGGTCTCAAATTTGTAGACGGATGCATTTCGAGAAGGGGAAGGTGCCTAAATTTATATAGCGACAATGGCACAAACTTTGTAGGAGCAAGAAATCTTTTGGATAAACTCAGCAGTTTTTTAAGATCTAGAGACACTCAGGAGCGTTTGCAATACCACGAAAGCAAGGAAGCAATTAACTGGCATTTTATACCTCCGGCTGCCCCTATTTTCGAATCACTCTGGGTAGCAGCAGTTTAGTCCACCAAATTTCATTTGCGGAGAGTAACCGGGAATACTCTCTTATCGTTCGAAGAACTTCAAACTTTGCTATGTGAACTCGAGGCCTGTTTGAGCTCAAGGCGCTTGGTTACAATGTCAGACCGATTCGAGGATTTTAAACCACTAACGCCAGCTCATTTTTTAGTGGGAAACGCATCTTATTTTATGCTCCTGAACCTGACTACCTGTCCACTAATATTAACAGACTTTACCGACTTCAACAAGCGTTTTGGAAGCGGTGGCAGTTAGAGTATGTTACCACTCTTCAGCAGAGAACTGAATGGAAGTACGAGGTGGGCGGTATGTACACGCCTTCTATCAATATTATTATTATTCCTAATTTGACCGTCAGCCAACTTCACGCTAAAGTTAGAAAGAAAAAACATTATTTTAATCTTTATTTTTCCTTTTGTCATTTTTCTTTTGTTGTGTGTCATTAATCAAGAACTGTCAATGAAGAAGGTGATGTTTTATTTTTGCGTTTAAAGGAGTATCTGCCGACATCCACAAACAGGGAAGGAAATCCTATTTTGTTGAAATATCTCTGAAACATTTATTGCTGTTGCAACTCTAAGCAAAAAACTGTAATGACACCTTAAGTTCATCACTCATCTTTAATCACTTCTTCCATTTTGACCCTACAAACAATTGCAAAAAAAAATAATAAGTAATATACAATATATATGTATATATGAGTGTCTGTAGGATTGGTGGTCAAATACTATAGGTAGTCAGAGAGATGGCAGCAAAAGTTCGCATAATACCAATCTAAGAGCCGAGGGCGCTCACAAAGCAAATAAATTTGTTCAAAACAATTCGAAAGGGCAAATAGTAGAAGAGCAGTCGGGTGAAGGCAGAGAAGTTGATAAGCTGATGTCAATTGAAACTGTATGTAGGAGAAATTTTCTGAAACAAAGAAAGAGGATAACAACATGTTTATATCCCTCAATTTCTAGGAAAACAGATAAAACATTTAAAGCTCTTAGAGGTGCATACGTTCCCGTACGAAGTAGAAGTTACGCGATGCGATAGTACATGATATATGAGTATAAATACCTCAAAGGGAATAAACATATTGGGATAATGCGCTTCAACTTTAAATCAGATCCGCAGTTAAATCGATTCTATAACATAAGATAGTAGAGATAAATTAAGGTCTGACGTTGCGTTAGTAATCGCTTAGGATGCAATATTATCATTATCAACGATAGAAGTGAGTCACTTCTTAATTACACTATAAGCACTGACCTCATTGTTTGCAACATTTACAATGAGCCGACATCCATAGCAAAATATAGACATATCACTTTTGTCTACTAACGAACTGGATGGTATCGCTTGAACACTTTTTTCATATCACAGATATATCTAATTCAACCTGAATGATGGCAAACTGAGTTACCATAATACAAAAAATACAGAGTACAGAGTACCGAGCTGACCACCGACGAGTGCACAAGCGACACCAGCGCGTGTAGCTGCATGGTGTTGTGATTTGGAAAAAAATTAAAATAAATAAATAAGTAGAAATCATAACCCGGGAATTCCATATCTCCTGCCCCTAGTCAAGGTGCTGTTCTTTGCTCCCAGTGTTCAAATGATGTACAACTCATTCATACGGCAAAAACAATGACTGAGTGCATGTAACAACTGCTGGATAGCGGGTTGTGAGTGTGAATTTGGTTGGTGGGCTGTTTCCTATTGTTGTAAGGGCATAACATAACAGTTTGATTCGGTATACCAAAGTCAAAATTTTCACTTTGCAGCCTTGCTAAGATCGTCGGTGCTTATGTTTTTTTGTGTTTGCGTATTATAATGACTAGGGAATTCAGAGTGAACATAGGAAATATAGATAGACTAGAAAATAATCACCTTTCTGTCTACCGTCACGTCTGTAAAAACAGACCAGCACTTTTTTTTCTTATAATCCCGCGCGCGCACCAAGAGTTATGAATACCCTTTAACTGGCTTTTCTCCAAGGCGCGGGCGGGTGGTGTAGTAGTTTGAAACCCAGGTGTATTAGGTTTCGATATTTTTCCCAGAAGTGGTTGTTTAACTGGACCCAGTGCATCCTCAACCAGTGGGTCTTAGTACGTGCTAGTTTTTAGTTCGTTACTATTTAGACCAGCCAGCAGCCACTCCAACATCAGTGTTATGCCTTCATGTCAGAGTTGACTCAGACGGGATTTTCATATAACTACATACAAATTCTATGAAAAGATTTTTTGAAAGAATTGCCTCGCATGGGATTCGAACGCACGAACACAAGTAGATCCCTGCATACACCTCACAGATCACACTGATTTGAAGCTACCCGACTACGAACTAGTGCCATTATTCTTTTCCCACCGCGGTCTCGCCATTTACGTGCACATACCAAACTTCAACATAATGTAGTCGCTATTCTAATCCGGAATGCAATTTCATATGATTAGAATTCCATCTCCATAAACAAATCATCCACTACTGCTTTGTTAACAGAAGTCCTAAACTGAATAACAATTCGACCTATAACGAGTTTGATGAGCTGTCTGACTCCATTTAAAGTATTATATTCCTGTATCCTTATACTGAAATCGTTATTACGGGCGGTTTCAATATACACATTTCTAGTTGGCTTCAAATATTTTTTCGTCTGAAAATAACTTGACCCAGCTTATTAATGAGCCCAAACGAACGACGTTGACAGTCATACCGCCAACACCCTGGACCTGTTTTTAACTTCTCATCCTGATAAATACATCGTTGATGTGCTTCTCCTTTAGGCTCGACGAATCATTGTGTCATATCAGCTGATTTTTCGTATATAGAACAAATAGAGCGAAAATTACTAAAAGAACCGTATGACAATACGAAAAAGCCGATTGTAGCGAATTTAACACTTTCTTTATGATTTGTAACTGGTCGTTATGTTTCCGATAACGACGTGGATGGATGGATGAATTAGAGATTAGATAAAGCGGCTGTCAGTGTTAGGAAAATGTTTTTTTATATCCTTGAAGACCAATCTGATAGAGAAAAACCGGAAAAAGTTTAAACGTGCCACGAATGACTGCAATGTCTTTCTTAAGCATGTGAAATATCAATACGACCAGAATCTGAAGCAAAAAATACTACAATGTCATGAAAATAATAAAAATTGTTGGTCAGTCGTCAAAATTATTATAAATTCTGCCTTATCCTTCATCCCAACGTGCATTTATAATGACATTCCAGCTGTCAGCTCTTTAAAGAAAGCCAATCTACTGGCTGCATACTTTGCGGCCAGCTCAACAATTTCAGATTGTGCTCTGTCTCCGTCTACACTTGAGTGTGTCTAATGGGTGGAATCCACTTTCGTACTCGTGTTTTAGCAAGAGCTCTTAAAGATCTCAATATACAGAAATTCGCTGGTCCAGATGGTACATCTCTCCTTCCTCTAAAGAGATGCTCTTACATGCTGGCAAAACCATTGCGTAAGCTTTTTCATCCATCCTTTTCTTTAAAACTCTTTCCGAGCATAGAAAATATCATTTGTCCAGCCCGTTTTTAAAAAAGGCGAAATTTCTTCTCTCTCCTCCTACAGACCCATCGCATTTACCTCCTTTTCTTCCAAGGTGATTAAAGCGCTGATATGCCGTGAGCTCATGAAATATCTCGAAACACAAAAACTTCTTAATGGACGCAAACGGTTTTCGTAGCAACAGATCCACTGGTAATATGATGGCATGACTTACCGAAAAGTGGATCCAAAGTCTACATCAATATGACGAAAGCAAGAGAATTGCATTTGATATTTCTAAGACATTTGACAGAGTTTGGCATCAGGCTCTTTTGTCGAAAATGCATGTATTTGGGATTGACGACTCTCTTCTTCAATGGATTAGAAAAAACCTTTTGAAACGTTCAATTCATGTTGTTTTGGATGATTTCAAGTCTGGTGTTAACAAAGTAAATGCTGATGTGCCCCAGGGCTCTGTTCTGTCTCCGACACTCTTTTTAATTTTTAATAATTGGGGAACCAATTCTACAGAGTAGAGTTTAATTCTTCCAAAACACAATGCTGTCTGATGTCGTTAATGCGACAGCCATTGTCTATGAATAGCACTTGCATCATCGAAACCGAAAAACATTTCATTTTCGGTATGTGATCAATGAAAACTTACGTTGGAAATTTCTATGATCTCTCAAGCGATGTAAATAATATCGTACTTTAGTCCCTCTGACCTGACCTCAATATATAAGGCGTTTATCCGCCCAAGATGGAGTACAATGCCCACATCTGGTCGGGTGCACCCAAAACATCTCTGCAGTTGCTAGATAGGATCCAAAACCCTGCGATACTCATAAGTGATAATAATGTCACTCAGACAATGGACACCCTTGAACACCGACATAATGTTTGGTGTCTCACTCTGTTTTATCGCTATTTCTACCACCAACGCTCCAATGAAATCGTCAGTAGAATACCGCCCCATCAAACCTGTAACCGTAACACCCGTCTCGTACTTTCACACTTTCGGACGTACTCTTAAATATCGTGATTCATTTCTAAGCCGTACAACTAGCTTATGGAATGCCCTGCATAGCTCTTAATTTCCTACTCGTAATAGCCTTCAAATATTTAAAACCAGCGTTCGTCGGTACCTTTTTTCCATCTTCCCGAATTTTCTTTCGCTCGCCTTGCATTTTAAGTGTACCAAAATCTCTTAAATAAAATAAATAAAAACTACACAATAATTGCATTCCTGGACACTCAACTCTCAAGGTATGTATATAAGTCACTTGTGGAGTTGATCAGTATCATTCTAAATAGCAAAATAATCAACTCCAAACTGGGTGGGATTCCCCTTAAAAATGTATCATGTATCTCCCCCGTCTCCCTTCTCCGCTTCTTTCCTTCTTCACTTCTCCCCTACGCCACTTCTCTACTTCACGCCTTTCCCCATTTCCCGATTCACACCATCTTCACTTATCACTTTCTCCACTTCTCCACTTCCCCACATTTCCACTTCTCCACTTCTCCACTTCTCCACTTCACCACTTCTCCACTTCTCCACTTTTCCACTTTTCCACTTCTCCACCCCCCCCCCCCCCTTTTTTTCCCGTCCCTAGAACTTAGAACGAACTACTGATTTACCCAAAAAGCAGGTGGTAGCAAAGCGGTGCATGTACGTATGACGTAACAGGTAAGCAACTTAATACCATTAAAGAACTCCTTGAGCTAAATCTTAACAGAAATACAAAATTCTACTTATAGTCCCTCTCTCAATCAACGGTAGGTAGTAGCTTTTTTTTTTTCAAGAAAGAGTCAAGAAAGCTACATTAGGTATATTCTCTTAAGGAAAAACCATATACCTCTCGTTTATAAGTCCGATACTCACTACGGGGTGGTTGTCTGGTGGAAGGCTTTTGATACAGCAGTCAACTGCAGCAAATTAAACAAAATTCAAAGGACATTATATCTGTGGATATGGGAATCTTTGCTGTTAATATTCTGTTCCACTTGACACCTCCTGACATTTTCAACAGGTAAGTTGCTGCTAATACAGCTATTCGCCTTAAATAAATTATTTGCCCATTGCTGGCCTTCCAGAGAACATCGACAACATTATGCCCCAACATTTGTTTGACAAAGACTTTCATGTAAGCTTCCCCTCTAGATTCTTCTGGAAAGTAGATGCTCTCATGAATGATAAGTCAATCCACTACTACAAGACTGATAACCTTAACCTAAGCCCGCGCTGTGTACAGACATTTTAAAGGCACATAAATTTCTTGAGCACGCGCTAATTATTTTTCAATTTTATCTTATCTGTCAAACTAGAAAACCTCTCAGCGTTATTATAGGTGTCATCACTTGACAATGTCTTATAGACAAGCATACAAGAAGGCAGTGTTCTTTACTAATGATTTCTTCAGAATTTGCATGTCCTCTGTATATGCCCAGCTTTCTGTCAAAGAAAGAAACATAATATAGATGTTAACAGTGATCTACGCATTACTAGAAGCTTTAAGTGGTTCCAATAATAGGAGAATCACAAATCCAAGTGGCATCACAATAGGTAAATAGGCCTAAGTGGGTTGGTTTTTCCAACAGCCACTTTTACATAATCTAAGTAAATAATAAATTTTTAAACAATATATGTTACGCAAATTTTATAATAGGTATACAAATTACATTTTTTCTTGACAAACTTAACCGATATGATGTGTAATTTGCTTTTTTAATTTTAATTTAAAAGTAAATGTGTATTCCCCATAAATGTAAACCAATACCCCGGTTTGTGTCGTTTCGACTTATGTCGTATTTTAAAAATGCTCTGTAACTTTAAAGTTTGCGACGATGGCTTCGATTTGCGTCGATAACATGAAAATGTTTGTAACATCGTTATTTTTTAACGTAATTATAACGTATAAATGTGTGTCTACATTCAAAGCTTAAACAGTAAAAGTGAAGGATGTCTGCTAGTAGATGTGGTGGATGTAGGTATGCTTATAACTAGTTGAAAGACCCTCAGTTTCATGGATACGTTTGCTGAAGTTTAGTTAAAAGAAAATATTTTTTTAATAATCAGTCAAAAAGAAAGCAATTAAGCTACAGATTTTGAATCGGGTGAAAAGGCTGTTGAGATTGGATGATACCTTTGAACAGCCGCTTCTACAGGAAAATCTATTTGTTCCAAAGAAGATGAAAAAATTAAAAAACTTGCTGAAACAGCCATTTCATTACAACATACACAATATAAAAAATAGAACAAATCGATTCAGATTTTTATTTTTATACGATGATTCTTACTTTTAATTGTTATCTTATTATTTTTGTTTTTCTCATGAATTATTATATTTTTTTTAATAAAAACGTATTTTTAAAAATAATTTTAAAATCAATGAAATAAAATAAATATGAATGTAAGTATATTCATACAAATGTATGTACATATACAAAATCGTGTTTCGGTTTGTGTCACAACTTTTCGGTCCCTGGGTATCGAAATCGGGACGAAAATCGGGGTATTTGTGTATTGTACTATATATGTCCTGTATGGAAAGTAATTAGGCAGCCTAGAATATTACGATATGCGTATGGACTTTATCGAATGTTGCTATTCAACGCACTCATATGTCACTTTCATATTTAAAACCGAGATGGAAATCTCCTTAGTTTTACAAATTAAATTGGTTAAAAGAGTAAAGGAAATATGGAAATAGCTATAGTATATATATAAATATCGAAGAACGAAAATAGCATTGCGAATAATTGTGCAAGTATCGGCAATTTAATTGTTTCAATATTTGTGCAACATGCTTTCGTTATGAACTTTGGTATTTGTATTTTCTTGTAAGTTTTTTTTTTTGTGTATTTGGTATTTAACTGTGTTAAGGTATCGATAACGTAGTTCTTTTCATCTCTAAACTTATTATGTTTCCTAAACGTACCAGAAGACTTACTTTCAATAATGTTCCGGCTACGGTTAGTATCTTCTTGATGATTATTGTTTTTTCTACTTAGATTTTCAACCCTTGTTTCTTTCTCTTTTTGGAAGTGCTCTGAAAAACAATTAAGGAGTTCCCTTGTCATATTCTTAGTAGGGAAACCTTTCAGTCCTAACTTCTTTGTCGAGTGAGTTGCGCAAATGTGATTCTTTGGCATTTTGATTTTAAATGGCAATTGAGTCTCCATCGTGTAAGTTATAGATGATCGAGGATTTTGAAAGTTTATCTGTCGTTGTTAGATACACTTTGTTTCTCTTTGGAAACCATATATATATATAAACGATACTCGTATCATTGGAAAACTTCGGTGTTTCGGTATTTTGCATAGGTATCCGAAAATGTTCCAGATGTGCAAATGTCTCAGTTATTTGCAAATTTTTGAATTTCGGTTTATAGGTTCGGGTAATAATAGAATTATTTTATAAAACATTCTATTGTGTTTATACCACGATGGTTTTTCTTATGTATTCTTCATGATATCCGTGAGTTTAATACCATATTGGACTTAACTATATAAAATATTTGACATCTAAGTTTTGAAATTCCACAAACAAAGGTATCTCGTTACTAAATCAACAGAAATTTGCTTTTAAACTAACTTACTTTTGTCTTTAACAAATTCAATGTAATTTTTAATCTTTTTATGGACGATTCTTATGAAAAAATTTTCTCTTCTTCCGTAGCATAAGTTTATTCTTTTTCTGTACATGTTGTTGGGTTTAATTCATTTCGTTTTATATGCATTTTTATTATATTCAATTTATTTACACTAACAAGCTTGTCAAAAAATGCTAAAAAATTATCTTATTAATTAAATTATCTTATATTATCTTATAATAACTTACGGGCGCCCTAAGCTCAACCTAATACTTAGTCAGTGTCTTTCGACATTCTTTACGGTATAATTCAAAGTAATGACTCAAAATTCAGACTAAGAAAATAATTTCTATTAAAAAAACTTAGTAAATGGAGTTTTTGATCTTTTTTATATAGATATAATTTATAACCTATCTTAAAAACAAATCTCTGTAGTAGTTGAGTCTTCTGTTCGCAGCTGTCCAAGCAAGGATCAGTTCTTTTCATCAAAATGGAGGAACGTTTCTGGAAACGCAAAACCAGTAAAACGCACGCTCTTGTGATATACACAGTTGAGGTAATTAGCCCAGGAAGTCAGATTGTTCGTCGAGGTCATTGCTCTGGTAATATGCCTTCGAATCAGCTTAGTGAATGACATTGTCCACTCTTGTCGGTTTTGCCCTACAGCAAAAGACTTTATTAGAAGACATTCTGTACAAGCGAAGTCAAGCCCTCTCAAATACCCGAATCTTTTAAATTAAATTTGCTCTCACGTTACGTAACATCCAAATACAAGCATATGCCGGATAAGGTCCATATAGCAGAGCACTCTTTTTTTTCAACGAGTTGGCTGCTATAAAACAGTATCCTTGTAACGGCAAAAAGTCCCAAGCCCGTGTTGTCTCACGATCGAAAATTTTCGCTCATTCTTTCTGGACAAGGGCTTCCTAAAAAGAATGGTTTCCGACTTCTGAACGTTAATCCTCAACTTTCAGTCATCGCAATATTGCTTAATCTTACTGAAGTCATGTTGCAAGTGTATATTTATGACCTCGATCTTTTAAGCTGATCTGTACCCGATTATGTCACATCGCCATTCTTCATAATGAACTGTCTACTGGTGAGCATATTGAAAAGAATATACAGCAGTGGTTTATTTTTGTTTAGCCTGTTTAACTTGAAGAGTATTCCCTCTAACCATACGGTGTCGAACGCCTTCTCCAAGCCAAGCATTGCATTGTTTCTTGTCTTTATCTCACTGCATATCAGATTCGAGTTTAGACGGGGCATATGAGATATTATTATTATGTTAGAAAGGTAATTGGAAGTGTCTATGTACACACCCTGTCTGACTCGAACTGCAACCAACTTCAGACTGCTATAATTTCCAAACCGTTCATGACAGTGAGTTCAAATTTTGACACATGACAGATAATTATTATTATTATTTACAAGCCTTTTAAACTATTTGCGTCTCAGTTGTGTTAAAAAAAAATGTATAGCGATGGAATTCAAACGTGATAGTGTGATTGCTTTATATTTGGCTCAACGTGAATAAATCCTTTGTGTCTCGAACCATAGCTCGTTACTGTGATGCTGGCAGCGTTGCAAAACGCCATGGAGGTGGTCATAAAAAAAAACAACAATATACTCAGAAATGGTTCGGAAAGTGAAGGCTCGATTTGAGCGAAATCCGCGTCGAAGTGGAAGAAAAATGGCTAATGAGCTCAACATATCATTGGAATGGATGCAACACATACTGAAAAATGAGCTCGAGCTCAAGCCATTGTAGTTCCAAAGAGCACACGATCTTACACCGCAACAGAAAAAAGTCAGAGTCGAAAGAGCAAAGGAATTGCTACGCTTTCACGAAAGTGGTAAGTTGCCGAATTTGGTTTTTTCCGATGAGTCGCTATTTGTTATCGAGCAATATGTCAACAAACAAAATGACCGAGTTTACTTTCCAGAGAGGTCCTTCGAAAATGTACACCTTTGGACGGCCACCAGAAAGCAGGCAGCACCGATGGTGATGGTTTGGGTCGCCATAACCGTTGATAGTCGCTCTCCGCTCGTATTTTTGGACCGTGGCGTCAAAATTAATGCGATCGTATATCATGAAACTGTCTTAGAAGCAGTATTGAAGCCTTGGGCAAACAATCATTTCGGTCGGAAACCGTGGACATTTCAACAAGACTCGGCACCGTCTCACAAAGCGCGCGTCAACCAAGATTGGTTAAAAAACAATGTTCCATGCTCCGGATGCAAATCCGTTGAATTTTTTTGTCTGGGGTATTTTGAAGGTGAAGGTTGGCACTAAAAAATACCAAAGTTTTAACCACCTCAAATAAGCACTTGGCCGGGAATGGGCCAAAATAGCGTAGAGCACTTGCGTGCAGCGTGCGATTCTTTCTTCGGCCGTCTTAAGGCCATTATTCGCGCCAAAAGTGGACATATTGTACACTACTGATACAATTTGAAAATTGATTTATTTTCCAAAATTTTTTGCTTTGACACAATAAAACTTATCAAAAAATAAAAAAATTAAAGCATTTTAAAAAGTTACAGTTCGTGTCAGGCAGGGTGTATTTCGTTAGCCATGACATTATTTGCCATATATTCGTGATTGAACTCAATGAAACCTGAGCTCTCGAGTCGCAGTTTTCCATATCATTTCGAAGCAATTGTGCAAAATGGCCTGATTTTTTGGGTTGCGATTCGTACCAATGACCTCACTCGCCTTGTAAACTCCTTAGAAAAAATGGTCCTATATCCTTTACCTTCGCGACATTGACAGTCTATTCTGGACTTATGCCTGCTATTATCAGTATGGTAATTATTCGTTGTTTGTCGTTCGGGCGATCTTTAAAAATAGAGGATCGTTTTAATATTTTCCTCGAAATATTTTATTTATTTGCGGAAACATATTCAGATTGCTGGAACTCATACAAACCTTGTAATTCATTAATATTTGTAATATTTGGAGGTTTTTGATTGATGACTTTAGTGTCATGATCTCCGTGTTATGTCTGTAATTAAACTGTACAATGTTTTTAGTCTTGACAGCAGTCTATCCTTATGCCGGTGCAGTGAGTCAATAATTTCGTTGCAGAATATGTCTTCATTGTTAGTGTATCTATACAGTACTATTTATCGTTCGCTTAATGGTCTCCTCCATTTCTATGTGGTACCTGTAAAACTTTCCTGTTGGAGGGTGGGTAGGTCGAGTTTGAGGAGAGTGCTCTTGTACCCTACTCATCCAAATCCGCAATTTAGTTGAGAACCATTATTTCAAAACTAAGACCGCAACGGTCACTATTATACACAAAAGTGAGTAGTTGTATAGTTTGTTGGTTCGTGCCTATTAGTTGTGTCGATCAACAGGAAATCCAGATAGGAGCCGTGTTTGGGAAATAACTGACTATCTGTCGGTTCTAGTCCGAGTCAGGACATAATATTGTATTGACGCCACCAATTGAGTAGTAAATTCCCTTTAGTGTTTGGTATTATTTCCCCAATTTCTGTATTTGACGTAAATATCTCAGCCGATTTTGAAGTAACTCTCTGCCAATTTCCAATCGAAAATCGAAAAAATTGTCTCGATTTTGAGATAAATAATGTGGATTGAATGGCATTAGGAGCATAGACAGAGACCATTTACAACCGCTTTCTACTACGGAGAGGGATGTGAACGGTATATGCTTCCAGCACCTTTTCTAATCGCAAGCCATTCTAATGATGATCGCAACACCACTCCATTGCACGGAGTTGGGTCGGGTTTTTCGTACTATTTTATATCTTCCGTGCCTCATTTGTGAATTTTGTTTAGCTTTGTCTCGCTAACCAAGATCTTTGAGTAACTTAAAAAATATGGTTCTTTTTCGATCCTTATAAATGAATTTACATTCAACCTTTAGGGTCCGCTCCGCTATGTTCGTAACCATTACGACTGGCAATAGATCCTCTCCTGTTTTACGTTGTAGCAGTCACGGCCCCTGTATAGACAACAAGGAAGCCAGCATAGCAGGTACAGTTTTCGGTGCTGAAGGCGCTGAGGGCTGAGAAACCTTCTAGTACCCGCCGCCATTTGGTCGTATACATTGAGGAGTTAAACATCTGTTTTTTCGTGCCGAGACAGATTTATTTTCCTTATGTACTGAAACGTAGGACAAACCCGATAATTAGTGGTGTATCCCACGTACTTATATAAGGCGCACCAGAGCTGGCTTTTGTCTGACGCTCCATCTATATCCAGAGCCCATTCCTCTGATTTTTGATTCTTTCCACACTAAACACTTCGAGGTTACATTTCACAATTTAATGTGGCGTCTGGAATTTTTGACAACGTACACATTGTAAAATGTTTTTGCTCCTTTTTTAATTATTCGCAAGGAACAATCTAATAATATAGAACTTGAATACCAATTAGATCATCTTGTTTGCTGAATCAAGAAGGACGGTAATATTAGCTTCTCCTCTTGGCTCTAGCTCTTGTGAACGGCTTAACTCCTACGAAAGTAAGCTCATCGCACTTTTTCTTTTTAAGTATTGCAAGGAGCTCCTCAATATAAATAGACGGTTCTAATACCCTCAGCAGCATAGTTCGCAGAAGGAGAAGAACTCCGTCTTTGATTCATATAATAAATAACTTGCCTATCTACGTTTAAGAGCTAACATAAAAATTATTGCCGATGGCCGTTTTATAAATTTTATTAGAAGCATATTTTTTTGTTGTTTTCCGTTGTTTTCTGCTCTTGTTGTTTCCGCTGTTGTTTCTGAACCTTTTGTTATTTTTCCAGCTTTTTATGCTGTAACTGCGATTGTTGATTTTTTGTGTTGTTGCTGTTGCTGAGTCCGTTGCTGTTGTGTTTTAGCTATTGCATTTGCTGAAGTGAATTCTTTCTCTTCAGAGCATTGTTATTTACAGAACTAACTTATTGCTCTGCAACATCTGACTCAGAAGATACCAGCGCGCCAAGTTATTGCTGTCACCCATAAGCATCTGTCGTTAAGACAAATCATTTATTAAAATCTGGGCTTATAAGAATGGACTCTGTTGTTAGCAGAGTTTTCAAGCATGTTTAATCACGTTAACCTTTTCCGATTTCTTAAATATTTTATTAGGAGATATACGCCTTTGGCGTTATACCTAATAATTACTTGGTGTCTTTCATAAAAATAACTACTTGTTATCGCCTGGTGTTATGCCATTATTTACAATAGTGGATCCTAGATAATCTGTAGATTGTCCCGGAATGCTATTTGAATTTTCAAATATGATTCTTTTAATTTTTGCAGAATTTTGGTCAATAAGTCTTAGTGTTCCTAAAAGTTGGTAGAGAATACCAGAATGTCATCATAAATAGATGACACAAATTAAAAAAAAAAAAAATCTTTTAAGACCAAAAACATAAGCCTCTAAAATATCGCTTTTTTCCAATTCCATTTAGTGAAAACCCTTTACTACGTCAATAGTTGAAAAATAACCAAACTTCTCCAGTAGGAGCAATTATTCCTAGCAATTTCTGCGTACTTATAAAGTTTACTGCAAGCCAGAACTTCCATTTTTGTTTTTATTTGGTGGTTTGTTGCGTTTTCAACGGTCAGATTATCGCCTTCTTTGTAAAAGGTAGATTTATAAGATTTGAGCAAGAATCATCAACCTAAAGCTCACCATGGCTCACGTGGGTTGCAAATCTTTTTTTTAACATTCCTAAACATTTATCAATATTGGTGGACATCACCACTAGGACCGCTTCGAAATATCTAAAGAAAGCTCTTCAACTTTGCGAAAAGCAAAAGAAAAGTGACTGACTGGGACTCATACAAATAATCCCTCAAAATATATAAAATAGATCTGAGGAAAGCGTCAATCCTAGAGATAATTCTGTGACAAAGTCATAGAAGCCTCTGAGGCATGGCGGCTTAGAAAAGTCCTCTCTACAAATCCTATGATGCTTTGTTGTTTGAAAAAAACCGATGAATCTTGGACAACCTCAAGTGGCAAATCATTCAGCTTGCTACTGTGCACTCACTTTCTATGTAGCAGTTTATTCGCAGCCAGTAGTAAACAAAACAAGACTACTGCAACCGTGAACAAAATTCATGGTTCGATTACAAGAGACAGTTTTTAACAAGGGCCTCAGACCTATAAGTCTATCATCTTTTCTTCTGAAAACTCTTGAACAATTGATGGATATCCATATTCGAACTAAAATTGACCCAAGACTTTTGTCAACGGCTCAACATGCTTACTGTGAAGAAAAGTCGGTGAAAACGGCATTTCATTCGCTGACTAGCCACAACGAACGATCCCTGGAATACACAAGAATACACAATACACAATGGCTGCACGTAGACGACTCACTGGGGAGTTGATTAGTCTTATGCTTAATAGCAACATAAAAAACTCCAAACTGGGATGGACTTCTGCTAAAAGATGTGCGATGTGTGAGCAGAGGTAAATGAACTACTGATATAACTGGAAGCGGGAGGGTGCAGAGTGATTGCCTATGCGGATGACGTTACTATAGCCGTATCAGGTAATACCACCAAAGATCTCCTTTAGCTAAATCTTAATAGATTAATCCTTTGGGCGGCTAGCTGTGGATTGGTTGTAACGCCCAAAAAAACTGATCTTGTTCTCTTTTCCAGGAAATATAAAATACCAACTGCAGACCCTCCCTCAATAAACGGTACCAGTTAAGTGTTTTCCAAAACAGAAAAAAGTACTTGGTTCTCATTTTTGACAGAAAACTTAACTGGAAACCTAACATTCAAGGAGTCAAGAAAGCTACAGTAGCTTTCTTCAACTGCAAAAAAGGCATTGGGAACAAATAGGGCCTTTAACTTCGAATAACCCACTAGCTATATGTTACATCTCTGTCATAAAACCGATACTCATCTACGGTGTTGTTTTCTGGTGGGCGGCCTTAGACATTGCAACCAATTGCAACAAACTAAGCATAGTCTAAAGAACAGCATGTCTATGTATATGCAGAGCTCTACGCCCCAACTCTCTCCGCGGCTTTAGACATTCTGTTTCATTTGACATTCGTCTTAAAGCGACTACACAGTGAATAAATAATTTATTTGGCCACGCTAATAGCATACATAATCGCTACGTGCAAATTATTATTTAAGCTGAATGCTAAAAAAAACAGACTTTAGATGAACCGGTGGGCCAACATGTCTAGCGACTAAACAGATCTGACCAAAGCTGAATCTGAATCACTCTAAGAGTCTGATTCTTCCAAATACCATAGGAAACATCTCAGCGAAATCATAGGTGTCATCACTGGACCCTGCCTTATAGACAAGCATGCAAGAAGGCTTGGTGATTTTACAAACGATTTCTGTAGAAGCTGTATGGGAGAGGAGGAAGAGGAGACAATTCTCCACCTTCTCTACACATGTCCAGCACTCTCCCAGAGAAGAAAACTCCTCCTAAGAGCTTTCTTTTACAATGACTTAAAAGACATTAACAGTCTCCTGCGCTTCATCATAAGCTCAAATTGGTTCCATGAGTAAGAGGATCATAGATCCACGTTGTAGCAAAACGAGCCATTAGGCCTAATTGGGTTTGTTCTCCAACCGACACTCTCATCAAACCTTACCTTACCTAGCACTTTTTTAAATACTTTTCATCTTTGTTAAAATATTGTGTTAATGCTTCGTCGCCTATGATAAGCAATCTGTTTTTCTTGTTTATGATTGGGTTTAGTTGGGGAAGAATGTTGTAGCCTAGGAGTTCGCCAAATAATTGGCGAAATCGTATTCTAGTTTTATTGAATTTGCTTAACATGGCGATTTTTTATTGAATACCTGATAAAATGAGGTCTTAATATACCCAATCAGAATCACCGTTGAGGTTTAATCGAATTCATTTAAAATCGGCGTTAGTGATTCTACACTTTCATACATATTTTGCCCCGTCATGCTAGGGGATCCTTATTAATTGGATATATCTAATGCTTATCTAAATTTTTCGATAGGATACAAAGCGTCCAATTTACTATATAGTAGCATACCGGTACTCCGCTTAAATTTTTCTTCTTTTTTATTTTGTTGTTGGGCCCTGGTTTCATAGGTTTTCCGTGTATCATAAAATCTATGGGTTTACTGTAAACTTTTTGATTATTTTTTATATTTTTTTATCAAAAAAAAAAATAGTTATTTTAATTAGACATTTTCTGAAGAAAGTGACCCCAAAGCCAAAAATTAGCACGGGCAAGAAAAATGGAACAGGTTTGCAAATTGGATATCTGCAGGTTTAAGCAATATATCAAATTTATTTAAACATAGTTACAAAGGCTTTTACTTCATATAAAAACATAGTCACATAAATCGTTTTTGTAAAGCTTACATTAAAAGGACAAAGCTTTCATGTTCTAAGCTTCGACGACCTAAAGCAATTGCCAGCAACAATAACAACAGTAATTAAAAAAATAAAAGGCCAAAGCTTTCACGTTCTAAGTTTCGGCGATTTAAAAGCAATTGCCAGCAACAACAACAACAGTAATTAAAGATATGTATATATAAAGTTGCCGTCTTCTTCAAAATTAAATATTTTACTAGTTTTGCCATCCTCTACGGCTTATTTTCCTGTTTTTCTTTCTACTTATATTCTTTTTTACCTTCATAATATCCTTGCATTTAATTTTATGAATTTCAAAAAGTTTTTTACCAAAATCATGTTCATTTTTATTTGGCGAGTGTGGCGGGTCAATCCACTATTATTATTAGTTTTATTACATAGAAAAATTCATGTTTTTCATTCCCTCAATTATTATAATAATTATCTGTTTTTATACAATATTATGAACCTGAATAACGATATGGTAAGACAGTCCCATCCTGACAACTTGCATGGATCTCTCCACAACATGATAAGGGTGTTTGGAGCTCAGAGTGATGGCTTTCACATCTGCCATTTTAACACACAAAGCATCTTGCCTAAAATTGACGAATTCTACCATACCTTCGGAAATTCTGGTCTCGATGCAGTGTGTGTTAAAGAAACTTGGCTGCCCAGCAACGTATAAAATGTTTCAAGCAAACCGAGTTGGCCGTACTGGTGGGGGTGTTGCTATATACCTACGAGAACCCCTTAGGGGTAAATTCATGCACGAATCACCTCCTGGGTGTCCTATTGACTATTTGTTTGTTGAAATTACATGCAAAACTGAAAAGTTAATACTTGGTGTTGTCCATAGGCCAAACAAACTGATATGCTTAACTCCATTGCTAGATGTTCTTGAGGTTATTTCATGTATTTCCTCAAACAAATTTATCTGTGATGACCTGGATTGCAATCTACTGAAGAAGTCTGAATCAGCCTCGCTTTTCGGAAATATGAATTCGTTTCATTTAACCGTAGTTAACTCAAGCATTCCCACCCACTATTTGGAAGACTCATGTTTCCTTTTTGAGTTTTCTTTATCGGTGAATTTTCTAACCTGCTTTTTTATGACCAAACCTGGTTTCCTAGGTATGACTTGATATACTTATCACTTGACATAGAGCTAACATTACCCTGGAACGATTTTACCTTGACTATAAAAATATAGATTATACTAAACTGCTTTCCGGCGTTAATCGAATATGTTGGGACAGCATCTACTACATGCCTTCTGTAAATGACCAAGTTATGTTCCTACAGCAAGATGTGTTACAGCTATATGAGAACAACATCCCTCTAAAAGAAATAGTTCGCACATCTAAGTCCCCTAAACGGTTTAGCTCTTACATCAAAAAACTCATAGTCCAACGTGACACTGCCGATCGAAAGTGGAGAAGTTTTCGTCTCGATGCATTCCGAAATAAAAATCTTTCATTCCGCAACAAAGTTGTCTTCAAAATCAGATTTGTCAAAAAAGCTTTTTATAATCACAAGTTCAAACTGTCTACCCTGGGAAACTCTACGAACATGTGGAAGAATCTTTGCGACCTAGGCATTGGTAGGAAAAATATCGTAGACCCCACTGACGTTAACTGTGACTAGTTTAACTTGAATTTCATCTCCTCATACGGCAATAAGCAGTATAACACTGCAAATGACACTGAAGGGGCTTTTTGCTTCAACAGAGTCACCGAGTCTCTATAAAATGCTGCTGGTCTAGACTGCTTAAGCCCAAAATTTTTAAAACTGCTTCTGCCTTATTAATAGTACTTCCTCATATTACTCACCTCTTTAATAGTATGTTCACTCTTCTACCTTTCCCTCTGAATGGAAAAGAGTAAAAATAGTCCCAGTTGACAAGAAAGGAATAAGGAATACGGTTGAAAGAAAACGGTGTGTTTGCAATACTGAGAATAGTTCGACTTTTGTAAATGTATAGAGTGGAGTGCAACAAGGATCAATCCTTGGACCTACACTTTTCTCGTTATAGGTGAACGATCTACCAAACATTGTTAAACACTGCAAAATCCATATGTACGCTGACGATGTACAACTTATGATATTGAAATGCCCTACTAATGAAACAAACTTTGCTATAGGCCCCCTTAACGAAGATCTTGCCAGAATTTATGACTGGTCTAATAAACACGACCTTCGACTTAATACTGACAAGTCTAAAGTTATTTTAATACACCGTAGAGCTCCTGGTCTCTTAAGTCTTCACGCTTTTTATATAAATCAAGTGCCCATAGAGTGGGCTGTCTCCGCTAAAAACCTTGGTGTGACTTTTAATTCGAATCTCTCATGGGAGATACATTAATACTATCATCGGCAAATTTTATAGTGGGCTTCGTACTCTATGAGTTACTCAACATCTTCTACCAACGAAAACTAAATTAATTTTAGCAGAAACTATTCTTTTACCAACTTTACTTTACGGATACGAGATCTTTTGCAAGCCTGACCACAATAATCTCAGAAAATTTAATATTGTCTTCAACAATATCGCGAGATACATTTTCATATATCATATCGATCATATCTCTCACTTTTCTAAGCAAATAACTGGTTGCTCCATCCCCAGCCTACTAAAAAACAAATCGCTATGTTTTTTGCATAACCTTATAAAAACTCGAGAGCCAGATTACCTATTTAATAAGCTTCAGTTATTGCAATTGCACAGATGGTTTTCGCTAGTTCAACCAAGATACCTTTGTCTTACTTCTGAGCATCAATTCTTTGTTCAAGTTGTTTGGCTCTGGAACTCTCTACCCATTGACCTGAGAAGAATGACAAGCACGAATAAATTTAACTGGTCCTACTACTACTAGCACTACTAGCTACAATCTAATATGCATAAAATTATATGAAAAGGTTTTTCAACTCTTTATGTATTATCTTAAACTTCTACTTTTTCTTTTTTGTAATATTTTATTCTTACTTCTTTCTTTATATTTTATATTAACTTTGCCATCTCTCTCTTTAATTATTCCTTTTTTAATGTAAAGGCTTACAAATTATTGTATAAGGTTATTAAATCTTCCTTTGTAAGTAATATATTGTATAAGTTGAATAAATGAAATGAAATGAAACGAAGTTCCAACCATTAGTATTAACAGAGTAATTTCCGTTAACATTGGTCAGGGTAAACCAAAGTAAGCCTTTTTTAAATCCTGGATAAATGATATCAACATAAGAGATAAACACTTACTGTAGAACGATTTTTCCTTAAAATATACCCAAAAATCATTTCCCAAACTATCCTTGAGGAAGTAGGAGATACCCTGTACATTGAAAGGGAAATAAAATACCGCTTATTCGGATGCGGATTTTCCGGACTTAGCATTCCGATATGTTAGTGTGTTATGAAAATATGCATCAAGGCTGAATGTCGCCCTACAGACGACAAGGAGGAAGCTACCAAGTAATGTTTCTACGAGCATCCCAGCAAGACTATGAACAATATGAAAGGATAAGAAAGGATGAGATCTTTGGTAAGTCGGTTGGTAAGCATAGTCTATATGACACGACAAAATTTGCTATAGCAAGCACATGTTTTTTTTTATCTCAAATAACACAAGGGGACATGGCGGCCTCCGTATCATCAAAAGCTAAATCAAATTGATCATTTTACGTTAGCCTTAGGGCATGCCTCCAGTATTCCGCACATCCGAATGTTCCAACATTGACTAGAATCGCCACCTTGTTGCAGCCAAGCTGTGAATGAAAATTTCCCAAGCGTCACCACAACAAAGAAGAAGATAAAATGTTAAAAAAGCTGCAATCAGAAGAGATCGCCAGAAACTTCGTCGAACGCGTATTGCTAGATTTTATAATATTAGATTCTTTGATGTTATCATTAAGTACCGAAGACCAGCTGCCAACGTGTCACAATTTATGTGCTGGGTTTCACCCGACCACCACCAAGAAATTCCTGCTTTGACGAAGAATGCCGGCCAGCACATTCAGCTAAGCCAGATGCCTACAAAGTAGTGCGTCAACGAAGGACAAAAGCTCTATTAGTAGAAGAGACTGGAAGTTACAGCAGTTTTTTCTTCAGGAGATAAGATGGCACGAGAAACTCGAGATCAAAGGTTTTGAGAGGTTGTACTCCAGGAATAACTCATAGAAGTTTTACCAACAGTTAAAAAGGGCAAGAAAACCCGTACAGAAAACTGTATAGATGAAGAAGGAAGTATAGTGATAGAGCCGCAGTTGACAATAGGGATATGGAAAGGGCATTTCTCTAGACTGTATTACGCGATGATGAACCAAACTCGCTGTCATGCAAAACGAACCTTTCAACCTGGACGATGTAGACTAACAATTCCGTCCACCCGACCTGGATGTAGTGAAGATAACCATACTCGTATATAAGTCTAAGTCCATTAAAGCTGCTGGAGCAGACGGCAAGCGATGACTTGTTAAGGAACATACACCAACTCATCTGTTAAATATTGTCGACAGCATGACATTGTATGACAGCATCTATAGAACGAGCTATACAGAGCAATGCCTGGTTTTGCAGGATGACGCTGTTCCATTTAGGTCGGTAAAAAATTTAATAAAACCTTTGATGTCAAAAAAGACAAGGCGATGTGCGCGTTTTCTTTAACATCATTCTTGAAAAAATAGTGCAAAACTCAGAATCCAACACAATAGGTACAATCACTCAAAATTCCTTCAAATTACTCGCATACGCCGATAATATTGACATAATCGGAAGAAAGCAGATTGATTTCAGTGACACATTCGCGAGAATTAAGACCGCGAACCAGGTTGCACACAAAAGTGGAAAGGCACCGGGAAGCGAGCTGGCTGGGGCCACTTATATAGTCCAGGTCCACCCCAGACTACGGCGCCACATTAAGTAAGTAAGCAAGGCTGTGATGTTTCAGATAAAATTGAAACTGCTAATGTATTTAAAAGATATTTTACAAATAATTATAACGAGTAGTCTGCAACGTACAACAAAACGAATTTGTCCGCTTTCATATATGAACTAACATACCATAGATGGCAAACTTTCCAGATTTTGGTCGTTCGGAAAACCATTTTGCACTGATTGCTTCTAACATGCGGCCCTATTTGTGTATGCGTGTGAATTTTCAACAATAGTTATTTCCTCACAATTTACCAACGTGTGTATAAGCACATAGTGAACATTACGTGTAAATTACTCTCATTCTAGCAAATTATAGTAGTTGACAGGCTTAGACAAGTGTTGATAATTCACTTATGTTACATCGTGTTTGTGCAGAGTTTAAAGGGTTGCCAACGTATCAATAGAGTTTTCCATCTTTGTTAGTTCATCTTAGTTCACTCTGTTCATTTTCTTATTCAAGTGGATATGTTAAACCATTTCATAGAAATAGTTTTGCTTATACCTTCATAACTCCTCTTGAGGTGTTAAAAGTTATTAATTGTTTGATGTGTGCTGATGGTATTTCGAGTTTCACTCGAAACTTTCAAACAAAACTTTCACTTTGAAAGACAAATTGTTGGGAGATATTTTTAATAGTTGCGTATTTAGAGAGTCTTTTCAGAAGCTATGAAATCTAAAAAGGTTGTGCCTTTGATTAAAATGGGTGGTTATAGGTCCATCTCCCTACATCCAGTTTTAAGTAAAATCTTTGAAAGTGATGAAATGCAGAATAATACATTTTTTGAATAAAACGGCGTTTTTTTAAACCAATTTAATTTGGCTTCCAACTTCTTAAGATGCATTACCGTTTGGTGCTCACACAGTGCTTGATGGGAAAAAGTACAAAACCGGTCAATTCATAGCTATTATAAAAGATTTTGATTTTATAAACCTCAATGTCCTTGGTACGAGCTAGATTTAATAGCTTCATATTAAATTGAGAATAGATTGTGAAGAGTAAATTTAGATGAATCCAAAAGCGAAATTCAATTCTTCAACCTGGGGTACCCCGAGCTTCTGCAAAGGGGCCAATACTATCTCTTCTCTATATAAATTCACTTTTCTCATTTAATTTTTTTTGTTGAAAATATGACTAGAATAGTCCATTGAATCCAGGTTCAGATATTTATTGGATTTGAATTAATTGAGGAATTGGTGTGCAGATCATTTTTAAATTACAAATTCAAAAACTAAGTTAATTTTTGCTTTCTTGCACCTGCGTGCAAAACATATAATCTGTCAACGTGTAACTATGCATCTGATTCCGCCTAACCAATTTTTCATGGTATCTTAAGCTGTAGTTACCATTGATCCCAAATTGAGATAGTTAAGGAATTTAAATACCTGAGTCTCACCATTGACTCTCAAATGAACTGCCAGAATCATGCAGAAACTTTAGAAAACATCTCCGATGCACTCTCAGACATTTTTTTATATTTGCGTGATATTTGTTCAACGTTCTTTTATGGAATTTGTTCAACAATTAATTATGGAATTATTTAGTCAAAAATGCAATAGTTTTGAAAAATATAGTTTTCTATTGTTCTGTGACCTGAAAATTTATCCAAATCGTCATTTATATTATTTTAAAGTATTTAAGTTTTTTTTTCGTTTAATTCATATAATCTATGTGGAAACACTTATCGTAACTTTTTCTCTATATTTTCGTAAGAAACTTTCACCCTTGATCAAAGAAATTACTATTATTGAACTGTTCATTAAACATGTAAGACTCTACCTTCTCAATATTAACTATGTTAGTTTAGAATCAATTATTTCTGGTTTAATTTATTTTTAGCTAGTCGCAGTTCTTTATTAATTATTTCTTGTATTGTTATATTTATACTATAAATCAACCTAAAATTTTAAATTTACAATAAGTATTTATATACGAGTATATGTGCATATTATTACGATCACCGCATCCAAAACTTAATTTTGTGCAATACACAATGGAACACATTTTATTATTTTTTCTGTCTGTTATATTTTTACTTATAAAAACATGAATTGTAATAATTAGGTGAGCAACTAAGTTCTGATTGTCAATAGATAGCCCCAGCAGTAGTTGCTGATCGATTTTGACATATCCAGAACGTTATATGTTAAATCAAGCTTAGACATATGGTAAACAAACTGTTTTCACACATTAATGATTTTGTTTTGGAGTGATATACTTTTGATTGCGTGAAAATGTCTGATTTTGTGCCAAATAATCGTCATTTGCGATTGTTGATTTTCTTCTTTCATTTGAAGGAAACGGCGACATCGAAAGCTAGAAAAAGTTAACTAAATAAGGTGATTTTGATGTTAATGACCTTCTGCGTGAAGGAAGGCCAAAATCCTTCCAAGACGCTGAATTGGAGAATATTCATGCTACAAAGGTTATGCTGTGTATTTGGTGGGACAAAGTCGGTGTTATTTATTATGATTTATTTAAACCTAACGAAAACATCACTGGGGAACGGTATTGTTTTCAATTGATGCGATTGAGACGAGCACTACACGAAAAACGGCCACAATACGAGCAGAGGCATGACAACGCACGGCCTCACGTTGTCAAACCAGGAAACGCTCAAATTGGAAATCCTACTACAACCGCAATATTCTCTAGATATTGCGCAGGCCGATTATTACGTGTTCCATTCGATAGCACATGGTCTGGTTGATCAGCAGTTCCGCTCATAAAAAAACATCAAAAAATGTCTTAATTCGTGGATAGCCTCAAAAGATAAACACTTTTACCGTAACGGTATTCTAGCTCTTCCAGAAAGAAAGCTCTGCGAGCAATACTTTGAGTGATTTATTTGTATTCTTTGTTCACAATACAGTTGCATTTTCATCAAAAAACTTAACTTAGTTGCGCATCTAAAAATTAATAAGGAAATATCATAATAAAAAATAAAATAATAAGAAATGATAATAATAATAATAAATAATACATTATTTCTTATATCGGGGGTAAGGTGTAACGAGGACTTTGGTTATAACTCCACAGATACCTCTTTGTTTTCTTCTTATAAAATTTCAAGTAAATCTAAGCAATGACAACTTAAATTATTTGTTTTACCAGTATGAATGTCATGGTTAGGATTCCAACAAACTTGAGGTCGAACTGATCTGTTGTCGAATTAAGAAAGCATAGAGAAATACCACGGCCAGCTTAATTGCTAGGCAACATTATGAAAAAGATGAATATTCGCAACTCGAATCGCTTCCTCCACTAATGCTAATGCATTTTCCCTTAGAGTAACTATGATAATTTTTTTTATTATTATTTTAATTTCTATATAAAAAGTTGTTAAAAAAATTTTAAAAAATACGTTTTAATTCTACATGCAGTTTTTTTTTTTTTTTTGGGGGGGGGGGGTAATGAGACTAAAATAAAATAAAAAAGCAAACCAAACCTGGGACTCACTGTTGCCAATTAATATCAGAATACTTAACATGTTCAAAAAGATTCTAAAATCTATGAAACTTCATAAACATTCTGAAAGGTAGCAATAAAAGTGTAAGCTAAGCCAAATATAGGTGCAAATTTAAATTAAGAACAAAGGAAATAAAAGAAAAAAAAGAAGTGAAAGAAAAAGAAACTGATAAACGAATGGATATACCTTGGTATAGCACCAGATGGTACCTCCAGGCTACCGGAAGTATCACTTCCAGCATGCAGGTGCGTTCCAAATTCCTTATTCGAATGTACAGGATACTGTGCAGCACCAACACCCGATGAAGCTATTGAACTCGAGCCACCTGACTCCAAGGCACTGCCACCGCCATGATGCGGCGTTCCATGTAGCACAAAATCTCCATTATGCATGCCACCATTAGGATCAGCATTTGTTGTAACCAAAGCTGGTCCATGATGGCCGGCTATTCCCCCTTTATGGGATGTACCAACACCAATATGACCGGATCGACCACCTTTTGTAGCTGGTACTCCTGGATCATCATCGGCCTCTTCTTCACTTGAACTTGGATCGATCATGATCGTGGCTTTATCTGTTTCTCTATTCTTTTAAAAATGTATGTTCCCTTTTTTCTGTTAATTTCTGTTTTTTAGTCTGCCAGTGACTTCTTAAGGTTATGTTTATTGCTTAGTGTGCGCGTGAAAATTTGTTAGGTCACTTTGATTTTTACTTTTCTGTTATGTCTTCTATTTATTCTGGAAAGTGTAGCTTACAACGAATTGCCTTTGTAACTTAAATCACTAATAAGGCGAGTGTGGTATATTTCAATTATAATTAATATTCTATTATTGATTATTTGAAATTTTTTATATATCTTGTTATAATTATAAATTATTTAATTTATTCCTTTGTTATTATTGATTATTTTGTTTTGTACTGATTGGAATTTTTACTTTTCCAGAATCTTATGACTGGCTGTCAACTACATGTTGCGATTAATGTAAATGTGCATTTCAAAAGAGAGAGTCAAGAATAAAACGAAATAAGATCCATTTTTCGTGCAATGTTGAAGAGAAATCGATATGCAATGCAAACAAAAAATTTAAATAAACGTCTCAATCTGTCAGTTACATTGACATCTTGCATTTATGCTTACACAGCTTATGTAGCAACATGATGAGAGCATTTGATTTCTAATTAAGGTGCGGAATCTGAAAGAGAACAAAAACAAATTATATCTTTAAAATTAATCACAATAAAGTATTTATTCGAAATATGTGTTATGTTAATTAAGAGTAAGAGAAAAAAAATCGTAAATAGTCACGTATCAATGGAGACTAAGCTTGTATAAATTGGGTTAAAAATATCATAATAGACGACCAAAATATTGTAAGTTATTTCACTAACAACAATCGAATTCCCATATTTGAACCTAACATTTCTATTAGTAAAATTAATGCGAATTAAAATCATATAATATGTTATGTACTCGTATTTAAAAATCATTGTATTTAAGTCTAAATAATTGCAATTATATAAGTTATCAGAAGAGATGTCCAGTATGACATCTTCAATATAGCAATATAGCAATCTCAATCAACCTCCGAACAGATAAGTCACATTTCTTACTTCTTGTATTATTTATGTTAAATAGTTAATAAAGTTGGCGACGAGGATAAACAAACAAAAAACCGCGTGTGCATTAAGTAAAGTACTACCTTGAAGAAATGGACAACATTAAGAAGCTACTAATATTCGTTACTCCGGAGTGTGGCATTGGTTTCGCATTTTTATGGATTGCTAGGATGTGGGCCTTGTACAAGTTGCTGAGCGGCCTAAGTGTATGGTCGTTATAGTGGACGACGTAAGGATGGACGAGCCGAGACTAGGGGAGTTCGTTGTTTGCAGTCGTTGGAGCCGGTTGCTGGCAGTCTGGAAAAGGTGGCGCTGAATTTTAGCACTTCAGAGAATCGTATTCCGCATGCACGAACTTTGCCATCACGACCTTTAAAAGCATCTTCTGATCGAAAAGTTACCGTTACTGTTAAAATATTCAGAAAATTGAAAATACAAGTTTATTCATCTATTTTAAATCTATATTGTCCCCTTCAAAGTAATCCGCATGGACTACAACGAAAGCGCTTGATCCAATCCTCGAAACATTTTTTATATTTGGTTTTCGGTACATTACTTCCTCTCGGCTGCTGAAACGCGTTTCCCGTAGTGGTATTTTTTAGCTTGATTGAAAAGTTAGAAGTCACAGGAGGCCAAATCAGGTGAATTCAGTGGCTGTTGGATGGTATTTGTTGCATTTATTTGTTGTCGAAATTACGAATAATGATGGCACTGCTTTATCATGATGCAAAATCTACGAGTTTTCTGCCCACAATTCTGGTCTTTTTCGGTGAATTGCTTCACGCAAACTTCTCATAATGCCCAAATAATACTCTTTGTTTACTGTCTGGCCTTCTGGAAAAATTCATGATGCAGTACACCGTTGTAATCCATGAAAATCGTGAGCATTGCCTTCTTTTTTGAGTGAAAACGACGTGGTTTTTTTGGTCTCGGCTCATTTGGTGAACGCCATTCACTTGCCTGATGTCTGGATTGCGGCTCGTACTCTAAACCCACGTCTTGTCTCCAGTAATGATCCTTTTGATGAATGTGGGATTGGATTCAGCCTCGCAAATCATCTCTTTTGCGACGTCATCACGGTCTCTTTTTTGCATGTAATTGAGGTCTTTTTGCACCAACTTTGCTGCTACACGACGGAATCCCAAATCATTAACCAAAATGTCTTGGACGGATCCATAGGCAGTGTTCAAGTCCTCCGCTATCTCTCTAATGGTTAATTTGCGGTTATTGCCAAACATTTCTTTTACTTCATCAATGTTTTCGTCGGTTTGCGTTCATAATCTTCGATTGCCTCACGACCACTTTTGAACCGCTCGTTCCACTGGTAAACGACCGTGTTCTTTAGAGAATCGTAGCCGGAACACTTTTCCAATATTTCCAACGTTCGCGCACCATTAAGTCCATTTTATACACAAAATTGAACACAAGTTCGTTGTTGCCTAATTTAAATCCATTTCTAAAATTGTAAAAAATCGTCAACACACACATAGATAGATGTTCTTGTGCAAGGAAAGAAAAAATGGTTTTATTTATTTCAATAAATTTTTTCTTTTTCTTTAAATCTTTAAGTTACACTTATGTATGAGCAGCGAAGTGAGAAACGGTCTTATCGTTTCTGCGTCTTGACAGAAAGATGTCATCAGATGATGTCATCCCTCGTCGGTTCGAAAGTTTTTTTTTTGTGGCTGCACAGATCGCGAACTTGTTAGCTGTTGATTGTCGTGCGTGAAGTTGTTAGCTGTTGATTGTCGTGTGTGAAGTTGTTTGCTGTTGGTGAAAGCTGTAAGCCGCGTGCAAATGAGCTGGTACATCATTGCCATCAGTGTCTCCACATACTCTTGGCTACGTATCTTTTGGAAATATCAAGCTATGATGCTAAGATTTAAAGGAAATGTCAACAATAGATGTACCAATTAAAAAAAAAAAAAAAAACAGAACTCAAATTGGAACAATGGAAACGCCACACGTTCTTTTTTTTTTTTTGATCAAGGTAGTGTAACAACTAGCTTCCAAGCTATTCGGGGCTTCCCGAATTTAAACACTAGACCAACATAATTTTTTGTTAGTTGTAATGAAATATTACGCTGACTATGGTGATATGAACGAAGAAGCTGCATGTACTAGGTGCGCCATCGAACCCATAGCATACTTGTGTATTTAAGTCGTTTTTTCAAAAGCTTTTGAATGTAACCAGATTCATTTACAGGTCGTTGAATATTGGCGTGACAGAAAATGAGCCGGGGTAAGAGGGGTGACATCTGAAGAATCGCTGCTAACATATGTAAGATGACGGAAGTTCGATATGCACTCTGCTTCAGCAATCACAGTTCTAAGCTGCTCGTACTTAAGTTTCGCCTTCCCTATGACGACCTTCAAAACATTCTTTATTGTGCGAATAAGCCGCTCCCAAACTCCTCCCCACCATTGAGCTCGTTCAACGATAACGATAAAGCACCTCTTCGAGCCTTAAATCTTCTAAATCCCATAAGGCAGCTTTCGGTTGACAAACTCGTGACCAGCTCCAGGTGCACACATCTAACGGCAGCGCACGTAAAAATCATAAAATAACTCTTGCTCATCTCGCTCGTTGAACTATCTAGGTAGTAAAGCGGGTCGGCAAAATCAACACCAACACAATCAAAGGGCCCTGACATTCTTTCGGCTGGTGCAGGCCCAAATGACTGGGCGACTGGCTTTCCCCACAGCTTTTTGCAAACGATGCACCTTTCAAGACATATTTTCACTATCTGTCGTCCTTTTATAATCCAGAAACGCTCTCTAAGTTGTGATAAGACGACATCGACACCTCCATGTAAGGCTCTTCTATGGTAATCATTAACAAGAAGTACAACGAGGTACGAATTTGGAGGCAATATCACATGATGTTTAAAATCAGGTGAATCGGGTAAAGATTCTAGATGATCGCCCAGGCATAAATCTATTTTCATCCAAAAAAAGGGGACAGTTGAAAGATCTTTGAGGTTGTAGATATTTTGGTACCTTTCTGTAAAATACAAATCTCGTTACAAAATAGATCATATTGTATGTACCTCAGCCAATTTACATAATTCGGCGATCTGGAGCTCCATAGCGGATAAACTTTCGATAAAAACTGGCGCACCTTCTCGTTTGCATAGCCTGATGAAGCGAAAAACAAAGGCTGTCACTCGCAAAAGACGCGTCCAGGATGTTTTTTTAAAACACTAGAGGTTCAGGGCGTGCTCCAGTAGGTCCGAGAGTTGGTACTGACAAGGCCAATCGCGTTATGTTGTTCAGCAGCCGAAGAAACATTCACTTCTGAATAGCTTTTATGATTTTCGAACCAAGACGGTCCGTGAATCCACAAAGAAGTTCGAAAGTTTTGAGCATGAATGTTCGTTTGTGACAATATACTTAGCAAACGAATGTATTACTTTTAGCGCCAAGCTGAATATAGTTTCTACAGCCCTTAGGCTGTGAGAAATTCGCCTTTGTTTGCCTGTCACAGCTGACCAATATAAGTCGGATCATATTTGTTCACTGAGACCATCAACAGCATCAATGTTTGTTTACCAAGTGTCAGCTAGTTTCAGACCTTAAAAAGATGAAAACGCGGTGTCAGTAGCGTTTAATACGTTGATGCATATTTCAGGAACAACCAAACCTGCAATTATATAGTTTCTACAGCCCACAGGCTGTGAGAAATTCGTCTTTGTTTGCCTGTCATAGCTGACCAATAGAAGTCGGATAAATTTGTGCACTGAGACCATTTACAGCATCAATGCTTGTTTGCCGAGTGTCAGCTAGTTTCAGACCTTAAAAAGATGAACACGCGGTGTCAGGAGCGTTTAATACGTTGATGCATATTTCAGGAACAACTACACCTTCAATTTTCATATTTTTGTTGTTAAACTGGCTTTTGATGGACAACTTGACTTTTTGATATTTTTGGAACGGAGATTGTTGTTTACTTCCAAATGGGATAAAGGAAAAATTTACTTCACTCACCAATGTAAGATTGAGTTTTGTCAGTAAATCCTGACGGATATAGGAGTATTGATATCCGCCGTCGATGATAAATCGAATCAGTAGTTTGCTTTCTTGCTTAATAGGGGTGAATAACATGCACATAAAATAAGGGCACTTTGAGCGTTCGGCACTGAGATATTCGTTGAATTAATATAAAAAGGATCACACAAAGAAGTAAGGTGTGCTGTGTATCTGCTCGTCCCCAATTAGCGAATTTGTTGAAGCACTATCCTCACCCATTTCACTTAATTCACCAGACGTATCAGAAGCACTCTTTCCCTCAGTTAAGCGAAACTAATCGATTCAACCGGTAAGCATCGAAGCAATGTGGTCTTGAGCATAATGTTATACTGGTGCGTGGGGATTTGTAGAGCAGTGAGAGTGGGACAGCTAGATGTAATAGAATTGTAGAGATTACGCAGACCTGCAGCATCAATTTTCGAATGTAAGAGACGACCAATACTGACTCAAGATAGCTGAATTTGTCGGACGATGTTAAACCGACGTTTTCATGCATTGCAGCGCGGAACTGCTCCTAAAAAGGCAACCACTCTTGGAAACTACCACCGAATTTCTTAAGCGGGAGTTTGGGGAGTCTATGTGAACCACCCACGATAGATGCGTGAGCCGTGAACTCAAACGAGATAGGACGCCAATGGTCATGTCTAGATACTCAGCCACTTTTTCTAAATCTTTGTCCAGATTGTCGATATTGATAAGGTTTTTGGCCTTCACTTCATGATTCTTTGTATTAAGACAATCGTTAGCAAGGTGCTCTTATACCTCCTTGTAGCAATCTTCAGATCTTAGATTCTTCAGAGTCAATAAACTCGGAGGCGCTTTACACGATTTTCATTACCTCCCCTCTGTACGTGGACCGCGTGGATAATTCCATTGCTACAGTTAATCGTTATCCGGTAAACAAATATTATACTCGACGTATCTCGTCCCGGGTTTCGTCACCATAAAGTAAAAATATAATTGCGTTAGAATGAAAAAAGGAAACGGGTTGCGTAAAAAGAAAGAGACTTCAGATTCAGATTTGACGTTTATTCTTTCCGTGAGTTAAGTAGCAACTGAACTATGTAGATGAAAAGTAATTTTTATTTACAAGTCTCCATGAACAGAAATCATCATAAAAGTTAGATAGCCATTATGTACTAAAAAAATACAGCAAACTAAGCCATTTTCTAAATGAAAAAAAAATACTTCCTAGATAGTCATGCAGTTGACAAAATAAGTACTATTTTCAAACCGAGAGGGGAACTCGTTCAACTAAACTTCATACCCCATAGACTAGATTTACCAATACTTTGTGACCTTTGCAACATGAAGAAGAAGACATCTTACATTTTCTTGGTGTTTGTCCGATTTTAAAAGAAATGCGACTATCAATGTTCGGAAAACATGATGTAAACGAAGATGAAGTAATGAGCATTTTAAATGGAGAAAAAGAATGGAAAGTCTTATATGATTACTCAGTAGCAGCACTTTGTTATAGAAAGCGTATCATAGATGGAGATTTTAAATGTAAAACTTAAGTAGGTATTTTGTCAACCTGGTAAACGGCCATAGGCCAAATCATAAAAGACTTAGGTTAATCGTTACATTGTAAAACATTTATTGAAAATAAAAGTCAACTAACTAACTAACTAGACTTAAATAATATAATATATATATATAATTTTTAACAGATATATTATTTATAAAACATAAAAAAGGAGGGGGAATTTGTAGATTTAAAGAGCGTTTAGTGCCGTTAGACACATATTATAAACGGCCAGATAAGTATGAAACTATTAACTTGCACGCAGAGGCTTCGAAAGAGAATTGTCTATGCACTTTTTTTACCCGTATAGAGTGAACTACACTGTCAAGCACGTTTGAAAAGTCTAAAGTTACAATGAATCTCAACATATCACAATCTAGTCTGCCACGTACGTTTTGCACGAAAACCGGAATGAAATTTCGTGATAAGATTTTTCCTGTATAAATATGATTTACTCGTAATTAGCTATTGCAATACATGAATTTTGGCAGCTTTCCACTTATTAGAAAAAACGGTCGTTGTTATTTCATTATTAAATATATGAATTATATGAAGGAGCAAAGCGGGAAGTAGAGTTTGTATAAAAGTCGGGTATACATCATATGAGCCAACAGATTTTTATCTGATTTTTAGAATTGTTTGACATATATGTACGAGGGCTGTTTGATGAGTACACGGATTGGAAGATAGGTGATGCTACTGAACCAGAATGAGTATGCCATCATTTAATATAACCTCTGTCAAAATTTGGCAACAATTCGACGCTTTGTTTTGCTTTTTTAAAACATCGCGTTAGTATTTTTTGCGACCATGGAACAAAAGCAGTATTGTTCCTTGATTCGATTCTTGTTTCTGATTGCAAAACCTGCGAGAAAATCAAGCCCATTCCCGATGGTGTGTATGGGATTAATTCCCGTACAACCGTTCACTATTTGTTCGTAGAATTTTGCCGTGGCCGCACGTCGGTTTTTGCTAGACCCCGCCGGGGTAGCCAAAAACGGTTACCAAAGAGGAAACCGTGGACAAAATATGTGATTTCGTACTGGAGGACCGCCAAGTTAAAATTCGTGAGTTGGATGAAATAGCAGGCATCTCAACTGAATTCGTTAGCCATATCCTGCACGAGATTTTGGGCATGAGAAAGCTATCCGGAAAGAAACGGAGAACAAGCGCAATCTTAAGACCACTTCAAAGACGTGCTTGGCCCTGTTCAATTGAAATCTGGAGGGGATTTTAATTCACTGGTACACACAGGAGACCAAAAAACAATGAACACAATAGAGTGTACCCGGTGAACGTGCTTCAAAGAAGGCGAAGACCACGATAACGCACAGGCTCACACTTCGACAGTCGCCACAGCTAAATTGGTCGAATTGCCTTACGAACTACTCCCTTTCCTCTATATTCTCCGGATCTGGCTTCATGCGACTTCTTTTTTTTCCAAAACTTAAAGGATCGCTCGCCGGAAAGAAGTACAGGTCGAACAAGGAAGTCATCGCCGCCACGGAGGAGGCCAAAAAAAATCATACTATACGGAGTGGTTTAAAAAGTTGCAGCACCGCTGTGAAAAGTGCATCCAGTTGAAAGCGGATTGTGCTTACTGGAAAAAAGAAATTGAAAACCTAAAAAAGTTGCGTTGTCATTTCTAATCCGGGTATTCATCAAACAGCCCTCGTATATCATCAAGTCCAAAGAGTGCAAAAGTATCTTTTTGTTGGTCGTTTAAAGAAGCAGGGATACTCTGAAGAATAAAAGTGTTGGGATTACTTTGAACAAAAATTTATTTTGTTCATTGAGGAATGGATCTTTTCCGGACTTTAGACCGATTTCGCGAATAATTCTTCAAAATTTAGAAATTGAATCACTTAGGTAAAATTTATTCTGATAAATGGCCTTTTTATTTGATCGTATAAGAAGATCCGCCGCATTTCGTACTCTGCTGTAAAGAGGCTGTCAGGGTTAGAGAAATGTTTTTTTTTTTCGTTTTTACAAGTTCAACCCAACAGAGGAAAACCGAAAATATTTCAAAATGAACCAGAAATGACTCCGACGCCTTGTATAGGCATGTGATATTCTATTATGACCAAAAACTAAGGCACAAAATACTACAATGTCCCAAAGTAGTAAACGTTTTTTTTTCGTTCATCAAAAACATTAGAAATTCTGCCTCATCCCCCATACAAACGCTCATTTATAATAACATTCCAGCTGTCAGCTACTTGGACCAAGCCAGTCCGCTTGCTGCTCACTTTGCGGCTGGCTCACCACTTCCAGATTGGGCTTCGTCCTGCCTAAACTAAAGTGCGTCAAATCTTCAATGGAATGAATCCACTTTCGCACCCATGTTATAGCAAAGGTTCCTATAGATCTAAGCATTCAAAAATCCGGGTCCGAATGGTATATCTCCCCTTGTTCTGAAGAGGTGTTCTTCCTCGCTGGCAAAAACACTGCGTAAGCTTTTTCATCATTCCTACGCTTTAGGACTTTTTTTGAGCAGATGGAAAACAGCATTTATCCAGCCCGTCTCTAATAAATCTTCTTCTTTCTCTTCCTACGTTCCTATTGCACTAACATCCCTTCTTTCCATGGTCATGAAAACATTGATAAAACGTCAGCTCATGAAATATCTCGAAACACGAAAACTTTTCAAGGACCGGCAGTATGGTTTTCGTATCAACAGGTCCACTGGTATGTCAATGTGGCGAAAGCAAGATAGTTGATGTAATTAATATTTCTAAGGCATTTGACAGTGTTTGGCATCAGGGTTTTTTTTTGTCGAAAATGCGTGATTTTGGGATCAACGACTCTCTTCCTCAATCAATTAGAAATTACATTTCGGAACGTTCACCTCAAGTTGTCTGGGATGGTTTCAAATCTGATATTCACAAAATAAATGCTGGTATACCCCAGGGCTCGGTTCTACCACCAACACTCTTTTAAATTTCCATTAATTATCTCTTGTCTTCTGATGACAGTACTCTCTGCTTTTCATATTCGTTTCTCGACTCACGTCCCTGCTCTTCGGCTTTAGAATGGGAACGGCAGCGTATATTATGCTGATTTAGTTCCGATATTAACAGCACAACCAAATGGGGAACTATCGATAGAGTGGAATTTAATGCTTCCAAAACACAATGCTGTCTGATGTCATTAAAGCGAAATTTAAATACCCAGCAATTATCCATGAATGGCACTTATAATGTCGAAACCGAAAAACTTTCCATTCTCGGTATATGTGTCAGTGACAACTTACATTAGAACATATTCGATGACGTTAAAAATGCTGCGAAATGTCTAGATTTCCTCAAGCGATGTAAGAAATGTCTCACCTCCTCTGATTTGGCTTCAATATAGAAGGCATTCATTCGCCCAAAATTGGAATACAGTGCCAAGATCTGGTCAGTTGCTTCTAAAACATTTCTGCACATGCTAGATATGATCCAAAACCGTGCGATAAAACTCATACCTGATACTAAAATTGGTCAGTCAATTGACGCTCTTGAACACCGACGTTATGTCTCCTGTCTCACTTTGTTAAATAGTTATATCCACCGCCAGTGCTCCATTGAAATCGCCAGTAGCATTCCGCCCCTTTAATTCTTCAATCGAAGTACCCGTCTTGCTATGAATGCTCATCGGTATACCCTCAAACCTACTTCCGGGCGTACACTAAAAAATCGTTCCTAAGACGTACAACTCGCTTATGGAATGCCCTGCCGAGCTCTCAAATTCCTGGTCGTTATAACTTGCAAACATTGTTCATCGCTGTGTGTAAAAAATAAACAGTTTAAATTTATTAATCTTTACTTTTCAAAGGTTGGTTACAGAATGAATGTTCTAATCTTAACAATGTTCGAACATGACGCCAGTTTCAACAAAGAAAAAATATCCCAAGCTTGAATTTATATCCTGTTTGTTTTTCCCAAGCCGACCTGTTGATAATTCCCAAAATGGAAGATTTGCAATCAGCTTTGTTGTGGGCAGCGTTCGGACTTTACTTCGATCGAAGTAGATCTACTTCGATTTTAAAAAATAAAAAAAATCTACTCCCATACTTCGCTTTGCCCAAGATTTCCTTCTATTTTTCGTTAACAGTCATTTTTTTAACCAAATAATGATGACAACACTAAACTGATAACCCAAAGCGTCAACACTGTCTTACTGTCTCACCTAACTTACGTTGCTATTGCTACGTTCGTTACTTTTACTGCAAAAAAATTAAGGTGACTTAGTTTCTTTTTTTTCTGTTTTTGTTTCTCTCTCTCCCTTTGGTACAGAATTGTAGAATTGTGTAAGTGCGAGTGTGAATTTCAACAACGACGAATAACTGTAACTGTAAGGAAAACATTGATTTCTTGAATTCGCTTGACAAGGCATGCTCTTGTTAGAAGTTAGGGAATGAGTTTGCTGTTTGTAATTGTTTGCGATTGTGATTTAGATCTATTGTGCAAGCAATTTATTACAAATGGTTTTCAAGAAAAAAAATTAATGAAATGGATAAATATTTAACCAAAAAGTAAGATGTAAAATGTATAAAATAAGTGAGTGTTTTAACGGCTTATTATTTAAGAAAAAATAATAAAGTCAGATGGAGACACCGGGAAGGTAGTGAAGTTTTACGTAAATGCGTTTTTGTATTTTTTGTTTTCGGTTATAGAAAAACACAAACGGTTTGCGAAGAAACTGACTTATCCTCTTGTTCAACCATGGTGGCAGATAAAATTTCAGAAGAGGGATTGGAAAATAATATAACCTGCAAGAAATATAACCAAAAATATAAAACTGAATGGGAATCAAGTTGTGCAAAAAAACTTTAGCCAACAACATCACCAACCTAAAACGACACGCAACTTCCCACAGTCACAAAAAAAAGAAGCTGAGCGTAAGAATCAAACACATTTACCACAAATCGTCGAAAAATTGAAAAATGCTGAAGCACGCAAGAACACGAAATTGAAAAAGGACATTACAATGGTAATGTACTGTGTTTCAAATTTTTTACCTTTTACCACCATGGACGCACTGCCGTGCCTGTTTAATGTTCTCACGCAAGACAAAGACACGTCATATAAAATTAAATGTTGTTCAAAGAAAGCAACGGAATTAGTTAAACTTATTTCGAACTTTAGCAAGAAGAATTTAGCACGAAGCCTTTGCAACAATTTTTTTTCGCTCATTATTGATGAAAGCACCGATATAAGCTGCAAAAAGTGTTTAGTTTTAGTTGTTCGGCACCAAGAACTCTGTTTAATTAAAGACAATTTTTTGGGTTGTTAGAATTAGAAGATTCGTCGGCAACTTCAGTTGCAAGTGCTATAAAAAAATACTTATTGGAATTAGAGATTCCTTTCGAGAATTTAATAGGTTTAGGAACTGATAATGCTGCTGTTATGAATGGCTCGCTGAATGGGGTAAGAACACATCCAAAATCTTTGAACGAAGATCTCTTCTATTTGGGTTGTACTTGCCATTCTCTAAATCTTTGCTCAAAAGCAGCATCAAAACCAATTCCCCTTGAAATTGAATTATTAATTAAGAACATTTTTAATTTTTTCTCGCATAGCTCTAAAAGACTTTCTGAATTCAAGAATTTTTAAGAATATTTTGAAAAAGCCGAGCACAAAATTCACATGTAGCACTCGATGGTTATCGGTTCAGGCAGCAGTAGACAGGGTTTTAGAACAATGGACAGCTCTAAAGCATTATTTTTTATTATTGTCATTTGAAAAAAAGAGGGAAAATAATATTGAAACAGTGGCAGAAAGACTAAACGATATGAATAAATCCTATTTGTTATTTTTATTTAATTTTTCAGTCAGCAGAAACTACTATTCATCTTCTTCTTCCGTCAATTAAGCAACAGTTTTTAAACTTGCTAAGCAATTTTATAAAAATTGAGTCTTTAAGTTGTGAAGTGGATTACGAAAATCAGAACTTCCAGGTTTCTATTGAAACAATATTTTGTGGGATAGAATTTGAGAGAAATGAAAAAAATATTTCAAAAGGAAATATTTTGGAAATTAAAGAAAATATTTTAAAATACTATATTACTCTTTGCAACCAAATCAAACTAAGATTTTCTTTTGACGATAACAAACTAAATTTAATACAGTATTTGAATCCTCAAAAAATTCAAGAAGGAGAATAACGTTCAATTTTAAAACTGGTTGAATCCTTTCCTTTGAACGAATGCTCAATTGAGGTCTTAAACGATGAATGGAGATCATTCCTTTTTTATAACATTAGCAATATAGATCAAATTTGGTTAAATTTTGGTATTCCTTAATGGGAAAATGTAATCAAATGGAAGAGATTTCGTTCAAAAATTTGTCTGAATATATGTTAACTTTGGCTGTTTTACCCCACAGCAGCGCAGCAGCGGAAAGAAAATTCTCAGAAATGAATTTAATAAAAAACAAATTTAGAAATCTTTTAAATGTTAAGACAACTGAAAACTTAATGTTTTCACGATCACTTATAAGTAACCTTGGGGAAATTTATGAAACACTAAATAACTTAATAAAGTATATTAAACAATATAAATTTGTTGATGGCAAATACATTCAAAAACAAAAAAGTCGTAAATGTTCAATTTAGATCTCTTAATTATGAAAATATTTAAGACTAAAGACTGAATTTTCAATTGATGCAATATATTTACGTTCAGTTTTTTTTATTTTTTTTTATTTTTAAATAATAAAATGTGTTAAAAATGAATTTTTATGAAAAATAGCAAATAAAAAAAAATTAAAACAATCTTCCTGTACTTACTTCGCAAATTTTGATTTTACTTCGCTTTTTTTTGTACATACTTTGAAATTTTATATCAGAAGTTTGAACCCTGGTTGTGGGTGGTGGTTGTTGCCTTGGGATTCGTTGATGTACACTTCGGTATGAATGTGTACATAAAACTCCTCCCGCCGCAGGATGAACGAAGAATGGTAGAGGATGAAGTTCATGAACGTTTGTTGATAGTGATAAAATAATCAAATATATCAGATATATGTTTTAGTGAGAGTTGCCCATACTTTGGTTGTATAAATTTATCAGTTTTAGGTAAGAGGGATATAGGTATAAGGTAAAATTAAAGCTAATTATGGCATTTCAATAGACTATCTTTAAGACTTTTTATTTTTGAAAGTAATCTGAAACCAAAACTTTATTCTGTTATCCGTTGTAATCTTAAAATGAATGTATATGAAAAGAAAATAACAATTCAAGTATGTGCTTATAATTTAATTAAGGTATTTCATATGCATAAGTGCAACTATGAGCAAGCAAATTTGCGTTTCTTTTTAACTCTTTGCTTGTGAACTTTTCTTTTGTTTGTCTCCAATGTTGTTTTATTATTCCTAACAACTATATGTTCAATAAACTTAGGTGCTAACTTATTCCTTATTAAAAGTGGGTGGATCCTTGCGGGTTTCGTTGATCTAATTTATAAGTTTTTGTTTGGCTTTAAAATTTCTCTCATAAACAATTTTAGCTAAAGCATCATCTTAATATGTTGTTGAATATATTCCTGTTTTGTTTTACTATTGCTATCTATGGAAAATGGGTTAGTTTTTGTAATGTGTCCGTTTAAGAGTTCAAAAGGAGCGATTTTGCTTATAGGTTTGTCAGTATTTTGAGATTTATTGATCCGAATAATTTTTGTCAGAGTCGAATGGAATCTCTCGACTGGTGAATTCCCTGTAGAATTTTTTGCACAAATAGTGTGTAAATGTATATTATATATTTTAAGGAAGTTTTAAATAAAGTAGATATGAATTCGCTACCATTGTCAGTTACAATCTTTTGCGGAACCCCATAGTGTGAAAAAAAAAATGTTTTAAGGACCTTATTAAGTTAATATTATTTCTACTCGTTAATAAATAGACACTGGAAAATATGTTAATTTGTCGATAATCGTTAAGAAGTTTTCTTTATGAATTGAAAATATGTCTAAATGAAGAATTTCTAATGGCTTAGATGCTGTTTCAGTGAGCTCGTATTTTAGCCGCTCTCCATGACGATCATATTTATATTTCTGGCATATTTCGCAGTTGTTGATTATCCTCGTTATTAAATATTTCATATTCAGAAAGTAGAAAATTCTTTTTAAATTCTCAAAGTTTTATTTATACCTCTATGATTTGAGGTTATATGAAAGTCGCGAATCAAATTCTCCTGCGCATTATGTTCTGTTATGTCTTTTAAAAAGGTATTACATCTAACAATTTTAAAACGACTATCACCAACCTAAAACGACACGCAACTTCCCACAGTCACAAAAAAAAGAAGCTGAGCGTAAGAATCAAACACATTTACCACAAATCGTCGAAAAATTGAAAAATGCTGAAGCACGCAAGAACACGAAATTGAAAAAGGACATTACAATGGTAATGTACTGTGTTTCAAATTTTTTACCTTTTACCACCATGGACGCACTGCCGTGCCTGTTTAATGTTCTCACGCAAGACAAAGACACGTCATATAAAATTAAATGTTGTTCAAAGAAAGCAACGGAATTAGTTAAACTTATTTCGAACTTTAGCAAGAAGAATTTAGCACGAAGCCTTTGCAACAATTTTTTTTCGCTCATTATTGATGAAAGCACCGATATAAGCTGCAAAAAGTGTTTAGTTTTAGTTGTTCGGCACCAAGAACTCTGTTTAATTAAAGACAATTTTTTGGGTTGTTAGAATTAGAAGATTCGTCGGCAACTTCAGTTGCAAGTGCTATAAAAAAATACTTATTGGAATTAGAGATTCCTTTCGAGAATTTAATAGGTTTAGGAACTGATAATGCTGCTGTTATGAATGGCTCGCTGAATGGGGTAAGAACACATCCAAAATCTTTGAACGAAGATCTCTTCTATTTGGGTTGTACTTGCCATTCTCTAAATCTTTGCTCAAAAGCAGCATCAAAACCAATTCCCCTTGAAATTGAATTATTAATTAAGAACATTTTTAATTTTTTCTCGCATAGCTCTAAAAGACTTTCTGAATTCAAGAATTTTTAAGAATATTTTGAAAAAGCCGAGCACAAAATTCACATGTAGCACTCGATGGTTATCGGTTCAGGCAGCAGTAGACAGGGTTTTAGAACAATGGACAGCTCTAAAGCATTATTTTTTATTATTGTCATTTGAAAAAAAGAGGGAAAATAATATTGAAACAGTGGCAGAAAGACTAAACGATATGAATAAATCCTATTTGTTATTTTTATTTAATTTTTCAGTCAGCAGAAACTACTATTCATCTTCTTCTTCCGTCAATTAAGCAACAATTTTTAAACTTGCTAAGCAATTTTATAAAAATTGAGTCTTTAAGTTGTGAAGTGGATTACGAAAATCAGAACTTCCAGGTTTCTATTGAAACAATATTTTGTGGGATAGAATTTGAGAGAAATGAAAAAAATATTTCAAAAGGAAATATTTTGGAAATTAAAGAAAATATTTTAAAATACTATATTACTCTTTGCAACCAAATCAAACTAAGATTTTCTTTTGACGATAACAAACTAAATTTAATACAGTATTTGAATCCTCAAAAAATTCAAGAAGGAGAATAACGTTCAATTTTAAAACTGGTTGAATCCTTTCCTTTGAACGAATGCTCAATTGAGGTCTTAAACGATGAATGGAGATCATTCCTTTTTTATAACATTAGCAATATAGATCAAATTTGGTTAAATTTTGGTATTCCTTAATGGGAAAATGTAATCAAATGGAAGAGATTTCGTTCAAAAATTTGTCTGAATATATGTTAACTTTGGCTGTTTTACCCCACAGCAGCGCAGCAGCGGAAAGAAAATTCTCAGAAATGAATTTAATAAAAAACAAATTTAGAAATCTTTTAAATGTTAAGACAACTGAAAACTTAATGTTTTCACGATCACTTATAAATAACCTTGGGGAAATTTATGAACCACTAAATAACTTAATAAAGTATATTAAACAATATAAATTTGTTGATGGCAAATACATTCAAAAACAAAAAAGTCGTAAATGTTCAATTTAGATCTCTTAATTATGAAAATATTTAAGACTAAAGACTGAATTTTCAATTGATGCAATATATTTACGTTCAGTTTTTTTTATTTTTTTTTATTTTTAAATAATAAAATGTGTTAAAAATGAATTTTTATGAAAAATAGCAAATAAAAAAAAATTAAAACAATCTTCCTGTACTTACTTCGCAAATTTTGATTTTACTTCGCTTTTTTTTGTACATACTTTGAAATTTTATATCAGAAGTTTGAACCCTGGTTGTGGGTGGTGGTTGTTGCCTTGGGATTCGTTGATGTACACTTCGGTATGAATGTGTACATAAAACTCCTCCCGCCGCAGGATGAACGAAGAATGGTAGAGGATGAAGTTCATGAACGTTTGTTGATAGTGATAAAATAATCAAATATATCAGATATATGTTTTAGTGAGAGTTGCCCATACTTTGGTTGTATAAATTTATCAGTTTTAGGTAAGAGGGATATAGGTATAAGGTAAAATTAAAGCTAATTATGGCATTTCAATAGACTATCTTTAAGACTTTTTATTTTTGAAAGTAATCTGAAACCAAAACTTTATTCTGTTATCCGTTGTAATCTTAAAATGAATGTATATGAAAAGAAAATAACAATTCAAGTATGTGCTTATAATTTAATTAAGGTATTTCATATGCATAAGTGCAACTATGAGCAAGCAAATTTGCGTTTCTTTTTAACTCTTTGCTTGTGAACTTTTCTTTTGTTTGTCTCCAATGTTGTTTTATTATTCCTAACAACTATATGTTCAATAAACTTAGGTGCTAACTTATTCCTTATTAAAAGTGGGTGGATCCTTGCGGGTTTCGTTGATCTAATTTATAAGTTTTTGTTTGGCTTTAAAATTTCTCTCATAAACAATTTTAGCTAAAGCATCATCTTAATATGTTGTTGAATATATTCCTGTTTTGTTTTACTATTGCTATCTATGGAAAATGGGTTAGTTTTTGTAATGTGTCCGTTTAAGAGTTCAAAAGGAGCGATTTTGCTTATAGGTTTGTCAGTATTTTGAGATTTAATGATCCGAATAATTTTTGTCAGAGTCGAATGGAATCTCTCGACTGGTGAATTCCCTGTAGAATTTTTTGCACAAATAGTGTGTAAATGTATATTATATATTTTAAGGAAGTTTTAAATAAAGTAGATATGAATTCGCTACCATTGTCAGTTACAATCTTTTGCGGAACCCCATAGTGTGAAAAAAAAAATGTTTTAAGGACCTTATTAAGTTAATATTATTTCTACTCGTTAATAAATAGACACTGGAAAATATGTTAATTTGTCGATAATCGTTAAGAAGTTTTCTTTATGAATTGAAAATATGTCTAAATGAAGAATTTCTAATGGCTTAGATGCTGTTTCAGTGAGCTCGTATTTTAGCCGCTCTCCATGACGATCATATTTATATTTCTGGCATATTTCGCAGTTGTTGATTATCCTCGTTATTAAATATTTCATATTCAGAAAGTAGAAAATTCTTTTTAAATTCTCAAAGTTTTATTTATACCTCTATGATTTGAGGTTATATGAAAGTCGCGAATCAAATTCTCCTGCGCATTATGTTCTGTTATGTCTTTTAAAAAGGTATTACATCTAACAATTTTAAAACGACTATCCCAAAAGTATTTGGAATAAATAATAAACCGCTTGAATGATTTTAAAAGTTGAGTCGTCTGTTAGGAGTCAATTAATCTTTAATAATACCAATTATAGAGTTTTCCCTATTATTCCATTTAATTCTATTCTGATCCTTTTCTTCCTTTTAAACAAAATTTCAAACTTAACGCTTGGCTTAGATCTACTGTCGTTTGTTTTAAGCATAACTTGAGAAGAGAACTCATTAATAGGGCGCTCAGATATTGAAATACCAATTCAATATTCTCTCGTCCTGAATGGATTGTTGATACATTATCTCGTTTATCAATATTATTTTGAATAGATAAGATGTCTATGTTTTCAATCTCTGCACTGGTTTCTGAAGTGTTAACCTCGATACGGGATAACGCATAAGCGTTGGCATTTTGCTTCTCTTTCTTATACGTTATAAAATAATCAAACTCTTCAAGCTTGAGTTTCCAACGTATAAGCTTTGAATTCAGCTCCTTTAACGAAAAAAGCCAAATCAAGGGTTTGTGATCAGTAATGATCTGAAATCTTTTATCAAAAAGATAAGGCCGGAAATATTTAGTGCCCCAGACGATGGCCAAAAACTTCTTCTCGATCGTGCTGTAATTAAAGAAGAGTTTTGCAAATTTAACCCAATCGGCTGTTACCAAATGACCCAAAAATGATACCTCCTTTCGAAGGAATCCGATTTGTCCAATTGGATTTTAAGATTAGCTTCTCTTAATTTTTTTAAGACAGCTTCTAGGTTTTTAGTGTGCTCCTGAAGAAAGGTTGAATATACAATTATGTTATCCATGTATACTAAACAGACTTTGCCCTGAAGCTCCCGCAAAACATTATCCATGATACGTTGAAATGTGGATGGAGCATTCTTTAGCCCGAAGGGCATACGATCGAACTCATAGTGCCCGTTTTCAACGGAAAATGCTGTTTAAGGAACATCTTTAGGATTAACTTCAATTTGGTGGAATCCTGAAGCAAGATCAAGAGTGGTGAAATATAGGGTTTTCTAATAACAACTTGACAACTTTTTTTTTTTTTTTAAAATCAAAGGTAAACCATTTGAGATATTTTAAAAACTTTATTATTGGCTTGAGGTACAATCAAAACATTTATGAATGGAACTGGACTTCGTTCATATGGCCACCTCGGGCACATTTGCAGCGGTCGATTCGTTGGATCCAATTTTTAACGACTTGGCCACACAATTCGGCCAAAACGGCCGCTATTTCGCGTTCAATAGGCATAAGCCTATGACTTAACGTAGAAATAGTCAAGCGGCGTTAAATCGCACGAACGAGGCGGCCAATCGTTGGCCCATGTCTTGAGATAACACGCTCACCATACTTACTCTTCAATAAATCGATTGTAGCGTGTGCTGTGTGGCTTGTGGCACCATCCTGTTGAAACCACATGTCGTCCAAGTGCACATCTTCCAATTCAGGCCAAAAACAATCGATCATCACGACGCGATAACGCTGACCATTTACAGTAACGTGACGATCGTTATCGTCGACAAAAAAATATGGCCCAATAACGCCGCCGGCATGCAAACCGCACCAAACAGTTATTTTTTGTGGATGAAGTGGTGAATCATGAAGCACATGTGGGTTTTCACCCGACCAATAACGCATATTTTGCTTATTGACGAATCCATTGAGCCAAAAATGAGCTTCGTAACTAAAGATGATTTTGCGACTCCGAATATCTGTAGAAAAGTTTCATAATTTGCAGACTTTGCTCGTTAATGTACGTTACCATAATGAAAACGTTAAGCTTACTGAATAAATTGACAGTAACAGTTTGATGACTAGTGAAAGAGTGCGTTCACAAATTAAAATCAAGTCCCTATTGGAAAACCCTATACATAGATTTACCCAGCTTGTCTAAGATCTCGGTGATGTTGGGAATCGGGTACTTGTCATCCATAGTTTTTGCGTTTAGTTTTCGGTAATCGATAACTAACCGCCATCTTTCTTTCCCCTTCCGATCTTTTTCTTTCATACTAACCAAATAGGGGAAGACCAAGGAGAAAAACTGTGACGAATAATACCCTGATTTAGCATATCACCCATCTGCTTTTGGATTTCATCGTTGTGAATAACATATATTGGTATCTATATGATTTGGAATAAATTGGTATATTATCCTTAGTATTGATATCGTGCTTATTACTGTTTGAAAACATTAAGTTCTGCCCATCTCTAAAAAACATGTCCTGATATTTTTCGCATAAGGTTTTAATGGACTGTTATTCCTCTGTATTTAAATGACTTGTACACAATAGCTCGCAAATATTAAAGTTTCTACTGTTCCAATGTTGTTAATAGATAGGCTGTTAATTGTACAGTATTTATTTTTATTAAAGGATTCAGCTCTAATTGGCTGTTCAACTACGAATGTCTGTGGAAGGTCGGAATTATTGATAACTTCTATATATGAATACCACTTGTCGGCTTTTTAAATCCCTTCAAGTGTTATAAGATTATCTTTTATCAATGTTGGATCCTCTACATCCACAGGAAGATAACTAATAATTTTATGAAGAGCCGGAATATTATAAGTATTCGACATTACATTTGGTTTGTAAATAAGAGCGATTTTAGCATCTTCAATTTCTAGAAATGAGTTTTTAAGGTCTATTTTTATACCTAGATTCTCCATCATCTCAGTACCGATAAGTCCATCTAAATCAACCTTTTTGTTGATAAAATGCTTATTAAAAATTGTTCTTATCTCAATAGGTTCTACAATTTGTATTTTTTTGACACTTCCGGACTAATAAAAGATTCGTTACTGCCTGTATCTATAAGAAATTTGAGGGTTTTGTTTTTGATGCTATGGATGGTTATGTATGGGAGTAAAGAAGAGCTGTAACTGAAAATTTGTCTCGTCTATTTCACTATGAATTTGTCGTTAAGAAGGACTTGGCATATCTAGGCTTTGGAAATAGTTTTGTTCTTCGGATGAAGTGTTTGTATTTTCAAATTTATAGGAGTTATTTTTTCTTATGTTGCTTGAGCTAGTACCTTCAATGTTATGTAATTGGTTGTGTTTGTAATTGCGTGAGTTATTGCTTGTTCTGTTGGAATTCTGGGAACTTCTACGGCTTTTGCCACTAAAAGTGTCCATAGGCTCTGGTGGAGGGAATTGTGTGGGATCTGAGCTTAAGTTATTGCTATTGTTTCAACTGGAAAACGTTGATGGTTTGTATTAGTTTGTATATATGAGGTAGATGGAATGTTCGAAAAGTTTTGAGAATTCAGGTGAGGTTGTCTATTGTATTGCTGTGGATTTCTTCTCTTGGAAGAGTTTGATTAATAACCGGTTGCATTGGTTTATTTCGATTTCCACTATCCATTTGCTGTAAGTGTTGAGGATTTTGGAAATAATGACAATTTTGTTCCTGAAGACAATAATTTAAAGCATATGTTCATTTGTTTGGGCTAATTGCGCCAACTGTAGATCCTAGTGGTTCTTAAAGACCAGAAAGAAAGATATTTAGACACATATCTTGATAGAGCGACAGTTTAGCTTTGATTACATTTGCGGCCCCTTCGTGAACCTTTATATGGATAGTCATTGCCGATAAAATATCTATTATTTTTGAATAAAAACCCTCTACAGTCAAATGGTGTTGCCTAAGCTGTTGCAAATCTCGAATGAGACTAGTCTCATTGCGCTTATCTGAATAATGGACGATAAGGTTATGTTTTATTTCCTGCCAATCGATGGAGGTACCGTACATATTAAGCACATTGCTTGTTGGTCCTATAACTTTATTCCTTATCACTCTTAATATTATTGTCTGGTAAACAGTACCGTTAATTTGAGGTATAAGTGTTAAAATCTCCTCAACATTGGAAATGAAATCATATACATAACCGTGGGTTACCATCGAAACTTGGAAGATCCTTAACTGCGTCAGGAATTCTAAGGCAGTTAAATGCGTCCATGGCAACCATTGGTGTATTAACGTTATTTACATTATTCAAATTCATTTTAGCACTTTTTGAATTGTTACCTTCTAAACACAAGTTCTTAACAAGTATTACTACAAGCTTTTTGTAGTAGTTGAATTATCTTTTGACTTCAAATTATAGTTCGCGGTGTGATCAGAGCTTAAGTCCTCAATTTTAAAAACCACTTTCTACAAATTTCCCTAAACAGACTCTTGGCTTTCGCCAACTGGTATTAATAAAGAAGCACCTAGCTGGACTCACCCCTCAAAAAAATTTCCTCCAGTAATCTCTGCTAAGGTGGTCAGTTCAACGATCAGCCTTCATGAACTCGATGACTTGCTGCAGTTTTGATAGTTCCGTCTGTACTTTGTAGTTTAGGTGTATGTTCTTTACCAAACCAAAGATTTAAAATTCACTGCAACGATATTCTTTCGTAGCGTGTTTTTCTGTTTAGTGTAGGCACTTGTAGTTACTATTGTTTCACCATACGATGCTACACTATCCTACCGACTGCGCCAGTTATTATTTGTAATAAAAAAACAAACAATTTAAATTTATTAATCTTTACTATTTAAAGGTTGGTTACAGAATGAATGTTCCAATCTTAACAATTTTCGAACATGACGCCATCTTCAACAAAGAAAAAATATCCCAAGCTTGAATTTCTATCCCGTTTGTTTTTCCCAAGCCGACCTGTTGATAATTCCCAAAATGGAAGATTTGCAATCAGCTCTCTTGTGGGTGGTGGTTGTTGTCTTGGGATTTGTTGATGTACACTTCGGTATGAATGTGTACATACCAACCCGCGCTCATTATAAAAGAAAATTACTTTTGAGTTTTTCGCTTATACAATTTATACCAAGTAATCTAAAATGTTTGGATTATTTAATTGGTTATAGGCCATCGAATTTTAAGATTAAATCTCTCAATTTCGCTTACTTTTATATATTTTCGTAAATCAACCTGCCGGCCGATTCTCTTGCATTATGTCAAACACTCTACTCTCAAAAAAAAAAACCATCACACGACGTGCAGGAGGCTTACAACCTCAAACAAGTGAATTTGTGAAAGCAACGGCAAGCAAGAACGGCGAAGAAATCAATTCTTTGTAAGATTGAGAAACAAATTAAGGGATTAATAGAGCTTATTCTGCAAGAAAATCGTAAGCTAAATAAAAAAAATTGATAAAAGCGAAAGCGAGTTTGTACAACGTTTTGCAATGGTGGATCAAAAGTTGGCTGAATTGTCAAAAAGAGTCGAACGGCTTGAGATGACATCTCAATGATGACAAAAACATATCCTTTCTTGTCCAGCCAGTAGATGAGCTTGAATGCGAAGAAATGTCAACAGATGCCATTTTGCTTAGTATACCAAAACAGAATGATGAGAATTTGACAACTTATTCAACAAAATATATCATTACGTAAATTGTACACCAACACCTGTACCATCAAATATTTTCCGCATTAAACAGCGGATAACAATCGACACCGCAATAATATACAGTTCAAGACAATCTCTGAAAATGTCACTTTTTTTGAGTGAACTACTCACCGTTGGATAACAACAAAGAAGAGAATATGCTTGCGCGATGTTGGAATACCTCCTGAGAGCCGAATTTATATTAATCAAAGCTTAACGTCAAACAACCATATGATTCTTCAAAAATATCTACAACTTAAACGAAATGAACGAGTGTACATAAGAAGATCAAGACCAACTGTAGCAGATAGTTCACTTTTAGTATAGGGTGATTCATCGTGAAGTTTGATTTATAACGTAAAATAAAACACATAAAATTGAAATTGAACTTGAAGTTTTTATTATTTCTTAAAAGGAAAATTCGTGGCATTTACTTTTTGATGATATTATGTAAATTCTATTTGGGATTTCCAATTTTGGGCGACTCGTTCGAGCACAGCGACTAGTATCTCGCGGATAACACGAATTATGTTCGCTTCCAAAGCGTCAATCTTAGCTGGCTTATTCCTGAAGACCTGAGACTTTACACATCCCCAGAGAAAATAGTCCAAAAGTGTGATATCGCACGATCTATACGTCCAATTTACCGCAGCAAATCGTGAAATTAAGTGCTCATCAAAATGATTTCTCAACAAGTCCATTGTTTCACGCTCTTTATAGCTCGTAACTTCGTCTTGTTAAAACCGGAGCTCACGGAGACTATGTGCTTGAATATCAGAAGGCACACATCCATTAACATGGCGTGATAATTGCCTCATTTTTTGAAGAAATATGGACCAATAAATTCACCAACCCATAAACCACACCACACCGTTGTTTTTAATGGACGTTATGGTAGCTCTTGGTACTCTTTGGGTTGCTCATCATCCCAAATACGACAATTTTGTTTATTAACGTATCCATTAAGCCAGAAATGGGCTTCATTACTGAACAAAATTTCACGATAAAACACCGGATTTTCATTGAGTTTTTCCAAAGCCCATTCACTGAAAATATGACTCCAATTTAAGTCGCCTGGCTTCAATTCCTGCACAAGTTGAATTTTGTCTTTTAAGCCGAGATCCTCACGTAAAATACGTCAAGTTGTCGAATACACCAAGCCAAGTTGCTGAGAATGATTCGTCACGGTCTTCGCGTACACGTTCTGCTACAGTTAATATCGTCTCTTCACTACGTGCTGGTTATGGTCTAACATCAGTATCATCCACTAATGTAAACTGGGACTCAAATTTCGAATAGCACGAAAGACATTTCTCACAGAACGTTGATTTGCGTAATACAGCTGAACAATTTGGAGACTGAGGCTTTCCGAGATGATTCGCCAAACGATACTTAACAAAAATAGCAAAGCATTTTGATAGGAGTTATGTGGGATCTGTCAAAAAAGCCTATTTTAAATCAAACATCACAATGAATCACTCTATACAATCAGTTGAAAGCTTATGGTAAATTGTATTGCAAATGAAACGAACGGAGATGATAATGGAGGTGAATCGTAAGCAGCACATAGTGGAAAACTTTGTGAACTTTTAAAATTTTCTTATTGTTTACTCTTTCTTCTGTATAAATATTCTTATAACTTTACTTAAATTGTCCTTATACTATACTTTTGCCATGTGTCCGAATTGTGTCTTTGTTGGGATCAAATATCAAATATCGATATTATATGTGTTTCGGAAACATGGTTTCAAGCCGAGATAAAATATATTGTGTACAAATAATCGGGCTAGAAATTTTTAGGCGCTAATAGATTCAATCTTGTATGCGGCGGTATTGCAAGTTATATTTGTAAAACCATACACTCTAAATCTATTTTCAAGTCGGATGCAGCTTCACTAATTGAACACTATTTTATTGAAATTTCTCTTGGAGTAAGTAGTTGTTTGTGTGGAGTTGTTTATCGTCCCAATAAGCATATTGATTTTTCATAATTTTACTTAGAACTCGAACGGTTTTCATTCCTTTACTCAGAAGTTATTATATATGGAGACTTTAATTGCAACTTACTCGATAATCATAGGTCTGAAACCTACCTTTCCAGCATAACTCCAAAACAATATTTAGCAGATAAATTTGGATGCAATCTATACGCTATAACCCGGGATTTAACGCCGGGGTACTATGCCCATGTGGCGAGTTTTGTCAAAAGTACGCGGAGAACGTAGTACTGATCAAGTTAGCTTCCTCCAAAGCTTAATAAATCAACTTTTTGATGAATATGTACCTCTGAAAACAAAACTTGCATGGAGTGGGAGGAAACCTTGGTTAACTGCAGTCATTTTATTTCAATGGAGCAACGCGATCAGACTTACATACTTTGGAAGCGCTTTCGTCTTTCAGAAATAACCCTTCGGGTTAGTGGTTAGAGTATACCCGAGGTAAGGCATGCCTGTCGTAAGAGGCGGCTAAAATCCACTGGGCCGAATTAAGGTGTTAAGCGACCCGTGCCAGAATCGACCAGGTTGGGGGCCCAGTATAAAAATAGCTCAATCTCTAACGGAGCATCCGGATACATGGCGACCTCCGAATCAGCCAGCCTTATCTGTCTAATGCGGATCTCTGGACAGACGGACTACCCTTTCTCCGCTACTCGTGGGAACTAAAATGAGTTCAAATAATATTCAAAATAATACAATTATAAACCAGGACCTCTTTAAAAAATGCTCAAGGGTCACGAGATCTCCAGCACGCGGATCGCTAGGAAAATCGTGCGAAAGCAAAGACCAAACACAGTCGGTAGTTCAGGGCAATATCATTACACCAAATAAGCTACAAAATCTCGAAGGCGAAAATTCTGATCATCTGCGCCAGACTCCAAAAGATGGAATTGCTCTGTGCCAAACTAAAAAAGCAACTAGATGCCATTAAGCTGCAATTTTAATCTGAGTCTGGGTCTGTTTCGCTACTTGACCGCCCCGAAAATTCGAGTTTTCACACGGACGAAGAAGAGCTAGCCCGCGAAATAGATTGGATACAGCTTTAACACTGCTGAGGTCGATAAGGCAACAAAGCAACCCAAACAAAGACCGCAGCCGCCAATAAACGGTTTTGGAATCTCGGACTACAACAACTTGCACATTAATGTCCTTAATCCAGACAACTACCGTTCGCTTTCGCAAAAATTAAATGCCTAGAAGATTCAATGGCATACCTACGAAAATAAAACGGAAAGACCCATACGCGTTGTAGCTAGAGGATTGCATCGATCTTGCCTTAAAGAAAACATCGTAAATGACCTTAGAAATAAAGATTTTAAGATAATCGACGCAGTTAATATACTTGCGCAAAAACAGCGCAGAGTTGAAATCGAGAGGACGACCCCAAGACGCGGTCTTCTCCTCTTTAGGCTAACCTTCGACAAAACCGAAAGCCTAGAAAGAATTTATGCCATAAATTCAATTTTGGGACTTGTTGTCAAAATTTAACCTCCGCGGAAAAACTCTAGACTGATTCCCCAATGTACACGTTGCCAGGATTCAGCCGTACTCTGGCCTACTGCCAGAAGGAACCTCGCTGTGTAAAATGCGCTGGCAAACATCTGACTCGAGAGTGCAATGCCGCGAAAGAGCCCCCAGCGATATGCATTAATTGCAAGGGAAAACATCCAGCTAATTATCGAGGCTGCGAAGTCGCGAAGGAGTTACAAAAGCTACGAGATCAATCAAAAACGAAGCCTTTGAAAAACGCAGGGACAGCTAGAATGAGAAATACCAATAGCGGTCCTACTCCAAAGCCTTTAATAACAATGCGCAAGTGGAAAGTGGAAAACTTACGCGCAAATAGCGGCGCGAGTTAATATGACTAACTGTACATCACCGGATTTTGTCTCGAATGTGTTATCAGTAATTCTCAAGAGACTAGAAGAAAAGACTAAAATAAATAATATAATAGTCGAACGACTTCTTAAGTTCGAAGCCAATTTCTGTAACTAATTGTGGCAAAGAAGCTCAATATACTTGCGTGGAATGCCAACGGGCTACAGAAAAGGCTTGATGAACTAAATATTTTCATGCAGGAAAAAGTTATTGAAATATGCTTAATTTCTGAAACTCACCTGGCAACAGAATCGCGAGTGGAACTAAAAGGTTACCGCGACTACCACGCTCATCATCCATAGGGAAACGCAAGAGGCGGGTCATCCCTATTCATAAGAGACTGCATTGAACATACTTTGGAAGCAATAATTGAACTTGACAAATTTCAAATGACAAATGAAAAATTACTCTTTTAATATATACTCAATCTATTGCCAATTGCGCTGCAAAATAGAAAAACAAGAATTTATTGACCTATTCAACTCTCTTGGACCAATCTTCATTATTGGTGGCGACTTTAACGCGAAGCACACCTTTTGGGGCTCAAGATACATCTCTCAAAAAGGCAAAACTCTTTACAGAACTGGTATGGAATGTGGTTGCTATTTTTACTCAACAGGCAAGCCGACGTACTGGTTCTCGGATGTCGCCAAATCACCCGATCTAATAGACTTTTTTATCGGAAAAGGAGTAAACGCTAGTTACGTCAAAGTTGAAGAGGGCTTCGATCTTTCCTTCGATCATTCTCCAGTTACCCTCTCACTGTGCGAATCCTTGGTTAAGAAATACCCAGATTAACTAACAGCAAAACTAACTGGGAAGATTTCCGAATAGACGTTGTAGACAATACTGAGTTGAAAGTAGCACTTAGAACGCCGTATCAACTTGAAAAAGAAGTTGAACGTTTTGTTGAAGTCATACAGCAAGCGGCCTGGAAAAACACTCCCCGCGAATCGAACAAATCAGAAAAATGATAAGGAAGAAACGAAGAGTGCGGAAAAGGTGGCATGAAACCCATGCACCACAAGATAAAACGTCCTTCAATAGGCTTTGCAACTTGTTGAAAAAATCGATCAAGGACTTCAATAATCAAGGTATTAATAACTACCTTGAAAGACTCACAGCGACAAAGGATACCAACTACTCCATATGGAGAGCCGTTAAAAGTGTTTGAAAGCCCCAAATAAACGTGGCGCCAATAAGAAGAAACCAGGATGACTGGGCGAAAGAAGATAAGGAAAAAGCCAATGTTTTCGCCGACCATCTTGCAGAAACGTTTAAACCATTCGATGGGGGGGTGCTTCCTGAGAATGTCAATACGCTAGACGTGACGATAAACTTTCCAGTAGACTAGGCTACACTTACGGAACCTAGACAAGTTATAAACACGCTTAAGCCCAATAAAGCCCTGGAATATGACTTAATAACGAGAGAGGTACTTAAAGCGTTGCCGAAAAAAGGTTTGCTAAAGCTGCTCTATCTTATAAATGCCAGCATTAGATTAGAGCACGTACCGCACCAGTGGAAAGTAGCCGAAATTACTATGGTTCCGAAACCCGGTAAGCCGCTGACTGAATTCAAGTCATATAGACCAATATCGCTTCTCCAGATTACATCGAAGGTCTTCGAGCGAATCGTTCTTAATCATCTTAAACCAATTACCGACACAAATTCCCTCTTGCCTGATCATCAATTTGGCTTTGGGAGCCAACACTCTACAGTTGACCAAGTGCAGCGAATAACCGATGTAATTGAACGAGCAATCGAGTGTAAGTTAGTCTGTTCAAGCGCATCCCTTGACATTTCGCAAGCCTTTGATAAGGTATGGCATGAAGGCCTAAAATATAAACTTCGACAAGCCCTACCCCAGCAATTGTCTTGTATTTTAGGTTCATATCTGGAAGACAGACTCTTCCGTGTGAGACACGGAAACGAATATTCTAGTTTTAAGACAATAAAGGCGGGGGTGCCGCAAGGAAGTGTACTTGGCCCTCTGCTATATTTGCTTTTTACCCGTGATATACCGCAAACGGACGACACTGTCCCAGCCACATTTGCTGATGACACTGCCATTTTGGCAACGGCTAAAACAGTCGAAGAAGCAACTGCCAAGTTGCAACGTGACCTTACACGGATTAACAATTGGACAAAGACTTGGCGAATCGCGCTTAATGAAAACAAGTCTGTCCACGTGAACTTCACTCTCAAAAAATTGAGAATCCACCGGTGTTTATCAACGCAGTACGAACTCCTTACGCGAACGAGGCCAAATATCTCGGTATGACACTCGACGCTAAACTAAAATGGAGAGCACACGTCAAGAAAAAAACGTGAAGAGCTTGAAATTAAATATAGAGATATTTACTGGCTTATTGGAAAGTATTCCAAGCTTAGCTTAGAGAACAAACTGCTGTTATACAAGCAAGTGCAAAAACCGATCTGGACATATGGTGTACAAATTTGGGGTTGTACTAAAAATAGTAACATTAATGTATTACAAATATTCCAGTTTATTTCTATGAAGCAACGCGATCAGACTTACATACGTTGGAAGCGCTTTCGTCTTTCAAAAATGCTATCTAAATTTCGCTCTCTTAGAGATAATATATGTAAGAAAATTAGAGAAACAAAACACAGACCATACTCCAAACGTCTAAATAAAAATTTAGCTTCGAAAAAGTTACAGCAAAATATTAGAGAACTTGAATACCTCAATCGTCTTAATGAAGAATTTGCAAAAGTTCAAAATAACCACAATGGAGACATGATCTTGCCGAAGTGAATGAAGGCTGTCCCATTGTTGACTCTATTTGTGGACGTCTTTTTGAATTTCAGAGAGTAAATGATAAAAATGTTCTATGTGCTGTGCTCAAAATCAAATCTTCGCCCAATGGTTTTGATGAAATACACCCACACTTCATCGAAATGTTTTTGCCTCACATTCTCCCAACATTTACTCATGTCTTCAACACAATCATAACATCATCTTCATTCCCATCTACTAAGAAAATTTGTTCTAAAAGAATCCAGCATCGCGTTTATTACAGCAGGATTTTGGACAATTCTCAATTTTAACATTTTTATTTAAGGTTTTAGAAAAATTCTTCATCATTAAATTTTAATTTTTTTAAAAACAAATATCTATTTTAAGTGATAAACAATTCGGCTTTAGACAAATTCACAGCTGTATCACGGACACATTTAAAGTCTCAGAAGATATTAGATATCCATTGGACAAGGATTTAGCATCATTTGTAGTTTTGTGAACCATAGAAGACTTATAACTAAACTAAAAGAGCAATTAAGATTCTCAGACACTGCTGCAAATCTTATTTCTTTCTACCTTAGTAATCGGAGTCAAGCAGTTATTATTGGTGAAAAAACATCTAATCCTCTGAATATACCTATATATACTACTATTCACCATATTTATTAATGATCTCCCATCGGTATTCCTACACTCATCTATAGACTTCTACGCAGATGATGTTCAGGTTCAACGTAGCTGCAAGCTTGGAATGATCAAAGGTGGAGCTCATAAACTAAATAAAATCTTTAATTGGTCCGATGCAAGGAAATTGCGTCTTAATCCAAGAAAGTCAAAATGCTTAACAATTTATAAGAATAAACTTGATCATAGTTAATTTCCTACATTGTATCTCGGAAACGAACGGCTTGAGTATGTTGATAAGTCTAAAAATTTAGGTATACTTTTTAGTTCTACCTTAACCTAGCAAGATCACATCTAAATGATTATCACTAAAATAAATGAATCACTACGCAGTCTTTCCTTATCGAAACATTTTACTCCTTAACATCTTTACCAGCCATAGCTCAGAATTACCTTTACCCGAGCATCGAACTTGTCGAGTTGTAGAGGCTGAGTACGTCCAATGATTCTCGAGAATTTCTCCCGATGAGTCCTGAAACTAAAGGGGGCTCACTTTTTCCACCTTCTCCTCCTTCCTTACTAGACCCATCACCCCTGGGCCGGATCGAGGTGTCATACGACCCATGCCAATGATCAACCTGGCTGAAGGCCAATCACCTAAATAGCTCAGTCGTTAACGGAGTATCCGAATACCTGGCGACCTCAAAATCAGCTAACCTTATCTGTATACAGCGGATTTCTGTACAGATGGACCTTCTTTCTCCGCTACTTCTGGGAACATTATGCAAAACCCTAAGGGAAACACAATACCCGAGGCCGGTACTTTTTATTCCCGGACTGTAATACGGTCACTTGACAGACTACCGACAGGGCTCCTGTAATGTCGAGCGAAAGAACATCTGTGGCAGTCCATGGTAATCTTTTACAAGGCAAAAGAGCCCAAAACAAAGCTTTCAAGGAGCGGCAGGACCGTGACAAGACATGGTTCTACCACTTCCTTCACCCCTAGCAGCAGCAAGTGTGTGGCAGGCCATGGACGCCCTATTGCTACCAAAAATGCTCCATCAAAGGAGCTATTAGAAGCTCAATCCCGCAAGAGAGCTCCTAGCAAGGCGATTAACATAAAACGCCGAAATGCGATACGCAACATCAAATTCTGTGGATCTATGCCGGAGGTGGAGAGAGATGCGGAAACAAAAAGGAAACAAGAGTGGGCGAACTAAATCCTCAAAGTCGGAACCCCCACCCTCTCCAAATCACTAAAAGACTCCTTCAAGCGCCAGAGATCATTGGAGGAAGTCATTCTGGTTCCCAAAAGGCCCAAATTAAAACACCCCAGGACCTTCCGACGCTACATCTCTGAGGTCTTTTAACGATGTCCTAAAGTAATCGCGATGATCGATAGGAGCGACGCCAACGAATCCATTTCGGCAGACCGGTGACAGCTGGTCAAGTTGAAGCTTTCGAGCAACTTCTTGACCATCATGCTGGAAAACCCCGGACCACCTCCCATTACAAGCGACGCTGGCTGGTACCACGGCCACTTCAAGCTGATCGGTTGCACTGACCAGAGATCCTTGGATCTCTATGGTCTAGGAGAGATCTGTTCACGTGCTAGGCTCGAGGTCGTGGCAAAGGAGGATAGCCCTAGCAGACCTAGAACCCGCGCCTAAGTCCCAGCTGAATCCTCCTCCCCAGAAGACATTCTGAAGATCATTAAGCTCAGCAACCCGAGCCTTCCGACTCATGACTGGAAGGTCGCGAAACTAGAGGAACTAAGAGGCTCTTACAGATGCGCGTTAATTGTGATCAATAAGGAATCTCTTAACCATCTAGCACAGACCAAAAGCATGATTTGGTTTGGCTTTGAGTCCATATACCTCTGAAGACGCCTGAGACATTGGAAGAACGATATCCAGTCCTGGGCGACAAACAAGACATCGGCATCCATCTCTAATTTTACGTCGGAGATGGATGCTGGCGACGAAACACACAGAGTTCCGTCACGATCAGAATTGGAGGATAAGCTTTTGGGCTCGCCTTCAGAATCGGAGGACTCTGGCAGCACCATGGTTGGGGTTTCTTTGGAGGATTGTAGCAATGACGCTACGATTTCTCCAAATTAACCTCCACCACTCAAAAAAGGCCTCGGCCGCACTAATTCTGCGTCTATCCGAAGGCACAGATGACATTATCCAAATCCAAGAAACATGGATTGCTGAAGGCGTGGTTCGTGGACTAAACGTTACGCTATATACCAAACGTAGCCTAAATTCATTTCTACTTCCTAACCTCAACGACCCCGACTTAACTGTTGTCAGGCTAGAAATGGCCAGCCACAGTTTCTGGATAGCATCGGCGTATCTGGGTTACGACCAAATGGGCCCTCTTCCTGGTGAAAAGCTGGAAAGGGTGGTAATATAAGCAGGAAGACACAAAACTGACCTCATGATAGGATGCGATGCCAACGCGCACCACACAATATGGGGCAGCACCAATACTAACGATAGAGGTGAGTCACTCTTTGAACACATTATTAGTACTTACCTCATTATATGTAACACCGGTAATGAGCCAACATTCATTACAAGAAACCGACAAGAAGTGCTTGACATTACTCTTGTCTCCGAACGCATTGATCATTTAATAACGAACTGGATGATATCGTCTGAGCACTCCTTTTCAGACCACAGGTACATCCAATTCAATTTAATGAATGCTCCCCCCGCCAAACAGCGTTTCGTAACTATCGGAAAACTAACTGGCTCAAATACAGGAAAACACTTTTAAAAAATATCTCTCCCGATCTTTCAAGGACAACACCAATGAACTTGACTCGAAAGTGAGGCCCTAACACGCGCTCTAAACCGGGCAATTAAACCTAGAGGCACGAAAAAGCCATGCTGGTGGACATCCACACTGGGACTGCTTAGACACGCTTGTAGGAAACTTTTCAACACAGCAAAAACCTCAAGAAAAGCGTCGGGTTGGGACTCATACAAAGAATCTTTCAAAACATTTAAAAAAGAATTGAGGACGGCAAAGCGTGAATCCTGGCGATCCCTTGTAATAACATTACTGAAGCCTTTGAGGCATCACGACTGAGAAAAATCCTCTCAACAAATCCTTCGATGTCAAGCTGCTTGAAAAAAGCGACGGCTCCTGGGCGACCATACGTGACGAATCACTCAACCTGCTACTGGATACTCATTTTCCATATAGCTTCCCTTTCACGGCTAGCAACAGTTATAATAGAATTATTACAGCCGCGACAAAAATTACTGGCCTTATCACAAGAGACAAACTGTTCTGGGCACCACACAGCTTCAAACCATATAAGTCTGCTGGGCCGGATGGTATAATCCCATTCGAGCTACAAAGATCCTCAGATATTATCTTGGCATCGCTTGAAAATATCATGAGGTACTGCGTACAGCTATCCCACATACATCTGTCATGGAGAGAAGTAAATGTACACCCTGCCTGACACGAACTGCAACTTTTTAAAATGCTATAATTTTTTTATTTTTTGATAAATTTTATTGTGCTAAGGCAAAAAATTTTGGAAAATACATAAGTTTTCAAATTGTATCAGTAGTTTACAATATGTCCACTTTTGGCGCGAATAATGGCCTTGAGACGACCGAAGAAAGCATCGCACGTTGCACGCAAGTGGCTCTGCGCTATTTTGGCCCATTCCCGGCGAAGTGCTTGTTTGAGGTGGTTAAAACTTTGGTATTTTTTAGTGCCAACCTTCGCCTTCAAAATACCCCAAAAAGAGAAATTCAACGGATTTGCATCCGGAGCATGGAACATTGTTTTTTAACCAATCTTGGTTGACGCGCGCTTTGTGAGGCGGTGCCGAGTCTTGTTGAAATGTCCACGGTCTCCGACTGAAATGATTGTTTGCCCAAGGCTCCAATACTGCCTCTAAGACAGTTTCACGATATACGATAGCATTAATTTTGACGCCACGGTCCAAAAATACTAACGGAGAGCGACTATTAGCGGTTATGGCGACGCAAACCATCACCATCGGTGCTGCCTGCTTTCTGGTGGCCGTCCAAAGGCGTAAATTTTCGAAGGACCTCTCTGGAAAGTAAACTCGGTCATCTTGTTTGTTGAAATATTGCTCGATAACAAATGGCGACTAATCGGAAAAAACCAAATTCAACAACTTACCACTTTCGTGCAAGCGTAGCAATTACTTCGCTCTTTAGACTCTGACTTTTTTCTGTTGCGGTGTAAGATCGTGTGCTCTTTGGAACTTCAATGGCTTGAGCTCGAGCTCATTTTGCAGTATGTGTTACATCCGTTCCAACGATATGTTGAGTTCAAGAGCCATTTTTCTTCCACTTCGACGCGGATTTAGCTCAATTCGAGCCTTCACTTTCCGAACCATTTCTGAGTATATTGTTGTTTTTTTTATGACCACCTCCATGGCGTTTTGCAACGCTGCCAGTATCACAGTAACTAGCTATGGTGGATAAAAAAATTTCAACACAACTGAGACGCAAATCGTTTCAAATAATAAAATTATCTGTCATGTGTCAAAATTTAAGCTCACTGTTATGAAAGGTTTGGAAATTATAGCAGTCTGAATTTGGTTGCAGTTCGAGTCAGGCAGGGTGTAGTTTTCATTCCCAAAAGCGGTAAATGTTTTCATGTTGTTCCAAAGGACCTAAGATATATTAGTATATTATCTTTCCTTCTAAAAACTCTAGAAGCCCATCGACGGCACGGCATGCCTACTGCAAAGGAAAGTCGGTGAAAACGGCTCTACACTAACTAACAAGCCACATCGAACGATCCTCACATATATAGAAGTTTTCCTGGGTATAGAAGGCGCTTTGGGGAGTTGATCAGTCTTATGCTGAATAGCAGAAGAATCAGCACAAGCTTGGTGGGACTTCTGCTAAAAGAAGTGTTAGTGGATGTACGCCTCAAGGCGGAGTCCTTCTCCTCTTCTCTGGAACTAAGTGGTTAATGAACTGCTGATATACCTAAAAGCGGGAGGTAGCAAAGTGATTGTCTATGCGAATGACGTTGCTATAGCCGTCTCAGGTAATCATGTTATAACCATTTAAAAACTTCTTCAGCTAAATCTCGACAGATATACCCGTTGTGCGGATAGCTGTGGATTTTGAGTTAATTCCCAAAAGACTGATCTTCTTCTCTTTTCCAGAAAATATAAAATTCCAATTATAGACTCTTCCTCAATAAACGGTACCAGATTCCGATACAGCAAAATATCTGGGTCTCATTTTTGACAGGAAACTAAACTGGAAACTGGAAACATTCAAGAAAGAGTCAAAAAAGCTACGTAGCCTTAATCTCTGGCAAAAAGCCATTAGGAACCAATGGGGCCTTCAACCTCAAATAACCTACCGGTTATACATCTCGGTCATAAGACTGATAATCACCTACGGTGTTTTTGTGTGTTCCTTGACCTTAGACAATGCAGTCAACTGCAATAAACTAATCGGTGTCTACAAATTATAATGGCTATGCATAAGCGGAACTTTACAACCCTCGACATTTTTAGCAACCAAGCAGAAGCGAAAAATAATTTAATATACGAAATCGTCAAAATTGGAACCCTTCTACCTATTCTACCGGAAAAGGAAAGCATAAACATACCAATCGCTAAGTTTAAATTACTATTTAAGCTGGATGCTAATAAAAGAACAGACCTTTAGTCTAGGGACTAAACAGACTTAGCCAAAGCTGGATCTGAATAGCTCTAAGAGTCTGATCCTTTTAAACAGGAAACATCTCAGCGCCATCATAGGTATCATCAATGGAAAGTGCCTTATAGGCAAGCATGCAAGAAGTCTTGGCACCTTACAAACGATTTTTGTATAAGCTGCATGGACGAGGAGGAAAAGGAGAGAAGTCTTATATACACTCTTAGTTCTGATACCAGAAACTGTTCCCTCCTCTCTTTTCGAGCCATCTGTGAAAATTGCAATTTGACATGATTATTGCATTTTTTCCCAATCTTTCGTCTCCTAATATATTATATCATATGGGATGTCGAAGTCGACCAAGAAAGGAGTTTTATCCATTGGAATAGATTGTCTTGCAGTAGCTTCGCTAGGACCGTGCCGTGTTCGAAATTACTGCCGAATAACTGAGGTTACTAGGCTATATTCCGATTGTATCTTGAGAGTTGGACCGAACGCAACTTGATCCAATTTAGAACTAAACAAATATCCATGGCGAGTTGCTGCTGACCAGAGCTTGTAACCAAACCTAATGGGTTTTCCATTGGTATGTTGGTTTTTACCGTGCCTCTCTAAGTGTGGAACTATATGTATATTTTCTTCATCCAATGATTTTTTTGTGCCTTTTAGTTTCAAGTGTATTTGTGGATATATTTCGTAATGATTTTTTAAGCGATTTTCTCGATTTTGGCTCTGTAAATTCGAAATTTGCGTAGCGTATACGAGCATGTAAAAAATAATATCTTTAAGCTGGCCTAGAAAGTAATTGGAGTGCACAATTACTGCCACGGCGTTCTTTTTTCTTGATGACGTAATTCTTTTGTGAAGCGTCTATATACCGAAGCAATTTTTAATTTTGTTGGGCGTGGTGGGTTCGCCTAACCTTCTCTAGACCAACCAGAATACGGCCACCTAACGCCATAAAATATTCACCCTCGTAGGTACACTTATTATTCTAGTGACCATTTTGGGTTGAAATAAATAATTTTTCCATCTTATTAGCTTTTTAAAAAAATTTTCCCCAGTATCCGTCCAGTTCAATTTTGCTTCAGGATTGTATTGTGTAAGCTAGATTTATGCAAGCACTTTTAATGCAGTCTTGTTGCAAATACAGAGTAAGATATCAGTTTTACAAAAACCACCAAGAGTCAGGTGACACATACTTGTTCAGATTTTCACCCCCTCTTTTTCCTAACGCCCAAAAAAAGTGTCAAGTGAAATAGTAAGCAGTAAGTTCGAAATCCCTGACCGTCGTAATCCATTCTAAGCAGAACTCTTGAGCTGTCAATCTACATACTTTCTGCCACCATAAGTAAACTCCACAATATTCCTTTGTACTCTTCCTTCGCAAAATACCGATATCAACCTCCGCTCCAAGACAGCTCTTCAAAAAGGTTCTCTTTCCTCACCAAACCACTCTTCATCAACGTCGTCTTGCAATAACAACACCGTTCTCACCGCAAGACAGATGGAGAAAAGCCTAGCAAAGAAACTGCAACACTTCACCTTCAGTTTGTTAATGAAATTTCTAAACTACGTGATGAAATAATCAAAAAAATTGAGGAAACAGTCATTAATTGGGAGCAGCGTTTTACCACAATTGAGACCTCAATTTCATCTTTAAAGACACGTATTAACCAACTTGAGGCAAATAATGACACCACGAAAGCAACAAATCGGGAGATAATCGATCTTCAGCGCCAGCTAAACAGCATTGAGAGGAAAGAGATTGCTGCTGACGTTGTTGTCTTTGGTAAACCGCAACACCAAGCCGAAAATTTAAAAACTATTTTTAATCGATTGTGTCACACAATTGAGTGAAAACCACCAGTCCTTAAGAATATTTTTCGCACAAAAAGTCGATTGACTGAGAACAGCAACAACAACCACGACTCTTCTTCTATTGTCATCAAATTCTCCAGTTGACTTGGGGATCGAGTCGTCCGACAATGATAAATGTTTCTTATATGAGAGCTTAACAATGCACACTCGACGTCTCCTCCGCAGTGCTATTGACCTCAGACGTAAAAAGTTAATTTCATCCGCACACATTAAGTATGGGTCTGTTTATGTGAGAAAAGACGTAAATGGCAAAAGCTTTCTCATTAAAAGCTTGGCTGATCTACAATCTACTGCCGCTACTCATACTGATCTAAATCGAGAAGCAAGCAACGACCGAGGTTTCTCTGATGCTGCTGCTGCTGTGCCGCTGTGACTGTGGTTGAAGAGTGATGACATGATTTTATGCATCTTATAAATTATGCATTAAAGTATTTTATGCTATCTAAAAACTGGTATTTCTAGTTCTAGTATGTTTTTTTCCTTATTTGTCCTATCTCTACTCTGCTATATTGTGATCTCTTCGCCCTTTTTCACTTTTTTTTTCTTTACTTGTACGCGGATTTGTTTTGAAGCCTGTGGTATGATTTGCACTTTATTTGTTTACGAATTTCGATAGCACAAATGTTTTTCATAGTCGCAGCATGAATGAAGTTCAGACTCGCACAATGTTGAAAGTTCTTTCGTGTCAAAGAAGCGGGTTTAAGGTATGTCACATTAATGGACGGAGTCTTAACTAAATTAAACTTGATTATCTTAATTATCTGTTTAAAAACTCTTCTTTTGATGTTATATGTGTTGATGAAACATGGTTTGAACCTGGAATTGATAATTTTTTTTATAAAATAGCTGGATATGAGCTCGTTCGCAATAATAAGGTTACGGAAACAACAGGAGCTGGTGTTGCGATATATTGCAAGCAAAATTTAAAGTGTGAAGTCGCTAGAAACCGATGTTGAGTATTTGATTGCAGAAATTTCTGATGGGTCTGTTAAGTGTTTGGTTGCTTGCTGCTACAATCCAAATTTTGCCTTTTCAACTGAACCTATTTTCTCTTCTCCATCCGAATTCTCCCCTTTATATAATAACATTGTCGTCAGTGGTGATTTTAATGCCAACATGCTTAAAAATGATTCGCGATCCTACCAAATGAAAGATATGGTGGCGGAAAGTGGCCTTGAAATTGTAAATAATACCTACCCAACATGCTTCCGGCCAGTTACACCACCAAGCCTTTTAGACCTTGTTATTGTATCTGATTCATTTTCTGTTTTACTGTTGGATCAGATTTCTCTCGAAAGTGTCAGCGAACATGATCTCCTATTCTGTACCTTTAATGTTGTCTTCAACCACAAGTCTTATTCAAGCTCCTTTGTTTATAGGGATTACTCATCAATAAATCATGAAGCACTAACGACCGCAGCAAACTCGGTCCCATGGTTGAGTTGCAGAATGGTTGCCGTTCCAAATGAAAAGCTAATCATTTTTCAGACGTAATGTAATGTAATTGTAATGCAATTATTTAATGATCATGTACCAACAATAACCGTCGCGATCCGAAACAGAGCCTGTTCCTGGTTCACGGAAGGGGTAGTTGATGTTCTAAAGTTGCGAAACAGACTGTAAGTAAGTAAGTGGAAGCGTAGCCAAAGCTCGATTAACTGGAACAGGTACAAAGCTGCTCGTAACGCTGCAACCGATGCTATTCGTGCATCTAAGCGACACTACTATTATTGTAATTTAAACTTAGCACTTCCTTACCCTGCAAGGTACTGTGAAGAAATCTACGCCAAGTTGGCATTGGGGTTAGTAGTGACAGGAGCTTCACTATTGATTTAGATGTAATGAATGACTATTTTGTTTCAAATGATGTTGCTGCCGATTGCTTCGAGTATGACGTTGTCTCCAGCAGAGGCTTTGAACAGGAAATTAATTTTGAAGGAGTTACGGAGGTTGATGTCCTTTGTATTATTAAAGGTTTAAAATCAAATGCTATTGGTGGAGACGGCTTGCCACCACGCTTCATAAAACTTATTTTGCTACACGTCATAGGCCATCTAACACATACAGTCAATTCTACTACTCCTCTGGCATAAGACCACTGCTTCCGATGCTTCTGATTACAGACCTGTTAGTATCTTACTACCTGTTAGTCAAAAATTCAGAAACACTTGGCTGAAAATTCCCTATTGAGCCCATTCCAATCGGGCTTTAGGAAGAGCCATAGCTGTTCTTCCGCCATGGTAAAAATCTTGGATAATATCAGGCAAGATTTTGACAAATGATTTGTGACTCTGCTTTGCCTTCTTGATTTCTCTAAGGCTTTTGACAGAGTGAATCATTCCATTCTTTGTTGGAAACTGTACTATTACTACGGTTTTAGTGAAAGAGCTGTAAGGCTCATACGAAGCTTTTTATGTGGACAGTCACAAATAGTCGTTGTTGGTAACAACCGCTCAAGTCTCCGGTCAGTTTCTCAAGGGGTTCCGCAGGGATCAATATTAGGCCCAATTTTGTTCTGCGTGTACATAAATGACTTAGCATCGATTTGTAAGCACGCGCTTATTCATTTCTATGCTGACAATGTACAACTTTACTTATCTCATCCGGTTAAAAAAATGGGTGAACTAGTGTCACTACTAAATGAGGATCTCGCTTCTATTGTTGAATGGGCAACTAAAAATGGACTAGCTTTGAATCCAATAAAATGCCAAATACTTCCGATATCAAACACGTCTTTTGAGGTAATCCTAGTTCCTGATGTTTGCTTAGGCGGTAGTAAGATTAGGTTAGTTGAGCAGGCTACAATTCTATCTCAGTTTTTCTCCAATTTCTCAACTATTTCATTTCCTATCCCTTTTTTTAGTATTTTACTTTATTATTATCACTATAATTGTTATTAAAATTTATCATTTCTTAATTTGTTTGTTATACTTTTTCTCTTTCCTGTTAAAAATTAACATTTTGTTACTAAATATTATTACTTAGTACTATAAGAGACAATGTCTTATTGTACAAATTGGTTATTGTAATAAATTGAATTGAATTGAATTGAATTGAACCTATTAAATTACTACCAATGCACCTATGGCGATCCGATCTTGTTCCGCATCTGGCGAGACTTCAACCGATTTATTTCTTTTGGCAAAAACTTTTCGAGCAAACCTTGAATACATATTGCACAGTCAGCAGCATCTTGTTCAAATAGATAAAGCGCGCATTCGCGAATGCCATTTGCAAGTAAGCACACTTTTCAGGAGTGGGCAGGAATCCAATACATTTTGACAAAAAATTTAGTATTTAGGACACAAGTCAATTCTATCTTGACTCTCGACAACTACCCAATAGCGCATTTTTTGTATAGCAGTTCCGTGAAGCTAAAAGCTATCCAAATTTATCAGAACTTTATCCAATGCAATTTTAAGCAAATCCAAATAAAATTTATTGTACCGTAGATTGATTGAAGGTGGTCGGATACTGCTACACTTATCCTACTCAGTTTTGTTATCCATTTTCACTTTTCTTATTTTTCAATTATTTTGAAAAGACTATACGACTCTGGGCCGTAGGCTGAATTTATTATCAGCTAGCCGAAATCTACAATAGCTCCTGGACAAAGTCTAAAACTTTCATCCACTTGATTCCTGGTCAACTGTTCTTTTCCATATGACATTTTTCCTTCCGTCGCAGAGAGAGGACACGCCACCCTCCAGTTTGTGCTTGGATGTGGCGGTCATTACACTGCCGTTAAAATGAAGTCGTCAGTCGAGCACTGACGTTGATTAATAAGTTGAACTTCATTATAATTTGTTTTAGGTTTTGAAAAAGTGGTCCTTTGCTAAAAAGTTAAGGCAACATTGCATGCCTATTATCAGTTGCTGCAGTCTTCTACCAGCCTTAAAATATGGCAGTTCACAGAGGGGTGCGACAGATCTGCTGGTAGAGCAGCAGAAACACCTTCACGAAGATCGAAAAATAATTCTACAAATTGTAAAAAAAAAAGATTTGTCAACGAACTCGTGTGTTAAAAACATAAATCTGTCCGGTGTGGGTTGATCTTCAAGTGGTTTAGGTCGACGTTCGCACTGGCGTTAAAACAGAAATGCCGGTGAAAGTGCTGACGTAGACCAATTAGAAGAGCTTTCATCAGAACATTTCTTTGATATAGAAAATGGGTACTTTTGTGAAAAGTTGAGACAGTTGAGCATGATCATTAGCAGTTGCTGCAGCCTCTTGCTAGCCTTTATAATGTTGTTGTTGAAGGAGGGGTGCGACAGGATTGTTGGTTGGGCAGCAGGAACTCCATCATGAAAATCAAAAAATATTTCTACAAAATGTGCGAAAATAAATTGGTAGAGTGCTTGTCTATTGCGGATCTCTAGGTGGTGTACAGCGGTCATGGCATTCTCGTTGCAATAGAGTCACCAGAGCCAGAACCGCCGTAGACCAGTTAGAAGAGCTTTCATCAGAACATTAGTATTGAAAAGCGGTCCTTTTGTGAAAAGTTGAGACATTTGAGCATGAACATTAGCAGTTGCTGCAGCCTCCTGTCAGCCTTATAATATGGTGGTTCACAGAGGGGTGCAACAGGATTTCTGGTGGAGCAGCAGGAACTCCATCATAAAAATCGCATAGTATTTTTACAAATTGAAAAAAAGATTTGGCAAAGTGCTAGTGTAGAATTTAATAAATCAGTACGAGGCGAATTGATCTCCAGGTGAGCCTTCATCAGAACCTTGTGTTGGTACTGAAAAAGTTGTCTTGGTATAAAATGTTAAGATAGTCTTGCACGCCCATGGGTGGCTGCTACAGCCTTCAACTAATCTCATAATAAGGTGTTTAAATGAATGCTTTGACGAGACTGTTGGTGGGAGCAGCGGCAGCACCATCTTGAAAATCGGAAAATATTTTTACAAATTGTGCGAAACAGATTTTTTAGAGTGCTCGTATATTACGGATTTCACGTCAACGGCCTCGCCACACGGACCTTACAAAATAATTTGTATCGTTCCCTTGATAATAATAATAAAAATAATACGGATCTCAAAGTGGTGTATGAGGGTCTTGGCACTGTCGTTAAAATAGATTCGCCAGTGGCAAGACCGTCGTAGATCAATATCAATTAGGAGAGTCTTCATCAGAACCTTGTGTTGGTACTGAAAAAGTGGTCTTGGTGTGAAATGTTGAGATATCATGAAAATCGGTCTTGCACGCCCATTAGTGGCTGCTACAGCCTTCAACCAATCTCACAATAAGACGTTTAACTGAATGCTTTGGCAAGAGCAGTTATGAATAGCAGCAACACCATCATGAAGATTAGAAAATAATTCTACAAATTGTAAAAAAAAAGATTTTATATTAGTTGGGTTCGTGGTGGTCTCCATTTTCACTGGCGTTTAAATAGAATCGGCAGTAGAAATACCGAGGTAGATCAATTAGGAAAGCCGTCATCAAAAGTTTGTATTGGTTTTGAAGAAATGGTCATTTCGTGAAATATTGTGACAGTCTTTGCAATAACTGCAACCCTCTTACTACAATGATAATAAGACTGTTGGCTACAGTTTGCGGTAAGATTGCTGGAGGGCGCAACAACATTAGCATTGAAATCAGCTTAAAGTTATTGCGGAATTTGTGTTAAGATATGGAAAAATTTTGGAGAAGCTTAATCCCCAGGAGTTTCAGCTACGCTACATCATTATTTTTATTGCCGTTTTCCTAATGTTCGCTGCAATTACTTGCGCAAGCTTGACCAATTGCGTGCTAAACCGTCTGTAAAAACTACTGGTAGCCCGTCCTAACCACTTGTTGGAGTTTAGTTGAATTGTCAGTGGCTCCCTTAAGGAGATGCACTTAGGATGCAAGGTAAATTGAAAGGTAAGCAGAAGAACAGTAATATTAAATCTTTTCGGGCTATTTCAGCACAATCCTTGGATTCGACTCACAGAATGTAGGAGGAGCTCAGTTTCGTCAGCAGCAAATGAAAACTATTGAGAGTATATAGCCATGAGAGTGGCTTTCTGTTACTTGATAGTTGTAGGTTAAGATGTTCATGGTCATTCACTGATCATCAACACTGTTTTATATCAACATATAATTTTAAAAATTTTAACTCTTTTGATGTGAAAATTTCAGATAACTCATCTATTCCTTCTCGCTAACTGGATCAATGATTCAGCCAGCATTACAACTACGTCAAGAATTGAAATAAATTTGCAATAAGTAGCAGCAATTCCCTACAAAACACCAAAAGCAGCATATTCCAGATCTCTACTGCAACACGCAAATGAACTTAAAATTGACAATAAATACAAATTTCTTAGGATAAGGACTTTAAGAATACTCGTCAGGAAAACAGAACGAGGGCAGATAATTAGCAGAAGACATTCAGGAATCTTCCATACGATATAGTTGGTTGCATTGTCGCTGTACTTTTATAACAGAGTACAGTCTACAGCGACCTGTAGGCAGGGCAGTCAAGAAAATATTAACTGTATGGGCCTCCGCCAATTCCAAATGTACGGCCTGATTAACGAAGGAAACAAACACCGCGACATATGCTTTAACAGGCGCGGTTCCTCGACGACGAAAATGAATTCGAAAGGGGCCACAGAAATCAACCCAGTCACTGCTGCACGCGTGACTGAGGTAAATTGCCCATAAGTTGATGATTGATACACATCGTACGCATTGATTCACCACTTTCCGTGTCACAAGTTTGACACATATGGGCCAGAGACTGTCTCGAATTATACTTAAAAGTGCTTGAGGACCTGCATACAGATGCTTGATGTGAAGTTGAGTTACAAGAGTGGAGGTGAAGAGATGATCTTTCGGTAATAAAATCGGATGTTTTGCGTTGTAATCAAGAGGTGAATTTGATATTCGTCCTCCGACACGGAGTATCCCCTTAGCATTTCAAAATAGTGAAAGCGATTTGACGTGGCATCTAGAAGATAATTCATTATTGTTAGATAAAGTTGAGATTTCCTTTTTAAAATTAGTGATTTATATACGGATTTATTGACGGATATATTTAACTAATCCGTGAAGTGCCATGTTTATCTCGTCGAGGTTAGGAGGTATAAACACACGTAATTTTTTCATTTTTATTTTGTATTTATTTTAAATCGAAAAATATAAGAAACGATCATGATGTTCTTCAACTTGTGCAGTCAAAATGATTTTTATTTTTCTTCGCTCAAGCTGTGTGTCATCGGATGCTAAATGACGTTTGAGGTGGCCCACTCACTTTCTGCCAAATTCAAATTATATCGGCAGGATTTAATTCGGACATTATATGTCGCCATTGGGAAGCAAAGTCATTTGGTTGAATTACAGATATGCATATCCAGCACAATTGTTGAATTAGTCCAATAGGTGATATCCTGAAACATTGCACCAAAAATAAGTTTAAGTCGTTTAAACAGTTAAACCATCATAACTGCAGCACACAGTTCCAACCGAGGTACGCCAAGCTTCTTTACCGGCGCTACCTTCGATTTGGCACAAAGGAGCTCAACCATTGATGTACCATCCCTGTCGATAGACCGTAAATAAATGCAGGTATCATAAGTATCTTTGAAACTGTCAGAGAATGCATGCAGCTGACAACCTTCAGAAAGACCAAAAAATGTGCGCTGATATATTTGTAAGTCGTTAGCGATGATGAAGATATTGTGGCAATGCTTGGTCCCATGTAAATTTGAGGCCCCATAATTGTTGCATAAAAATATTAGCGAGAACAATTACCGGGTTAATTAATCCTAATAGGTCAAAGAGGTGTGCTATTTCGGATAGTACAGTCCTTTTCGTAATTGACCTGGTGGGTGTTGGTGCTATTTCTTAATGAAAACAATCAGTCTCTGGATTCCATAAAGATCTTACTGCATCTCCGTCTTTGATTTTAAGATATTGGTCCCGATCATCTAAGGGTATGTCTTCTAAAAGCTCTCGCGAATTTGAGCACCACTTTTTTAAACTAATTCTATCTGAAGAGCCCTTAATTCATCAAGAGAGTCACAAGCTGTAAGTAAGTCATCGACATAAAATGCGAAATCTCAATCTCAATCTCAATACTATAGATAGCAGATCAGGTTGATTAATCGGTTACAGCTTTTTAGAAGAACTTGATGGCTTAGGAACACCATTTGAGGAAGAAAGTAGTGGGGTGTGGTGAAATCCACGTCTTATGATATCTCCATAAGTGAACGTTCGATCAATTTATTCATAAATTCGGGGTACTGTTCGCATAATTCGGAGTTTTTCCGAAACTTCCTTTCAAAAGACGAAAATCTCCTTTTGGCAATGTCGAAGGAGTTTCCAAGTATGTTGGGACAATGCCTAAAGGTCAATCTTACATTACAACGGCCAGAGTCTAATCGTAAAGAATTGGCAACGAAGTGAGATTCGGATTGATTCTCTTCTTTAGTTAAAGTTGGATGCTAGGAATTGAAGTTCTCAATTTGCCAAAACTGACTAAGGGAACTCTCTTAGTAGATCAATAGGTCAATAGATCATTTGAACCCGACTGAGGAAAAGTTTTTTCCAACTGAATTTAACCGACACATAGAAGGCTGAAGAATAGATCTACTCCTAGGAGTAAATCTATGCGTTGTGAATATTGAACCGAAGATCAAATAAAATAATAACTTTCCATTCCATATTCCAGTTATTAATTAGATTTTTTTGTTAGGGATATGGCCAGTGATATATGGCATCACAAGTGTTTTTACCGTAGTTGGAAGCCGTTGATGCGAGAAGCGATGGTGAATACAGCTTTGTATTTCGCAGGGGTTATGGTGTTGTTAGCTCAAGTTAAAGAGGTAAAGGATTGAAGCCGAGGAGTTTTCAAACACTGCATAAGTCTCGCGTAGGTCAGGTGCACTTGCGATCCAGAATTCAACAGAACACGACATGATATGGGTTGTTGGAGCTTATTAAAATATTAAGTACCGCCGTTCCAAATATATTATTTTTTGCAGTGCTAGCATGCAGGGAATAGGTGATGTTGCAGCAAAGCTACTTGTAGTAACAGGGAGCCTTTGTGAGGCAGAAGCAGCATTTGACGTTTTATGTGTGATAGTTGGGTGACAGCTTGAACTAAGTGGGGTTTGCAGTACTGAAGAAGCGACGTTTTCACTAAGGTGCAAAAGTACACCATACACTACCACAATTACGACATGAAATAGATGGGCAATTAACGCTTGTTTGATCGATTGTTTTTAAGCAATTTAAGCATACATTTAATTTTTTTTTAATTTGGTTAATACGATCTTAAATGGATAAATTTTGGAATTTGTGACAACGATATATAAAATGGCCGGGGGTAGAACAAAAGTTGCATGTACGTTTAATGGCAATAAAGGATTTTACATTGTGTTTTGAATTATTGTAATGAGTCTTATGTGTACTGTTTTCACCTTTTAAGGAATAATCAGAATTAAATAAATTGTTCACAGTCTACATTACCCCCTAAATGCTGTGCTCTTTTCTTGAGGAATCCTGTTATTTCTTGTAGACTGTGAAGCCGATCCACTGGAGTTTCATCGTGCCACTTACTAAGGGCTGCTGCATCCAATTTAGAGGTGATAAGAAACACTATAAGATCATTCCAATGTTCAACTAGTCATTTTAAGTTGCTGAGCCCGGTAAAGTGGTTGCTAATTTTATCCACATCCAGATGTTTTCTGGATTTTGGGAAGGTTGAACATGCGTTTTATGTGTTCCTGTGCGATCATTTTTTGAATTTCAAACCGTTCCTTCAACGTTGCTAACGCCACATCGTAGTTGTCATCTTCGATTTTGAGTCCTTCAATTGGTGCAATGGCAGTATCGGTCAGCTTCAACAACAGTTAATGAAATTTCACATTTTTGTTCAATGGTCATAAAACGCCGCGTTTTGAGAGCATCTAATGTCTTTAATGTCTTAATTTTAGAGCACTAGAGTCGGTACCCCCAGATACTCCACGTTGGTCAACAAGATTTGATTTTGCTGGTAAATTACCTCCCTGTTCGGCCATATAAATCTTAGAACACTCGCGATTGTTTTAAATAAATAAAGGTTAGAAAAACGCGGGGTCACCAAAATGTTGAGAGTAAAGCAAGTGTTTTTGCTACCCTGTTCTATAAGAATTTAAATAAAACACGGTTTTATCTGATGGAAAATATAATTAACGATTTAAATGTGGACACGGTCCTTACACTTCGAAGTTTGGAATAAGAAAAAGAGTTATTATATTACAACCGTAAGGGTTTAAACAAAAGAACAATATGTAAAGGATTAAAGTTGAAGAAATTAAAGAAGTAGATTTTTATATAAATATAAAGTTGATTAAGCTGTGAGTATTTTAAGTTTAACAATAATTATTCTTTTTTTTTAATTCTCATGGTAATAGCACATAAGTGGCAATGATAGCTTTTACTCTATTTTTTACTCTATTCTATTTCGATTATGTGGTCCCCCTCATAACGAAAATCTGCCTGTATTTGTGTCTGTCAGTATAGTCTATAGCTAACTGTTAGCGAAATGCGATTTTCGTCCTTACATATGGTGTGACTGCCACTTCGATTTGGTATATTCGCGCCAACATATATAATTATTACCGGCACGATCTCCTATGAAGCTGCTCAATAGGGGTGAGTTTTGGCCAAAACTCTTCCAAGTTGCTCAGAAAGCGATTTACAAAAGCCAGCAGCTTGTTTGTTACATTATGTCCAATTACCGGACACCTTTGCGAAGGCCAAATTTTACTTTCGCTCAAGACAATACTTCCAATGGACCTGATTTCTTTCTTTCGGAACCTGTTGTTCTGCATTGGTGATATATGTAGATATATTCTTGATGAGTTAGAGAAAAGAACTCGGAATCCTATTTTGTCGCAGTTGTTCACCAACGTGTGTAGTGGTGAAAATACTCTTGATGGATGTCACGTCTGATCTCGAACTAGGCAGACCCTGACAGGTTCATATTCACAACACGCTGCATAAGTCAAACATTCTGAACACCCACTTTAGAATGCTTTTACGAAATCAATAAACAGTGTTCCGAATGATTCGAAAGGAAGCTAATTCAAATCAGACACCTGCTTTTGATTGTCAAGAGTACTCCGTTTTTTATGTTTTGGGAAAGGCCGGCTACATCTTTGTTGAGTATATTGAGTATACCCAACATTTCTTGTATTTGCCTCTAATCTGGTCGTCAGTATTCGTTTGCTAACAGATCAAGAGGATGTGGGAGAAGATCAGACACGCTTTCAGATAATTTTCCCGAGTAGGTAAGCCAGTGTGACCTACCTAAACGTCTCACGTTATCCAAATTTTTAATTCTAAACTATGTACAATTAGATTAAATATATAAGATTTCGTTCATGAACGTTCATGAACCAATTCCAGCTTCCACCATGGGAGTGTTAACCAGGCACTTTACCATGAAAGCACAATCCTGAATCTCTCAAAAGTAAGAACTTTTCGGCATTGTCATCATTAAGCATATTAATTTAGCATATAAATTTTCTTCGAATTCTAGGAACGATCTCCAAATTGGAAAGTCATCGCTAGAAGTCAACGAAGGCTGCATGCAACTCAGAAAGGTGGGAAGTAACACAGATAACATTTCAGCAACACGAGTTTCAGGATGGTAACTATAACAATATTTGCAGGCGCTTGGAAATACTTTCTTATTTAATCCGTGGCTTTTTTATTTCTACAGATTTAATCAAGGTTCTTATATATTTTGCCATTCTGGAGTTGCGGTCGTCCTTAATTCCTTCGAAGCAATATTCCGAGAAGAGAGATAAATAAACGAGCAACGAGAATTTACCAGGATACGGAAGACATAGTATTAGTAGCTAATTTGTCAAAAAATTAATAAAAAGTTTAGAAATACTTAGTTACTCAAACAAGTGTTAGTTAGACAAATTAGAAGAAGAAATACAGAAAATTGGTAAATTATTTCAAATTGTCATGAAATATTTGCAGTTTGAATCAAATATTACTCAGGTGAATAATCATGCATACATGCACTCCAAAGTGCACAATCAGTACACGTGCTTGGAATCAAGTGACAAGCAAAGAGCAGACAAATTCTTTTCCCACGAAATAATCATTACGTTTGCAAAAGTGTAGGTATAAGAATAGGTAACAAATGATATGCTAGTTTAGTTTTTAAGTGGAAGTTCATAATAAAGTTTTTTTTTAAACAACCGGTTTTTGCTTCCATAACTGGATAAAGGAGATCTTTGACAAAGAAGTCTCAGTGAGAAATAAGTCCGCTTCCTTGGAACTAAGTACGAAAACAAGAAAAAATAAGTAACTTCCTACTATTGGTGAAAAAATAACACAAGTGAACAAATTTTTATATTTTTTAACTCTTCAGAGTTACAAAACTAGATGCTTATTTTCAAATCTATCGTAGGCTGCTAAAACAAGTTGTTAGTATGAAATCAATATAAACGAAAGCTTTGGGAAAGCCTCCGAGAGATTGGAATTGGCAAAAATGTAGACAAACTAAGTTCTGATGAAAGTGTAGGCATAAATGAACGTCTCTATTATCCGTCAAGTCCAATGCTGTTGGTTTCGATGGAAATTTCCACAAATCCGTAAATTTTATTCTCCCAGATATTCTTCCCTCATTGGTCTTCCTTATCCTGGCCACGGTTGGTAACTCCGTGGTTAAATGTTAGTTATACAAAATTTGAGACAATACTCCAGATAAAAATCCATGCATACACGTCCACTTGCGTCTAATCAACTCTGGTCTAAGACGACTTTTTTTAATTTTTCTTATTAATTTTCATTGTTAATTATATAGTTTATAGTATCTGACATTTGAAATGCTGAATTTTATGCTACGAGTAATGTTTCTATGCTTAGATACGTTCTGAGTGCTATTAAAGAAAATGTTCCTGATGTACACTTGAAATATGCCAACAATAATAAATTGAAATAAAAATTTAATGATTTGTAGATCTTTCGATCCGTATCCAACGAAGCCACATTGAGTGCCATAGAGTTCAATAACCTGACGTTGTCGACCGCCTGCAACCATCTTTTATATTTTTATAAAATGCAACATAAGTGTCACCAATCGCTGTGGTTGTTTTTATAATTTCTCGTGTCAACTCTGTCTTTATAAAGTCGCCTTTCGGTTGTTTCTTTTCACTTCTCTAAAAAAAAAACCCCTGAGCCATGTACGCCTGGTCGCACTGCACGTCCGCAATGCATAGAATTGGATAGAATTAGAGGGATTTACTAACTTCTACTTTTCAAGGATTCGTTGTTAAGAACTCTTTCCCATGTACTTTGCGGACAAAGTTAGGCTTCTTGTTGCTTTTTCGATGTGTTAAGGTACCTTTAAAATGTTTGCTCAATGCGCGGGCCAAGGAAGGCTAGGGAGAGAGAAAGAGAGGTACCGAGCATCAAGACCTGGCGTCTTTTCTTTTGTATGAAAGATGACTTTCGAGGACTGCTATGAACGGTGTTCATATTCGTTCACTTCCATGATGTTACTGCTACGAGTAGCCATGGAATAATTGAATCTTTTGCCCACAGGTAGCCGGCAGAAGCATAACCGCATTATATGTAAATCTTCGCCATTCTCATGATAGGTGTTAAATATGATTTAGTCGCCATTATTATTATTATAAGTCGTATTGCTTTTCATAATCTTCTATCAGCACACAGCTCACCTGTGATCAGGCGCATTCAGGTACAAAAACGAAAAGAGGAATAGAAAAGACGAAGAAGAAATTGAAGTGACACCTAAACAGAGGTGTTTGGGTGACAAGTTTTAAAACAGGTGTTTTGCGATACAGATACATTAGTCATCTATTGGTTATGCAAAGAAAAGAGGACGAAATGCTATATGAAGATTATTTGATAGGAACACCCAAATTTTCACCTGCTTCTGTTTGAGTTTCGTATATCCTGTCTGTTGCTGTGGGTTCCTGCAATGGTACCATTCAGGGTAGAGGTTTAATGTTTTTTGTTTTGCTTTTCTTTTCAAATCTCGTTGGCAAACTCCTTAATACTCGTCGTCCCAATAGTGGGTGTTGGCAGTCAGGAGCATTAGGGTGGTAAAATGAATGAAATGTTAACTTTTAATAGTGAATTCGTACTGTACTGTACTGTACTGTACGTAATTGTACATCGCCTGTCCTATGGAGGAGTTTAGTTTCAGAGGACGACATCTTTCTCGAATCTATTTTAGGAGCAAAGTGCACGCGTTGGTTAGAAATTAAGACAGATGTGCCAATGATAAGGAGAAAAAGTTTTGGGAAGGAAAAAACTCGTTTTTGACCGATTGAATGTTGTATCGTTTAAACACTTTCTTAACTTTAATGTAAAGCAAGAATTTAGATACATATATAGATAGACCTTTATTTCGTAAACAACTTTTTTTTAGAAAGAACAACCACCACTCGTATACATAACTACTGCAACATTGTTTTTTTATTTATTTTTTTTTTTCAAGTATTCTTTATATTTAGAATTTGAACTAAAATAGGACATGAGTGATAAAAAAAATTATTTAAATGACAACAATGGGACTAAACGCAAACATTAAATATTAACATACTTCTTTGATCAAGAAGAAAAGGAGAAATTGCTTATAACATTCAAAATCGTTATTTATTTTTCTAAATCTATTTCATCGTCTTCAAAGTACAGTAAACTTGTGCCAAATGTTTTTCCTATCTTCCAATCTTCAAGCAATTATTAAAGTCGATTTCCGGAATGGCCTTAAGTCGGGATAAGCCAGAAGTCACATGGTGCCAAATCAGGCGATTACGGTGGTTGTTGAACGAATCTATTTTACAAAAGACAAAACATCTTTTAAAATGATCGGGACTGTATCAGCGAGATCTCTGATTGTCAAATCTTTGATTTCCTTGACTTCTTGTTTTTCAGTTGATGTTGATGGCCGTCCAGAGCAATCATTGTCTTCAATGCTTTCTCTGCCCTCTTTCAATTGTTTATACCAAAACATATTTTTTGTAACATAGGCTGGTCACCGAAGACCTTCTGCAACATTTCTGCAGCAAAATTTTCATTCGCAAACAAAATTTAATGCTATTTCTTTACTCAACAAGATCAGACATAGTAAAAATCACTAAATTCTAAATGTTTGCTATCACAAAACACGTGCGTAACTATTGAACAAATACAGATTTTAACACGAAATGTTAGTGATAGTACTACCACTCTAAAAACAAATATTTGCCCGAATCGAAGAGCCCGCGTATTTTGAAATCAAAATTTCAACTTTTTTATCGCAATCCTATGTAAATAAATCTGATTTTAACAGTGTAAACACATTTGTTTATAAAGCTTTTGAATTCCCTCAGAAAACAATTCAAAACTTGCTCTTCTATGGGCATTCAAAGTAGAATGCTCCCATGAAAATTTAACCATTTTTACGGTCCTCGAAATATGCTCATGAAGTATAAGTATGGCGTCCAGATACATACCTACGTAATTCAAACACCTGGAACGGTTTATTGCCGATCCATTCGTTTCGAGTAATTTTATATAACACATGCTAAATAGAATCAAATGTTCTCCAATCTCCAAAAAGATCATAAATGGTACATTGGCATGGAAAAATGAGAACAATAGTTGTTTATAGCTCATTTGTTGGTTGTTTTCTTTCTTTTAATTTATAAATTCGAAGAACCTGATGGAAGTCATTATGTTGAGGTCTAGAACCGAATTAATGGCGGAGAAGGCGCTTACTTTTACCAAAATAGAAACAAACCTAAATGACCAGGATCTCATACGAGTATCACTTCCTTTCATCAAAATTCTAATCAACAATAGCAAATGTGTTCTGAAATCAAAATTTCACTTTTGTCAATTTTCAAGTGGTTTTAACTGCCGACTTTGCAAATGAAGAAAATAGGCACAATCTCGAAAATAAATCGCAGATGGTTGCATTTGTGTCATTTCTTAATGTAACGAAATTCAGCACATACTCATATGTACATATGTACTTTTAGAAAGGTATTCCACAGGATTAAGGTGGAACTCGAAAGCTGATATCTTGTTAATGTTAACGCCTGCAAATTCTTCAAGTACTCATCAGAAGAGAATGCACTGATTCAGGCAATTGATATTTACCAGGATATTTGGATGCCAATAAGACCGTAAGAAGCTACTGATAAGGTTGAATTGTTATGAACAGTCCAGATATGGCAAAAACTCTAGTTTCCTTGTAAACTCGTAGAAGTTTCTGATACCTGGTACATGCTCGACCTTTCTGTAAAAAGAAAGAAAGAAGAAATAATCGATACTACCTATATTATGGCTTTCTGGATACAATTATGATTTATTCATGTATCAGCATTGCATTAATACATATATAGATTTTGCATAGTCATATAAGTACTCGTATGTGTACATGTGTTCTTATGAAAGCATTTAGTTTTTTTTTTTGTCATCTTTTTTTTCATAGTAGCGGTATTTGGTTGGATCTTCTGCATTAGAACCCTAAGACGATCCGGATTCAGTTGAGACTCTTGAGTCTCTGCGGGCCATGGTATCTCCAGAGTCACTTTAAACCGAGGATGGTATGGAGCGTACTGAGTCTTTGGATGACTTCGCCGACATGGATGAGGTATATGACTTTCATGAAGTGGATGAAATCGAAGATGATGAGGATTTAAAGGGTGTAGATGGGGACTTAGACTTGGTGTCCTTAGTGTTAGGATTCTTACGTTGTCCAGACATTTTGTTTTTAGAATTATCTAAAAACAGAGAAAAATAAAAAATCCTTCATTACCAATTGTATAACATGTTGTAGATTCGTTTATCCTTACTTTTGGTTATAGTCTCGACTGAACTGCACTGTTTGGTTGATCGCTTGCAAACTGAGAAGACTGGCTTTTGGAGAATATGATTGTGTTCAGTGCTTTTACTTTAGGTCAGTTGATAATTTGAACTGCTCAATGGACTAGACAACCGATTCGTATCATACACATTTTTTGATTGAATTCATTTTAAGGAAAGCGAAATGCTTTATTGTCTTCAAGTTAATAGTTCCTCTTATTCGCTGATATATGCTACTAGGATTCGGTATTCTTTGTGATACAGACGAAAGGAACTCAAAAATATACATATAAACGGTCTTCGAATGAACTGCAAATTCTAGTTTGATGTCTTATGTGCCACTAATTACGTCTAATGCTTCGTATCTCCACTACTAATGCGTCGCTAGTGGCTTTACTCTCGGCCTTCTGTATCATTTTGTAAGGTTTTATATTTAGATCATCTAGTTAGTGTGACCCACGGCTCGCTGATGGTTTTCCATTTGAGTGTTCCGTATGTCTTTTCAGTTTATTCTTTGAACCTCGGCTGAATGTTGATCCTAATTTGCGTTTAGGACAAGATTTTTTAACGCTAGTTTGTCCATCGTTTTTTTAATTCGGAAAATTTCGGGGATATGCTTTCTTTTGATTAAATTTCGATTTCATTTTCGTCGCAGTCCCTACTTTTGATACGGTGACATTGACAAGGTGCACGGTAGTCGTCTATATGTAGCTATGACAAGCATGGGGAATGGACACCAGTGCTCCAGCCTGAAGAGTCTACGGTATTAGCCCGAAAGAACAACACAGTAGAGGAAGACCTTGCCAGGAGATTTATTGTGCTCAACGGATGTAAAAATGAAACCCTGCAAGTGCTTTTAGGATTCGAATACATGACTCAATGATTTCTCATTGCAATTCAAGCTTTCTGAAAAACCAAACCAGTAGGTACTCTGCGATAACAATTAGATGGCAGAATAGAAGTTTTAGTTTCCAGCGATTAGAAACCTGGTACTTGAAAACCCTATAATTTCAGTCTAATTTTGTGGTCTAATAAAACTAGGGGGCAGAAAAGGGTTGCATTATAACACCTGAAGAAGCTGATAACAAAATTTTTGTTCATCGGCCTTGCAGATCTATTGCAGTTAACTTTCGCCGAATGAATGAACTATGAACCAATGTCGTAAATGCTACATGAAGTCAATTGAATTTACCCTATTCTAAGCTACTAATAGAATATTACTCAAGATGGCTCCTTGCTCCACTTATACTGTTCGACTATTATTCTTATTTTTTAGCCCTTAGACAAGTATATACCTATTAAGCGTGGCGAAACCGTAAATCAATTTTACCTTAACAACGAGTATTTGTAAATGAGCTTGTAGACGTGAGTTAAAAGTTCAACCCGATATCAACTCAACTTATCTACTAGTCCAGATATTCGATCCTTGCTTTACCCGTTAATGTAAACTATCTTAATTTTAACTCGCTCTTCATTCTTCAGGGTTAATAGCTGCAGATAGTACGAGTATAATACTGAATCCAAAAGATCATTTGTTTTGCAAACATTCAGCCGAATTTGGTCCCACTCCTGAAATATTGTATACGGCAAACGGAAGTTGTGCGTGCGTGTGTTAAAGAGGCATTATAGGTACGGTGTATACTTTAAAACCTAAATTGTGTCCTACTTATACAGATGGGAATGATGATGGATCACGTCCAAATCCACCAAATATTCCAACGGTATCGGAAGACATATTCACTATAAGACCTCCAAGGACAAAAAGGCCTTCCGGACAAGCGAGGTTCATGGAAAAGACTTCTCTATGAACCGATTCCGCACTATAAATTTAACATCCAGACCGAATACATCAAACTGGAGGGACTGCTTGTAGTTATTTACTAAACGGATGCGACATGTACGCGTAAGTAACTGCAGATCAAAATGTTTGCATCAACAATAGATCGGATTTTTTGCTACTCAATCTGTACTGCCTAAAATTAATTTAAAAAGAAAGAATTCTAAATTTTATCATAATGAATGTAAAACTGAAACAATAAAAATAGAAAAACCACCCCCATAAACATGATGATGTAGTGTTTTATGCACAAATCCGCACAGTGTGTCTACCATATTTACTTGTATTGACGTAAGTAGACCATCCAACGTGGGGCTTCCTGACCCTTGCTTTAACTATACCTGTGTGAATAGTAGTAGGACAAAGGAGCCATGAAGCAGTCAACGTTTTTCTTAAAGAAAACGTACCCTAGATACTCGTATCTATGACCCCAATACGATCATTTATGTATCTCTAGTCCGCTTCAATGGGTCATTTATCGTTTATGGAATGGGCTCCCAGTGGGAAATATCTCTTCGTTTCCTTATTGACCCTAATTCATATCTCATGCAGCACATGATTGCTGTGGAAACTACGTGTCAATCTTTATTTTGTATTTTATTTAGATGCTTGCCAATATATGTGGGTAACAATGCACTGGCTTAAAAAACTCTATTCGAATGGTGTGGTGGTATCTTCATGATTCTAAGCTCATAGAACTTCTGGCCATTACTAAATGGGGCCTCTATAGCCAACGTATATAGACGAGTATTCAGTAGCAAAGCAATAAATCTGAATTTCTGAATGTTTGATATCACTTCGTATTTACTCTCTTTCCAAAAGTTTATTTAACAAACAAAAAACTAATGGCGGCTGCAAAGTAATTGTTCCAATCTTCACAAAGAATATACAGTAAATTTTCAACCGGACGCATTTGTTTATATTAGATTCGTTCGATATTCTGATCTGAGTCTCAGAATTTGTGACATCATTTTGTATCTGCCCAAAAGTTATGCGTTCTTTTTTCAATGGAATCACATCCAAGTTTGGGACTCTTTTTGTTTATGAAGGCGGTGCAATGAATCTGAATACATAACTTTCGAAAACATTTTGTCGTTTAGATAGAAATCTTCTACTCAAGTTGAGATTTATGTATAGAAGTTTTTTAATTTTGAATATCTCAATTGGCATCTCCCAACGAAATGTCAGTTGTTGTACAAGTGCATGAATGCGTGCAACATAAAAGTGCAACTGGACGTATGCAACAACATCATCTAGTTCCACCGACTGTGACACAACTTAAATTCAACCCCGATGCATTGTACTCGTATCAACGAGGAACTTGCCAAGGGTAAACAAATGATATTCAGCCGTTTCGAGGACAATAATCCCTGTCCCTAAAACAACGACATATTTACATAATTCTTAAGCCTCGAATGCTCATTCAAGTTAAAACATTTCAATCGAATTTGATTTAAAAAATAAATTTTATTTTGAGATTTTACCTCTTTATAATTTCGAATCTATTACAAAACTAAAATTACTTAATTCTAACATTTTCCTTTACACCTATCTTAACCTTATGTGGAGCATTGCGTAAGTGAAGGAATGTGTGGGAGTCAGCAGGTTCTGTGTGGGAACAGTGGAGTGCATCTCAGGTGATGGAATGCATGGGATGATCTTTGAGGTGTCATGTGCTGACAAGTGTCTTGCACTTGTAATGTGTTTGGATGCGGACGATCGCATGCTCGTGGAAGGTGTACTGTGTCTGGTGAGCGATATAGTCTGATGTTTCGAGGAATTCGCGGATGTCGTGTTAACTCCACCTTTTTTAGTTACAAACGTCCTCGTTTGATCCATGTTCAAAATAATGAGATTTGACTTATTCTTGAAGGCTTACTGGGTTGTTGTTGTTGCAAATCTGAGTAGTCTTGTTTGATTCTGGAGTTTCGCAATCTCGCTTATTAACGTGTTCTTTAAATGAATGTGGTGTTGTTGGAGCTTCGTGTATTTGGTTGGTGATTTTGACTCGTGGTAGCTTTCTAGCGACGAAGGATTTAACTAGAACAAACAGGATGAGTGTTGCTACTGTTGTTGTTAATCCAAAATTGATGATAGAATTTGTTTTGGTCTTTGTTTCTACCGCGTTGATGACCTTCTCGTTGTTTATGTGAATTTCTTTCAGCATCTCGAGGGTTAGGATTTCTTCAAAGGAATCTGTTGTAGATTGCGATTGAATTAGTGCTGGCAATGGTTTATATCGGCTTTCGAAGCTTGATAAATAAGTTGTATTTCCAATAATTACGGATGAATTTTGTATTTTTAGTCATTTAAGGAGATCATTGTTAGCATAGATTGTTCCGCTGAAGTTATTTAGCAATATGATACTGGGAAGAATTTCTTCAATAGTGGGTATGTGCTAATTGTTTATTTTGGGCAATTAGAGGGGATGCTTTTGAGGAGGTTGCAAGTTGTTCCACTTGAATCTATTAAATTATTACTATTACATATAGATAATCCATTAAAATTCTTACACTCTAACTTAATTCCATACGTTTTATCTTGACATTTCAATATTTTTTCGTAATTTAATTTTTTCGTAATGAATTAACAATTTTATTCTTCGCCCAATGTGTGGCGTACTCAACATTTAACAATTCCTCTTTTAATAGTTTAATTTAATACTGTATTACTGAAACAAGGTCTATTTCAAATATTATAGTTTATTCGTTTTTAATTTCATTAAGATTTCATATGTGATATTACTAAGTTTATTAATTCCTACGATAGAGACTTTATTTATTGTAATTTGCTAATTATTATTTTCGATTACATTATTGACCTTTTTCTTTAAAATATGGTAGTCGTCATGGTCAGGATTTCTTGCTATCCATTTCCATGCGCTTTCAATAAAGTTCAATGAACGTTTTATTTTATTAGGTTTGATTCTATATAAAAGGTTTTGGAGTTGGGAAAGTTCTAGGGAAAGGAATGGATAAGTGGGATAATTCTTACTGATCTTAGTACCAATGCATGTCGATATGTCGTTAATTAATCCTGTATAGATATTTAAGTCGATTCCGTGAATTAGTTTGAAAGTTCCAGTCTGCAACATTGCAGTTCCTGTTTTTATGGCTTTTGCCACATAGACTGGGTGTAGGCTATGATTTGTACCTCACCGTGTGTAGTAGTGGCGATGGTAAGCCTATTGGGAAGAATTTTGATTTTTAATGTTACCTTTTGTGCACGATTTTGTTTGAATGGGTTAGTACTTGGGTATTTCGGTCTTCTTTGACTATTTCTTTTCTGTATCTTTGAGTGAGTTTTGAACCGAGATGTTTGTTGATTTTCACATATATTTCTTCACCGGGAGAATATGTTTTGATAGGTTGACGTTTCATATTATGATGTTTTAGGTCGTTTTCTTGTTTTTCCTTAAGTTTTTCAATCTTTTCTTTTCTGAGCTTTTCGAATTGCTCACGTTTCTTATGAAAAATATTCTATTGGTTTTCTTTGCATTGCGTTCTAAGAGTTCTTGGAAATTACGATGAATGCGATCTGTTTTCAGACAGCGCATTATTTCGGAGAGTGTGGAATGTAATCTTTCTACCTCCCGTTAACGGTACTGGTATAAGGTGGGGTTTTATAAATTTGGACGCCTAATTGATCTTGAATCATGATTTTAATAGATTTGGAGTTTAACGATTTTTCGTTATCTATGACTATCATATCCGGGAATCCAAACGTAAATAGTAAATCTCTTAGAGGTTGTCTTATATCTTCGGTCGCTCTGGATTAGATAATTTTAGCTTGAGCGTACTTTGAGAACTTATCTATTGCATTTAATACTAAATGACCTTCTGTTGGGGTTTCTTGTAACAATGGTTTGTTCGGTTGTCTGTCGTATTTATTTTGTTTGCAAATTGCGCACTGTTTCACGAGGGTTTTTAAGGGAAGTAGAAGTTTTGGAATAATTGGTTTTTGTTTTCGATAGCATTGCGATGAGCACGGTTATGAGTCTTAAGAATTTGTTCAATCTGGTCTTCCTCCTTTTTTAAATCTTCGACCTTGGTTTGCGTAAATCTCACTTTGTATTTTTTTAAGTATAGAACGTATAGTTCTTGAATTTTTCTCATGACCTTTTTGGTGGTCATGAGGCCATTTACTGCAAATAGACTAAGATATCTTTTAAATATAGAGGTAATGTTTTCTTTGGTGTACGTGGGATGAAAAGGATTTTCTAGTTGATAATTACTTTTGGGACCTATGGAATTTATTGGGGACTCTACGGATGAAATGAGTTCTTGTGTAGAGCTTTCTCCGCTATGTTGTGTTGAAGTTAGTGCGTTAATAACGGATGAATTGGGTGTACGAGAGAGAGCATCGGCAACGACGTTAGTCTTACCGGGTTTATATTCTTCAAGTAGGGAGATGAATGTTATTGGCTTTTGGTCCTGTTCTAGGACTTCGCCGATTGCGAAGTTTGAAGCGCCAGTGGTTAGCTGAAATTCCTTAGAGAAATCTGTATATTTTAGCAGAATATCTTCTGAAATCAATGTGTTCTTTAGTTTTTCAAACTACTTGATTCCTTCCGGGTCAAGTTTGATGAGGATTTTGTCCGAGGTATGTTTGGACATACATATTTTTCCGATATATTCACGCAGAATGTCGTCCATTGCGCGCTGAAATATGGAAAGCGCGTTATTGAGTCCGAAAGGTAGGCGTGTAAATTCGTATTTTCCGTGGTTCACGGAAAACGCTGTCTTCTCAATGTCAGATTCTTTGAGTAGAATCTGATGGAAACCACTTTTTAAGTCAAGAACAGTGAACCACTTATTCTGACCAAGTTGAGATAGAACTCAGTTAATTTCCGGAACTGGATAACGGTCAGCTATAGTTACGGCGTTTAACTTTTTATAGTCTATGACCAACCCGTATTTTTTTTCGCCGGATGCTTCGTGTTTCTTTGACACAATCCATACAGGAGCATTATATGGATTATTTTGAATATTATGATATTATTTTGACTTCCTTATAATGCCGTCATCCAGCAGTTGGTTTTTTTGCTTCTCAACTTCATCCTTTGAAGACAAAGGGTATGGGTAATTTCTAGAGAAGACATGGGTATCGGTGGAGGTTCTTATTTCACCCTTAACGTTAGTCATGTATGTAAGTTTTTCGTTGGGTTCCGAAAAAAGATTTGGTACATTTCGTACGAGGTTGTTCAAAGCTGATTTTTGATCGTAAGTTATATGTTTTGTGCGTAAAGTAAGATTATTAACAGATTGGGAAGGTAGCTGCTTAATTTTGATTTTAAGGTAATTTTTTAGTTCCATGTAATCATATTTGGTATGGATGATAGCTGATAGCTCTTTGAGGCTATCATTTCAGGGTCCTTTAAGACGAAAAGGTTGGTTTCCACATGGTGAGTTATTTTCACGTTACCTCCGATGGAGTTAGCATACAAGCATTTTTTGTTCGGACATGGATTTGGGACAAGGAAAGGCTGAATATAATTTTTAGTTGAGCCTGTATCAATAAGTTTTTTGATAAATTCTCCGCTCGCGGTTCTACCTATAAGGTAAGGAAGCGAAGAGTTCTTTAATCTAAAAAATGGACGCTTGTGAAATCTATTGTATCATCTGTGTTTGGGATTGCGGACTGTTCCGTATGTTCTTCATTATGCGTGTAATTGTCTAGGGTTTCGTCAGTATTTGTGTTTTCCGATTCGAAGGCATTATTGTATTCTTGGAGTTCAGGTTCAATGTTATAGTGTGGAGCAGGCCTGTGGGTTTGTTGAGAGTTCTTGAAATGAATTGGCCCTCTCTGAAATTGTGTTTTTACTTGTGCGCTTTGACCTTTTTCGAAAGGTTCTTGTTTAATATGCGGTTGCGTCGGGACAGGTTTAGAGTTGGATTGGGGCTTAAAGTTGGGATTAAGTTGATTCCTTGTTTGAGTAGTAGATTGGTTGTGAAAACGAGATATTGCCCCCTGGGAAGCGGAAGTTTGTTGCGGGTACGACGATTTGCCTGTATTAAATTTTCCACCATTGTTAGGATAATTTCTAGGCAACGAGGTCTGGTTAAAATGGTTCTGTTTCCTGTTTGCGGTTTGGTTAGTATGGTGGGACCGGAAATTCTGGTTTTCCAGCTTGAGGCATAGGTGCAGGGCTTGTGGGAGATCCACGGGTTCGTGAATAGCGAGAAGTCTGGGGAGGTCGCCTCTTAGACCTCTTACGAACGTATCGAGAGCCTTGTCTCTATACTTTTATGTGAGGAGTCTCATTGACTCGCTACTAATATCTAAACATCCGATTTTGTTAAGGATAAATGATAAATGACGATAAACCATTTGGTAGAACGATTCTATCGAATCGTTGCCCTAAACAAGAGACATAAGTTGGTACTCAAGAGTACCCTTTTGTCAGCGTAATGCATGACTAAGCACTTGGAAAAGCAGTTCCAGTTCATTGGAGTATTATATGACTCCAAGGCAATGTCGCTTCACCGACGATTTTGTTCCGTACCACGCTGAGGATACCGAAATATTCAAGGGTACCTCGAATCGGTTCATAGGTCTAAAAGATCCTATCAACACTTTCCACGAAATGAATTCTCCGCAATTTCCCGAGAATTCTCTGAGGCATCGGACTACCTCAGGTATCCTGTCTAGGTCAGACAAATTATCTCTAAGTTCGGGAGAAATAGTCTGGTCTCCACCAGCGAATTGGTCTGCATTTGGGCTTAATGTACTCGTAATAATAGCGGGAATCTGTTTTTTTTAACACGCTAGTTACTATGCTCGTAATAAGAGATTCGAAATCTGGCGACGTTCCGATCTCTTGGTTCTGCTGTCGGTTGTCTTGGGACGACATTGATTGTATCGAAATATTCTGTGTTGTTTCGGTTATTGTATCGCGAGGTTCGCGTGACGTGCCTGGTACAGCAGATGGATGGGGGTTAATGGGAAGAATAGGAGTTTTTTCAGCGGATCTATGCTGAGCAACAGGATTAGTAGTTTGGGGGTTACTCGACCTTGTATTAAGCATTTTAAGTTTTATAAAATTAATGATATTAATGTTACTATATTAATATAATATATATTAGTATTATAGTGATATAATAAAATTCGTTTTTCTTTTTATACACTATAAAAAAAATTTTCCGTTCAATTGTCACATTTCTTTTAATGTAGTATTTAAACTTGTTTTTGATTCTCTTTCACTTTCTAATCTTAAAACTAACTTACAATACGAAGTACACGAACTCCATTCTGGTCGTAACTTCTTTTGCTTGGTGGTGCGGCTGACGCTTGCTGCGCGTCTCCTTTTCCTCCGCTGGTCGAGTTGCTGGCTGCCAACGGCTACTAAGGGGCCTTTGTGATAGGGGTAGGGGGAACTAAACGATTTTTTTATTTAATAAGAAATATTCGCATCTGTGCTTCTTGAGGACTTTCGACGAAACACTTTTAGGGTAGGGGGAACCACAGGATTTTTTTTATTTAATAAAGAGTATTCGCGACTGTGCTTCTGGAGGACTTTTACCAGGACGTAAGAACACGTCACTCGTCCGTACTACTTGAGGACTTTTCGACGGTTTCGGTCTTACTTTTTACCGGCACTTATTTAATATTTCCTGTGGTCACTGCTCGGGCGCCAGTTAAAACATTTCAATCGAATTTGATTTATAAAATAAATTTTTTTTCTGAAGTTTTATCTCTTTATTATTTCGAATCTATTAGAAGACTAAAGTTACTTAATTCTAACATTTTCCTTTACACCTATCTTAACCTAATGTGGAGCATTGCGTACGTGAAGGAATGTGTGGGAGTCAGCAGGTTCTGTGTGGGAACAGTGGAGTGCATCTCAGGTGATGGAATGCATGGGATGATCTATGGGGTGTACTGTGTCTGGTGAGCGATATAGTCTGATGTTTCGAGGAATTCGCGGATGTCGTGTTAACTTACATAATATTTTCACTTTGAGAGGTTGGGTATTTTCTATTGTTGCCTAAGCAATGTGAAGATGGCAATTGGCTTCTTTCAAGTGCTATAAGTTATTAAATATCCGCCGCAATTATTTAAAAAAAAAAATCTTTATTTTTCCCAGGTTCTTTACAAACTGAGAGTAATAGTTACAGATAAGCATATAAACTGAAACCAAAATACTAAAACCAAACATAAACATGCCATGGGTATGCAATCACTCCGTACTCATTTTAAAAATCACATAAATTACAAAAGTGTATTTACTACATAACTTACTGTCAAGTGCATCGATCGCAATCATAATTTCAAGTGCATCGATCGCATGGGTTGTTGGCACATATGCACTCTGAACCATTATCATACGAGTATGTCTGCACATTTGCATTTAGAGTATTTTGCTTTTTTCCAACCGACCTCATTAAATAAACAAATAATCAAAATTCCAAGAATCGATTAAGAAATCGATTCCATGGGAAATATTTGTGGTTCCGAGGAATATAAAAGGTTGTCCATTTTAGAACTAAGTTAGTCATAAGATAGATTCAAAAATAAAGTTGGTGTTTTTTTCTTACATCTACTTATAGTCTAATCTAATTCTAAAGGATTTCCCTCGTGCAACCGGAAAATTCCTGTTGTTTTTCGACAGGTCCAATATGATGCTTTCCCACAGGTTGTTATTCAAAAGATGCATTGACTGGCATATGCACTGTACCTGGTAAGATCGGTACTGGGAATTTTCTGGCACATTATTTCGCGTGTCTTTTGATGGAGTAGATTTTGTCGCCCACAATTAACTACTCCCCTCTAAAGTTGAATGTCCACATTTAAAAAAATGAAGCATTGTAGATATTGGGTAGGGTCATGCTACTTGAAGTCAGTTGAATTTACATTACTTAGTAACTTAAGTGTACATGTATCATTTCTTAAATCTAGTATTTGATTTTGCTTACATATTGTTAGTCTATTGTGGATTTGACATTTTTCTTTTGTACCATAAATTTCATCTTTGTATTTTAATATTTCATTATAATTCAATTGAATTACTTTATTATTCCTTTTTACAGCTTTTATAAAAATTCTGATATACCATAAGTCTTATTTATTGTCATTGGTATTCTTAATATATATAAAGTATAGTTGGATTAGTTAATATTTTTACGTCAGCAAACTCAATTGCTTCCTCTACTGTTGCATAGGGCAAATTCTCTTTATTAAATGTTTCGATTATTAATTTCAATTCTTTTTTGGAAAGAAGTGTTGAGTTTACGATTTTATTCTTAGCCCATTGGATGGCAAATTTAATAATATTATATATTTAATATTATTATAATATTAACCTACATAGTCGCATCTATGGAAATGTGTGAAGAAAAGGTGTTTTTGAAATTGAATTACAAATTGCCACAAAGATGCAGATACTGCTGAATTTCGAAAAATCTATTTCGTCTCATGCTGGAAGCCACTTCTTTGTTGTGGGTGTCACTTTTTACTTCTCGGAATGTGATAATATGTTTAGGTGTCAAATAACCTGTGAGCAACAATATTGCAATGTACACTCAAATTTTATCAGGTGTTAAATTTAGAATGTAGTTTCTCTGCAAAGCGTATACGTTACTCATATCTAAGATTAAAATCACTTGAACTACATCTTCACTGTACAACAACTGAAAACATTCAGTGGCCGTTAGTTCGCCCGAATGATTTTTAAGTTATTTCTCACAGTCTGCCATACCACAAACAGATAAACAAGTTTTTTTAGACCATATTTCTACAGAATTTGGCTTTTTCTTCTTCTTGTTTGGTGCAGACACATTCACCTACAGGTGACACTACATATTTTTGACCTTTTTACATTCCTGTCAAGTGTTATTTTTATAGCAAAACACAATTCTTTTAAAGCTTATAGATTTATTTACCACATTCAGTTATAAAAAGGAAAACACTTACGGTTTGGACATAATTATTCTTGTTTGTATGGCATAAATAGCACCAACGCGGCAAAAATTGAATAACGGGCAAAACAATTAAATAAGTTTGACAGATAAGACATGACAGATAAGAAAAGTTAAAATATTAGAAAAAGAAGTTAAAATATCTATCACTTACAAGTGACACTGGGAATTGAAGAGTTAAATAATAGAAACCACAACAACGCCATCAACATCAACAACATCAACAATGATATAAATAATCATTTAAGTAATAGCAATTTGAATGGTGATCATCACAAACAATAACAGCAACAACGTCGTGTTTGTAACATGATAATTTTTGCAAGTCGAACATCGTCATCATGGTAACAATGTGAATAGTTTCAATAATATTGGAAAAAATTTCGTAGACACAATATGCACTTTAAAAATAATGGAAATTCAAGAAACACCGAATTCTATATTGACCCCTTCCAGAGAAGTTCTAGCGTGCAAAGTTAGGAGAGTTAAGACGGATCCTAAGTTCTGCAATCTCGGTTAATCAGTGACGAAGATCACATGGACACAAGAAGACAACCTGTTATTCCAGCTAATGAAACCGGTGGAAAAGCAGAGTAATTCAAGAGAATAATAACCGAAACACTCGGCGCGGATGCTGAAGTTCGTACGCCAACACACCGAATCACCGTAGAAGTCAAGGATATCGACGAGGTTACGACAAAAAAAAATATCTGCGAAGCAATTAAATGCTAGTTCAAACTGAACGAGGTATGCGAAGCGGATGTCATGAGTCTAGAGACGGCCTAGGCGAGTAGAATCAAAATTGGTTGGGTGAATTGCGGATTACGGGTTTGCACAGAGCTAACAAAATGCTTTAGGTGTATAGAATTTGGCCACACGGCGCGTCAGTACAAGAACCAGAAAGACCGCCCAAAACAGTGTAGAAGATGTGGAGAAGAAGGTCACATAGCCAATAACTGTACAAAGTACCCAATATTTTTTTGGTACAAAACGACCCGAAGCATGCTGGGCACCTAGCTGGTTGTACCAGATGTCCGAAATATCGGAAAGCCCTAAGTATTGGGTCTATAAGAGATGGCTAAGAGTTTGCTAAGAGATGGCGTAACTTGTATAATTCCATTCTTTATATTCCATTGGAACATGCGTTGGAAAGCTACTGTCATTCTACGTCATTTCAGTATATGTCATTCATTTAAAGCTTAAACAACAATAATTTTTTTCCACTCAAATATGTCGAACTTTGTGCCTGAAAAAGTGTTTTTGCGGGGAGTTCTTCTTCATTACTTTAATATGAAGAAAACTGCTGCCGAAAGTCATCGTATTTTGGTGGAAGTTTATGGTGAACATGCGCTAGCTGAGCGGACATGCCAAAAGTGGTTTGCATGACTTAAAAGTGGTGATTTTGGCTCGGAAGACGATGAACGTCCTGGGCAGCCAAAAAAGTTTGAAGATGAAGAACAAACAGACATTACAAAACGTTTAAAAGCAGCTGGATATATTCAAAAGCAAGGAAATTGTATTCCACATGAACTCAAGCCGAGAGACGTCGAAAGGCGGTTTTGAATGTCCGAAATTCTGCTGGAACGCCACAAAAGGAAGTCATTTTTGCATCGGATTGTTACTGGTTATGAAAAATGGATCCATTACGACAACCCCAAGCGCAAAAATTCATATGTGAAAGCCGGCCAACCAGCCAAATCAACGGCAAAGCCGAATATCCATGGCGCGAAGATAATGCTCTGCATTTGGTGAGATTACCAATAGACAACGCTACCGAACACAATTAATCCGTTTGAAGAGAGCAGTAGCCCAAAAACGCCCGGAATATGCGACCAGACACGAGGCAATAATTTTCCATCATGACAACGCTCGGTCCCAAGTTGCTATTCCGGTTAAGAACTATTTGGAAAATAGTGGATGGGAAGTCTTACCCCACCCGCCTTATAGCCCAGACCTTGCCCCTTCTGACTACCATTTGTTCCGGTCAATGCAGAACGTCCTCACTGAAATACGGTTCACATCAGAGCAGAATATCAAAAATTGGCTTGATTCATTCTTGGCTGCCAAGCCGGCGCAATTCTTTTGGGATGGGATCCACAAATTGCCACAAAGATGGAAAAAAGTCATAGCTTCAGATGGCCAATACTATTGTACATGTTTTTTCCTAAATAAACGTTCAAATTTTGAAAAAAAAAACGCACGAATTAAAATATATACCCTATAGCAAAGAATGATGAAGAGTATACAGATAAATCTTATCCATTCTGCCGCACAGGATATTGCTGTTATCAGCGAACCGTACAAATCCTTGGATGGTTGTAGCTGACTAGATGACAACTCCAAAAAAGCAGCGATATGGACCTGTGTACCCACGCTCTAAAAACAAATCGGGGGTCCAGCGAATAACTTCGTAACAGCTAGAGTAAATGGCATCCACTTCTTCAGCTGATACGCACCCCCTAGTCTAGCACACAGTTACTACCTGAGGCTGTTGGACAAAGTGGTTATTGGTGGTGACTACAACGCATGTGCTATAAAATTGGGCAGCAGGAATACGGACAGACAGAGCCCTTCCCGAATCATTCGCATCACCCAACATTAGTCTAGCGAACAACGGCGCAAAAAACACATTTCGTAAGGTAGGCAAGGGGTCCATCATTGATATCACCTTCTAAGCAACTCATTTCTGCGTAAAATAAAATGCCGGGTAAGAGAAGAATATAAGCACAGCGACAACTAGGCGATAATATTCAACGTTGACAACGAGAAACCCAGGGACCGCTCCAAACTAACACGACCGAAATGGAAAGAAGCATCCTTCGACAAAGGCGCGTTCGAAGAAATGATGAACATCGACCTTGAAGGTAGTTATGGATCAGCAAAAGCCCTATCACATCATCTGACCCAAGCAATCACCATAGAGTGCGATGAAGCTATGCCTAGAAGGACAGGGAACAGAAGGGGTGGACGTTGCTACTAGTAGAAAGACGGAATCAGAGCACTGATCACTTAGAGAAAACAGATCTTGATCCCCGGGGAGTGGCGTATAGGATAGTGAAAAAGAAACTGAAGAGTAGTAAGTCCCCACAAATATCCTGTCCGACAATGCTGAAGACAATAGTTGAGCATCTATTCCCCCATAAACCAACTACGCAATGCATCCGCATGCGAGCAACAAACCCGGAACATATACCGGAAATCACAACAGATGAGCTATATAAAGCATGAAGGAAAATAGGTGAAAGTTAAGCGCCTGGACCTGACGGCATTCCAAATATGGCTATCAAAGCAGCTGTCTATAGTAGACCGGACCTTTTTATAGCAGCGATAAAAAGGTCCCTTGAGGAGGGGATCTTCCGTGAACCATGGGAACTCCAGCATCTGGTGTTGTTACCTAAGAGAAATAAACCACCCGGCGAACCTTCGTTGTATCGACCAATATGCCTGCTAGATACACTGGGAAAAATTCCTAGAACGCATTCTAGAATGCAGCAGCAGAGAATAGAGGAGCTTTGTCGAATGGTATAGCTTCAAAAAAAGCGTTCTACCGTCGATGCCATATAAATGGTAGTAAACACAGCAGCCGAAGCAATATAAGGGAGGAGATGGAGAGGGGGTACAAAAAAAATACTGCGCAGTATTAACGCTAGACTTTGACGCCTTTAACTCTGCCAACTGGATATGCATTGGCAGATCACTGGCTAGAATAAATGCACCAGAATATTTATAAAAGATCGTCACGGATTACTTTACCAACAGGAAGCTAGGATATCATACGGACGATGGCGATAAGTACTACAATAGCACCGCGGGAGTTCTGCAGGGGTCAGTCCTAGGACCACTTCTGTGGAATATCGCCTAACGCTACCGCAAGGAGTTAAAGGGATCAGTTTCGCTAACGATATCGCCGTGGTGTGGTTTACCTAAGCATATCCACGACATAGAGTCCGCCACAGGTGAAGCAGTCGCCAGGATCAAAAATTAGCTTGACTCGACCGATCTTAAGCTTGCTGACCACCAAAAACTGAAACTGTCCTAATAACCAGAAGAAAGACTGTGGAATGTGCCAGTTTTCTGGTTGGAAACAATCTGGTCTAAACAGGAATTTAAATACTTGGGAATCATGCTCGACAATAGGCTAAAATTTCAAGTACATATCGAGTATTTAGTAAAAAGGCGTCACTATGCAAGCAGCGCTTTCTCTGCGAATCATCAGCGGGCCTGGATACGCAAGGAGAATGCTGCTATCCAGAGTGGTAAGTTCCATCCTTTTGTAAGCTGCCACAGTTTGGGCATCTGCACTCTCAACAAAGGAAATAAGGAGGAAACTTTCGGCGGTGTACGGGCTTTGCGCATTCAGAACAATTTGCGGTTTCCCAATAATTTCGGACGAAGCAGCCTTTGCTGGGATGGTCCCTACTGATATTCTCGCTAATGAAATAAGAAGGGTCTACATTAGGCTTATCGCAAACAGACAAGATAAAAGACTTACGAGAAGGGTAAAGGAGGAAGAAAGGGCAACATTTAAATCACTCTGTCAAGCCAGGCCGAACATCACCACAAAGGGTAGACGGGCCCACCAGCTGATTCCCAACAATGAAAGTTGGATAAAAAGAACGCACGGGGACTGTAATTATCATCTTACGCAGTTCCTGTCTGCTCGTAGTGGCTACCGAAAATACTTCCACAGATTTGGGTACGATAGCTCGCCCACTTGCCCAGAATGGATAGCAGAGGAGGACGTTGAGGATGTTATGTTCCAGTGTAGACCTTTCACAAGGGGTATAGCGAAAACTCCAAATCTATACATCTCACCCTGCATTCATCAGATCCTACACTTGATGACCTGGCCTTACCTGACGTCAGCGAGGAATCACAGCGACTCAGTTGATCGCTGCCGAAATAGGTAAAGAAGTGAGATGGGCTTCCCACAAAATGGATGGAATACCCCACCAAATTCAATTCCAAGCTAGTTCCTCATACAACGTCTCAATTTATAGTGAATTAGTAGACGCGAAGTCTCACATGGCATCATTTTTTACTAATCCTCACGCCGCCTTAACAACGAAAACCGAAGTCGCACTTCCATCATCAGCTAGTATCCCGCCTGCCACCGCTCCACGTTAACTGCTCAAACAATTTGGAACTTCATGGGCCTCCGAATGGAAAAGCAGACTTAAAAGGCTGAATAAAGAAAACCATATGTCATTCTACGTTGAAAGTGATCCTTAACACGCTGATGCTTCTTGAGGGCGTAACTATTTTTACCGAAATTATTTTATCACTATTAGTGAGTGTCTAATTATTTATCCTGCTGACTCCAACATCCCTTCTAAATATTTGTGGTTGTTCCCGTCTTCCCTGGTAAGGCCACTAAATCACAAAAACGAGAAAATCCACATCTCGACCATAATTGCAGCTCTTAAAATAAGCGTAGTTTTAATAATAAGCTTAATAAGAGACTCTTTACAACTCCCATCCTTAAGTTACAAAGAAACATATTAACTAAAAGCAAAGCTTTAATCCTGACTCTAACTGGAGTTTGAAAGCAAACATCTTGCCCAATTTTAGTCCTCCCTCCTCACTTACCCGATACAAACACCTTATGCACCAATCCTTGAATCCCCTAGTTCCCCCGATCCACCCAAGCCCAACGTCTGATATATGCAGACAGTAAAAATACTGCAAAATATCTTGCAAATAATATGAAATGAGCCACCAATTGCGTATACGAGTACTTTGTTTTGCGGCTACCTCCACTCATCATACGCGTTCTCTATGCGCTTGACATTTTCTGATTCTTACTTTTCTTTCTAATTTTAATTATGGCTTTGCGATTTTGATCATCACTTTTGCCGCATCACTTCAATATTGTTTCTGTCTTAAAAAGTTTTTTGTCTTTTGAAAATGAAATGGGGATGCACGATCAATTAAACGTATGATGGCATCAAAAAGAACAAGGACCCCAAAGAAGAGAACAATAATGAAGGAAGTCGCAGAATTGGACTGGTGTCAGCTATTAAAAAAGAAACCCGCGTTGTTCAACTAGGCTTAGCTGAAATTTTGCAAGGAACATAAGTCCTGGACCATAGAAGATTGTAAACGCGTAGTTTGGCCCGATGAAACGAAAATCAACGCTTTCTAACCAGATGGAAGGCAATATTCTTGGCATCGCCCACATGACTTAATTCAAAAACCTCAGTTCAAACAAACAATGAAGCACGGGGATGGGAGTTTAATGGTGTGGGGGTGTTTCATTTCGTGGCATAACGGTCCAATGATAAAAATAATGAGCACTTTGAAAAAAGAAGACTAATTTGATATCATGCGGACAAATCTACCCAAATTTATGGTTGAAGCCACATATCCAATTGATGAAATGGTCTTTCAACAAGACACACAGCCAAAATTGTAAAAAAATAGTTGTAGGAGCAGCAATATCAAACGATTCTTTGGTCGGCCCAAGGACCTGATTTGAACCCCATCAAAAATTTGTGGACGTTGGTGTAAAAAAGGTTGTCGCAGTACGAAGATACACCGATTAATCTTGTTAAATTGTGGTCTAGAGTACGGACTAAATGGCAACGTATTTCCCACGCAAATATCAAAAAATTGGTAGAAAGCATGCCAAAAAGAGTAAAAGTGTAATTAAAAATAAGGGCCTTTGGAATGAATACCGAAATCCAGCGGTAAATTGGGTTAAAAGAAATCAATTTATCTAAATCAATGGAAAACTAAATAGTGATATAAATAAATGAATTACAAAGAATTTTGAGGATTTTTAAAATTATTCGATCGATTTTCCTCTTCACTTTATATGTGAGAGCTAAATTTGTTGATTTTCTTTTGCACAATACTGTACATAAAAATTTAACGTCCATCAAATATGAGTGTTGGTGTTCTTGTGGAAATCATATGCAGCTTTAGCTGCCAAAAAGCACTATATCCTCCCCATATGGGTGTAGGAAAAAGTTGTGGTTGTACGCAAAATCAAATCTCAGTTAGCCATTAATCAGTCTAAGAGCATTTAACGAGCATCTATTGAAAGTGTAACGTAAGTGGTTGAATATATAAGTAATTTTATTAAAAAAAAATGGCAACAAAGTATAATCAAAGTGTATAATCAAAGTATATATAATCAAAATATTTAAAGTGAACATATTTTAAGGAGGTAAAAGACGAAGAAACTACAATAATTAACAAAAACAAAATAAATTTTCTCTTCGTAAGTGTATAAGTATATCAATATAATAATTTTTAAATTTTCTGCCTCATCAGTTTTAGTAATTTTTCAAAACAATAGAAATTATGTTTTACATATATGTACAATGGCGACAAAATAAATAGCATAGACATTATTTGATTTTGAAATTTTCAGTAATACCAGAGCGCTTAAAATTTTAAAAATAGTTTACACAAGTGTGTTATTATGATAAAAAATATAGTAAAATTCACTGCTACGACTATTCGCGCTCGAATGACGAAAGACATTTAAGCGAAAAAACTGAAATAATATCTCCGGTTCGATTAAGATGATAAACAAAAAAAGGGTTAAAGGTTTGATTTATAATGCAAGATAGGATATGTAAAAAGTGGACTTAAAATTTTTATTATCGATTAAAAGAACAATTTATGGTATTTACTTTTTGAAAATGATATCACGTAAATGTTGGCCACGACTACATCTGAGGTGGTCCATTCGGAACACGGATAACACGAGTAGTTGGCTTCCAAAACGTCAATCGTGGATAACTTATTTCTGAAGGCCTGAGACTTTACATATCCCCAGAGAAAATAGTCCAAAGGTGTGATATCGCACGATCTAGGCGGCCAATTTTACATAGCAAAACATGAAATTAAGTGCTCATAAAAATGATTTCTCAACAAGTACATTGTTTCACGCGCTGTATGGCTCGTAGCGCCATCTAATTGAAATCAGAGCACACCGAGACCATGTGCTTCAATTTCAGTAAGCACATAGTCCGTTAACATGGCGCGATAACGGTTACCAATGAAGGTAACATTCTGATTTGCCTCATTTTTGAAGAAATATAGACCAATGATTCCACCAACCCATAAACCACACCATACCGTTGTTTTTAATGAATGTAAGGGTAGCTCTTGGTAACCTTCGGGTTGCTCATCGGTCCAAATACGGAAATTTTGGTTATTAACGTATCCATTGAGCCAGAAATAGGCTTCATCACTGAACAAAATTTCACGATAAAACACCGGATTTCACTTAGTTTTTCCATAGCCCATTCACTGACAATATGACGCAAATTCAAGTCGCCTAGCTTCAATTCTTGCACATGTTGAATTTTTTACGCTTTTAGGCTGTGATCCTCACGGAAAATACGCCAAGTTGTCGAATACGCCAATGCAAGCGATTCGTCACGGTCTTCGCGTACACTCTCAGCTACAGCTGTTATAATCACTTCACTACATGCCGGATATGGTCTAACCGGTCGAGTATCATCCACCAATGTTAATTGGGACTCAAATTTGCGAATGGTATTGGAAATAGTGGTTTCAGTAAGTGAGTTTATTTCACATAGAACGTTGATTTTCGTAGTACAGCTGAACAATTTAGAGACGCTGTTGTGGTGTGAGTCTTTCCATGATGACTTGCCAAACGATACTAAACAAAAATGACAAAGCATTTTGATAGGTGTCACGCGTGATCTGTCAAAAAAAGCCTATTGAAAATCAAACTTCACTATGATTCACCCCTTATTTATTGAGCGAGATAAAAGAGAACTACCGTCGTGGTTAGAGTTTGAGGATCGACTAAAAATAGACGTGTAGTACGTTCTGCGATGCTGCAATTTTGCAAGAGTAGTAGTAAATTATTTATGATTGTACCATATTATAACATTCCGCCCACCTTGGAACGAATGGATAATATGTTCCAAAAATCAGTTGATTTATGATGAATTATTGATAGGGTCTTCATATGCATCTAGCAGTGGGGATATCTTGACGATAGTGCGAGTCAAAAATCCTTCAGCTGTTTTAAAAGTGACCACTCGCACCTTGCCGTCTGCTCCTGTGTGAATATATGTCACTTTTGCCAGTTTCCATTTGGTTGGACGTAGTTTCTCATCCCTGATACCGACTAAGTCACCCATCTTGAACTTAGAACTGGAGCGGGTGCATTTCGATCGCCGTTGAAGCTGTACAAGATAATCTGAACTCCACCTTCTCCAGAAATGTTGTCTCAAATGGGAAATTAGATGCCATCTGTTTACTAAATCCCTCCTAAGGTCGGTCATATCAAGCTCAGGAATCGTTTTCAGCGGCTCCCCAATCAGAAAGTGTACTGGAGTCAAAACAAGGAAGTCGTTTACGTTAAAAGATATAAAACATAAAGGTCGGAAGTTTACATAAACCTCTATCTCTGCTAAAAGTGTTGAATACTTCTCAAACGTCAATATATGATATTTGACGTGTTTAACAACAGATTCCCAGAAGCCACAAATGGGAGGAGAGGCTGGGGGTGCCAAATTGGTGCCGTTGTCGCTGTATAACTCCTTAAAATGACCGCAACGAGATACAAATCTTTTGAATATAGCGATAAACGTTGATGAAGACAAATCGCTGCCGAGTTCCAAATGCATAGCACCTGTTGCCATGCAAATAAAAATTGAAATATATCCCTTCACAGCTTCACATCGACCTCTGGAAAAACGAACATTTATTGGATCCGCAAAGTAATTTTTGTATTATATAGGAGCGCTGGCTACATTTTACGCACAGTCTGGAAATTTTTCGTAGTACGTTCCGAGCGCCAATGACCCAAAAGTGATTCTGAAGCATTGCCTGCATAGTTTGTGGGCCTGCGTGAAGTGTTATGCGATGGATGTCTTCGCAGTACAGAGTGGTGATCCGTTTCGGATGTGCTTTTCCAAAGTGAGTCTTATATGCTTGATGAGTTATACTAACAAAGCAGCACCACATAGCTCCAAGCGTGGCAGGAACAACGTTGTTAACTTCAGTGCAGCGACCCTTGTTTTAGCCGTTAGAAGGTGGACAGATACGGCAGCCGCGTTTGTAGTTTGGGATTCGTCGACAAAGCCATGGCGTAAGGGATTCCGATACGGACCCATCTCGGCATTTTGATTGCAACGAGGCTTCCGATATGGTCTCTGTGGTAAGACCATTGGCGTTTAACTTCGTCCGGCACAACTTCATCCCAGTCCACCTTAGGTTTCCACAGACGTTGTAATAGCATCTTACTTATGTTTGTACTTGGAGAGAACAGGCCCAGTGGATCAAACAATTTTGATGCATCTGAAATAAATGAATCTTACTTAACGGTTTGTGGTGTGTAGTTCATGAGCCTGAACAGTGAATGCTGGACTGTCAGAAAAAGTCTACCACTGCAGTTCCAGCGTTCTTACGCTGTCTGGTTCTGAGAAATCCCAAAGCAGCATTGGTCTTCTGGAACAGCGTTGGTGACGGGTGGTGAATTCGTTGACCATTTGCGAAGACAGAAACCACCTCAACTCAATATTGTTGAAACCTCAGCTTGAAGTCAGCACAGATCAGTTAACAAGTTAACAGGTCCTCTATATAGAAATGATGCAAGATTACTTCTGTTGCTGCAAGATAGTGCTGGCCTTCGTCTAGTGCGGTTTTTTGGACACACTTTACTGCGAGATGAGAAGACAAGGCAACTTCGTAGGTGACAGTGAAATGTCATTGTTTTTTTTTTTTTTTTTTTCATTCGGAAGAGAGCATGAACGGCAGCAAGACGACAATCACCCAGAGGCAACTTAAACGGTAGCTTGACTACGTAGCGGCCATCCTCTTTGCGGTAATGACTGTCTGCAAAATCTTTTTCGCACAGCTATTCTTCGACGGTAAGATGTTTTACTTAAGGAACGGATTCGACCTCCCAAAATCTAGTGATCTTCTGTTATTGAATTTTCTGAATCGGAGATTCGTTTTAGTTTGAATTTTTGTAGGAAACTTTCGCTGATGAAGTAAAGATGTCATCCATTGTCGAATAGAAGTCTAGCTGGTTGATATCTTCCTGAATGATCCACGACCTTAACGATAGCAATACCGAGGAGATCGAAATTTATCGTAGCTGTATATTTTATGCTTTGAAGAACAGTAGATACATTTTTCTTATTGTGGTTTTGATTTTAACTTTTCACAGGGTTGCTGTTGCTTAGAAGGAGCTACCTTGTTTAGTAAACCTGAGGTGAACTTTGGTTTATTTCTATATTATTGTTGTAATATAGAAATGAAAAGTGCGTTCGTTTGGAATAGTTCCTATTAATGATGGATTTAAGTATCGAGTTTACTGATTGTGAAATAAACAAACTAAGCGTCCCAGTTTGTTACAGGCCTACCAAGTACTTTAAGACGTTGAAAATGTTCCTGAGTGCTGTCTGAAACTTATTTCAGTGCAGTCGAAGATTCACCATTGATTTACCTCAAACCGAATAGTGCGCTAAAGTGTGAGTCAATAATGATGCGTTGGACATTATACCGTTTCTTCAAAAGCATTCATGCCTCTTCGTAATTGTCGTCAGTTAAAGGAAACCGTTTCATAACATGGATCGCTTCGCCCTGTAAACTGCAGCGCAAGTAATGAAATTTGTGTGATCCATTAAGTGAGGGTTTGTTGTGAATCATTGATTCGAGGGTGTCGCTAAATGGTCGCCAATCTTTTGGATCGCCAGAAAAATGCGGAAGGGGTATGCTGTTAGACCTTAAATGAGGTTGCGGCTTGACTGCAAACTTCTTGGTAGCGCGTCTAGAATTGGCCAATGCTTTTCGATACTATTTTTCACCTTGTTCTCTTTCTGCTTCCTGTTCCTCCAATGTATCCCTACCACAAGAAAGTTTTACTTCGTCCTGAGCTTGGCAGAATAGAGCCCACACGATAGATTAAAGATGGAGATGCGCTTCAAAATCAGGTTCCTCGTAAGATTCAGCTTTTTTTATTCGCGGCGAGACTTCGTTTCATTGAATTTCGAGAGCCATCGCGTTTTATTAAATTATTTTTGCTCATGTTGACTGTATTCCTTCGTATACACAAAAAAAAAAAAATGTCGCATGACAGATGAACAGAATTGCCGGTATGTAACGCTAAAATGACGAAAGATATAAAAGTGGAAAAACTGAAATAAAACTCTGGTTCGATTAAAACGTTAAACAAATATTTATTGAGCGAGGTAAAAAGGAACTATCGTCGTCGTTAGAAGTTGAGGTTCGACTACTATAAAAATAGACATGTAGTACGTTTTGCGATGCTGAAATTTTGCAAAAGTAGTAGTATTGAATAAATATTGACATTATAAATAGATCTTATCATTAATATTATTGAAATCCATAAAAAGAAGTCTTAACAATAGCTAATAGGAGAACATATTGAACATAAAAGAGAATCGGTAATATTGGGTTGTTCAATAACTTGATGCTGCTGATCCGGTTTGAATTTATCTAGATCGTTATCAACGTTTTTCACGTAAAACTAGTGTCTTATCTGTGCAAAGATAAAATAATAAAAAGCAAGAAAGAAAGAGAAAAGCAACTAACCACGAACCTACTCAATGCCGAAGCAAGACTGGATAAGATGTATGTCAACGAGTGTTTAACGTATAACAATGAAGACAACAAAGGGGTACAAATATGTGTGGACGAGAAATTGGAATATTTGCATGCGAAAAGAAGAGAGTGCCAACTCATGTGAAAACTCAGCTGATCTCGTTAATTCTGTAGAATGTTGTTTATGTTTATATCAAAATATACGTAGCTTGAGAAAAAAATTTTCAATATTCTTAGCTCATCTTGATTCGTTGTTGAATTTACCCGTTGTAATAGTCTTAAGTGAAATTTGGATATAAGAAAAAGAACTTGAATTGTATAAAGTAGAAGGTTACAAATTTCCTTTGGCAGATTGTAATCAGTCTTATTGTGCTGGAGGTGTTGCCGTGTATGTTAAAGATGGATGTGTAATACATAGTACTTGCCTTAAATTATCTAGTGCCGACGTATTAAAATTTTCGCTTGCTTTTGAAAATATTGATTACACTTTTTTGAGTATATATCGACTTCACGGTGTTGCTAGAAGTATTTTTATTCATGAACTAAGTTTTATTCTTAGCACAACTCTAGCTTAAAATTTAATTTTTGTCGGTGATATCAATGTTGATATTTTTGATGAGTGTAACATTGATACTGAAAATTATTTGTTTACTATGGCTTCAAATGGTCTTATGAGTTTGATTAATGAACCTACCCGTTTGACCGATTCCTCTTTGAGTTGTATTGACCATATTTTCTTAAGAACTCACAAAAGTAGTAAAAATATTTTTAGTGGACAGGTACACAATTTGAAGCTGATAAATCATAGCATGGTTAGCCTAAATTATTTTTCAGCTTATAATCGTTCTGAAAATTTTAAATCCGCTTCTGATAGAGTGAAGTATTTCTGTTGGTATTTATGTTGGGAAACGGTTTTTTTCCGAAAGTAATCCTTCCATTGCTTTTGACCTATTCCTGGATATTTTTCAAAAACACGTTAAATCGAGTACTTTTCAAAGAAATCTGTCGAGTAAGAAGAAGCATTTGAAACCTTGGATAACTAACAATCTAATTAATAAGATAAGGAAAAAGAGGAAGTTAAGCTAAAAATGCGAGAAACATCAGAACAATATTAGACTTAAAAACATTATGGAACTTTTTGTAAGTCGCTAAAAAAAAGAAATCGAAGGCACTCGTAATAATTTCTACAGCGATAGGTTTGCTAAGAATGGCGAGTAATTGATAGCATTTGGGAAAGAAAAGAAACTGTGGTAAATTGATACTATTGAAGTTGAGGGAGAAATGGTGTCCGCTTTAGGAAGAATTTCAAATAAATTTAACGATTATTTTACTGAAATCTCTGGAAAGTTGAAACCAGCTGTCGAACAAAGCATAAATTGCAATTGTTTCTCATCTTCAGGCGTTTTGGTGGATGATGCTCAATCAAACAGCTTTGTGTTTAATGCGATTACACCCAGAGAAGTTTACAATGCTATATCGTCCCTTAAAAATAAAGCTTCTTGTACAAGTGATGGTGTTTCAAGCATTTTTTTAAAAAATATTGCCTGGTATGTAGTTGATGTATTGTCCTCCTTATTTAATAAAAGTGTTGAAATGGGTTGTTTTCCTGACCACCTAAAATGTGCTAAGTTTCTACTCCTTTTCAAAAAAGGAAATGATAAATTGTTTCAAATATCACTTCTTTCGATTTTTCCAAAATTTTTGAAAAGTTAATTAAGGTTAGAATTGTTTCATTTCTGTTTAAGTTTAATTTCTTTAGTTAAAATCAGTTTGGTTTTAGAGCAGGTTTATCAACTGAGGACTATTTCTTGATATGACAAAAGCTTTTGATCTGGTGAACTACGATATTTTGCTTGCTAAGCTTTTTAATGCTGGTTTTCGTGGTAACATTTTCAATTGGCTTAAATCTTATTTCAGAAATAGAACTCAAAAGGTCATTATTGATGGGATCTAGGCAATTAGAAAGCGATGTTCCTCAGAGATCAGTACTTGGCCCTCTATTTTTCTTAATATACATTAATTTTATTTTTAAACTCAAATTAAATGGTAATTAAACTGTTTTTGCGGACTATATAGTTCTTACATACTAATCTGAAACTGTTTTCGAAGGCACTGCGATGATAAATGAAGACCTTGAAATCTTACGGTTGTGGTTTACTTACCACAAATTGATTGTCAGCGAGAAAACTAAATTAATGTGTTTTAAAGCATCTGGAAATGTCCTAAATGAATATAATTTATGGTTTCACGCTTATGGTTGTAAACAGTTTCCATTAACTTTATATACGTGTGGAAAGAGTAATTTAATAGCAAATGTGCGTTATACTGAAAACTGCTTCAAAATCGAAACGGTTCAAACCTTAAAGTACCTAGGTGTAGTGACTGATTTCAATTTAAATTGGAAAAGTCATTCAAATGACTTATTTGTTGTTGGTCACACGTAAAATGTATTTGGTAAAGCCTTTTTGTTCTCAAAAAGTTTTAACAACTATATATTATGGTCTTGCTCACTCACTGGAGGACGGCATAACAAGCTGTGGAGGGGGGGGGGGGGGGGTTCGTATACTAATACCGTTAGATCCTTATTAATCGCTCAGAGACATTTAATAAGAATTGTTTCAAATAAAAATCGTTTAGCTGAGAGTTGGCCTTTATTCAAAAATTTGCGTATTCTGCCAATTCGGCATTTATAGTATATGTGTTTAAATTTTTAAGAGAGTTCTTCAAATAAAAAGGAAATATTCCCAGTAGGAACATGCAAATGTACAATCTGTAACAATATGAGCTTAGTTAATGTACCTTTTGCGCATAGAACACACTTTACACATTTTTATACATATACGGCTCCACATTTTTTTAATAGATTGCCCTCATTTATAAGAGATACACTTCCTTTTTTAATGTTTCAAAAGGGTTAAGAACTGGTTTTTCACGTTAAGCTATTAATGTATTGAATCCTTTGTTTAAATTATTATTTTTTCTCATCAAATGCACAATTACAGATTATATTAACGATGAATTGTTATGTTTATGATTAAATATCACTAAAAAATTTTATTCGTTTTTTCTTTTTTTTATCCAATTCAAAAATATGTGAATTGAATATATTAATACTGATTGTTACCCTACATCAGATATCAAATGAAATGTATATCTAGATGTGTCTTTCACCACTAACTTTTAAGTTAAGGAATGATAACTAATATTCCATTTATAATAATAGTTAAGTAATATTTAAATTTATGATAATGAATAAATAAAAAATAAATAAAAAAAAAGAAAACCTGGAGGTTGAACACGAATGGGAAGTTCTTCACATACCGAGGTATCTTTATTTATTCAAAGTAGCGTTTACAATAAACCCCCATTCCCTCACATCATTGAAATCTACATAATTCTAGACATTTGTTAGGTGTGACCTCTGCTAGTCTATGTGACGTGTGGATTTTAAGCCGTTTTCGTAGCAAACGTTTTGAAATGCTTCTGCCGTAAAGGCACTGCCGTTATCAGAATCGATTGTCTTTGGAAATCCAAACCTACTAGTTGTACTACTTTGCGCCACTTGTCCAGGGCATTGAAAGTATCTGCCTTTTTGACCTCAAAAACTTCCAACAATTTTGAACAGCAGACTTAAAACATTTTATTTCGAAAAGGACTAAGAAAATCTAAATGCAAACGTAAAAATAATTCCATCGAAGCTCAGACAATAAGAACGAGAAGATATCACCGGAAAGAAAAACCAAAACACAGGAATCTGATAAATAAGCACCATCAGTAGAAAATAAAGAACAAACATCACCTTCGCATAACTTACCGAATAATAATCAGTTAATTTCAGACCCATTAGAAGTCAGTAATAGTACTAATGGACCGCTGCTTTCGTAATCTCAGAATTCTCAATTGGTTCAAACGTAGAAGGGTCTTGCTTTGGAGGCGTGTAATTTTAAAGTAAAAATTGCTGATTTGGGTAGTGCATGTTGGGCTCATTAACATTCTACGAAGACATGGAAGTTATTCTTGGTTCTGGTTATGAAACATCAGCAAATATATGGAGCACTGCCTGCATGACACTTGAAATAGCAACGGGCGATTATCTTTGGGCTAATACCGCTTTACATTATAGCAAAGAATGCCTATCATCAATGTCCATTTAACCGCAAAAGCAAACTGCGCAATATAACAGGTCTAAAGCAATGGGACTTGGTTGATGTTCTCAATTAGAATTATGAATGGTGACGTGATGAGGCTAAGTCGTTTGCCGATTTCTTACCATCAATGCTTGAATTTGATCCGAAAAAAAGAGAAACAGCTGCCGATCGTTAAAAGCACCCATGGCTGAGATAAAATACATTTTTCAACAATACAATTTATATACTCGTACTTATTAAAATTAAGAAAATTTAAAAAAAAAAAAAGATTATTTATAGACAAAAAGCAACAGGAAATTATTGAAAGAAAAGGCTACACTTTTACGTGAAACAAAAAAGGATAAAAATCAAATGAAAAATGAACATATATGTACATAACATACATACATCTTTTGTGGGAAATTGTCTTTTTGTTTTTAAATCATCACCAACAATTCGAAATAAAAAAAATTAACAATCGTTAATTTTAGATATTTTAATATACTAAGTTATGTTTTTTTTAACATTACTTTAATTGTAATATTTAGATATTTCTGTTTAATTGTCTCTCTTTTCTTTAAAATTTGTTTTTCTTCAGTGCGTATATTGCACCCTGTATGAGTCGTTTCCTTTTTTATTATTATAAAACAAAATAGTTTACGAGTAAAACATGTTACTCATAACAGAGAACACATATAAGAACATAAATAAGAAAGTTTCCAAGAAACTAGTAGTTTTGGAAAGTTTTAAAAAGTCCGTAAAATACAATAAAAGTATATAATGTGACCGTCAAACCCCATTTTGAATACTATGTCAGCCTTCTATATTTGTGTAACCTTACACAAAAAACCAGACCCTAAAAACTACAAAGTAAAGCAATGAGAACAATGTGGTCGATACACTTTAACTGCAAACATATTAAATAGACTAAATTGGCTAAATATTAACCAGCTACTTTTCATGATGACAGTGATTTATGTAACATATATAAAATCAAACAGAGAATGTGCCTGCAAAATATATGATACAAACTTCTGTTCCTGAGAAAAAAAATCGGGATGATTCTACGTAATGAGGAAGACCTTAACATTCTGCGAACGAGAACATCTCAAGCATAGGCCAGCTTAATGCATGCGGGCTTTCAATCGTTCAATAGCATCAGAGACATAAAAAGTTTAATATTTTTAGAATTGTAAAAAAATTGTAACATAGGTAAAAAAGCTAAGAAATGGCAGTATTAGTCAAATACAAATATACTCATCTATATACATACTCGTATCTATCTATCATCAATATCAAGAGATTTTATATCCATAGTTATGTATGTTCACCATCATTTGATTCATCTTGATTGTTGAATTTTTTTGAGTTTTTTGCATATGGAACATGACTGCGTTGACTTTGAATCTGTTTTTTCATTCAACACTTTTCTGTAAATAGTAGTTAAACAAAATTCGTGATTGACAACTCTCCCTATTTTGTCACTAAATTTATATACAGTAAGGTAGAGATCGGCAATTTGAGTTTTGGTATCGTTTACCATACTTTTTATGAGTTCTTCAGTTTCCTTTGCATATTGAAAGATTATGGGTTGGCTTAAATGAACTGATGATGGACGAGGGTTCCTCTAATATTCACTATTTGAAATGTTAAGCTTTAGTGAAACAACTGGTGTTCAATAAATGGATGCAAGCCATTCTGTTTGAAATATCTAACGACTCTATATCGCAAAAGAAAATGTTTGCGAAGATATCTTCAAATTTGCTTCACTTCATGATTTTTCCAGTCCATGCGCTTTCTTCGTATACCCAGTCAGAATACAGATTCCAAGAAAAACATATATTATATTCCTTTCACGTCTATATCTAAAGGGCAATTTTTTTTAAGCGCATACTGATTTGTCATTTTTGCTGCAAAAGTAACAAATTCTTCAGTGATAAATAATTGGGAAAAATGAAGTGTGTGGCTCCCTGCGGTAAGTGTTAGCAGAGGAACCTTTGGTGCTTCCCAAAGAGGCTTAAAAAATCGTCATCTGGTATTTCCCATGACTACTTAATCTTGAACTCAATTGCCAAGAACACTCAAATTCGTTCAACTTCCAAGAAAAGTTGATTACCCTTTAATCTAATGGCATCGGCAGTTTTTTCTTTTTTTTTTTTAATAATATAATATTATATAATGCCTAAGCATGTTTCAAATTTTCTGAAAAACGGAATGGAGGGAGAAAGAAACATGTTTTTGTGGAAATTAGATAGCTGTAGATTTCATGTCAACTACTTTTCTTACTTGGTGGAGTAAAAGTATGTCAGTTAGAAAATGTTCTGTATCTCCACATTCGTCCAATATCTCCAAAATTTCACCAAGTGACGAAGTTTTTTCAATAAAATAAAAATGGTCCAAATATCTTTGATGTTAAAATGCACCACACATTCATTTAGGATTTTTGGTAAATCAACCATATATAGCTATTCTTTCTCATATGAACTTCATAATATGAAACGTTGGTTTATTTACAATACCAGCTAAAACATGTATATAAACATATATAGTTTTGAGTCTATATATGTACTTACTGTTGATATAGAAGATGACTCCATGACGAAAATAAATTGTCTACACACAACATTGACACACACACAATTGACTCACTAATCTTCGAATTGCGCAATTATATTTCTACCCATAAACTTGAATACATAAATATAATTTTAAAAGTAAATTCAAATGTAAAAAAAAGACAAAGCAAAGCTAACTATAATTGATGCATTTTTTGTATCAGTTGTCTTAAATAAGTCTTAAAGAAAAATTATTCCGAAAAACAATTCACACCTACTCTTCATAAAATGGTAGCTCAGTCAAAATATAATCGAGAATCAAACGTTGCTACTTGGAGAATTGTTAGAAGAAGCTCAGGAATTCAAAAATAAAAACTACAAGAAATAGATTAGATATCAAAATAGTTGCACGGTTTCAAGGATTCAGCAGAATAAAGAGCTTTCCAACATATGTATTTATTCCTTTAAGAGTTATGATTTTTGCAAGCAAAAAAGCCACTATGCGTTGTTCCACAACGTTTGACAGACTTAATTTTTTTTGATACAGTAACTATTGTTTCACCGGCTTTATCTTATGTTTCGGATCATTATCGTTGTGAAATTTCCAAATCAACGGCAATTTCTAGTCGACATACGGAAGCATTAATTGTATTGCCTATGATCTCTTTGAATTTACATGGTTTGATATGATGAATAGATGCTTGTGGGTCTATTTGAGAAAACGTAAAGTTTCCATTCAGATCCAAAGCGATTAAACTTTGACTCATCAGCACACAAATTTGGGTCTTTGTAAAGATGCTCCTCTGAAAATTGCAAACGGCTTTTTCGATTCGTATTCGAAATCGATTTTCCCAGAAAGACGTCCGACCGTTAACATTAAATTGCTGCTAAAGTTTTTGCTTTATTTTTGCTGCGGCTATGAAAGAATCCACTTTGCTCAGACGAACATTTGCGGCATCGGTCTGTTCTGTTGTTTTTCCTTTCCGACATTTTCGTATTTTGTTTTGACAGCAGATTCTTTTTTTTTTTTTTGTAGAGACAAATACTCCTATATTCGTGATATTGCTGATATTGAAAGGCCTTCGTTTTTTCATTCTTTCTAATTCAAAGGTCAAAATCTTTTGCTTAATGTTTACCACGTCCCATACTAAAAACATTGTTGAATTGTCAAAATTACTGAAAGAACAATTTTATATTACTAATTATCACAGCTAAGGAAAACAAAAACCCTTAAATTTTAATAATAAAAAAAAAAAAAAAATAGCAAATGACTTTTAGTTGTTTACAAAAAATAATTTTGAAACGGAAAACGATTAGTAAGTAGGGATGGCAAACAATATAGTACATCTTGTTTTATAATGAGAAAAAAAAACATTTTAACGCTTTTCATAAATCTGTGCTGGAATATTTATTTTGTCGTCATTCTATGTACATATGCACATATTTAGAAGTTATGTATGTAGGAACTAAATTGGTATAAAACGTGCGTATTAAAATTTAAAAGAAATTCTGTTTTAATATTTCAAAGAATGATAGTGAAATTTATGATATGGCTTCTTAACCCTAATTCGCCCACCCGGTGACTTTCGATCACCATTTCAGTTTCTATAGTAATTTTCACAAATTTTTGAAGAGTAATCCCATGCTACATAGAAATGAAAAAAAAAAGTTAAGAATGTATTACTGTAACAAACATATGCCACCATCATTATTTGCCAACCTAATCCACACAGGTGATGTCTCACAGTCACCTCTATTGCAATAATAATATAGGGTTTTCTAATAACGACTTGACAACTTTTTTTTAAAATAAAAGGCAAACCATTTGAGATATTTCAAAAACTTTATTATTGGCTTGAAGTACAGTCAAAACATTTATGAATGGAACTCGACTTTGTTTTCAGCAGTCGATTTGTTGGACCCAATTTTCAACGACTCGGCCACACATTTCGGCCGAAACGGGCGCTATTTCGCGTTCAATGTTGGCTCTGAGGTCTTCCAACGTCCTCGGCGTGTTGGCTTAAGCTTAGGACTTAACGTAGCCCCACAGAAAATAGTCAAGCGGCTTTAAATCGCACGAACGAGGCGAATCTTCCAATTCGGTTGAAAAATAATCGATCATCACGACGCGGTAACGCGTACCCATAGTAACGTGACGATAGTTATCGTCGACGAAAAAATATTGCCCAATAACGCCGCCGGCATGCAAATCGCACCAAACAGTTATTTTTGTGGATAAAGTGGTGATTCATGAAGCACATATGGGTTTTCACCCGACCAATAACGCATATTTTGCTTATTGACAAACCCATTGAGCCAAAAATGAGCTTTGTCACTGAAGATGATTTTGCGATGAAATTCATCATCTTGGCGCATCTTCTCCAAAACCCAATCAGAGAACGTACGTCGCTTCAAATAGTCAATCGGCTTCAATTTTTGAGTCAGCTTGATCTTTTATGAGTTTAAACCAAGATTCTTACGCAAATTACGCCATAATGTGGTCTGAGCGATACCCAATTCTTGAGAACGCCGTGGAATTGACTGATTTGGATCGTTTGCTACGGACGTCTGAACGGCAGCGATATTTTCGACACTTCGACCAACCCGTTGTCTCACTGACACGGCAACATCACACAACGAATATGTAGACTTAATTTTTGCACTTAACTTGTTATTGCTTGTCTACTAGGGCGAGAATTACGACCGAAAATTGGAGTTAACGCTCTTAAAGTTGCAGTCACTTTTGTTGCAGTGTACTTTACCGAGATGAAAATGTTGAGTTTACTGAATAAATTGACAGTGGCATTTTGATGATTAGTGAAAGAGTACGTTCACAAATTAAATTCAAAGTTGTCAAGTCCCTATTGGAAATACCTATAGAATACACGGAAAAGCATGCCCTGTGTGCAAAGCGTATTCTTTTATGCTAGGTGGCTTTGAATTGTCATGATTACTAACGGGAAACTTTCTTTAGAGTCCGTTAGTTTTTTTGGCTTTGCAACATGTGTCATCAGAACACAGGTAATTATTGCTGAATTCAGTTCTGATTTGTTGTGCTCCAATTAGTTGTTCCTAATTGCAGTGCGTGTTCTTACATTTTTGTGAATATTGGCAAAGGTACATTTTTTTCGTGGATTATAGAAGATGTAAGACAATTATTTTTTCTTACACATGACGATATAAGAAGGGCGATTGAGGCTGACTCGGAAAATGATAATAATGGTTTCGAAGTAAATGACGAAAGTGACTTTGATTATTTAGACACTGACGATAGTTAGGAAGATGCTACCGAAATCTTTGAGAAATTGGCCGATGAAATAGAACTTAATGATGAGGATGATGATATTAATATTGAAGCTATAATATATTTTGGGAAGTATGGAACTGAATGGAACTCTGAACCGTTCAGTCAAGGAAGATCGGCCAGTCATAACATTATTAGAGGTTAATTAGATAAAGTTGTTTTACCGCCTGGAAAGCATACTGACTAAGTAAGTGATGCATTCGCCTTTTTTTAATAGTACAATTATTGGCCTTATTATCAAATTTACGAATTGCCATGGTGCAGAAAAGGAAGGGCAGTAATGGAAGTTCACTAACGGCAATAAAATAAGAGATTTCATAGGACTGCTTATTTACGCGGGCACTAAAAAAGAAGGCATTTTTGATTTTACGGACTTCTGGGATGAAGTTAATGGCCATCCAGTATTCAGGGCAACAAGGTTCGCCAAAATTTAGCAACATTTACGATTCGATGACACATCAACGAGATCAGATAGACGACAGAGACAAATTTACACCAATAAGGGAACTTTGGAACTCCGTTATGACAAATTTGAAGAAGATGTATGTGCCTGGTATGAACTTAACAATTGATGAGCAACTGGTCCCCTTCCGAGGTAGAGTGCAATTTAAACAATACATCCCTTCAAAGATCTGGTGGATATGTGATATCCCTTGGTTGGTATTCCTTACCTTGGAAAGGAAGGGAATAAAACAGATTGTAATTAAGCGGAAAATGTGGTGTTGATGCTTTCCGAGTCTTACTCTGGATCGAACCGAAATCTCACTTTTGATCATATATCATCTGGCAAATCAATTATTGAGTAGGGGTTTCACCTGTGTTGGAACTCTAAGAAAAAATAAAGCATGTATTCCAAAAGAATTTCTTCCCAATAAATGCAGGGATCTGGAGTCAAGTTTATTTGGGTTCAGGAAAAAATATCATTAGTGAGTTACTTCCAAAAAAAAAAAAACAAATAAATTTTGTTTTTATCAACGATGCATCATACCAAAACAATGGACATCAACAACAAAAACAAACCAGAAATTAATTTGTTTTACAACTCAACTAAAGGGGCGGTTGATACTTTGAATCAGATGTGCCATGCATTTTTAGTCAAACGAAAGTCAAACACGTGGCCCATTGTAATTTTTCACAACCTCATTGTTGCTACGGGTATAGCTGCATATGTGATTTAAATGAAAACATATTCAAATTGGAATGCACCTAAAAAACACAAAGCAAGACCACTATTTCTCAGAGATCTTGCAATGGGATTCGTTACACCTCACATATTACGCTGCAAGACTAGGTATTTATCAGGGCCACTAAAACATGTCATTGGTGAAATAGTACAATCTGCAGCAAAGAATTCTGAAGACAACTAAGCTGACACGTCTACAAAGAGGAAACGATGTTACATGTGTTCTCATGATAAAGGCCGCGCTTCGAAACAAATATGTATGTTGTAAATGCAGGAAGAGCGTCTGCACCGAACACTCAGACAAATCAGTTATATGCCAAGTTTGTACCTTAAAAATAAATTAACTAAATAAAATAACAAATCAAACAAATTACAAATGGAGTTAGTTATTTAGTTATAAATAAAAAATCAATAACAAACATTAAATAATATATTTCAATATTATTTCAAAAACTAAGTAGCACTTTTCTAATAAGGTGACTTGCGGTCACCACCTGGAGGGATTAGGGAGAAAATTGACCTGGGCTGATTAGGGTTAATAAGTAATGACTCTAATTTTAATTGCTTAGTACAAAGCTGGTTTTTATGGTTAATGAGAGAATGACGCCAGATCAGATAAGTGTGTAGATCACAGGTCCTAAATGTATAGATAGATACGCATGCAAATAATATTAAGTGCCAGCTTCTTAATAATAATGAAAATAAATTTTATATTTTACAATGCTTCAATTTATTATTATTATTATTATTATTTATTAACCAATAAACATAAATGTACAGGTTAATCTTAAAACTGACAGCATTAGCTCCAAGGCTTACGGCTGGGATCTAAGACTGATGTGTCTTTCAAAGTGATGTTCTAAATAATACATGTACATATATAGGTTTTTTTTTTTTGGCTAAATGTGTGTGTGGGGGAGCGTTCGGGGTGTCATGAATGTGCGCTCCACGGCACTCACCTATGCAATCCACGAGCGCTCCACCGTATAAAGAGTTAAATGGCGAGTTTAAAAACATTTGTCTAGTTTGAGGTCTTGCAATACTTTATATACATTTTTTATATTATCTGCTGACGGATTTAAAAGTAGATTAGTAAAAGATTTATTGTATAGTTTCTCAAAAAGTTGTTTATTTTTTTCATTCATTCTTTAATAAGTGGCTATTAGTTATCCAGGTATGTCCAAGTCTCAAACGTAAGAAGCACCTGTTCATTATGGGTGTTGTATTTGTGGGATAATTTGGTGGGATCCCTTCTGGATTGATTGAGGCATAATGGTGGATATAGGTTGTCCAGTTTTCTTTTTCTTTTTGACCCCAGAATAAGTTTATGATTTTATCTAGGTCTTTTTTGAGAGGACGATGTATATTTATATTTGTGTTTGGACATATGGAAATGGATTTTGCTTCTCGATCTGCTGATTCGTTGCCTTTAATCCCAACATGTCCTGGGATCCAGATGAATTGTAATTTTGCTCCTTGTGAAATCAAGTTATCTCGAATTTTGTTGATGTAAGGTGTTCGATTTTTAACATTTTTTATAGCGGTTAGTGTGGAAAGACTATCAATTTGATCATTTATGTCGACAATTGCGAAACCGGTTCCTTCACGGCTTTTGGAGCCGTGGTTGTAAAGGATGTTCCAGAGGTTTTTGGGATACCTGCTCAGAAGATCCAGGGATAGTTGGGTGTATTTATCCTTAGGTGTCGTATCTTTGGGATATTTTGATAAACTGATGTTTATGGATTTTTGAGGAAGTGCCCAAGGAGGATGTTTTTCCACAGGTACTTTTTTTTACAGTAGGGTCGATACCGATAACTTTCCCATAGGATAGAGCGAGGTATAGTGTTGATGGTTGTTTAATAATCTTCTTGCGTCTTAAAATACTGGCTGCATCTTTATGTATTAGAGAACAGTAGGATTCGCAAATTTATTCAGAAATTTAGATCTATTTTCAATTGAGTCATCATATTTTTGATTGGAGTAGTTCGAAACGCTTTTAGGCTTGCCCTTATTGCTGCGTGGTAAGTCGGGTGTAAGATATTTAAGTTTGATTTGGCACATTTGCCGTAGATGGTTAGTCTATAATCAATTTTGGAGCAGATAATCGTTTTTGTTATGTTAATTAAGGTTTTAGTATGAATGTGATGATAGATATTTTATAACGTTTAGTCTAGTAGCTAGCTTCTTTTTTAATTCCATACAGTGTGTCTTAAAATTAAATTTATTATCAAATATTATTCCTAAAATGCTTAAATTATTTACACTTGGTATATAAATATTACTAACATTGATGTCTAAATTAGAACAATCTACTTTTCGGCAAATATGAAGATGTTTGTTTTTATTTAAGGATAATATAGCTCCTGACTTTATATACCAGTACATTATGCAATTAATAACTTCTTTAAATAAATTAACTGTTCGTAACATGTCATTACATTTAGATAATAAGTACAGATCGTCTGCATATAATGAATGATCAATGTTTTTGCATTTCAGAATTACTTCGCTTAAGTCATTGTATGCAATAATAAAAAGCACTACCGATCGGGGAGATCTTTGTGGGATGCCGTTTTTAATTGTATGCAGTTTGGAGAAAGCGTTATTTACTTTTGATCTGAAAAATCTGTTCGAAAGAAACGATTTCATAAAATTAAACATTTTGGGGCCGATCTTCCAGCTTTTTATCTTTTCAGAATGACATGTATTCCAATGCGTTCGAATTCTTTTTCAAAGTCGATTGATACTATAGATATATGGTTTTTACATGAGAGTGCTGAGGATATAAACTCGTCGATATATAGAAGCGAATCTATGGTACTGCGGCCGTGTTTAAAGGCGACCTGGTTCAGATTTATGAGATTCTGTCTTTCAATAAAACAAAGCAGCCTTTTGGAAACCATTTTTTCTAGAAGTTTACTTATGCATGAAAGCAATGAAATCGGCCTGTACCCATTGGTATCATATGGCTGTTTGTTTGGTTTTGGAATTGGGACGTTTATTGCAGTTTTCCAGGACTGCGGTATTACGCCTTGATCGAAAATATTGTTGAATAAAACAATAATAAGTTTTTTTACTTGAAATGGGGCATTTTTAATCATCGGATATGAAATACGATCGAGACCGGGAGTTTTGCCCTTGACTGAATCTAAGCTACTTTCAAATTCAAGAGAATTAAAAGGTAATTCCAGGTATTTAACGGCTGCGGGTAATTTAAGATTTATGAATGTCTGGTTTAATGCTGCAAGTTTTGAGTCCCTGAATCGGACAGAAAAATTTGAGTCATTGGAATATGTGGACCAGCAATTGGCAAAGTGTTCGGCTATTAGGTGGGAATCGGTGAGAGATTCTGAATTCGTGTGTATTATTTTAATGGAGTAGGGAGTGTAGTTTCCTATAAGGCACTTGACATCAGCCCAAATTTTTTTACTTGTCGAATTTGGATTTAGATTGGAAGTAAACTTTTGGAAGCCGCCAATTTTGGCCTCTTTGGCTTTTCTACGAAATATTGCTTTTGCTTTTCGATAATTAATAAGGTTCGTATCATTGGAATACTTTCGAAATATTTTCCATAAATGCTGCTTCTTTACACGGAGTGAAGCGATCTCAGCATTCCACCATGGGACTATGTTTTTTATTGGTCTATTTTTTGTTTGGGGGATAGATAACTTGGCTGCAAATCTTAAGCCTTTGCTAATATTTCCTGCTTCTTGATTAATATTAGGGGATTGTGGTTTGTTACTAAAGAACTCTAATGACTTTATTTGGAAAAGATCCCAGTTAGCACGGGCTGTTAGAAATTTAGGGGTTGGTTTGGAATAGCTGTTGTGCCGGTTGAGATTGATGTTGCATAAAATTGGGAAGTGGTCGCTACCGTGGAGGAAATCAAGTCTTTGCCACAAGACATTGGATAATATTTGTGCAGATGAAAAAGTGAGATCTACGTGTGTGAGTGTTTTGTGAGTGGAAAGGTGGGTGGGACTTCCATCGTTTAAAAGAGATAAGTTTGAATTTATAAAGAAGTTTTCGACGATTTTGCCTCTTGAGTTTGCAACAGGTGAGCCCCAGAGAGGGTTCCAAGAGTTAAAGTCTCCAGTGACTAAAACAGGGGATTTTACAGACTTTACAATGTCTTCTAAGTTTGATGAAGAAAAGGGTTGAGAAGGATGGATGTAGAGGGATAAAACTGTTAATTTAATGCCTAGATCAATTTCAACTGCAATTGCTGGGATATGTGAGGTTATTGTTTGGGATTTGTGCGGAATCGATTTATAGATACGAAGCCCTACACCTTGTTTACCTGATGTAATTATATCTAAATTATGGAAATAAAGTGCATACTGTTTTGGTGCACCTCCTCATCCAACCAATAGGAAGGTGGGTGGGAATATGTGTTTCTTGGAGGGAGAATATATGGGGACTAAATTCTTTTATTAGGAGCTCTAGTTCTTGATAGTTATTGAGGTATCCATTAAGGTTCCACTGGAGAACCCTAAGGATTGATTTTGTAGTTGCATTGGACCTTTGTGCAGTATAAGAGGGAATATACTGTGAAAAGTCTTTAGTGTTTGAAGTGTTTTGACTCTGTCGCCCCGAGGCTGAACCACTCAAATTCCTGGTGGAGTTTGAGTGTTTCAACGTCCGAACAACAGAGTCATTGTTTTGGGATCCGATATTATTGTTAGATGTCGCCATCATCATGATCTTCATTATGTCGCACTTTTTCGTAATACTTATTAGTGCGGTCGATCGACATTGGTGAAGTTGATACACATGTTAGGATAGAATTAGTTATTGAGTCTTGATTTGAAGTATTGTTATTGAATGTGATTGAGTCTGATGAGTAGATTTGAGAAAAAGAGTTTGAGTGGGTATTGGAGTTAATAAAGTGTGGAGTGGTAATTGTTGTGTTTGATGCTACATTACTTGTTTTAGGGAAATTTGAAAAATTATATGTGTATGAGTGAGAGTTTGAGTTTGAGGAGAATGTTTCGGTCGTTTTGGAAAAGCTTTTTGTGCCTGATAAGCGAGAGATGTCTGTTGATAGTGAGTTCGATGTTCTTGCAGCCAACGGAGCAGAGGATGGTAGACTTGGAGTGTTTTGATTTGAAATGGTTGAGATTGGGAGATGTATACGATAGGTGCTGCTAGGTTTTAGTGTATTATTTATTGATTTGGTAGAGAATTTATTTGTTTTATTTTGGGTAGAGCGTGTCACATTAGAAGAATTTGTTGAAGGTGAGGGCGACGAGAGGTTTGAAGAGCTTTGTGAAGACGGTTGTGTTCCATTTCTCGCAACAGCAGAAGAGAGGGGTGGGGGAAGATTGCATGTAACACATGTTTCGCTACGAGTACACCTTTTCATCGTATGTCCGAGAAGTTGGCATTTTTTGCAGCGCATCGGATTTGGGAAATATTCTTCCACCTTGAGCTTGTACCAAGGTGGGCGGAAGAGATCAAATGTAAATAGTACAAGACCAGAGGGAACTTCTACGTCTTTTTGTACGCCTGCAACATCACTTTTTATAATTTTTTTAAATTTAAAAACGTCTGTAACGCCTTGGTCTCTCAGCTCCTCAATAATTTCTTTTTCGGGTAAATTATTTAGAACTGGTTCATAAACGGTACCTTTGAAGGAGTTAAGTTGACTATGAAGCGATATTGAAACCGGGCAAAGTTGTGGTAGGGTTTTTTTTCGAAAGGAAAAGGTTAGCAACTTGTTGGGATTTTACGAGAATAAGCAGGTTGCCATCGCGAAGCTTTTATATACTTTTATAAGATGTGCTAATGGCATCTATGGCTTTTTTTAAGAGGAAAACACTGACGGAAGTTAGAGGTTGTGATATAATTATAAATTTAGGGTTTTTGGAGTTGGATTGCGATGGAATGTCAAAATTAAATGTCACTGGAGGGCTAATATTCTTTTTTTGTCTTTCACCTACTACCGTCCGGTAGGCTGATCTAAATCAGCAAACCGATTCCTCGAGAGCACTTTTAGCCCTGAGGCCATATTGAATCACTTACTCACACTATAGGTTAGTTTGTCACTCACTTGTACGATTGAGAGGGAAACGAAGCGAAACGAATGGAGGAGGAAAAGCGCGGGAGAGAAGTAAGCTACCAACTTTGAGAGAGCAGAAAAAACAATCGAAATCGATGTTGACGGCTCGAAGTACAGTCGGTCACTCCAATGCTTATATTTTATTGCACAGTAGTGTCTTTTTTTTTACGCACAGGTGGACAACTGTACTGCATGTGATTTATTAATTTATTCATAGTAAACTCCATTATTGGTCCATCATACTATCCTTATTACATGTCGGGGTGAAGACTTTCCTGGTAACCTTTCTCACAACTAACCATTCTCCTGACTCTTTCGATTATCAACGAAAGTAAAATTTTTGCGGCCATTCTGAGTTGATCAAAAATTGCATCCCCTCTCACTATGTACAAAATGATAAAAAGAAGAACACATCTGAATATATTTTTAAATTCTATGCAACTCATTTAAAGTATTCATATAAACAACACATACACACGATAGCATTCTTTTTGAATACTTGTTCAGGTGCATTTGAATGGGACTCGTATTCCGTCTACAATACTTTCCCACACAATTGCAAGGTCATCAATTGCAATGATGTTATAAATAGATGGTAAGAACAAATTATGTTTAGATTTAAGTTTGACTTCAATAAAGAGACGTGTGTCTCACTAAAGTGGAAAAATTGTTTTTTTTTTTTTTTTAAATATTTAACGAATAAAATTGTTTACTGGTGCCCAAGCAGGGACATCGCGAATGTAAAAGTAAACGCGATTAAAGGAGCAGTTTAAAAGTGAACTCACGTGATAATGAAAGTGAAAGTGTACCGCAGTAGGCTATTACAACAGAGCCTACGAAATAAGCCAAAAAGGAACAATACACCCCTTCCGAAGCGCATTGTATAAAATTTGAGTGAACCACCAAAGGCGACTTTCAATAGAAGACCTCTACGAAGGAGCCAACGAGGAAGAACTCATCTTTTGATAACATTCACCAACTCTCCAGCATCCCAACCTACCCAGAAGAGACAGGATATATGTCATAATCTTAATGTAAGTCAATTACTTGAATCTCAAAATCTTATAAGCTTTAGAACCTAAAGAAATTTAACAAAGACACAGAAAAAGCAATTATTTCTTGTGAACATATTTTAAATTGTAGTAAATTTTAGTAAGTCAATTACTTGAATCTCAACATCTTATAAGCTTTAGAACCTAAAGAAATTTCACAAAGACACAGAAAAAGCAATTATTTCTTGTGAACATATTTTAAATTGTAGTAATTTTTAGTAAGTCCATTACTGGAATCTCAAAATCGAATGACCCTTAGATCCTAAAGAAATTTAGCAAAGAAACAAAGAAGCAATTATTTTTTGTGAACATATTTTAATAAAATCGAACAGTCGTAACTGCAAGAATTCAATTCAGTAATATAGGTTTAAGTAACCAAATTATTATCATCTAGCATATAAATTTTTTTCAAAGCTATTATTGATATAGTAATATAGTTTCGGGTGCATATCATACTGTCAAACAAAATTATATCCTAAATTTCCCTCATACCTAACGAAGGTAATTTCATAACTGCAAAAACATAAACAATTATTATCTCGCAAAATGGAAGAACTTCAAAGAGCTGTTGTCCATCTTACTGGTGAAATGAATGCCCAATGGAGTCAAGGACCTTCAGACATTTGATGGCAATCCAATCTAATATATTCCCTGGATCCACAACGTGGAAAACATATTAAAAGACTATTCTGCAAAGTATCAGGCAAAAAATTAGAGGTGGGGCTGATGCCGCCATAGTTTCGTATAATATATTCGATGACGATTGGGCTTCGATCAAGAAATGTCTATCCTTGCACTATGCGGATAAAAAAGACATCCGCTCCCTTGAGCATCAACTCAACACCTTATCCCAGGGCAACTCAAATATTGATGAATTCTACGCTTCTGTGAATCATCTATTTCACTGATCATTAATAAAATAAAAACGGAGGTATACAGTCCTGAAACCATTCAAGCTCTTGTAGATAATTACAGGAATCGAGCTCTTGATGTGTTCATCAGAGGATTAAATGGGGAACTGTCGAAAATGACATGCCATAACCACTCCGGTAAACCAGATCTTATCCCGAAACGCCACAATAAAGGAACATTGTCTATAACATCCATCATTACCAACATCGTACGAACCAACCCCAACAACCGAGGCCGCAAAGGGCCGATATTGCTCCTCCACGACCGACTCAGCCTAAGCCCCCAGTTCCTATGCAAATGTCTGTCCAGACTCGACAAGCTAACTATATAAACATACCTGCTATACCAGCGCAGCTCGGTCATTACCAACAAATGTATAACGAACAATCCCGAAACAACTCAGATAATTACTACCCTCAGAAAAAGCAAAGGCTGTTTAATATTCAGACTCAGGATGAAGAAGAATATCTTGAAAACCTTGAGCAAGATCTTACCCAGGAAGATCACTATGAATCTCAACCAGAGGAACCAGAGATGGAGCTTTCTGAGTTAAATTTTATGATAGACGCCTGTCTAGCATACAATACGTAAAGTATGTCACTAAAGCGGGCTGCACCCTAAAGTTTGTGGTAGATACGGACTTTGTGAAACCAGAACTAGCAACCAATGCACGTTTGACTCAGACACCCTTTACCATCCAATCAGCCAGAGGAGAAATTCGTATTGATAAAAAATTAGCGGGAAGTTTTTTGAAAGTATCGGAAACAAAACTGTTATAGACTTCTTCGTTCTTCCAGGACTTAGTACATTTGACGGTATCATTGGTGATGACACCCTCAAGCAGATGGAAGCTATCATAGATATAAAGAACAACTTCCTAATAATAAAACCAGGAATAAAGATACCGCTGGAGGAGAAAAAGACAGCCCAGGTAAACAATATGGGGTTAAAACATAATCAACTTGCCATTCAAACAAAGCAACATCTTCAAGATATTATTAATAGACACTAGGGAGTCTTCGGACCAATAAGTGATGAACAAATAATCGACACCAACATTAGAGCAGAGATAAGAACCACAACGGAAGAACCTGTATATACGAAATCGTATCCCTACCCGGTACATCTAAGACAGGAAGTCGACACCCAGATACAGAAGCTTTTAGAGGACGGAATTATACGACCCTCGAATAGACCGTATAATTCCCCACTATGGATAGTGCCGAAAAAATCGGATGGCACAGGAGAAAAGAAATACCGACTCGTAATAGACTTCAAAAGACTTAACGCCGTGACTATTTCTGACACATATCCCATACTCGATATCAACAATACAATAGCCAGCCTAGGAAAATCTCAATTCTTTACAACCTTGGATCTTACTTCAGGATTCCATCAAATTAAAATGAAGGAGACAGATATTCCCAAAACCGCGTTCTCGACAATGAACGGAAAATTCGAATATACAAGGCTTCCCTTCGGGCTGAAGAACGCCCCGTCTATTTTTCAGAGGACAATAGATGATGTATTAAAGGCATATATAGGGAAAATATGCTATGTATATATTGATGATATCATCATATTCGGTAGAAGCGAAAAGGAACATCTTAATCAATCTTAAGGTGAATCTCAACAAGACATAGTTTTTGAAACAAGAAACGGAATTTTTAGGGTATCTCGTTACAACAAAGAGTAAAAGACCAGACCCAAAGAAGGTAGAAGCGATTCGGAAAATAAAGCCACCTGAAAATCTAAAGGAACTCAAGGGGTTCCTGGGCCTTATCTCATATTATAGAAGATTTATAAAAGACTTTGTGAGAATTGCAAAGCCTTTAGCAAATCTCACGAGAGGGGAGAGAGCACAAGTAAAAGCCAGCCAATCAAGAAAAATTAAAACAAGATTGGAATCAGCAGAATTAAAAGCATTTAATAACCTTAAAGAGCTCTTGATGTCATCAGAAGTCTTAGCATTTCCAGACTTTGAAAAGCCCTTCGTTCTTACCACGTATGCGTCCAACATGGCTATTGAAGTCGTGGTAAAGATAGACCGATGACATACATTTCACGATCACTTAGTAAGGCCGAAGAGAATTACGCCACTAATGAGAGAGAAATGTTGGCGATAGTATGGGCCCTCGATAATCTAAGGAAATACTTGTACGGTGCGAGCAAAATAAAAATTCTGACGACGCTAAATGAAAACGATGGAAGGCCAGGATTGAAGAGTATAATTATGAACTCATTTATAACCCGGGAAAAACAAATGTAGTTGCGGATGCCCTATCTCGGCTCAAAACAGAAGCCAACACCTTAACGTCAGACTCACAAACCATACACAGTACTGAAGAAGACAGCACAGATTTGATTCGTTACCGCGATGTGCCGTTAACTGTTTTTAGGAACCAGTTAGTCATCTCTCAAGGACGAGAGTTATTTGCCCATGAAGAACCGCATCCGACTTTAAATAGAGACTCTCAAAGAGATGCTCAATCCTAATATAATCAACGGCATAAAAATACCAGAACTCTATATCCCCCTCCTGAATAAAATATATAAGGAAAACTTCAGCAAATTCAAAATCCGTATAACCCAGAGAATAGTAGAAGACTTACGTAACGAAGGGAATAAAATGAGAATCATTCAAGAAGAACATAACAGAGCGCATCGCAACGAGCGGGAAAATAAGGAAAAAATCTTGGAAAAATATTATTTTCTAAAAATGAATAAGCTCGTGAAACAGATCACAAGGGCCTCCGAGATATTCAAAACTAGTAAGTATGATAGACATCTTTTGAGACCTGAGCTCCAGGAAACTCTCAATCCCACCTTTCCCACGGAGATTCTACATATGGATATCTTCGAGCTTGACCGGGAAAAGTTCATAACATGCGTAGATAAGTTCTCGAAGTTCACAACATTCTTCCACATAAAAGAGAAATCGGCTCTTTACTTAAGGAAAAAAATATTTAAAATTCTGCACTATTTTTCCGTGTCCCAAGTTATTGTAACAGACAACGAAGGCAGCTTTTAAAGCCCAATAATTTCCAATTATATCAAATCTCTTGACGTTAAAATCTATTTGACCCTATCACAGAAAAGTGAAGTAAATGGGACGGTGGAAAGAGTCTACTCTACAATTTTGGAAATATCTAGGTGTCTGCGAAAAGAGTATTCTGATTTCACGATGAGAGAAATCATAGAAATCGAAGTGGATCGCTATAATAATACTATACAATATATATAGTATATATTAATACTATACAAATACTGATAAAAAAAATCCCAGTGATATTTTCTTCGGAAGGAGTCAACTGATCAATTATCAATACCTTGTTGATTTCCAAGCAAAGGTTAACGAAGATCTTTGCCGACCTTATTAAAAGAAATCAAAGACGAAAAAATAGCAGAGAGAACCGTAAAGGATATATTCCAAAAAAGTACGAACCAGGAGGAACTATTTACGCAGCAGTTAAAGGCCGCGACGGCAATCAAAAGCCCTTGTACACAAAAGAAAAGGTGCTTAAGGACAACAAAGTTACGGTATTAACCGAATCTGGAAAAAAGATCCACAGACCCCAAATCAAAAATACTTCTCAAAAAAAACCCTTTTTATTTCAGGATGATACTACGTTTGGCGCTCGGAACAATTAGCATATACGAATACAACACACCTATAGTGACATTAAAGTTGAGAAATGGCAAGATAACCAGTGGAACATTTAGAATGGTGCACATGATTAATCTGACAACATACGTAGATATAGTCAGCAACCTTACTCCCATGATAACGAATCAAATAGATAAGACCAGTATTTTACGTCCACAATTGATCCATCAGCTCGAATACTTTGACCAATTGTTAGTCAGGCTGCGTTATAAGAACACAAGAAACCGAAGATTTCTTTCGCATTCCCGATGCGACGGATTGGGATGGATTACTAAAAAGCCAAAATGCCATAATAGACAACAACAACCAATTCATGGTTAATGAACGCTTAACATCAATTACTAAAGAGATTTCGGAAGGTATCGGCCAAAAAAGGGATCATTTACGCCAACCTTATAAATAAAGAGGAAATTCTGGACGTGCTTTCGCAGATGAAAACTCTCCCGTATGACAATGAGATAGAGGCTATAGAATACGCGGAACCACTCTTGCTGTACGTCGTGTCTTTACCCAAAACTGGACCAAAGGAATTACTTTATAATTCAAACCTGACGATGACCCTATATATATATATAATATATATATTTTTAGTGGAGGAAAAAATGTTCCATTCTTCTTTTTTTTTTTTTTTAGTTTGATGATAGGATAAGGGTAGGTTCGGCCTGCTTTTGTTTATCTGAAATGAGGCACATTTTCGAACGTATTCAGCTATGTCAGCAGCCATTGTGGGCCAGGAGTATTTGGATTTGATTCTTCTTAATGTTCGAGTGGTTCCTTGGTGTCCCCCCAAAGGTGAATCGTGATATTCAATGTGCGATTTATGTATAATTTGTAGGGTCTGTTACTACTATCCTGTCGTCCGTATACCATAAACAGCGATGGTTATATTCAGAGTTTGAATGGTTTTTTCAAGAAGGTCTCTGATGATTAGTTCTATATTGCGGAAAGAGAAAATCCTATAGAAAATCCTTTGTAAATGTTTCTTTGATGTCGTTCAGACAAGACGTCACAATCTTTTCGTCAGACTGACTTCTGATCGGTATTGGGAGGTTAACAACATGAATAGGTACTTGTTTATGCAGTGCTAGCGTAGTGATTTTCCCTGCTTGGGGTTTCTTAAACTGAGGAGATTTTGATTTCAGGATCTCCTTGTCAGGTGAGTCTATTAAGGGTAATACTATGACCCTGTATTTGGCTAGTTTGACCGCGAAAGTTGATCCCGTTTGTCTGTGCAGGACGATACTGGAAAGAACTTGGATAGGCATCCTAGAAGATGGTAGGTTAAGGCATATAACTTGCGAAGATTCCCCGTTTTTGTTTTGGCGTTGCATTTTATTTCTCGATAGGTAAGCGACCTAATGCGTCTGAATTTGAATTGTTTTCCCCCGCTTGATAAATAATTTGATACTCGTTTTCGACGAGTAAATTTCTCCAGCGCGCCAGACTTGACGTTGGATCTTTCAGATTCATAAGCCACTGCAAGGTCGGAATTGTTTGACAGCGTGTACTATCGCCTATAATTCCTTTTCCGTAGTACTGTACCGAGTTTCGGTGTCGTTCAATGTTAGGCTGGGGAAGCAAATTGGTTTGTCTTTGCCGACTATTCCTTGTGATAGGATGACACCTAATCTAATATCACTGGCATCCGTGGTTACTATGAAGTCTTCCTTGAAAACTTGATAAGAGAGGATAGGAGGTTCTATGAATTTATTCCAATCCTTATGCTTTGTCGCATAATGCATCCCATTCAAAATCGACATTCTTTTTCAATAATTTAGTTAATGGTTTTGCCATTGTAGAAAAATTTTGGATGAATCACCTGTAGTAACCTACGAACCCTAAAAACGATTTTATTCCCTCCACATGCTTAGGTATAGGGAGTGCTTTTGCCGCACAAATTTTTTCGAAATCTGTTTTAAGGTCATGTTCTGAAATGATATGACCCAAATACATTAATTCATTCTTTAAAAAATTACATTTGCTGAGCTGCCGTTTTAGATTACTTTGACGTAACCGATTAAAGACTCGAAGTAGTTTGGCGTTGTAATCTTTTAAATCGTAGCCGTACAAAACGATGTCGTCAACATACACGAAACAGTCGAACCCTTGTAGACCCATCAGTACTCTATTCATCAGACGTTGAAAGGTTGCTGGGGAATTTCTCAAACCAAATGGCATACGATTGTACTCGTAATGTCCATAAGGGGTACTGAAAGCCTATCTCCTTCATTCATACGGATTTGATGAAATCCGTTTGCCAAATCCAGGGTGTTAAAATATTTTGACCTGCCAATTCTGTCCAGTAGTTATATTGGTCAGTTATGATTCTATAACTTAAAACTTCTGTACACGAGAGTTTGTCGCCTTCAAGAAAGAATAAGTCATTAAATAATTTTTCTTCCCGGTTGCAATGATCCATGTCTATGACTGACTTGAGTTTGTCCAGTTTGACCTTGTCGTTGGGTGTATCAGTTACCAAGGTGTCCCACTCGATATTAATGTCTTCTGTGTTTACAACTTGTTCCTTGTCTAAGGCATTCATCATTAGAACTTTGACGTTCCCATTGTTGGTTCGGGTCAGGCTCTCGCCTAGATAAATGCCTGAAAGAACTTGCTTTTTACGAATAAATACGTCTCTTTGGTTTATATTATTGAAAGGAATTTTTATTATTTGTTGAGACCGGGGTTTCAGCCTTTTTGTTCGACTGGTGACCCTGTTTTATTTTATTTTATTGCTTATTATGAGTTTTCTCATCTGCCTCAGTCTTAACTGTTAAGCTCTTCCTTGATTTAGTCTTACTGTATGCTGGGAGATTAGGCCGGGAGTTTTTTCTTATTCTCCTTGGTGCGAACTGCTAAGTGCTCATTCAAATTAGTCTTACTGTTGACCAGGAGCTTCTTTTTATTCTCCTCGGTCCTAACTGCTAAGTGCTCGTTTGACTTAGTCTTACTGTTGGCCGAGGGTGGTTATTCCGTTGTATTGATCAAAGTGGTAACGAAGTATAGAGCAATGTTAACTGTCGCTCGACTTGTCTGAGTACATCTTTAAAGTTACAAAAAAGTTTTGTCAGTGTTAATTAGGGTGTAGTACTCTTGGAGAATAGGACAGCAACATTACGACTGGCGTTGTCACCGATGACAAAAAGATAAGTAAGAAATCATTTTGTCCACCTATTTTTCTTTTCGGCGCAAATTGTAGTTTGATAATCGACTTAATTAATCTTGCCGCTCATGAATGCAATGCTGAGAACTTAAGACACAAATTTATAAACTTAGGATACCAAAAAACTAAAGTCTATGTAGACAATACTAGCGTTCATAAGCTTGTTATAGAAAAGATTCGTGGAACAGGTACAGGTGCTTTTTCTTTCTCACCAAGAGAAACGAGAAGAGCGACAATTCTCTTGAAAGGAATCGACGGCGATACTGATATAAGCGTAATTCAAAAGGCATTAGAAGAAGCTGCTCCTAATCTCAAAATGAATAATATCACTCTATTTGTCACAGCTAAAACTAAAGAGCAAGGTGTAAAGCTAAACATTTTTGTAGTTAAATTAGATGTAGGGGAAAGCACTAAAGACTTAACTAGCATAAAATATCTTCTTCACCTTCTGAGGTATGCGTTAGTTCATTTAAAGCATTAAAAGAACGAAACCAACAAGTTCCTATTACAAAATGTGCCAATTGCAATTTGGAGGGCCACGCAGCAAGCTCTTCCAGCTGTGAATACTACAAGCGGTACAAGGAAAAGAAAATAATGTTAGCCCAAAATTCTAGATTTGTTGCGAATACAGCAAGAATTGAAGTGAATGACATGGTAAGCAATTTAACAATAAATAATATGTCGTTTGCCGATATGGTCAGGAACGCAAACAAACCTATCCAGCGAAAAGCTTACCAAGCTACAGCTGTTGAAAATACTCACCCATCTTCCAGCACAAATTTAAACGACTTTCTTAACCAAGCCAAAAATCTCTTTAATATATCGTTTAAAGAACTTTTGTTTAAAATCAGGCAATTTTGGCCTAACTATCAAAAACTGCAGAGTAAAGAAGAAGGGATGTTTGCGTATCTTGACTTTGTCGCTTCAATTGTTACATAATGGGCTCAAACACAGATCTTAAAATGATCTCTATATATACAAACTCCATAATCTCACATAATAAAAGAATTTCACTCCTTCGAACTCTTCAAAGCAAAAAACCCCAAATCTGTTTCATATCTGAAACAAGACTATACACCAAACTAAAACCTTCCTTTGAAGGTTACAACATAATAAGAAACGACGCTGGTAGGGGAACAGCCATCGTTACTGAAGAAAAGTTTAAAGTTAATAAAGTATCCTTCCACAGTGATACCTTCTCAGCTTGCCTAGGTGTATAAGTATGACAGAACAATAATCGGGCCACGAAACGAATACTTCTTGGAAGTATTTATATTCCATCAGCGGCAGGTCAGTCTCTTTCGAGCGAGTTAGATAGGCTACTCGGCATTGCAAGCTCATATGACGCAGTGATATTAGGGGGTGATTTTAATTCTCAACATCCTGACTGGGGTGATGTTGTGACTAATCCTAATGGTAACGTAATACAAAGGTGGTTTTACAACGAATCATATCTTACTCTAGACCTAATTTCGCTGAACAGTCCAACTTTTCCTGGATCTTTATCCGTATTAGACTTTTTCTTCCTGTCAAATTCATTAAACACAGGAAATAACACTTTTTGTAAAACATTTCCTTTCGATTCTGACCATTTTGGTGTAGAAACTAATATAAAAAATTTTCAATGTTTTCCCTAGAAGGTACTACCACTTACACTTGTTTTCAAAATACGAACTGGGATTATTTTAGAATAGAACTACACAGTAGCCTTTCCAGAATGAATCTTCCAGTAAGTACAAATATTTCCAATACTAAAATTGACGATCTTGTTCAAGAGGTAAGCAATAAAATAAATTCAAGTGTAGAAAACCATTCAATTACTAAAATCAGTAAAAACCTAATATACAAAAACATTTCACTTTTGACTAAAAATCTTATGAAAATTCAAAGCAAAGCAAATAAACAATTATATTCGAATGCAACAATATATAGAGAAAATAATATTGAACCTCTTTGCGTATATATGGTTAAATTATTGGAAAACAAATTACATTCTACCTCCAATAACCCCAACCCAATTATAAAAAATATATGGGACAGAAATATCAACGAAAGTGTGCTAGATAACAATTTTTACCTTTCCCCTATTAATATATTGAATTTAAGATCACAATCATTATTTGAACCATCGTCCAGCTCCAACTTAAAACTTCCATTTTATGAAAAAGCAAATTCAATGAATTTAAACCAAAAGTTAACCAAATGCATGCCATCTTGTATCCAAAAATACAACATAGATTTTTGTTTTCCATTAATAATCGATTTGATATTCCAGCTTATTCATAATAATACATTCTTCTTGTTATTATATAAACATAATTATATATTGGGTCTATAACTTAATTCGTGCGGTTTGCTAAGAGATGGCGTAACTTGTATTATTGTTATTATTCCATTGGAACATGCGTTGGAAAGATACTGTCATTGTACGTCATTTCAGTATATGTCATTCATTTGAAGCGTAAGCAACAATATTTTTTTTTCACTCAAATATGTCGAACTTTGTGCCTGAAAAAGTGTTTTCGCGGGGAGTTTTTCTTCATTACTTTAATATAAAGAAAACTGTTGCCGAAAGTCATCGTATTTCGGTGGAAGCTTATAGTGAACATGAGAGAACATGAGAGAACGTGCCAAAAGTGGTTTGCACGATTTAAAAGTGGTGATTTTGGCTTGGAAGACGATGAACGTCCTGGGCAGCCAAAAAAGTTTGAAGGTAAAAAACTGGAAGCATTACTCTATTAAAATTGTTGCCAAACACAAGAAGAGCTCGCAGAATCTTTGGGTGTCTCTCAAGCAGCCATTTGAAAACGTTTAAGAGCAGCTGGATATATTTAAAAGCAAGGAAATTGGGTTCCACATGAACTCAAGCCGAGAGACGCCGAAAGGCGGTTGTGCTTTTCCGAAATGCTGCTGGCCACAAAAAGCAGTAATTTTTGCATCGGATTGTTACTGGTGATGAAAAATGGATCCATTACGATAACCCCAAGCGCAAAAAATCGTATGTGAAACCCGGCCAACCAGCCAAATCAACGGCAAAGCTGAATATCCATGGCGCGAAGGTAATGCTCTGTATTTGGTGGGATCAGATGGGTGTGCTGTATTATGAGCTGCTAAAAATGGGTGAAACCATCAATAGACAACGCTACCGAAAATAATTAATCCGTTTGAAGAGAGCAGTAGCCGGAAAACGCCGGGAATATGCGACCAGACACGAGGCAATAATTTTCCATCATAATAACGCTTGCTTTTCCGGTTAAGAACTATTTGGAAAACAGTAGATGGGAAGTCTTACCCCAACCGCTTTATAGACCAGTCCTTGCCCCTTCTGACTACCATTTGTTCCTTTCGATGCAGAACGCTCTCATTGAAATACGGTTCACATCAGAGCAGAATATCAAAAATTGGCTTGATTCTGCTCAAAGAGAAAGAGTGCGAAGAGCTCACATTCGTAGGGGTCAAGCCGTTCACCACAGCCAGAGCCAAAAGGGAGAAACGGAAACTACCGTTCTTCCTGGTTCAACTAACTCCGGATAGCAAATTGGATGGTCTAAGGAGTATTAAAGTCCTAGACTACCAGGTTGTACACTGGGAAAAATTAAAGAGGAGTGAAAACATTTTACAATGTGTTCGCTGCCAAAGGTTCGGGCACGCCGCGTCGAACTGCGAAATGCAGCCTCGATGCGTGAAGTGTGGAGAGAACCACAAGTCAGAGGAATGCGCTCTAGGTAAGGATGGAGCGTCAGAAAAAAGCCAACTCTCTTGTACTCTCTTGTGCTTGTAAAAAGAGTAAATCTGGCTCGACAGCAGAAGGTGGAAGTTAAACGTCCACCCGTGCAAATACAAACACCAGCCGTCACTCCCCAAGTTACCTACGCCCAAATGGCGGCAGGTAGGGGAACTACGGTACAACAAGCAAAGGTAGCTTCTCAGGCCCCAGCGCCTAAAGCACCAGAACCTGTACCTGACATGCTGGCTATCTTGCTTTCTATTCAGGGCAGATGGCTCAGCTTCAGCGTCAAATACAGGAACAGGCGACGCGAGTAAATCAAATATACACGCTGCTGCCGGGCCTAGCGCACTTCCAGTCGTAATGGGTACGTACATGGCGGAGTAAACCCTGAAGGTCCTTGCAGTGAATGTTAATTCACTAATTAGGTTAGAACGAAGAGCCACACTATTTAAGTTACTTAAAGACCAAGCCCCTAATGTGCTTTTGGTAAGCGAAACTAAGCTTACTAAAAGACACAAAATGAGGCACAGAAGATATAAAATATTACGAAGAAACCGACCCAACTCCATTCAAGGAGGAGGTGTTGCAATCTTTGTAAGAAAATGACTGCATTCCAAAAGAGTGTACAGTCGTGTAGTACGTAGGTTTCAGGTGCTGGAAGCATTCGTCATGTACATCCCTCTCCGTAGTGGAAAGCGGCTGTACATGGTGTCTGTCTATGCACCTAAGTCTACTCAATCCACCTTATTCATCTCAGAGCTCGAGACACTTTTTCGATTCCTGAGGCTGGAATTGGAAGACAACTATTTTACTATCTCGGGCTTGAGGCGACAGATAGTACGGGTCATATTTGGATCTTCTGCTGTTCGACTCACGAATACAACTGACCTGCACTAACCAACAAATTACAAACTGTCTACGCACTTTCGTGTATGACAGTGACCATTGCGGTTTCAGCACCGAAATAACTATTCCCAACGAAACTGCGGAATTGAAAGAGTTTGTTCAAAAGGCATTCCTACAATTATAGTAGGATACGTTGGACATACTTCTCCAGAATACTGACAAGGGCACTCTCCTCGAATTCGCTCTACCCGCCGTCTAACAGAAATCTGTCAAATGAGGAGATTGACGGATATCTTAAACTAATGGACGAGACAATTAAACGAACTATGGACAAAACGATACCTCGGTATCAATACACAGACAACGAAGACATATTCCGCAACGCAACCATTGACGCACTGCACCGACATAAAAGTAGACTACTGTCAAGACTGCTGACAGACATAACCCGGAGATCATGACATTGAAATCGTCGATTAAAAACCTCCAGATATTAATAAAGGAAAATTACAGAAATTCTGTAAGTTTGTATTGGAACAATAAAACTCGGGATGTAAACACCAGCAACCCGAATATGTTCCCGCAAATAAATAAAATATTCCGGAGAAATAATCAAAACGACCTTCCATGTCTCAAAATCGCCCGAACAACGAACAACGAACAAATACTTGTAGCAGCGGGTATCGATCCAAATGAGGCAGTTGATGATGACAACTTCTTTGTGATCTAGGATCCGCAGGAGAAGGTAGAGGCTATAGGAGCGACTTTTCAGGAAAGTGTACAAGGCGAATGACATCATTGGCCCGAGCCACGACCTAGAGAGTCGAGTCCTTGTGCACAATTTCTGCCTTTAAAATGAAATTGTAAATTAGCGATTCGAGAGCTCCGGTTTCACCCAGTTCAGTGACGAGAACATGGCAAATAATGTCATCACCAACGAAAGGGTATTACCACCGTTTATTTCGAAGGAATAGCTTCAAACGATCTTCGAATCACTTAGAAGTAAGAAATCAGTGGGAACCGATGAAATACCGAACATTGTGCTTTGACATCTCCCACTAGAAGCGGTGGACATTTATACCACCCTGTTTAATAATGCAATGAATAATGCATATTATCCAGCGCATTGGAAAACTACAGTGGTACATCCCATTCCCAAAAGGAAAAAAGATACTTCCAATCCGGCGAATCTCCGCTCGATCAGTCTTCTTCCAAACATCAATAAGGTTTTCGAGAAGGTGATCAATAGAGTAATGACTAAGTGGGTTGAGGACAAACATATAGTTCCGGACATGATATCATTCATGCTGCGTCTAAACTGGTTTCTGATATCCAATGGGACAAAGGCAAGTAACAGTGCACTGGTGCCTGTCTGATTGACTTGGAAAGGGCCTTCGATACCGTATGGTTAGAGGGACACTTCTTCAAGCTTCACAGGTTGGGCATTAGTAAACCACTGCTGTATATTCTTTTTGATATGCTATCCAGTAGACAGTTCATTGTGAAGAATGGCGATGTGACTTCTGCTGGAACATTTAACATTAAAAACGGTGTGCAACAAGGTGCGGTAAATTCGCCGATCCTGTTCAACATTTACACAAGTGATCTGATAGGTTCACTTCACCATGCCATAGCGTACGCAGACGACTTAATCGCGTACAGTTCGGGTCGAAAGATTGAGGTCGTTAATATACTTTTGCAACGTGACTTCCACAAAATTAAGCGATATTGCGTAGACTGGAAGTTGAAAATTAAAAAATTAATTTCTTTTAATTAAATTAAAAGAAGTCGGAAACCATTATGTTTAGGACAACTTTGTCTGGGGCCTCTAGGGATACCCTAAAGAATTGGCGAAAGTTCTCTATCGTAGGACAACTTGGACAGCCACTTGCTTGTCGAAATGTAGTCAGATACCTTAGGATCTGGCTAGATCAATATCTGTATTTTAACAAACATATAAATGTTGCTCTGGCCAGAGCCAAAGGTGCTTTTGCCCTTACAAAGAGACTGTTTTATAACAGCCAACTCGATGCGAGGGTGAAGGTGATCTGTTACATGGCCCTTATCCAGCCCATGCTCGTATTTGGATGTCCTGTGTGGTTCAACGTGAGAGCAAGTTTATTGGAAAAGATTCGGGTGTTTGAGAGGGCTTGTCTTGGACTTGTCTTCGCTTATACAGAACACCAGCATCTAAGTACATAAAATTCTATCGTAATGAGGTCTTGTACAATAGGGCGAACCTTATAAGAGTGGACAATTTCGTCATTAAATTGACTCGAAGGCATATTGCAAGAGCAATTACCTCATCGAACAACCTGATCTCCGGGGCTTACTACCCTAATTATATGTATCACGAGAGTGTTCGCTTTAACGGCTTTATTCCTCCAGATGCATTTCTCTACCTAGATAGTAAGGGTCTGATCCAGGACAGATTAGCGGTGCCACTAATCTTCCACGTTGCTCGAACAGCTGCGGACAGGCGACTCAACTACGACAGAGACGTCGCACACGGCAGTGCGGAGCGTCTCCGGTTCAGTAGGGCGGTAGGAAGTCGCGACCTGAGGGATGTTTCTCAGCAGCACCAACAATTTTGGTGGCTTTTTGAGGGAGAGGATGCTTCGTCGTCGAATTCCTCCAATACTTGGTAGCTTCATGTGAAGCAAAGTGGGTCGCCTAATTTTTTTTAGCCATGGCCGGCTTACATAGTTTTAAGTAGGATTAAGGTAGATTTAAGAAAAAAAATAAATAAATAAAAACCAAAAAAAATTAAAAAAAATAGAAAATGAAAAAAAGAGCATATATATATACATATATTTGTATGTTAAGTATGTATATATTTTGTATATATATATATATAGATACCTATGTGTATGTATGTGTTAGATGTAGGTTAAGTAGATTAAGATTTAATTTTAAGTAGTTTGTAGGATTTTAGTTTTATGTTTTATAATAAAATAAAAAAAGTCAGGTTACTAAGTTTTTTTTTTTTGTAAAAAATGTTTTCTTAGTTTTAATTATAATGAATAGAAATAGTATACTATGGTAGTAAGATACGTCGAAAGACATAATTTAAGCGTTAGGTTTAACTTAGAGTGCTCGCATGGGGCCAGTAAGTTAGAATAAGATAATTTTAAGTTAATTAAGCTAATTTTTAAGCATTTTTTTGTCTAGCAAGTAAGAGTAAATTAAGTCATACAATAAAAATGCATACAAACTGAAAAAAAAAAACTGTTATCCAATTAATATTGATAAGCGGCTGAACCCACATACGGCGTGGAAATGCTCTTATGTAGACCATGATAATAGGGCTGTTGTGATTGGGTGTGTAGACCACTCGATTAGCCGTAACATGGCTGTGATGATGTTTTCGAAAAATTCGTATCGGTTTGATACGTACTCGTTTGCATCTATGTTGGTGTTCTCGCAACTGGCAAAGTGATGGACAGGAACACTGGCACTGATGTTATTCTTTTTTCTAAGATACAAAGTGGGTGTTTTTAAAGCCCAATTATTCGTACTAGTTTAATTGTCCTGCTGCGGCCAGATCTGCAGTTCAGATGGTTGTTGCAGTTGATGCTGTTAGAATTAATTTGTGTGCTTTGTTCGAAAATTAAGTACGGCTGCTGCCTTGTTGTAGGAATGTGTGCGAACGCTTATTGTTGTTGATACACTATTATGACCAGACGTAGTAAGAGCTAACGGCGACGAAGTTGAGGTACGTAGGTGCTCGGATATTGAATACCATTTTATATTTGAATAATTTATGAATTTACTTAAACTAAGCTTAGAACTAAACTAATGTAACAAATTTAATATTTTAATTTAAATGTAACCAAATAAACATAACGTAAGCCTAGGATCGTAATACGAATGTATTGTATGACACTTTAAAAGTGGAAAATGGATATAATTTCCGGAAGAATAAATTATTCTCTTTGCTGTAACATCAAGAAGGAAAGACATGTTGTATTCAAACCACATTTTTCGACCCTTATTTTAACCTACACGTAGTTAACGCAAAGGTTAACCTTAGAAACCCCAACAGTAGGGGTCTACGCGATGTAGCAATAACAGCAATTTTTAATACCCGCCTAAAGGCTGATGACTGTGGTTGAATATTTGCTATATTAGCACTTGTTGCTGACGATGTTTAAGAAGCTGTTCTTGTCATTAGTACTGATGCTGATGATCTACGACGACGACGACGACGTAGATGATGAAGGTGTAATATTGGTATACCGCTTCGTCTTCGATGAGCTATTAATCACTGACAGAGGAGCTGGTAGAGCTAGAATTGCCCAATAGTATTGTCTATGATGTGTAATGACCAGTACCCTGCAACATTTCGACTTAACGCATGAGAGCTTTATTGGTGAACGCACAATTAAAATTTGCGGCTTCTTCTTCAACAAGATTGATAAATTCTAGACCATTTTCTTAATTCCGCTGCCGAATTCTTTACTGTTTTCTAATTTTACGGATTCCATCTGGACCAGTTTTTTTTTGCTGCTAGTAGTCTAATACATATATGTAAGCGCAGCCATATGGTCCTGAAAACCGAACCGAAGAACGCCCCACTGTCTACGCTTAGCAAACAATTCATGTTTGGCATGCCGCGGAATCCAAAGGAGTCAAACATCGATCCACGTTCCATAAAGATGTTGCTATTTTTGAAACCAATGTCGAATGGCGTGAGCACGTTGACTGGATCAGGCATGATCATACTGTATATTTATGGAGTTCATGTGATGTCCCATGAAACCTTCATCGTCGAAATCATCTAGCAAAGCACTAAATAGCGATAGATTTGTGTGGTCTTTCTTGGTAAAGTTTTGAAAATTTTCTACAACTTCTTTTTTTTTTTCTATGATGGAAGAAGGACGGCCAACTTTTTTTTTTAAAGGTGAACAAAGCCGCGGGCGGAGGCTGGTAAGGAATGTTATGTTCGGAGATTGAGCATTTGTTTTTGAACGAATCTACCAATTGAGGGATTCCTTATTTCCATCTATAATGTATCGTAAAATAGAGCAGATATTGTTCATGTTATGGTGCAGGGACTTCATGTCCATCAGACGCGGTCACTTCATCTAAATTTCAAAACCGTTGGAATAAAAAATTGTTATCTACAATATATTATATGTATATACAATTAAAATTTAAAAAAAATTTTTTTTCTTAGATAGTTTATATATTTAAAAGATCTAATAATAATGAGATGTTTAAATAGGTTATTAGATATTGGATTGTTTCGGAAGTAATTTTGTTTTTTCCCAGTAGAGGACTAAATTGTATTTTTTCACAGTCCATTTCACACTTAAGCCGCATTATCATGATATAATTTGATTTAAAAAAACTTCCACTGACTCTACACAGTAGCTTTTGGTTCGTATCCCTTCAAAGTGAAAAGCGGCATTTTCCGCGTATTTTATTTTTTTACTATCGAAAAGGTAAAAAGCTTGTTCAAGCAAGAAAAAAATTATACAAAGTGTATGAAGAAGATGTGTTTATAGAACGCCAGTGCCAAAACTGGTTTGCAAAATTTCGATCCGGCAATTTTGATGTTGGAGATGCCCCATGCTCTGGAAGGCTAGTTGAAGCTGATGAAGACACAATAAAATCATTAAATGGCCCAAACAAATGGATTTTCTACAACAATTTTAAACCCAATAGATCATAGATTAAAAAAGTTGAAGTGGTTCAAAGCACTTCATAAAAATTCAATTCATAAAAAAAGTGATGCATAAAAAAAACGATTTCTTTTAAATCAATTTTGAAGTGTGTTGTCATCAGCTGGACAAATTGAATAATTCACTTAAACAGAAAAAGTCAGAACTGGTCAATAGAAAAGGTGCAGTGTTCCACCAAGGTAATGCGATACCTCATACAATTTTGGCAACTCGCCAAAAGCTTTAACAGCTTGGATGGGATCTACCACTACACCCAACATATTCTCTAGATTTGGCACCTTTTGGTTTTTATTTGTTCCGGTCTCTACAAAAATTTTTAGACAATAAAACCATTACTTTAAATGAAGAGATCAAAAATCACCTGGATCCTTGTTTTTGTCAGCAAAGACAAAGTTGAATACAAGCTGACAATACGACTGACAATCAACGTCCCATCAAAAGCACTGGACCTAAAAAAAAATAAAAGTTTTTTGCTTTAACCACGTAGATATTCACCAAGAAACATTATTTTCTAAAATTATTGTAAAACTCAAAATGTTAAAAGCGTCAGATATAACGTTTTATTTTTAACAAATAAAAGTATACACCAGATTTTGTTTTGAATGGAATCACTGACTAACTTTAAAAAGTGGTCAGACTAGAAAGCTGGGAAATAGAAGTGAAATTCTCCACAAATCGCTGCACAATTCATATAATTATTCGTTTATTTGGTCTACGTGTCGTTACATAAAGTGTCCATTTTGGATGCAGCCATTAGCCAAGAAGAACTCGCCACCTTTGGATAGGATTCCTGCAGAATTTTTAAAGTACGCCACGGATGGCTTCACAAATGAACTGACTGTGGCCTTCAACAAAATAATTGAAACTAATAGATCTAAAGAATTATCCAGGAGTATCCTTCCCCAACTCGTCCTTTAAAGTTTTTACAAGAATTTTGAAAAACACTGTTTCACATTCGACGGTAGACAACATTTTTGTACCACAAAGTATTGCCGGCCCATTTATTGAATAAACAAAGAAACGAAAAAGGCGTACAGTTCGTTGATTTCAAAGCAGAATTTGATATCATTGATCTCAAAGACTTATTTTACAATCTATCCCATATTGGAGTGTTATATGAACTCGGAAATATGTACGAGGGAAACCGGTCATCTGCTCGGAATGGAATAAATATTCGGATTGGTTTCAAACGAAAACGGGAGTACAGCAAGGATGCACACTCAGTCGGTATCTATTTGCCTTCTGTAAAAAATTGCCAGCGTCTTAATTATGATCCCCTTATATATCATTATATTACAGCAATTACTGATAAACCGACTAGTCACTTTATAAACTTGTTTCGAAGGTTGACGAAAAGCCAAAACATGACGGGATTGCCAATGCTAAGTCTTCGATTTACAGATCAAGATATAGCCACATCCTTACTACTTTTGAAACGATAACAGTTGAAAAGTTGTTTCCATTTCCACGCTTAACATCGCACAGATTTTGCAGCCTAATAATACTAATGGGGGGGAGTAGTGGATGATACACTTAATCGAAAAACCCTATCTTAAAATATTTTCGTAAAAAAACCATTTGTCCAATTTGATGTTATTTTGGCAGACATTATAAGACATATGAAACGATTTAAGTAACCAAAATTTGTAAAAAATTAAAATCAAATACAGTCTGTCTATATACCTATGTGTATATCTAACCATAAAAAATTAAAGCTATACTATTATTATATACCATTAAAATTTGCAATGCAGTGATAATTAATTATTTGTCTATCACTCTGAATACCATAAAATCCAAAATCGTTTCGCTCCTAAAAGCTCTCGTACCATAAAATGCAAATAACCGTTTCAGTTTTTAAAGCTCTCATTGAGCTCCTGGAGTTTATCACTGATATATTGTAAAATGTTTGTAAAATGTTATAGAACTTATTCCTTTCAATTAAGAATTCAATTGCTTTTCTCAACGACCTTTACTTTTCTTTATCTTTTACTTAAACCACTTTATCACTACTTGTAAATGACATCTCAAATTCCACTTTAGAACTGACTTGCATATCTTGAGGAATGCTGATATTTTTACTCCTCTGATATCTTTGGAGAACTTTCTGTATTACCCAGGGTTTCATACATCCTTCCATTTAACTAGAAAATCGTAAACCTTATTTAGTTGTTGATTGTTAGAATGTCGGATCGATTTGAAAGTGTATTAGCTGATGGCAGTGGGGTGATGATTTATAGTACACTGAAGCTGTTAGGAAAGCTAAGCTCAGCGCATGGTATTTCCGACATTTGTTTTTTGTTACAATCGAAACCACACCACGGTTGCTGGTGTAAATTCATTAAATACCGTTCCATTTTTCAATTGTCACTCAGTTACATGTAGGAATAAACATATCCATATTCCAATATACTTCCGTGCAGCGGAAGCATTCAAAGCATTCAATTTTTGAAAGTCTCATAGGTTGTTAATGGGCCCCAGGTTCTACTTAGGTTTTAGAAGGCCTGAATTTTTACTTTTCCATTAAGTCTCCTTTTACGAAGAGCAATGAAATGAGCTCCGATAATATTCTCCCAGCCGTTGCTGCACGACCTGACTTCCTAAAAATTACAATACGTTCATAAGTTGAGATGTTTGTTGGCTCAACACAGTTCTTAAACTGCAGCAAATTTGAAAAATGTAGTTTCGAGAAAGATAAAATGATTGATTTCGTTGTAATAAATAGATAAAAGTCATACAAGAAAAGTTCGCCACTTGAAGACGTTTAAAATATAGTCTTTACAAGGATAAGGGGGAATTTACCGCCGACGTAGCAAATATGATTCTTTTGCAACGATTTTTATCAGAAGTCAAACCCTTGTCCAAGAAAATGCGGAAACAGTAGCCAGAGAATGATCTAAGCCGAAAATTGAGAGGCTGTAAGGGATTTAAAGAAAATAAAGCTGGAAGGCAATACATTATTTGTTGTCATGGACACAGGCGGCGCTATCACAGCAATACTCTAGGACAAGAACGTTGAAATTAATCTTGGTAGGTAGGAGATTAGTCGTTGCGCAGAGTTGCGCAAGTGGCTACTACGTCTTGGGCTTTCCACAGCCGGCGGTAAAAATGTGCTCGTGATGCGTTTAAACGATGTGCCATTCGAGAAACGCACCAACGAGCGGTAATATCGAAGAAGAGGCAACAATATCACAACGAAGGACTCAGCGGGGGACAGAGGAGGACGCCGAAGCAGAATACCAACGAGTGGACGAGCAAGAGAGGGAAGTGAACAGAAGTGTGCAACGGAATCCGAAGATAACGGATGCATCATCGAACGATCGGCTGCTAGTGTAAGTGCAGCATGCTCAGCCAGGGAGAAACGGTTATATGAAAAAGAAATAGAATTATTAAAGAGAGAAAAAGAACTACTGGCAAAAGAAAATGAGCGACTGCGAAGAATGGCGCGAATGAGCGAAACGACACAAAGGCATGCTGACACACACATCCAAATGACCTTCCCCAACCAAATGAGAGTGTGATAAGCCCAAACACACAAACGAGCGAGAGTCAAATGGGTGCAACAACATCTGATCCGCAAAATTTGAGTATGCGGAAAGACATGTTGCCAGAACATGACGGCAGCATAAGTCTTGATGTGTGGCTAGCCCAACTGAAAAGTATTCAGGATGTATACAAACCGGACGAGAACATGATGCGGACACTTATGTTGACAAAAATAAAAGGTAAGGCATTGGAGTGTATGCACTCAAAGCCGAATTTTTTGATCAAAGGAGTGGACGAATTGATGCTACAGATGAAGGAGCTGTTCAGTACAAAGGAACACAAAACGGTATTGCAACGGAAATTCGAAGACAGGAAGTGGCAGACGAATGAGAGTTTTACGGACTACTTTAATGACAAGATCATCCTTTCAAATTGCTTTCAAATCGACGAAGATGAGCTAGTTGAATCGCTACGTCTACAGGCACTCATCCAATGCTATTCTACAAAGGCACAACTACTCCAAGCCTTTTCAAAAATAAAACAACGGAAGCCGCAACGAATGGAAGCCATCCAACGAAAGCGAAGGAATGATACAACAAGGAATGAAATCAGGTGCTACAATTGCAATTGTGTTGGGCACATATCAAACGAGTGTAGAAAGGAAAAATGAGAGAAAGGCGCTTGTCACGTTTGTGCCAGAATGGGACATATAGCAGCAGACTGTTCAGAGCGGAAGAAGCCTAGCAGGAAACCGATATACAGCTTACACCAAAAAGACGAAGCAGATGAATCCGTAAGATTATTTAATTTTATATTTATACATAGAAATTTACATTATAAAATATTACTCGATTCATTACTAGATCCCGGCAGCATAGTCAGGCAGTTCCGACAGCAGTTATTAATTCATATGAAGAAAATGTAAAGTTTCAGGGAATAAATAAAAGTCCGTTAAGAATACTAGGTAAAGTGTGTTGTCAAATTTTATTTGAACTCGATCTACTGGTGGTACCATGAGAAAGGCGAAGATAAGCTTAACTACCGTAGCATTAGAAAAACAAACTAGTGAGGTAAGCACAGACAATTTTGAGGAGTTGCTAAAGATAGATGTAGAAACGGAAGTAAAGCTATTAAAAAAATTGTAGTCTAGATTGGGAGACAAAAGAAAAGTTCAAACGAATTTTCAATGAGAAATATTTGTACTGTAAGCGTCCTGAAAAACCCGAAATGAAATACGAAATGAAGCTAAGGTTGAACGATACAAAACCGTTTTATTGCTACCGGAAAAAACTCTCATATACCGAAAAGGAACAAGTACAATCTATCGTAGACGAATTGCTGCGGGAAGGAATAAACAGTCAAAGCAGATTGGAATACTCGTCGTCTATAGTATTAGTAAAAAGAAAACAGGCCATTTGTGGCTTTGTGTGGACTTCAGGAACTTAAATAAAGTTACCTTAAGAGACAATCAACCGATTCCATTAATCGATGACTTACTTGACGAGTGTTTAGATAAACGAGTGTACACATTATTAGATCTGAAGAGCGCTTCTTACCACATATGAATGAGTGACGAATCGATTTAATATACATCATTTGTGACACCAATGGGACAGTACGAGTGGCTCAGGATGCCATTTGAACTAAAGAATGCTCCATTGGAATTCCAACGTTATATTTCAAATGTTTTTGAAGATTTGATTAAAGAAAAGAAAGTCAAAATCTACAAAGATGATATAATGATAGCGACTAAGACCGTAGAAGAACATTTAGATATACTGAATGAAGTTTTCGATAGGTTAGTGAAGAACAAGTTGGAGTTACGTTTGGCTAAGGTCCAGTATTTAGGATACACCGTATCCAAGGAGGGTATTCAGCCAAATGAAAAGGGCATCGAATCGATAAACAATTTCCCTGTGCCACAGAATGTAAGGGCTGTACATAGTTTTCTAGGACTATGTACCTACTTCAGAAAATTTGTTAAAGGATGTTCAGCGTTAGCACAGCCATTATACAAACTTTTAAAGAAGGATACCATTTTTAAATTTGGCAGTGAAGATATGCAATGCTTCGAAGAACTAGAAGGAAGACTACTGATGGCACCTATTCTGGCAATTTACTGTCTTTGGGATGAGATGGAGCTTCATTGCGACGCGAGCTCCACCGGATTTGGGGCCATATTGATGCAGAAGAAGGCAAATGGGAGGTTCCATCCGGTGTTTTATTTTTCCAAAAGAGCAACAGAATGTGAGTCGAAGTATCACAGCTTCGAGCTAAAAACATTGGCAATTATTTATGCGCTCCAAAGATTCAGGATATATTTAAACGGCATTAGATTCAAGACTGTGACAGACTGTAACTCACTAACATTGACATTTAACAAAAGAGAGGTAAACCAACACAAGTGAAGTAATAAGCTGCCTTAGATCTTATTTTAATTCGTATAGCCGACCGAAGGTGCTGGTGTCAGACAAAGGAAGTGCGTTTACTTTAAAGGATTTCGGAAGCTTCTTGGAAGATAAGAATGTACATCACATAAAGATTGCGACGGCTTCCCCACATGCCAACGGACAAGTGGAAAGGATAAACAGAAGTCTGGCACCCATGATAGCAAAACTGACAGACGCAGGATACGAAAATTCTCTAGATGGGATAGTACCAAGGATAGAATTCGCTATGAACAACACAATACACCGAAGTATAGGCACAACACCGAGTGAATTGCTGTTCAGAGTAAGTCAAAAAGGCGAAGTTATTGATTTTCTGAAGGAGAGTTTAAATGAGCATTACGAGGAGGAAAATGAGAGAGATTTAGAGAAAATACGAAAGAGAGCTGCCAATAAGATGATTAAGTGTCAGGAATATAATAAATCACGAAAGGAGCACTACAGAACGCATAAGGCATATGGGAAAGGAGATTATGTAATGGTGAAGAACTTTATCAGCACCCCAGGTGCTAGTAAGAAGATAGCCCCTAAGTTTAAGGGTCCGTACAAAATTGAAAAGATTTTGCCAAATGATCGGTACATAACGAAGAATGTAGAAGGGTTTCAAGTAAGCCAGATCCCGTATGAAGGAATATGGGAAGCAGCCAACATCAAATCATGGTTACAAACGATAGCAAACGAATCACGTAACTGTAGTAGGACAAAAGGGGGAAATTACAGGTCAGGATGGTCGAGTTGTAGCAAGCCATAGGAGAGAAACTGATAAGAATGTAAGAAATATAAAGTGACAACACTAACTAGTGATTGTAAAGTGGCCACACTAGGAAAAGAGTCTGCCGGTAGGTAGGAGATTAGTCGAAAGTCAAACACTGTAAAATACAGACGCCTATAAGCAACCAAATAAAGAGAGTAAATTATTTTTTTAAAGGATTGTGTTTGTTTTATTCGCGATAAGACTAACGACTAAAGTATCCAAGGAGCCAGCATAATTCCCTGAGTTTCTTGACGGTATCGTTAGGATCGTCGGACGAGACTCAAATTTATATTTTATCCAGATATCCAGATATCCTAAGATCAATGACCCTTAAGATGTTGGAAAACGAAGTCAATGTCTCAAAAGAGCATTCTCTTTAGTCTGTCATATCAAGGACTCGTCCGACAGTCAGACAGTGGAGAACTACGTATCTAGAGTGAAAAAGTATACTGACATCGAGATGGGGATTACCTTTAAAAACGAAGAACTAATTTTCCAGCGATTGGCAACTCTGGAAAAGAGCATTGTCCATGAGCTGTTTGAAGTTTGCAAGTCCGATTGGATTAGCCAATAAGAAGAATGGCACTTAGCGGCATTGTGTGGATTACACCAAGATAAAACGAGAGATAGAAGATAGAAGATAGACAGATAGAAAATAGACAGATAGAGGACCAAGTCGAAAAAATTCAGATATTTTAAATAAATAAGATGAATATATAAATTTCTGTATATATATTTCGGTTAAAATGGATGTATTAAAAAATATTGAACAATGTTACTCAAAAACCATGTTGGAATTTATACCTTATTCCATAATTTAATATTGATGAAACTTAAGGGGACCCGGAACATACCTGCGTAGACCACAAATAAGGCTTTTTTATCCATTTTATAAATATACATATATTATATATATCATTTGGTAAATCAACATGAAAAGACTCACACTACAACAGCATCTCCACATTGTTCAGCTGTATTAAGAAAATCAGCGTTCTGTGAGAAATGTTTTTCGTGCGATTCGAGGAACTTACGGTGTGCATAATCGACCTACTAAAACCACTTTTTTTTTACATTTTATTGGATTTCTTATCTCCTAACTTAGAACTAATAGAGAAAATGCTTATATCTATCTTAACACTAACTATTATTTGACTTAACACTAGCTTACTAACCAACACATATTTTCTAAGTTACTTAATATTACTTAAAACTATGCCTTTCGGCTTAAATTATCTTAAGTATAAACTATAACTAATATTTGTTCACGAGAAAACTTGATTCAGCTATTTTTATTTTATATTTTTTTTTTGTCTTAAAATAAAAACTTACATACTAACTTATACAACTTATAGGAAACCTATCTATAATCAGGGCGGTAAGCGCTCTTTGCAAATAGCTTCAAGCGGTCACCATCCTGATTGCGTCTCTTGTGGCTCAGCAGTCATCACTATATCAATCCTGTCTCCGAGATATAAATGAGGTTGTACATCGTCGTTACGTCATTTATACCCCCGAGGCGTAGTCGCGGGGCTAACTCCGAGAAACCACGATAGCTGCTTGGCCTACAAACCATTATAATCAGGATGGTAGGCTCTCGTTTCCTATTGCCCCGTGTGGTCACCATCCTGATTGCATCTTCCGGCATCTGGCTTTCTTCAACATTTCAAAATCACACCAAAATCACACCTCGAGAGCATACTAGTATGGCAAATACTTCAGATATTTCACGAAGACCCCCTAGCTAAACTTAATCTAAAATAAAACCGGGGACCGCCCCAAGTTATGCACTACCCGGGGAATGTTAACTACACTTCCGCTTGGTTTAGCCACCAAAACTCGGTGCATTGTTTTTTGAAGTCCCTCCTGTCTCGGTCCGACACTGCGGTACTGAAACGGAGGAACTCATGAGCCTCGGCGACGTATCCTCCGTGTGTGAGCTGCTTCTCCCTCACACCCCGGTGGAGATGGTAACTAACCGGGATACCGTTCCTGTTTTGTACCCATCCTTTACCGTCGGCAAGGATAAATGCCTCTGGTGGAATGATTGGCCTTATGAGGGCCGTGTAGCAAATGACTTTAACCCTAGAATCAAGTTGGCTGCTGTGAAACAGCCTCCTCGTCTGAGAAGACAAGCATCTATATGTCTGTTGAAATACAGATACTGGTCAAGCTTCATACCCAGGTACTTTACTACACTTCGTACTGCCTGTGGTTGACCATACTGTCAAATGATGGTTAATTTATTCCAGTTAATTCTGGTATCCCTAATAGCCTTGTCTAAAGGAGTTCTAATCAGGATCGTTTCAGATTTTTGGTAGTTGATTTTCAACTACCAATTATCGCAATATCTTTTAATATGATCGAAGTCACATTGCAAGAGAATGTTAATGACCACGATTTTTGGAGCTGATCTGTACGCCACCAAATCGTCTGCGTACGCTATAACATATTTAAAGGAACCTACGAGATCACCTGTATAAATTTTAAACAGGATCGGAGAAGTTACCGCTCCCTGTTGCAAACCGTTTTTAATGTGAAACACTTTATCAGAAATGACGTTGCCACATTTGATTTTCCAGAATTATATTCTTTTCCTCAACCCACTTTAACAAAGCTCTATTGATCACTTTATCGACATCAAACTATTTGACCGGAGATTAGCATGGTTGGTTTTGTCGGGGTAAGGACATACCATGGGGGACATGGGGATAGGATATACCACCGCCATTTTCCAATGCTGCGGATAATGAACATTATTCAGCGCGTTGTTGAACAGGGTGGTGAATATATCTACCGCTTCTAAGGGTAGGTGTCTTAGCACGACCTTTGGGCTACCATCAACTCCCGCCGACTTCTTGTTCTTTAGTGAATCCGGGATGAACAAAAGGTCATTCCTCTGCACGAACAGCTGATTGCTAACCTCACCGACGCAAGTAACAGCGTTGGCTCGGTTTTGCTCGTGAGGTGAAACCGTTATTCGCCGATCGCCAATCCTACAGTTCGGTGCGAAGATATAACTGATTCAAGAAGACTATATTTTCGAGGTCGTGATTAGGGCGAACAGGATTGTTCACCCTCACTGATTCATAGTGGGGTTTGATTTATAATGTAAAATACAATACATAAATTTGAAAGTGAACTTAAAATTTTTATTATCAGTTAAAAGAAATTCATGGCATTTACTTCTTAAAAATGATATCATGTAAATGGGCGACTTGTTCGAGCATAGCGACTGGTATCTCGCGTATAACACGAGTAATGTTGGTTTCAAAAGCGTCAATCGTAGCTGGCTTATTCCTGAAGACCTGAGAGTTTATATGTCCCAAGACAAAATAGTCCGAAGGTGTGTTATCGCACGATAAAGGCGGCCAATTTACCGTAGCAAAACGTGAAATTAAGTTAAAATGATTTCTCAACAAGTCCATTGTTTCAGTCCATCTTGTTGAAACCAGAGCTCGTGCTTACGAGCATATGCTTGAATTTCAGGAAGCATATAGTCCGTTGATATGGCGCGATAACGGTTACCATTGACGGTAACATTCTGATTTGCCTTATTTTTGAAGAAACATTGACCAATGATTCCATCAGCCGATAAACCACACCATACCGTTGTTTTTAGTGGATGTAATGGTAGCTCTTGGTACTCTTCGGATTGTTCATCAGCCCAAATACGGAAATTTTGATTATTAACGTATCCATTGAGCCAGAAATGGGCTTCATCATTGAACAAAATTTCACGATAAAACAACGGATTTTTATTGAGTTTTTCAAGAGCCCTAAATTCACTGAAAATGCAGGTCGCTTGGCTTCAATTCTTGGACAAGTTAAATTTTGTACGCTTTTAGGCCGAGATCCTCACGGAAAATACGCCAAGTTGTCGAATACACCAAGCCAAGCCGCTGAGTCAGCTGTGCGAAATAGTATTGGCAATAGTGGTTTCAATAGGTCGATTATGCGCACCGTGAGTTCCTCGAATCGCATGAAAAACATTTCTCACAGAACGCTGATTTTCATAATACAGCTCAACAATTGGTAGACGTTTTTGTGATGTGGGTCTTTCCATGTTGACTTGCCAAACGATACTGAACAAAAATAACAAAGCAGTTTGATAAGAGTCATGCGTAATCTATCAAAAAGCCTATTGAAAATCAAACTTTACGATGAATCACCCTATCACCCAAGGGCGGATTCATGCGTTTCAGACCATGTAAGACTTCTTTCTACTACGGACAGCTCCCGCAACCTATGCACTACACGGTGTAAACACAATCTGTGTGATCTTCTAAGGATCACAACGAAACCACTTCCTTGTAAGAGATTTGGTTCGGTTTGATATTTTAATAATAACAGCCATGATAGAGTTAACGGAGGGATTCATTTACACATAAAAACTTCAAAGCACAGCTATCTTAGAGTTAAACAAAGGACGAAATTAATTTCCAATCAATTGATGTTACCATGCAGTAAATCTGTAATTTGTTGTTATTTTAAATTTTGATATGGACGTTAAAATACATACATAACATTTCTTATTGTTGTAAAGCCATAACATCAAAAACCAACGCCAAAAACACACCTTTGATGTGCTCTCCCCTCTAGACTCAAGACTTAGCCATCAATTGGTGTTACCGCACAGTAAATCTGTGATGTGTTGTTATTTTAATTTCTGATATGTACGTTAAAATACGTAAATAACGTTTCTTATTGTTATAAAGCCATAACATCAAAAACCAACACCAACAATACACCCTTGATATGCTCACCACTTTAGACTCGTCGGACCACTGTGTATATCAGCTAATTTCTCACACAGAAAATATTCTCAAAGAATCCTATGGTAATATGAAAAAGCCAATTGGAGCGGACTCGTTAATGCTTCCTCATTAGCGACGTGGATGCCGCCTTTGATATCCTTGATCACAAATAATATTTATTTAGGAATGAGATCCTGAGTAGTACGACTAAAGCTGTTAAGAGGCTGTTAAGGTAAGAGAATTTTTTCGGTCTTACAACATTAAACCAACATAGTGAAACCGAAAATAGTTCAAACTAGCCAGATATAACTGCAACGTTTTTCCTAAGTGTGTAAAATTCCTAAACGACCAAAAATTGAGCCTAAAAATACTTCAATGTCCCCAAGGACCGAAATACTTTTGGTCGTTCATAACGTTCCCAACGCTCATTTATAATGACATTCCAGCTATTAGCTCTTTGGAGAAGGCCAATCCACTTGATGCTAACTTTGCAGCCAGTTAAACACATCCAGATTGTGCTTTGTCTCTACCTACACTTGGGTGTCATTCTACACTGCATAAACTTTATTGTCAATCCTACTCCTTAGGGCTCTTTTCAAGTAGTTGAAAATGAGCCTGTCCACCCTGTAGTTTAAAAAAGTGAATCTTTTTCTCTCATTAAATATATCAAAACACGAAAACTTCTAAATGATCGTCAGTACAGTTTTCGTAACAACAGGTTCACTGGTCATTTAGAGATACTATATATCTCACAGAACAGTGGAACCACAGCCTACTTAAAAATGGTGAAAACAGGATAGTTGCACCTGATATTTCTAAGGCATTTAACAGGGTTTGGCATCAGGCTCTTTTCTTGTAAATGCGTGCATTTAAGATCAACGATTCTCTTCTTCAATAGATAAGAAATCAAGAACTTTAAATTTAAGTTGTCTTGGACGGTTTTAAGTTGTATATCCACAAAATAAATAGGGGCTCCGTTCTGGCTGGGACACGTTTTTCAATTTTCATCAATAAAACAGAATTACTTGATGTTGTCAAAGACAATATGCCATGGCTATCCACGCAGATGAACAAGCTACGATTTCCGAGCTAGCGGCTAAATCAGATTAGGTTGATATGGCATCTAATAAAAAGGTTCGTAGAAATTTAAAACAGGAATTTTATAATAAAAGTCGTTTAACCATTGTTTCCGTTTCTAAGAGAGGGCACCACTTGAATTAAATCCATACCATTTTCAGTTAGTACCAACATTCAAAAGATACGTGTATAAATTTGACAGCTGTCGGACGATTAGTTCTCAAGATATAGCGTTGTGAGTGAAGTAACTTTTGTTATTGTGAAATAAATTGGATTTAAAGCAATTTCGTGTGTTGATTTATCATTGCTTTTTGATGGGAAAAAATACAGCCGCTGCAAACAAATGGCTTGATAAGTGCTACTCGGACTCTGCACCAGCCGGACTCTGAACCATTCGCAAGTGGATTGAAAAATTTAAAAGTGGTCATACAAGCACCGAAGATGATGCATGCAGTTGACGTCCAAAAGAGGCTGTTTCAGATGATAACATCAAAAAAGTCCACAAAATGAATACGAATGACCGCAAAGTGAAGTTGATCGAGATAGCTGAGGCTCTGAAGATATCAAAAGAGCGTGTTCGATATATCATACACGAATATTTGGACATGCAAAAGCTCTGTTCAAAGTGGGTGCCGAGTTTGCTCACAGTCGACCAAAAACAACAACGTGTTGCTGATTCAGAGGAGTGTTTAAAGCTGTTCAACCGCGATAAAGCCGAATTTTGTCGGTATGTGACAATAAAGGAAACCTAGTTCCAGCACTTCACACCAGAGTTAAGTCGGCAGTCAGCTGAGTGGCGAGCAGGCGACGAACCTCATCCAAAACGACCAAAAACTCAACAGTCGGCTGGCAAGATTATGGCATCCGTATTTTGGGATACACATGGAATAATATTTATCGACTATCTCCAAAACGGGCAGACTATTAACGGCGACAATTACATTGCGTTGTTGGAGCGTTTGAAGGACGAAATCGCAGAAAAACGGCCGCATTTGAAGAAAAAGAAAGTGCTGTTTCATCAAGACCATGCACCGTGTCACAAGTCGATGACAACGATGGCAAAATTGAATGAATTCGGCTACGAGTTACTTCCCCACCCACCGTATTCTCAAGATTTGGCCCCCAGCGACTATTTTCTGTTCGCAGACCTCAAAAGAATGCTCGCCGGAAAGAGATTTAAGACCGATGAAGAAGTAATCGCCGAAACAGAGGCCTATTTTGAGGCTAAACTGAAATCGTACTACAAAACTGGTATCGAAAGATTGAAAAATAGTTTCAATCGCCGTTGCCACCGTGTATCGCCGTCGAAGGCAGCTATATTGATAAATAAAGTTGAATTTTGCAAAAAATTTCTGTTTTATTATAAAACGGCAACGAGTTTTTAGCCCAAGTGTTATATTATTAAAAACGAATTTACTTAATTTATTGTTATTTATTTTTATTTGTTAATTCATTTTCAGAAAAATACAAAAATCCAAATTTACATTCCGTTGCCTTTTCTGTTTAAATTTCCAATGACAGTTCGATGGGAAGGTGGTCACATTACATAAGTGATACAGTAATGTTATTTTCTTATTAAGGGTCACTTGCAATATGTTATTTCAATGTCAATTTTAGTTGCGATTTCAAAAGCCAACGTTTTCGTCGTATTTTGCTTTTCCATTAGATGCCATGCGTTTTTTGGGTACACACGTATCGGAATTTCCTCAGTTATTATTTATTCGTTTCTTTCTATAAAACACGTATAGTTTAAATTTAAAGTTGTCGGGAGCTTTCAACAACGTCAGAACATAGGTCATTAAACTTTCACCGTAGTAAAACAAGTGCATAAAAAAAAAAAAAAAAAAAAAAAAAAACGTAAACAAAATGTTTGTCTATGCTCAAAAACAGTTGAAGGCGCTGATGTAAAAATGGAGTGCAACGACTTTTAAAAAAAACTATTCCATGCTAAGTGTGCGAATGGGTTACACCATTATCTATAGTACATGAAAAAAAACCGCAAAACTTGGAGATGCTTCCAGTGTACAACATTGAGAAGAATCTCTCTTTGTGCACCTCTCCCTCTCCAACATTCAAACCATATGGTCAAAGAGAAAGAAGCAAGCGATAACATAACAAAAACAATTGTAATGATATACAAAGCCATTCAAGACATAAAAAATGTAAACAGTGAAATCTTAACGAAATTAACTGCCTTACAAAATGAAAATAATCAGCTTAGGTCTACAGTAAATAATTTAGAAGAACGCATCCATGTTCTAGAACAGTCAAAACTAAATAAATCCATAGGCATATTTAATGTGCGCATTACACTGCACTACAAACTGCAATAAAAATCGTTCGGGATGGTGTCGGTTGTGTTATTGATAAGAGTGACATTGACTCTCTTCGACTCCGAAAAATAAAAACGAAGAGAACTGCAGCACCAACAATTATTATATCTCGCAATTTATCTCGGCAAAACGTAAAGGACAAAATTATGAACATGAAGAGAAAATCAAAACAGAGACTCACAACTAAGCTACTGGACGGTAAATTGGATGGATCAAACATATACATCAATGACAGCCTTACACATCATATGAAGAAGTTATACTTCGCAGCAAAACAAATTAAAAAAGAAAAACAAATAAAGTATATGTGGATGAGGAACAGCATAATTTTCTTGCGTAAAAATGATGGTGCGGAAGCTTTGAAAGTAAGGTGTTTTGATGACCTCAATCAAATTTAAATAAAAATAAATGAAGCAAAATATCTCACCTAACGCAAGAAATGATGGCTTTCCTCCCACTACTACCCTTCTTATCCATCAAAATATTCGCAGTATGAGGAAAAACTTCGATATATTATTATCTCACTTGAATGCATGTAATTTTAATTCAATGTTTATTGTTCTAACAGAGATTTGGTTATACGACTATGAACTATCGACATATAATATTCCAGGATACGAACCTTATTTTAACTGCAATAATTCATACAGCGCAGGTGGTGTCGCTGAATATATTAAAAAACAGAAAGCATCAAATAGCAAAGTTCGTAAAATAAATCTAGTGAGTGCTGATGTCATAAAAATTTGCTGTCCTATATGTAATAAATGTTTTACTATCCTGTGTATTTCTGTCTGCATAAAAATAATTGCAATATTGACATTTTCTTAGGAGAATTGATAAGTTTACTTAATGACGTAAGGACAAAAAATCTTATAGTGGTAGGAAATATAAACATTGACATTTTAAAAAACAACTTTTAAATTGTTATTTTTTTATTTTATTTTATTTTAAACTCATATAATTATTTATCCTTAATGTCCTCATTCGGTTTGAAACCACTTGTTTTACTACCAACTATAATAACAGATAAAACACAGACTTGCATAGATCAAATTTTTATTAGAGTAGGTTCAAATTTTACACATAACTTGACTAGTGAAGTAATTGACTTGAAAATATCTGATCATTGCATGACTTATATAAAAGTAGAAGCTACTGGGCTGAGTAATGCTGACAAATATGTACCTTTTAAAATAAAAAACAAAATTAGCTTTGATAAATTAATAAATAGTCTAAAGTTCGAATTTTGGGAATCCGTATATGCAGAACGTAATCCATCAACTGCTTACGATTTACTTATACAAATCCAAAAAAGCCATATTCATAACTGCACGGTCACTATTAGGTCAGACAATTCAAAGCTAAAACGTCTTAGGCCTTGGATTAGTTGCTTTTAAAAATAAACAACAAAAATTCGCCAAGAAAAAAATGTCAACGTCACCCTCAAAATACAGCATTAAAACATATTTATTTGAAACTATGCCAAGACATAAAAAAAGAAGTAAAGGTTTGTAAAGATAAATATTATTCAACTAAACTTCAAAATTGCAAAGCTGATGTAAAACAGAAGTGGAGAGTAGTAAACAGCATCCTCAACAGAGAAAATGAAAAAAATGATATGGACATTGCAAATCAATTTAATTAGTTCTTTACCAATATCGCTTGAGATATGAAACCCACTCTTAGCCACTTAAGCTGTAATTGTAACATGTTTCCTGACTTAGTGAATGATATTTCATTTAGTAATAGTTTCGTTTTCCGTCCATTTACACCTGTCGAAATACATAAATGTATTATGACATTCGATAATAAAAATTCTTGTACAATGCATCTGACTGTATTGCAAACAACTTTTTCAAGCGTATTTCTTTTTATGTAAGTGATGTGCTATGTCATGTTTTTAACTTAAGTGTTCATTGTGGTATTTTCCCATCTTCTCTTAAAAATGCAGAGATTATTCCTTTGTTCAAATAAGGCAACCGAGCGTTAATAAATCAATATAGGCCTATCTCCTTACTTCCAACATTTCGTAAACTTTTTGCAAAACTAATAAAAACGCGAATTGTATATTTTTTAAACGAAAACATGTTCTTCAGAAACGAACAATATGGTTTTCGGGAAGGCAAATCTACTGAGGATGCTATCTTCAAGCTCTGTACAAAAATATAAGACAGTTATAATATAAACAATTCTAATTAAGTGCTTTTCATAGATATGACGAAAGCTTTTGATATGGTCAATCATGAAATTTTACTCGATAAGTTATACAGGGCAGGTTTCAGGGGCGTAATTCACAAAAGGTTCTCTTCTTACTTATCTGAAAGGAGTCAGCGAGATAAATTAAATGGTGTGTTAAGTGATCCGTTAAAAATTAGGATAGGTGTAGCACAAGGTTCAGTGCTAGGTCCTTTGTTATTTTTGGTATATGTTAACTCGTTGTTTTATCAAAATCTCAGTAGCAGTGTTACAGCTTTTGCTGATGACATGGCTTTAACATATAGTAACAAAAATCTTTTCATGTCAGCAATCCACTTGCATAGGGATCTTAATGTTCTACGCCAATGGTTTGCTAAACATGGACTTCCCATAAGCAATAAAACCAGACTTATGATGTATAATCTAATAGGACCTTGTATACTTGACTGTGCTGTCATTTTTCACTCTAGTTCATGTTCTAAGTTATCTTTATCTGTTCATAAGTGTGGTGAAATCAGCTATAAAGAGGATATAAAGTTTAGTCCAGATTGTTTTAAAATAGAAGGTGTTGGAAGTTATAAATATTACGGTGTACTTATAGACCAAAATATGACTTGGAAAGCACATTTCGAATTCATTCAGAAATACATGTTGTCTGTTACTCAAAATATGTATCTGTTAAAGAACACTGTTCCCAAAAAATCTTATTAGTGTTTTACTATGGCCTTGTCCAATCTAAATTTCAATATGGTATTGCAAGTTGGAGGGGTACATACAACAGCACGACTGAAGTATTATACAAAACCCAAAAACATATAATAAGGATAATTTGCAAACAAAATCGATTAACACATAGTTGCCCACTATTCCTATCGTTGGGTGTTCTTCCTTTAAACCACTTATACATTTTTAAGGTTCTAAAGACATTCAAATATATACAGACTAAGAATAAACAATACGACAATATCTAATATTCCGATCTAAAAAAAAAGCTCGTTGTTCTAAATTTTATACTGCGACAGCACCAAGGCTTTTTAATAAATTGCCAATACATATAAGAAAAATGGTCCAACCCATTTTATTTTTAAAGGAATTAAAAAAATTTCTCATCAGTATGGATAGTTCTAAAGTCAAAGCTCTTCTTTATACAAATTTCTAATATAAAATGTTTGTGTCATTTAATTATAAACTTATATATGTACTTGCTTAACTTACTTATTATTCTTTGTACTTTGCTATATACTTGTTTAACTTACTTATTATCCTTTTGTACTTTGCGATTTAGACCACAAAATGAAGGAACATTCGCCTCTAGTCACCTATAGACTATAGAATGGTTCCTACTTTTGAAAATGTTAATTTAAAAAACGCACATGTAAATTTAATAATAAAATAAAAATAATAATAAGTTTTATAATTTTTTTTTTTTTTAAATTATAAAGTTATTTCGTAAAGACTAGAACGCTGCTGTGGCAGTTTCAAGAGTTGACTGCTTTAAAGTATGAGCATGTCAGATTTGGCTTCGAAAATTTCGTTCTGAAAATTATTCTCTTGAATTGAATATTATGATAGTTTAAACGTCTTGGACTCGTGTAAAAACTCAATATTTGGGTTCCACATGATTCTCAAACGCAATGAAATTGATCATTTTTTGAAGCGACTTATCATGAATCAAAAGGGACATGGGCTAAATGTGATGTACCAGCACAAACCACATTGGAAGTGCATGAAAAAGAGGGTTGTGTTAGATAAAAAAGGTTCTATATATTTTGAGCAGCTTCCAGTCATCTAAACGATTAGTTCAGATGTTCTAACAAGGGCCAGAAATTGTCTTTCTGAAATTGGCAGAAAGATGGTAGAAAGCCACCAAATAAATTAGAAAATATGTAATTGACTAAAGTTGATCCTTTGCAAAAAAAAAAATATATTTCATTCCACTTTGAAGAACCAAAATAAATTTCTTGCCAAAGGAATACAATAAAAATATATCAGTAAAACAGTCTGTTGGCAGTCAATAGTAATTGCCTTCAGAGATAAACTGTTATAACACAGAGTATACCCACATAATATGAGCAAGAGGTCAATATCACAAACAGCACACGCCTTACAATATACAAAGTACACCCAATTATAAACAGTAAACACATGATATGTAGTAAACACTGTGTAGTAAACACTAAATATAAAAAAGATGTCAATACCCAAATGCCAGCACACGCCTCACATTGCAAAACACACTTCAAAGTGTCAGCATTACAATATAAACAAGAGGTCAAAACGGTCGTCGAAATACACAATACACATTGCAAATGTGGATTTCCCAATCGAAGCTCCCGCGAAGCAACACCCATGCTTAAAGCAATAAAAATGAATAAAATAAGTTAGAGTTAGCACTGAGCGGTCACTTCAGAAAAAATAAAGTTTCGTCTTTTCATTTCGTCCGGTAATTGAATCTATCTTTATAAACCCCAGGATTTCAATGAGAACTTTAAGAACCAAAACGGTTTTGCATTGTATGGCATGAGAGGTTTAAATAGCGATGCACTTTTGAATTTTATAGTATTAAAGCTTTTAGGAGTGAAACGCTTTTGTATTTTATGGTATCAAAGCCTTGAGGAAAGCATCCTATAGTATAAGAGCTCGGTAAAGCGAAACACTTTTACAGCTTAAAGGAGTGAAACGTTTTTGCATTTTATAGTTAACAGAGTAATGGGCGAATGTCTTATAATTTTCACACTGCACATTTTAACAGTACAGACTACAGGAAAATAGACAGACTATTTTCTATTTATTTCGAATTTTATACAAATTTTAGTTAACTACTTAAATAGTTTGAAATAGCATGTGATAAATGATCAGCAAAATCTGTACAAAAGTTCGCATCTGTAATCGATGCTATAGCATCCAGTCGTACTTAATTTTTCATCAACGTTCGAAACAAGGTCATAAAGTAACTTTTTTGAAAATATTGTACTATTTTCGCGCAGTATTCTATAGGATGACCAGAAAAGAACGTATATAAAAAAAATAATAAATAATAATAAAAAAAAAAACAGCGGTGATATGTTATATAAAATTGATTCTTATTTTATATTTTGAAGCTACGTTCACGCCTTTTTGTGTGGAAAAGCACATCATTTAATTGGCCGCCTTGACTTCGCTGGCAGTGCTTCAGGCGGTCGGTCCAAATTTTGATGACTCGACACGCAATAGCTTGTCGGATGTTAGCCTCGACCTGGTCCAAAGTGCCTGGCTTATTAGCGTAGACTTAGGACTTGATGCAGCCCCAGTGAAATTAATCGAATGGTGTCAAATCGCATGATCGCGGGAACCAATTTCCATGAGATGGCCCAGTCGCAAAAATTTCTCACTTACAACTTCGAGCGTTGCGTCGCTTGTGTGGCATGTAGCGCCATCTTGTTGAAACTGCAGCTCGGATATATCGATGTTGTCAAGCTCTGATCACAGAAAGTCGGCTAACATCGCTCTATACCTAAGACCATTGACGATAACGATATCTCCTTTTTCCGAAAGAAATGGGATCCGAAGATGCTGCAACGACATAAACCGTACCAAACAGTCAATCACATGTGGGTTGTGTTCGTTCCAAAAATGGTAATTTTGCTTGTTAGCATAGCCGCTGAAACAAAAATGGGCCTCGTCCGAGAAGATGATTTTTTGGCCAAAACTTGGATCTCCGGCCAACATTTCCAGCCCTGAATTAGCGAGCCCACGGTCTTATCTACCGGTTGACTCTCTGGCGATGGCCCATTCAGCTGATCGACGCCGAATCCTCGATACTGGCTGCTACGGCGGCTATATTTTCTTCATTTTGCACCATTCTCTGTCCAGTTGGTGGTTTAAGCCAAAAGAATGTACGTGCACTCAAACTTTTCTACGATGCATGATGAAATGGCAAACCTTACTCAATATTTTGACAGCTGGATGTCATTGGTAAAATTGACAGCTGCTGAAAGAAAACAATTGGGAAAACTATCATTGCTACCTGTTCACCCGTTACAAGTCGGTTTGTCATTAATTGCTATTATATCATGATATACGCGTATAAATTGGCCTTTATTAAGACGCTTGCGAATTCTATTCCACCGGAAAAAAAAGGTATATTAAACCATATTACAGAAGGCAAATAGATACGGACTGTGTGCATCCTTGCCGCACTCCCGTTTTGGTTTGAAACCAATTCGAATATTTACTCCATTCCAAGCAGCTGACCGGTTTCCCTCGTACATATTCTCGAGCTCTACTGCAAATTTATATAACATTTCAATATTGGATAAATCGTAAAATAAGCCTTTGAGATCAATTAAATCAAATGCTGCTTTGAAATCAAAGATCTGTACGCCTTTTTTTGTTTCTTTGTTTATTAAATAAATGAACCGGCAATACTTTGTGGTACAAAAATATTGTCTAACGCCGAATGTGATTATCTGTTGTTTAAAATTTTGGTAAAGATTTTATAGCACGGATTGAGAAAGGATACTCGATAGTTCTTTGAATCTGCTGTTTTAAATTGTTTTTCTTAAGGACACAGTCAGCTTATTTTTTAATTTTTATTTATTTATTTATTTATTTTTTTGTAAAAGAACCTAACTTTCCAGTAGGTATGAATAAACTTATAATGCCTCAGCATGTGTTAAGTTATTTGAAAAATGGAATGGAGGGAGAAAGAAAGGTGTTTGGGCCCAATGGTTATTTCGCTCCATGGATGACATCCAATATTTAATGGGAAGACTAAATTCTTATTGAAGTTAGCTTGTGGTTGATTTCTAGTTAACTACTCCTCTTACCTTATCTCATCTATTTAGTATTATTAACGAAAAAGCTGTCTGTCGGGCGCGGTCTTCCGTGGCGCACCTAAAAAAATTTTCAGAAACATTCATTCTGGGTGCATTCAAATTTCATTCATTGAAATCTGGATTCCCTAGAGCTAAGTTTGCTAATACCATAACTTTTTGCGTGGCATACAGTATGTGAGGTTTACATCTTCATTTTAATCCCTGGTTAAAATATCACTCGTTACTTAATTTTCAGAATATTTTTAGCAAACCAAAAGATATTCGTCGGTTTGGAAATCGGTTATTAAATTGTTATTTTTGCTTTCTTTTGTGTCTTTTATGGCATTCTGATCATCAGCAATCTTTCAGTTTTTCTGATTTACAATCATACTTTTGCATATAAAGGATGACATGTGAATGAGCCTTAACTTTACTTTTTGACAAACATCATGTTGGTCTTTTACCATATTTTGTTTAGACCCTTTTTTACATGTATGCTTACGTTTGTTTTATTTATTATTTTTTATTTAATCTTTAATTTTAAACTATTACAATGTTACCAGCTAGGTTTGCTCCTTACTCAACCGCCATCCATGTTGAAAAAAACAGATGGATGGACAGAAATGCTACTGCTAGATGGCTTGGAACTTAACTCATTTGCTATATGTTCGATTGCTCTAGATTTGTTGCATCTGTGCAGCAAAATTCGCTTACAGTTATCTGCAATTATATAACAAATATACTCGTTTGTCTTCAATCTACTTAACAGGGACTTGATTCATCAAATTTTTTAATACCATGCTAATATTCGAAAGGATACCAAAGAATTTTGCTTGTTATGCAAAAGTCTGTTATTTCTAGTGGCATATATCGAAGTATATGTGCAATCAGTTCCCACTAATTTTATACTTATCAGTGATTCAAAAATCGTATGAACCTTATCCTTCGAAATCCACGTGGCAATCGAAATCCATGTCGATGGTAACATTTTTGCAATATCTACGTCATAGAACCCAGTAAAAATTAAAGTACTTGAATGGCAATTCATTCTTTCTCCATATTATTTAAAAGGCAAAACGTGGACGAGGTCGCGGTCTGGGTTATTGATATCATACGCCTTTTGCATTTCTTGGAAAGTCCTTTCTATTGCCTCTACCTTCTCTAGTGTATCTTTGATCAGAAGGAAGTTCCTCCTGTGTCTTAACCTGAAATTAGCAGAATTTGTTCATTGTCCATCGTCCACTGTCCATCAGGCGAGAAATATCGCTCCAAACTTCATCACAAATATTTTGTTTATTTGTGAGGACACATTCGGGCTGATGGTGTTACAGCCCATAGTATATCTACCAGTCAACTGTCCGTGTAAAGTTTTCAATCTGCGTCAATAGTTACATTGCGGAATTACGAGGCATCGAAATGTTAAATTGTCAAGTGCTTTAGTCATAGGTACTTGTGAGTCTCGTCATTTGACAAATTGGACAGTCAGTAGAACGAGTTTTATGATGGTGCAGTAGTCAAGGTACTAGAGGAGTGTGTCTATCGCACCCTACTATATTCGTAATTGTAGAAATACAATAGTTACGAACAAACTCCTCCAGTTCTCCAATTTATTTATTTATTTATTTCCTTAATTCAATTCTGTACATAAGTTATAATCCTTTTGTTCGTGTACAGGAAAATACATACACATTTAATATTCATAGATATATACTAAAAGGATACATAAGTAACAAAGAATTAATGAAAAGTAGGAAAGGAAATGAAAAAGAAATAATAAGAAGAAAAGACAAATGAAAATAATGGATACAATTAAAATAATGGACAAATTAAAAAGCACCAAGTCGTTAGTTACTACTAGCATAGTATTTAAAAAGTTCTTTTTTAAAGTACCTCTCTGCGTTCACGCTCTTTAAGTATGTGGGGAGGTTGTTCTAGAGACTAACCGCATGTATGAAAAATTGACGTCTGTTACTCAAAAATCTATGTTTAGAGTTCTTTGCGACCGAGCAAATTTTATTTTACTTGACAAGTAACTCGGAGCTTCATAACGAACAATCTTGTGTATTAAGAGAACTGTCCGGTATTTTATAAGTACATCTATGGAACATCCAGCGATTTTTTTGGTGAGTGTGGAAATATGATTATAGGTTAAAAACATATCTATCACAGTTATTTAAAACAAAATTAAGTTTCCTCGACGAGACTGAATCCAAGTACGCAAAAATTTCACTATCGTACAACACAATGTGTAAGACAAAGGACTTAATCGGTCTGAGTTTCACAATAGGATGAAGATAAAGTTTTGTTGGGCTTAATCCCCTGAGGATGCCATATATTTTTGAAACGACAGGGTTTATGTGATCATTCAAGTCGAGTTTATGGTTAAAGTATATACCCAGATTTTTATTTTGTCTACAAAATCTTCAGCATAGATAGGTATAGTAGTCACAAGTTTGTATTTGGTTATAGATGTCAGTTATGAAGAAGGTAAATAGGAGTGGTCCTAGGATAAATGCTTGAGGGACCTCTGACCTTACGGGTACACATACAGAGCTTTTGACGTCATAATAGACAGTTTTATTCCTACCTTGAAGATAATATCGCACAAGGCGACATGCATAACAATCAAAAGCAAATTGATTCTTTAATTTGTGCAGAAGGATAGCTTGGCAACTGAATAAAATGCTTAAGAGAAGTTTTAAAATATGATTAACGAGAACATGTCTTCATCAATGCCTGTCACATAATTGATTACTGTTAATCAGTTTGGTTGAATCGAGGAACAACTTAACTTGGTTGCAAATAACTTTCTCGAAGACTTTACTAAGGAAGGGGAGTATAGCAATGGGCCTGAAATCGAGATTTCCTTGAGAACGCAATTTTGCGATGGTTATAATTGTCGCATGCTTTCATTACATGTTGTAATTATAGTATTAAAAATCAGCATAACATGATTAAGAATAACAGGTAGCAACATTTTTATAAATTTAGGGTACATTTCGTCAAGCCCTACAGCATTGGACTTAACAGAAAGGATGGCCTCCCCAACTGTAATTTCTTCATCACACTGAAATGAGAAGGATGTCGAAGTTTCAGATTCTATTGTTTCGCCTCCAAAGAAGGAAAAGCCGATAGATCTGTTAATTACAGGTGCGCTGCTAAAAATTTTCATATTTACATCTACATTACTATAGACAGGCTCGCATTTTGTTAGTCCTATTTGTTTTATGGTTTTCCAGAATGCAGCACTTGACTTATTGGAATTGAATTTTATTTGGTAATATTGATTCTTACTTCTACAAATCAAACACGTAAAATGCTTTCTCATTCGTCGAAAAACGTCGTATATAAAAGGACATTTATATCTACGCCATCTATAATACAGCAGGTTGCGCCTTCGTATTTTGTCTCGTATCTCTTGATTTAGCCATGGGATACTAGGATTTCTTACTTTTTTGCTATAACAGGGACATATTTGTAGAATAAGCAACCAATTAAGACTACAACAATCTTCAAACAGGCTAGTGACATTAACAGACGAGAAGTGACGAAATTTAACAATTGTATCATTTGTACAGGGAGGAACCTTATCCGCGTTGAAAGGGTTGTTTCGGTATTGAAACCACAAAATAAAGACAATAATGCGTATAGATAGTTTACATCAAGTTGGTTCAGGTATCCGTTTTGTATCCGGCCGATATACAAAGTGTTTGCAAAAAGTAAGATGACTTTATATTTCTATAAAAAAATATATTTATTTATTCATCATATTAATGTTGTCCCCTTCAAAGTATCATTCCTTTGTGCCAACGCTTTTCCAATCCTCGAAGCACTTTTTGGTACAGCCTTAAGCTGTTCCACCGATGCCGTTTTCGTCCTTTTGTAGGTCTCTTCAGTGTTGGGAACAGGAAAAATTGCATGGGGTCAACTTCGGAGTATATGGTAGCTAAGGCATGATTTTCGTGTTGTTCTTGGCCAAAAATTTTCTTACAAGCAACAATGAATGAGCAGGTGCATCATCGTGGCAAAAGCCATTAGTTGTTTTCCAACACTTCCGGACGTTTTTTTTCGTATTGCTTCTTGCATCTTTTTCAATTTTCATCAATGAAACAGAATTGCTTGATGTCATCAAAAGTAATATGCCATGGTTATCCACGCAGATGGACTTGCTACGATTGCTTACCTAACGGCTAAATCCTATGACGTTGATATTGGATCTAATAAAAAGATTCGTAGAAACTCAAAACAGGAATTTTATAATAAAAATCGTTTAGCCGTTGTTAATGAGAGCACTTGAGAAAGTGAACCGTAAAAAATGACTTTATTTTACCCAACACGTTGAATTTAACGCTTTGCCTTAGATGTGGGAGCAGGATGTTTTCGCCAAAAGAGCAACAGAAACAATGCTCTTTAAGTGATGAGAGAGAGAGAGAGAAATGGTGAATTTTCTTTGGATTAGTTTTGGTTGGCAAGAAAGTATTTCTAGCTTTTATAAGTAGATTGCGTTATGTTTCTCGGCGCAGTTAGAAAGTTCTGTCCAAAGACTAGAAAATTTTGAAATAGTGAGTGAAGATGAAGTTTTTAAAGGCACCATGACCGTTAAATCTGACGCTATCAGAAAGGTTGGTCTATCAATATGGTTTATTAAACTTATTGTACCTCATATTGTTGGTTATCTCACTGATGTTATTAACTTTTGCATTACCACATTAACTTTTCCTATGTCTTGGAAAATTGCAAGGGTTTTTCCAATCGCCAAAAAAAAAAAACAGAACAAATTACCCTTCTGACTACCAATTAGCATACTACCTTGTATATCAAAATTTTTTTGGAAAGTCTTATAGAAGCAAATCCTGTACCATGTAGCTACTAACAACGTGTTTTACCCGAAACAATCAGGGCTTAGAGTAAATCACAGTTGCTCTACAGCTATGACAAACATACTTGACGAAATAAGGCAGGATTTTGATAAGGGATATGTAAGTCTTCTTTGTCTGCTTGAAAGTTATCGATAGGGTAGATCACAACATCCTAAAGTGGGAGCTTAAAAACTTGTTTGGTTTTAGTGATAGGGCTGTCAAACTTATTGATATCTATTTATCAGGATGATTTCAGAGAGTTACCTCTGGCGGAAAATCCTCTTCTCTAAAAGCTTTAGTTCAAAGAGTTTCTCAAGGGTAAATTTTTGGGCCATTATTATTCTGCATGTTCATCAATGAACACACTAAAATCTCAAGTAATATCAATATCTAAAAGAAAATTTAACTTGAATATCCTACTAGATATACACTAGTCGGCATGAGTATTTTGCCGAAACCTATTTCTGACTTATAAAGCTAACTTAGCTTAGTACCGTTAAAAAACGGTGAAAAATTATACGCTAAACAAAGAATCTATTTTTAGATCTATACAGGCCAAATTTTATATTATCTTCCTTTTGCATTCTCTTTCTACTGATAAGAATGCATGGAGACAAGGAATTTTTGCGTGGCATATGTATTTTGATGGAAGACTTGTGTAAGTACGCTTGCACTTTTGAGCACGCTAGAGCCGAACATAAAAATTGAATAAAAGGTGTTATAAACAATAGGTAAAACTGCAGATTTAAGTTGGGTTACCAGATCTTCGATGGTAGCAAAGTAAAACGCTTTAACGGCAGTTAAAGACATTGCAAAAGAGTTAAATGTGTCGCGTCAAACTGTGCACTATCAAATTAACAAGTTTAAAAAGCATAGCGACATCAGTAACTTAGCGGGATCAGGTGCTAAGCGCAAAACAACGCCCATTCAAGACTGAGTCCTTCTACGTGAATTAAAAAAAAAATGTCTGAAGCCTTAATCTGCCACAGATCAATGGATATTGACGGCCAAGAACCCAGTCAGTGAGCGCACTGTCCTACGACGTTTAAAGGAAAGCGATTTTAGGACAATTAAAGGTAAGGACGTGCCGTATATATCTAAGCAAACAAGCTTAAAAGACTGGCCTTTGTAAAGGAACACCTGCACAACCCAAAGGAGTTCTGTAAAAACGTTTTATAGACAGATGAAAATTTCTTTGAGTATAACTCATTAAAATATTTTTTGTAAGATTGCCGAAGGTAGTAAGGCAAAAGAAACGACCCGTTTGCCAAAAAGTGAGCCACGGTAGAGGCTCTGGCATGTTCTGGGGATGTGTTGCGTATAATGGGCTGGGTGACTTGGTTCCTGTCACCGGCTTGATGAACTAACATTAATATTTGATCACCCTAAATGAAAATGCCTTTACTTCTGCAAATAGGCTTATTGATGAATCATTATCCCGGCCACGAAGCCCGGATGATTACCAAATTTTTGAAAGATTTTGGTGTTGAAACTTTGGACTTGCCACCTCAAAAGTCGAGATTTAAATATTATAAAAAACGCCTGGTCTCTTTTGAAATTCAAAAAAAAAGTTTCGCTAAATAAAAGCAGAGAGGACACAATTTTTGAGGTCACTTCTCTTTGGGAAGAGATATCTCCAGAGTTTCTTAAAAAATTAGTGGTTTCAGTACCAAGACGCCTTCAAAAAGTTATTGATGCCAAAGGAGGATATACATTTCACTAACATCTTCTTAATTTTCTATCTTTTGTTGAGTTTAAAAACTGTTTTTTTAGTATTACATTCTTGTCAAAATACTTATGCCAACACATGTAATTACTAATTAATTAATATCCTTTTACTTTTCTATGAAAGAATATTTGGTTGCTTATTTTTAAGTTTGTATTAATTATATATAAAAACGAAAAAATAAAGAAAAATTCTTTACAAAGCCGTTAAAAAGTAAAACATTTAAATGCAAGATTTTTATTTCGTTAAAATACTTATGCCGACTAGTGTATGCTTAAGCAAAAATAAAATTACTGCTGTTGAGCATTGCACAAGTCTTGGCATTGTTATTAATCGTACTCTATCAGGCTATAGTCATACTCAAATAGTCGGATTTACGGATGTTTACGCAAATTATGGCTATCGGTTTATTTTACTTTGGTGGAAACTAGACGCAAGTTGGTACTAGCAATAGTTCCAATCATTATGTACGCCGATGTTGTCCATAGCGCCCATGACTCACTGTCCCAGCATAAGTTACAAGTAACATTCAACTATGCGGTGCGCTACGTATACTGCCTCCATAGTTAAGACCATTTTTCTGAGCACTCAAAAAAGCTATTAGGCTGCACACTGCATCAATACATCAATACAAGACATTGTATCAATAAATATCCGTCCTACTTATTTTACAAACTCGTCTTTAGTCGTTCTGTAAGAAATTTAAGTGTTTCTTTCCGTCACTAATATTTGAAAACAAGCCGTTTATTTTTCATTCGTGTGTCAAACTATGTAATTCACTATCACCGCGAATTAAACTCATTTCTAACCGTACAATCTTTAAAAGTGCAGTCCTCTCGCATTTCTCTTCATTAACTAGTTATCCTTAATCCCTTCTTTGTTCCCTATAATCTCTAACTCTTAATCGTAAGTAATTTAAGCAATCTGTTCTCGCTCCGTAGTGTATGTTTTTAAGTTATAAATGTTAAATCCATTCTACTTTCTACTCAATTTGTGTATATAAATACTAAAAAAAATATTAAACTTATTGTATGTCTCAAATATTTAATAAATAACATGAAATGAAATGAATGCTGGCTTGGAATTCTCTTCCGTGTTTTTAACAGAAAAGAAGAGAGATTTATAGGTCTATAATCCTTAGCAGAGGATTTGTCCAGTTGTATGGGACATAGGCCATGACATAGCCGATGAAGATAGTTTTAAGCCAAGGTATAATGCATGGAAGAGCGTGTTCCAACATGGCCGGGATTATCCTGTCTGTTCCCGCCGATTTGTAGGAGTTGAACGATTCTAAAATTTGGCTGTGTTTTACGTTTTATGTTAAGCTCATAATGGTTAGAAGTTCTATGTTCAAAATTAAGGAACACAAGGCATGTATTGGTTTTTTTATGTATCTACAGGAATATAATTACGAAGTTCTTCTTGCGAAGTTGCTGTATAGAGCCTTATATAGTAATACTCAATGGGAATTTAATTTTGTTTGTAAGAACCTTGTTTTCTTGATATTAAAAGTATATAGCTTGAATGAAAGTGGATGTGCACAAGTTCATTCGAAAGTGCTTGAAAATATAAATTCATTGATACCCATATCTCAAATATGGTTCATAGAAACCTATAATTCTCAGCCGACACATTGTCATTGATTATAACTTTTGTCGTAGTGATAAGCCCTAACCATATTCAAATTTACTTTTCGTTTTCAAACATTTTGTTTAGCCGTTCACTCAATAAATGCCAGATGAATACCACAAATGAACTAACCTGAGGATCAAATCGCCACAATTTGCCAAGACAAGACAATTTTTAGGACGTTACGGAGGGTACTACAGAAATTATGAGATTGTCCGATGCAATCTGCCAATTTTTTTGTTGTTATTGGAAATTTTATACTAACTTGCTGTGGGTGCTTCTAAATTGCTGCTGAAATTTAAATACAACCAATATCTCACAATAAGATGACCTAACTTATTTTGTAGAAAGTACACGCACACAAACTTATGTTTAAATAGGCATCATCCACAATGCGTTTCTATTGACAGCCCATAGAAATTAAAAAACTTGTCTCAATCAGTGGATAGTCATTGTTGGAAATCTGGAAAGTGGGCGACTTTTATTTCTTTCTTTATAATACAAAATACAAACACGACATCCTTAAAATCCACGCACAATAATAGTGGATAACTAAACTTTGCATTCAAGTTCGAAAGTAAAAAGAGTCATAATATGTCGGACGAATTATCTTCTAGTGAGTTAAAATTTGCGTCGAGTTAAAGTTTATGTCTATTTATGTCTATCAAAACATAAAATAAATTTTCCGATTTAGCTAATTTTTTCGAAGAAGAAAGAACTATATCCGTTTCGCCATTTAAAGACGAAGAAAAGATGGAATTTTCATCCAAGGTGTTTTTGAAGTTATAAAATACACTAAAGACGCGAAAATCTACTATGGATGTGTCTCAAACGCAATGAAGTTGATCATTTTTTGAAGTGACTCACCGTGAATTGAAACGATCATGGGCTAAATGTGATGAATTAGCACAACCCACATCGAAAGTTAAACTGCGTGAAAAAAAGGTTTGCGTTTGAAAGAAAAGGTGTCATATAACATAGTCAACAACTAATAAAACAAGAGGGAGCAATCTTGGTTGGAAAGCGATGTCACATCTAACACACAGGGGCAGAAATTCTACGAGTGCAAAATCATGAAATTACCAGAGATAATTAAATAATTTAATAATAATTTAGAAAATATGCAATTGCTTAAAGTTAATGGTCTGCAAAAAAATAAATATTTTATTCCACACTAAAATACCAAAATAACTTTCTTGTCAACGAAATACAATAAAAATATCTCAGTAAAACAATCTGTTATCAGTTAATATTACAATATTTGCCTTAAGATATATACCCCAGAATGTCAATGAGGACTTTAAAAGCCTAAGCGATTTTGCATTCCATGGTATGAGAGCTTTCGGGAGCAAAACACTTTTGAATTTTATAGTATGAAAGCTTTCAGAAGCGAAACGCTTTTGTATTTTATGATACTATATTGATATGATATTTTTATCATTGCCACACAGCAAATTTTAACTGTACAGCATTTTAGTTTAATTTATTAAAGATATATAGACAGACTGTTTTTTATTTGTTTTGAATTTTATACAAATTTTAGTTATTTACTTAAATAGTTTGAAATACCATGTGCCATATACCTGATTGACATCATATTGGACAAATAATTTTCTACGAATTTCTTTCAGAATAGAGATCTTTTGATAAAGTGTATGACATCTCCTCTCCCCGAGAGTATAAATGACCAGAAAAATATAGGCAATATTTTGATTTGAAGATGTACCATCCAGTCATGCATTACTTTTTCACCAACATTCGAAACAAGGTCATAAAAACTTTTTTGAAAATATTGTGTTTTCGCTCAGTATTCTATAGGATGACAAGATAAGACCGATAACAAAAAAAACTAAAAAAAAAAAAAATAATTTATATACAATACATATATTCAAAATTGATTCTGGCTTGTATCGTGTATTGTTGGAACCACAACTCGGATATATCGACTCTGTCCACAGAAAATCGGTTAACATCAATCTATACCTAAGACCATTGACGGCAACGGTATCTCCTACCTCATTTCGAAAGAAATAAGGTCCGATGGTGCCGTCACGACATAAAAAGCACCAAACAGTCAATCTTTAATGATGCAGAGATACTTGGCCAAACACATATGGATTGTGTTCCCTCCATTAACGGTATTTTTGTTTGTTGACAAAGCCGCTGACTAAGAAATGGGCCTCGTCCTAGAAGATGATTTTTTGGCCAAAACCCAGATATCTGGCAAACATTTCCAGCGCCCAATTAGCGATACGGATACGAGTCCAAATCTAACTGAAAAATAAGCCAGATTGACACTCTGGCGATGGCCAGCTTAACTGACCGGCGCCGAATTGACATTTTTGGGTCTTCTCGATAATGGCCGCTACGGCGGCTATGTTTTCTTTATTTTGCACCAACCTCTGTCTCGTTGGTGGCCTAAGATCCCAAGGAATGTACGCGCCCTCAAATTTTCCACGGTGCGATGAATTGCCTGCTGACTGAAGCTATGAAGACGACCGCCCTCACGACGAAATTCACGTTGCGAATTTACAGCTGAGCCGGAATGTCGTGTGTGCATAATGAAATGGTAAACCTTACTCAATATTTTGACAGCTGGATGTCATTGATAACTTTGACAGCTGCTGAAATATAACAATTGGAAAGACTATCTTTGGTATCTGGTCATCCATTACAAGTCGGTTTATCATTAATTGCTATGATATAATAATATAATCGAATAAAAAGTATATAAAACCATCTTATAGATGGCAAATAGATACGGACTGTGTGCATCCTTGCCGCACTCCCGTTTTGGTTTAAAACCAATTCGAATATTTACTTTATTCCCAGCTGCTGACCGGTTTCCCTCGTACGTATTCTCGAGTTCTACTGCAAATTTATGTAACATTTCAATATTGGATAAATCGTAAAATAAGCCTTTGAGATCAATTGTATGAAATGCTGCTTTGAAATCGACGATCTGTACTATTTTTGTTTCTTTATTTATTCAATAAATGAGCCGGAAATATCCCTGCCTAAAGTATCAGTTGTTACTTAATTTTCGGAATACTTTTAGCAAACCAATAGATATTCGCCATGAGGATTCGCACTCGTTATCGAATCACTTCTCTTTATGTATACATATATATTCCTAAATGTTGCTGATGTTGAAATTTCACCTTGTTAGGATAATGTTTTGTTTCTTCTGAAAAATGATCTGAGTATCGTATATGGTTTCGAATACGATTATTAAATTGTTACCTTTGCTTTCCTTTGTACCCTTGCATTCGGATCACCAGCAATAAGAATTTTTTCAGTTTTTCAGGTTTACAATCATACTTTTGCATATAAAGAATGACAGGTGAGTGAGTCATAACTTTGCCTTTTGACAAACATCAGGTTGGTCTTTTGTCATATCTTGTTTATAGCCTTTTAACCTGTAAGATTACGTTTAAGTGTTTGTTTTATTTTTTATTTAATATTAAATTTTAAACAATTACAATGTAACTAGCGAGGTTAGCTTTCTACTCAGCCGCCATCCAAGTTGAAAAAGACAGATGGATGGACGGAAATGCTACTGCTAGATAGCTTCAAACTTAATTGAAACATTTTCCGTATGTTCGATTGCGCCAGATTTATTGCATCGGTGCATCGAAGTTCGCTTACAGTTATCCGGAATAACATATATGTATGTCTTCAATTCACTTAATGACTTTTTCGAATTCAAATTTGATATTCGGGAGGAAATATAAATGCTCTTTTAGAAATAGGTAATGGACATTACTAAACACGCGATGTGGTGCAAATGTCCATCGTTTCTAGTGTGATATGTGAAAGCACATGTTTACCATCAGTTCCCAGTTCTCACTTATTCAACGATTCCATTAAGCTTATACTTCGAAATCCACGTGGCAACTTCCCCTCGTCGATGATGATATTTTTTGCAATATTTGCGTCAAAGAACTTAATAGAACTGAAATTCTTAAATAGCCAATTCTCTATATCATTTTGAAGGTAGAAGGTGGACGAGGTCGTGGTCTGGGTTATTGACATCATACGCCTTTTGCATTTCTTGGAAAGCCCTTTCTATTGCATCTACCTTCTCTAGTGTATCTTTGATCAGAAGGAAGCTCCTTCTGTGTCTTAACCTGATATTAGCAGTATTTGTTCATTGTCCATCGTCCACTGTCCATCAGGCGAGGAACGTTGTTCCAAAATTCATCCAAAATATTTTATTTATTTGGGGGCACATATTCGGGCTGATGGTCTACAACCTAAATTATGTCTACCAGTCAACTGTCTGTGTAAAGTTTTCAATCTGCATCAATAGTTGAATTGCGGAGTTTCGAGGCATCGAAATGTTAAATTGTTGTTTTATGATGGTTCTGCAGTCAATGTACTGGAGGCGTGTGTCCATCGTATTCTCCTTTATTCATAATTGTAGAAATATTGTAGAATACTTATACCCAATTTCGTCCAGTTCCCCAATTTCGAGTTAAAACGGTATTTTCGGTACTGAAACCACAAAAAAAAGACACGAATTAGTGTAGCTAACTCTCCCTCAAGAACAGTATAATTTCCACCTATGTCTCACGTCCTAACTTTCCTTAACCGCTCTCACCTTTAGTTTTAAGAATTTGCTTGCCATAAGCCTTAATAAATCTGTCCGCGGTTGATCTGGGCCTCAAATACTAAATACAAAATACACTAAGTTGGTTCAGGTATCCGTTTTGTATGCGGTCGTTATATAGGATGATTCATAATGAAGTTTGATTTCTAATGTAAATTAAAACACATAAATTTGAAAGTAAACTTCAAATTTTTACTATTAGTTAAAAGAATAGTTCATGGCATATACATTTTAAAAATGATATCATGTAAATAATAGCCAGGACTACGTCTGAGGTGGTCCATTCGGAAGGTCTAATTTTAGGCGACTTTTTCGAGCGTATTGACTGGTATCTCGCGGATAACAAGAGTAATGTTGGTTTCCAAGGCGTCAATCGTAGCTGGCTTATTCCCGAAGACCTGAAAATTTATATATCCCCAGACAAAATAGTCTGAAGGTATGTTATCGCACGATATAGGCGGCCAATTTACCGTAGCAAAATGTGAAATTAAGTGCTCACCAAAATGATTTCTCAACAAGTCCATTGTTTCACGCGCTCTATGGCTCGTAGCGTCATTTTGTAGAAGCCAGAGCTCGTGCTTGACAAAATGTGCTTGAATTTCAGGAAGCACATAGACCGTTGATATGGCGCGATAACGGTTACCAGTGATGGTAACATTCTGATTTGCCTCATTTTTGAAGAAATATGGACCAATGATTCCACCAGCACATAAACGACACCATACCGTTGTTTTTAATGGATGTAATGGTAGCTCTTGGTACTCGTCGGATTGTTCATCAGCGAAAATACGGCAATTTTGATTATTAACGTATCCATTGAGCCAGAAATGGGCTTCATCATTGAACAAAATTTCACGGATTTTCATTGAGTTTTTCCAGAGCATTTGCGTCAATTTTGTACCCTTTTAGGCCGAGATCCTCACGGAAAATACGCCAAGTGTTTGAATACGCCAAGCCAAGCTGCTGAGTCAGCTGTGCAAAATAGTATTGGAAATAGTGTTTTCATGAAAAACATTTTTCACATAACGCTGATTTTCATAATACAGCTAAACAATTTGTAGACGTTATTGTAATGTGAGTCTTTTCATGATGACTTGCCGAACGATACTGAACAAAAATAACAAAGCAGTTTGATAAGATTCATGTGTAATCTATCAAAAAAAGCCTATTAAAAATCAAACTTTACGATGAATCACCCTATACAAGGGCGGATTCATGCGTTTCAGACCATGTAAGACTTCTTTTTACTACGGACAGCTCCCGCAACCTATGCACTACGCGGTGTACACACAATCCTTTTCTTCTAAGGATCACAACAAAACCACTTAATTGTAAGAGATTTGGTTCGGTTTGATATTTTAATAATAACAGCCATGATAGAATTAACGGAGGGATTCATTTACACTTCAAAGCACAGAAGGCTTAGAGTTAAACAAAGGACGAAATTAATTTCCAGTATTTGACCAGGGACACAATCATATTTCGTTAATTGCATTTAGCGCGCATTGGGCGGTATCCATTATGTAATGGCATTTGCACCAAGCTAGCAACTGTTGGTATAATTAGTAATTGAGTCGTATTTAAGCACTACTCACACTGCTATCGACTGACGTCATTACACAAATGTAGATACATACATTTGTTTTGAAGAAAACCACCATGTTGTATTCTGGAAATTTTAAATATTTAAAATTATTCGCATCTAACCGTAGGCAAAAAACGGGCATCAGCATTGCTGCCATGAATGTGGCCGTGGCTCAAGTGGTAGTGGACTGGCTTCCAAATCTGGAGGCTCGGTGTTCGAATTCCCAGAATCGCCGAAAGACATTCGTTGTTTTTAGTTAATAAAAATCAAGTTAGATGAGTAGTTGACTAAAAATTAAATAACACACATATTCTGCACATTCTTTTCGATCCATTTCCATACATAAATATGTAATATATGTATAAAATAGTGAGTAGGTAAACCTAAAATAATTTAAACTGATTCGCGATAATTACGGCTTCATATGTGAGTATCAGTGAGTATCCTAATATTCCTGGAAGAGATACTGTTGAGCGATAAATGTATACGTATTATATTTGCTACTGCACCGAAATTGAATGAAGCAAGGTTTGGAAAATGTGCAATCACAAATTAAATACGAGTACTCAGCTTGTTAAGTTTCGAGTTGAGATGGGATGTCTGGAGCGATTGTAATCCAAGTAGTACAAAATCCAAATCAATCTATCGAGACCACCAGTGTTCAGTTGTCCATTGACCACTTTCACATATCGGGTTTTCCAATAGCGACTTGACAACTTTGAATTTCTGGAGAAGATGCGCCAAGATGATGAGTTTCATCGCAAAATTATCTTCAGTGACGAAGCTCATTTTTGGCTCAATGGGTTCGTCAATAAGCAAAATATGCGTTATTGGTCGGGTGAAAATCCACATGTGCTTCATGAATCACCACTTCATCCACAAAAAATAATTGTTTGGTGCGGTTTGCATGCCAGCGGAGTTATTGGGCCATATTTTTTCGTCGACGATAACGATCGTCACGTTACTGTGAATGGTCAGCGTTGTCGCGCCATGATCACCGATTAGAAGGTATGGACTTGGACGACATGTGGTTTCAACAAAATGGTGCCACAAGCCCCACAGCACACGCTACAATCGATTAATTGATGAGTAAGTATGGTGAGCGTGTTATCTCAAGACATGGGCCAGTCAATTGGCTGCCTCGTTCGTGCGATTTAACGCCGCTTGACTATTTTCTGTGGGGCTACGTTAAGTCATTGGTTTATGCCAACACGCCGACGACGTTTGAAGGGCTCAGAGCCAACATTGAACGCGAAATAACGGCCGTTTCGACCGAAATGTGTGGCCGAGTCGTTGAAAATTGGGTCCAACGAATCGACCGCTGCAAACGTGCCATTCATAAATGTTTTGATTGTACTTCAAGCCAATAATAAAGTTTTTGAAATATCTCAAATGGTTTGCCTTTTATTTAAAAATTGTCAAGTCGTTATTAGAAAACCCTATATTTGTTGTTGTAAAGCTGTGCGATTGACCAGGCATGAACGCAATGCATCAAAATTAACCATAGACCTACGTTTAAAAAAAACGACTAATCTTACGTTAATGGGACGTTTCTGACCCTCATATATTTTGTAAGAAAATAAAAACAAAAACGAATACTTTCTACAAAAACTAATTGTTTTTATAAATATTTGTGGATAATACAATATCAGAAGCAAATATGTACATCTTAATGTTTTTAATACATTTTGCACATACAGTGCTGTTTGAAACATAGACAACAAAAATTACGTTAACGGTTAAATGTGTAAATTTTCTTCTGTAGATTTAATTATAAAAAAAAAATTAACAAAACAAAAAAAAATACTCAGATAGGTTGTGCGAAACGAAAGCAACACAATATAAAAGCAAGAAAAAGTTACTCTAGATTCGTACACTTTTGGCTAAGGCAAAGTAAGGCTTATGGTATGATCAATCAATTGAGGTGATAACTAAACAGTCAGAGGATTATTTTAGGGAAAATCTATGGCGGCAAATAAAAATAGTTTAAAAACCGGGTTAGACATTTTAAATGGAATGTCACAGAATTGCGTTGCGAAAAAATACAGAATTAATCGGTCTATGTATTGTCTGTCGGCTTTTAAAAAAAAATTAGACAAACGGGACACACTAAAGTGGTGCATTTAGTTGATCGACCACGAAAAACATCAATTAAAACCGATAAAGGGATTAGCTTGATTAAGAAGGAACCGTTTATCACTTCAAGATAAAATTGTGAATAATCTTAATTTAAATACCTACTCATCCAAGCACAATTAGAAAACGTGTTTTGGAAAACAATTTAAAAAGTTACAGACCGGAAAAAACCAATGTTGAAAAAAATTCACTTGCGTCGAAGGTATTTTTTAAAAGCCTTAGTTTTGATCAAATACTTAATTAAATTATAGATTTTACGATTATTAGGTTGGATTTTGCAAGAAAATATGGAAGTTGGCCTATCGAGAAATAGAAGTTGGTATGGCTACAGTTAGGCGTACCAAAGGAAAGCGTCTAAGTCCCGTTACTGCAAAAAGACGGCAAAACACGGCGGGGGAGGGGTAATGATTTAAACATGCTTTCGGCTCACGACGTTTGTCTTTTTTATGAAATTTAAGGCCCTATGGCCCGCTTTGTTTTGAGAATATATTTTGGAGAATATGCCGCTTCGTTGGTTGTTTCAGCACGACAATGACCCGAAGCACACATCGAAGCTCGTTAAGGACTATTTAATTGACAATGAGGTTCAAGTTCTTAATCACCGGACTTAAACCCCATTGAGAACCTTTTCGGGATTCTTAAGCGAATAGTTGGGCGCAAACAATTCAGGAACAAAAGAGAGGTGTTCCAAACACCAAAAAGTGAATGGAAACAAATTTCTGAAACAATAATAGCTAATTAAATATGTTCAATGCCCCGAAGATGTGCGGAAGTAATTACAAATAGAGGCTCATACACAATATATTGATTTTGTTACTTTTTTTTCGCACAACCTATTTGAGTACTTTTTTTTAGTTTTTTTTTTATAATTGAATTGTTTTTGTTTTTGTAAATATACCATTATGAAGGAGATTTGATGTTCTTTTGATGCATATTATTATTTTTTTCCAAAAACCCTTACAGAAAAAAATTTTGTTACTTCTGGCTATTTTTCTTCTGTGCATAAAGCACATCTGCCACGCTTTTTTGGTGGTGGTGAATCGATTCTGGGCCGTTTGGCTGTAGGATTGCAATCTCCTTGAATGAAAGTCACTATAGGCAAAGATAAGCCAGCTAGTGTCGCCTAAAGGGTAAGTGAGCATGATGGTCTAGGTGCTCTTGAGCGGTTCGACATATATTCTTTGGCCAAGTCGACACCCAAATCTTTAAAAACAATTTTCGGGCTTGCTTTCCTCTCGAAGTCTGATAATTTCGATCAATTTGCGTATATATAATAAAGGCATTCAATGCTGAAATATTTCAATCAAGTACATATTGGTCATTATTATCTATGACCTTTTGCCATTTCCCGTGTAGCTTCATAATTCAATCGGTGAAGAACTTCTTACAGCTAAAAACTTGGCCAAGTGATTTTCAGCGGCTTTTCGGTCGGCAAATTGTTTACTATCAAGAGAGTTTTGCAAAGACCGAAGCAAATGGTAATCAGAAGTTACACGATCCGGGCTTCCCAACCAAACTCCGTCGATTTGTTCCGGGTCATCAATGACGTGTGTAGGCTAGCATTGTCATGATAGAAGACAATTTCCTTTCCGTTGGACAATTCTGCTCACTCTTTCTTGAAAGCTTCATTCAAACGGTCGAGTTGTGTACAGTAGAGGATCGAAGTGACCGTTTTGCCACGTTCTAGTAGCTCATAATAGACAATTCTCTTCCAATCCCAACAAACTCTCAATATAACCTCGTTTGCCGTCAATCCAGGCTTTGAAGTCGTTTGTGGTCGGTCACCGGCCTATGACCATGATCGATTGCATTGGATATTCCCATATTTAAAACATTTTTCATCACCCGTACTGAATTTCTGAAAAAATGGTTCCATTTCGTTACGTTTCAGCAGCCTTTCACTGATGGTTATTCGGTCAGTTAAATTTGTTTGCGTTAATTCATCTGGAACCGAAACATCGAGCTTCTGTGAGTAGCCTGCTCATTTTAGATTATTCGAAACTGTCATACGGTTAATATTTAGTGCCTCCGCTATCTCCATACAGCTTTCGTGCCGGTCTTGCCTCATCAGTTGCAAAATTTCATTGACTATGACAGGCCGACCAGTGCGAGATACACCTGCATCATTGAAATTTCCGGAACAGAATCGAACAAACCACTCCTGAGTCCGGTGTTCACCCACAGTATTCTCACCGTAAACTGCACAAATTTTTCGGGATATTTTTGCTGCGTTTTTCCCTTTTTTAAAGTAAAAAAGCTTCACAAAGCGTATTTCTCCAGATAATTCACTCATATTCAAATCAGTATAACTTTTAGCACGAGCAACGAATTACATAGCTGTCTTCACAAAAAATGTAGCCCGACACATCACCTTTCAAACACGTGGGCGTTTGACACAATCAGATTAGTCTTTCCAGATGAATGGACATCAACACCATCTAGTGACAAAAAACTGCACAGACTTTTTATATGACCCAATATCTATTATATTAGCAAAGACGCACATTGGCCAACTGTTTGTTTTGCACTGGTTGAATCCAGAAAGAATTTTGTTGGCGTAATCAACATCACCTTGGTTTTGATGTAAAATTGTATTATCATCGGCATCTTCTTTGGCTCAGGACCAACATCAGGGATGGGATGCATTGTGCTTTGTACGATCGTACACTTGTTCTTTGTACTCATGTACGACACTAATGTTGTTGTTTCAGTAAATGCTAATGTCGATTGAAATTGCCGATTGTTTTTTTTTTTCCAAGTAAAAGTTTTGGTGGTAAACATCTTTTATTCTTACCAAGGGTGCCGACCATAGTCATATACTTTTGCAGCAGTTTTTGGCCCAACTCGTAAGATGTAAAAAAGTTGTCCATAGTACATAGTACATAGCACAGGTACACATCCAAAACTTTAACCCGAACCTTTCAGGCTTATTTGGCATATATTGCCTGAATGACCATCGACCCTCAGTCGTTCGCAGATCTCAGCAGAGAACAGACGTGCTGTTGTGAAATAGTGAAAGTTTCCTCCTCAACGTAATTATTTGAAATTTGGTTAGTTAACCCAGTAGTCGTGCGATAAGCGGCGTCTGTTATTGAATAGTGGGACAAGGGTTCGAGCCCAGGCCAAACTTGGAACTTTTTTATATTTTTTTTTCCCTCAAAGAATTGTTTGATAACAAAAAAGTTATCAAACTCAAAAGCAAATCACGTGATGGATGGAGGAGAGCGCTCCGTTCTTCCCATAACGGGAGTGGGAAAAGGCAACAATAGTGTTGCCGATGCCGTGACGAAAGCCATTAAGAGAAAGAGGAGCCTGAAAACCCCTCCTAATCTTATTAAAATAAAAATAAATGCCGTTTTAAAGGCTGATGAGGTCAATTATGAGGGGGGCAATACAACCTTGCCTCTCTAGAGGCATCCGAGTCCGAGGATGAAGAAATAAACGATATCAACAACAGCATACAGAAGCTGGAAGAAAAAGTGCTTGCTATTAAGCAAAAATAAAAAGCACACAGGCAGAGGGAGCAATTAGAAGCAGCGAGCTCCCAACAACAAAACCAACAGCAGCAGAAACAATAACTGTAGCAAACAAAACCGCAGCAGCAGAAACAACAGCAGCAGCATATACAGCAACACAAAACAACAACATCTGAAACCACAGCAGCTGAAAAAAAAGCAGCAGCAGCAAAAACAACAACAGCAGCAGCAACAACAACAACAGCAACTGCAGCAACAACAACAACTGCAGCAGCAACTGCAGCAGCAACAGCAGAAGAAGGAGAAGGTTCCTCCCATCAATACCTATAAATTAGAGATAAGTGCAACCAAGGACCTGTGTAAGTTGGTCATTGGTAACAATTTTAACATTAAGAGATTGGGGAACGATCGTCACGCCATCCACTGTAATGCAGTGCTACGCGAAAGTGAAAGAGCTCCTAAAAGAAACGACGACAGAGCACTTCTTATTCACACCGAAGTGTGAAAAGCGGCAATCGATGCTGCTCCTGAGGAGACTCTGGCACTGTGCGAAGGACTCAAGTTTGTGGGGTTAAAGCCATTTACCACAGCTAGAGCCAGGCGGGAGAGGCGGAGTCTGCCGTTCTTCCTGGTGCAGCTCAGTCCCGAAAGCCGTCTGGATAGTCTAAGGGAAAAATTAAAAAGTAGCGAAGGCGTTCGCTGCCAGAGGTTCGGGCACACAGCGTCGAACTGCCAAATGCAGCTTCGATGCGTGAGGTGCGCCAAGAACCACAGTTCCGAGGAGTGTGCTCTGGGTGTTGACGGAGCATCCGATAGGTCGCAGCTCTCGTGTGTGTTATGTGGAAACGTGGGACACACTATCGGGGTTGTCCTAAGTTCGCTGACATTAAGAAAGCAAAACTGACTCGGCAGCAGAAGGTGGAGGTCAAACGTTCACCTGTTAGGTATCAAACACCAGCCGTCACGTCCCAAATTTCCTACGCCCAAATGGCGGTGGGTAGGGGGGCTACGGTACAGCAAGCGACTGTTGCTTCTCCGGCGCCAATGCCGAGAACAACGGAAGCTGCACCGAACATGCTCAGCTGCAAAAGCAGGTGCAAGAACAGGCCAAGCGGCTGGACCAGATCTACGCCCTGCTGCCGGGCCTAACGCAACACATGTCGTAATGGGTACGCACCTTGCGGTGAATGTGATCGATGTGAATTCGATCACTGATTAGGATCGAACGAAGAGCCGCGATGTTTAAATTGCTACAAGACCAAACTCCTGGTGTGCTTTTCGCTAGCGAAACCAAGCTAACCGATAATCACCAACTGGAGTACAATAATTATATTGTTAAAAGAAAAAACCGGCCTAGATCCCAACGTATAGGTGGTGCCGCGATCTTCATTAAAGAAGGCATAAAATTTCACAGAGTGTACAAGGGCGTGTTGCGCGGGTTCCGGGTGTTAGAAGCTGTGGTCATTTACATCCCGCTCCGCAGTGGAAAGCGGCTGTACTTGGCCTCTGTTAATGCACCTGAGGCTTCACAATCCGCTTTTTCGACTTCTGAGGCTGGAATCGGCGGAGAATTATTTCATAATGATTTCAACTAAACACAGAGATTGGGGAAATTATTTGCCAAATTCCTGAGGGAACCTACTACTCAATTGGTGGGTCAGCACGATGTCATGTACAGACTTGGTATTAAAGCGACGGATAACCCATCGTTTCCCAGAGGCGGGTCTTACTTGGATCTACTGCTGTACGACGAACGTATACGACTGACAGGTACGAATTTACAAACACTAAACTGTCTGCGAACATTCGTATATGACAGTGACCATTGCGGTTTTAGCACCGAAATTACAGTTTCCAACGAAACTGCGGAATTGAAGGAGTTTGTCCAAAGATATTTTTACAACTACAGTAAGGCTCGATGGACACGCTTCTTCGCAACCTTGACAAGAGCGCTCTCCTCGAACACGCTCTACCCACCGTCCAGTAGGAATTTGTCAAACGAGGAGATCGACAATTACCTAAAACAAATGGACAATACAATTAAACAAACTATGGACACTACAATACCGCGGTATCGACGTACGACTAACGAAGAACTGTTACGCAATCCTACTATTGACGCACTGCACCGACAGAAAAGTAGACTTCTGTCAAGACTCAAAAATTTGTAGAGACAGTTTACTGACAGACAACACCCGCAGATTAGGACACTGAAGTCGTCGATAAAAATCTGCAAACGTTAATAAAAGAGAATTACAGAATTTCTGTAAGTTTGCAACAACAAGGTTCGGGCATTAAACACCAGTAACCCGAATATGTTCCCGCAAATAAATAAACTATTTGGAAGAAAAAATCAAAACGACCTTCAGTGTCTTAAAATAGCCCGGATATCAGACAACGAACGGTTACTGACAATAGCAGTTATTGGTCCAGGCCGCTGATGATGACGACTTCTTTGTGATCGAGGATCCACAGGAGAAGGTTGAGGCCATAGGGGTGACTTTCCAGGAAGTAAACAAGGCCAATGATATGATTGGCCCTAATTATGATCTGGACGATCGCGTCTTGGTGCACGACTTCTACATTCGAAATGAAGTAGAGAACTAGCGATCCGAGGGCTCTGGTTTCACCCAGTTCAGCGACGAAAACATGGCAAATAATGTCATTACCAGAAATAGTGACCTACCCCCGTTCATTTCAAAGGAAGAACTCCATGACATCTTCTACACAATCAGGGCTAAAAAATCAGTGGGGACCGATGGTATTCCGAACATCGTGCTTCGACATTTTCCTCTAGAAGCGGTGGACATTAATACCACCATGTTTAATAATGCAATGAATAATTCACATTATCCAGCGCATTGGAAAACGGCGCTGGTTCAACTTATCCCCAAAAGGGTCGATAAGTCTCCTTTCAAATATCAGTAATGTTTTTGAACAAGTAATTAATAGAGCTCTGTCTAGGTGGGTTGAGGACAAACATATAGTTCGATAATCAATTCGGTTTTAAGGCGAGACATGATATCTCATATACCGCGTCAAACTGGTGTCCGATATACAATGGAATAAAGGCAAAAACCAAAGTACTGGTGCCTGCCTTTTTGACTTGGAGAAGGCCTTCGACACCGTATGGTTAGAGGGTCTTTTCTATAAGCTGACTGGGCTGGGGATCAGTAAACCACTCTTGTACATTCTTTATAATACGCTAACCAACAGACAGTTCATCGTGAAGAATGGTGAGTTGACTTCTGTTTGAATATTACAAATTAAAAATGGTATTCAGCAAGGCGTGGTCCATTCGCCTATCTTGTTCAACATTTATACAAGTGACTTGAAAGGTTCACTTCCCCATACTATTGCGTACGCAGACGATTTGATAGCGTACAGCAAAGGTCCAAAAATCGAGGTCATTCATACTCTCTTGCAGCGTGACGATTTTGCGATGACTGGAATTTGAAAATCAACTTTCAGAAGTTGGAAACCATTCTTTTTAGGACGCCATTGTCTAGAGCCTCTAGAGATACCAGAAAAATTGGAGAAAGTTCTCGATCATTGGACAACACGGGCAGCCTCTTATCGAAATGTGGTTTCTGTATTTTGACAAAAACGTAGATGCTGCTCTGGCCAGAGCTTAAGGCGCTTTTGCCAATACAAAGAGAACGTTTTATAGCAGCCAACTCGATGCGAAGGTCAAGGTTATCTGCTACATGGCCCTTATCAGGCCCATGCTGGTATTTGGGTGTCCCGTGTGGTTAAATGTGCGAGCAAGCTTAATGGAAAGATTCGGGTGTTTGAGAGGGCTTGCCTTAGGGCTTGTCTTCGCTTGTACAGAACACCAGAGTCGGAGTACAAGAAATTTTATCCTAATGAGGTCCTTTATAACAGGGCGAACCTAATACGAGTGGACAACTTCGTAATTAAACTGACTCGAATTCACATTGCAAGAGCAATGGCCTCGACAAATAACCTGATATCTGGGGCTTACTACCCCAATAACCTTTACCACGAGAGTATGCACTCTGACGGCTTCGTTCCACCGGAAGCATTCCTCTACTTTGATCAGATAGGGTTGATCCAGGATAGATGAGCGGTTCCGTCAATCTTAAATGTGGGTCGGACAGCTGGGGACAGGCGACTCAACTACAACAGAGACGTCTCACACGGCAGTGTGGATCGTCTCAGGTTCAGTAGAGCGGTGGGGAACCGCGATAAGAGGGATGTCGTTCGGCAGCACCAGCATTTTTGGTGGTTGAATGATGGAAGATGTTTCGTCGTCGTTTCCGTCAAGTACGGACCAGCCTCACTAATGAGGCAGAGCTAACCAATCTATTTGCTCTGTGAATAGCGATGGCCAGCTTGCATAGGTTTAGGTTAGCACTTAAGAAATATATACAGAGATACAAAGTAACATACAGATATATACAAGATATACATATATTGTTATATACAAAGATACAAAGGTATAAACCAATATATGTATACAATGGTGTAATGTCTATGTGTGTGTATTTGTGTATTGTGTATGTAGGATTAGGTAGTCTAAGGTTTTTTTTAAGTTAGATATTAATTTTTTATAAAAAATAAAAAATTACATCCATAGGCTAAGTTTTTTGTTAAAAATTTTTTCTTAGCCCTAAGTATATAAAATAGAAATTTTTAAATAAAATGTAAATGGAGTCGAAAGACATAGATATAAGAATTTAGAGTAGCTTAGAGTGCCTGTGTGGGCCAGTAAGTTAGTATAACATTGTTAAGTAATTGTAAGCTAGCATTTAAGCATTTTTTGTTAGTATGTAAGAGTTAGTGTTTAAGAAAATAAGATGCATTTAAAACTATCTGAGCATCGACCCTAAAAACCAAGCAGTTGCTCATCGACAGTAACACAGTCGACTGCAACACACTTATGTCAACGCTTGATCCAATCCTCGAAACATTTTTTATATTCGGTTTTCGGTATGTCCAACAGTGCTTCCTGCGATTTTTCCATTACTTCCTCCCGGTTGCTGAAACGCGTTCCCCGTAGTGGTTTTTTAACTCGATTGAACAGAAAGAAGACACAGGGGGCCAAATCAAGTGAATTCGGTGGCCGTTGGATGGTATTTGTTGCATTTTTCGTCAAAAAATTACGAATGGAAATGTGTGACGGTGCGTTATCATGGTGTAAAATCTACGAGTTTTCTGCCCACAATTCAGGTCTCTTTCGGCGAATTGCTTCGCGCAAACGTCTCATAACGCCCAAGTAACACTCTTTGTTTACTGTCTGGCCTTCTGGCAAAAATTCATGATACACTTCGCCGTTGTAATCCATGAAAACTGTGAGCATTGCCTTCTTTTTTGACTGAAAACGACGTGGTTTTTTTGGTCTCCGCTCATTTGGTGAACGCCATTCACTTACCTGATGTCTGGATTGCAAGTCGTACTCACAAACCCACGTCTCGTCTGCAATAGTGATCCTTTTGCGACGTCAACACGGTCGCTTTTTTGCATGAAATTGAGATCTGTTGGCACCATCTTTGCTGCTACACGACAGAAAACGAAATCATTAACCAAAATGTCTTATACGGATCCGAAGGCAATGTTCATGTCCTCTGCTATCTCTCTAATAGTTAATTTGCTATTATTGACCAACATTTCGATGGCCTGCCACTGCGTTCATCATCTTCGATTGACTCACGAACACTTTTGAACCGCTCGTGCCACTATTAAGCGATCGTTTTCTTTAGAGAATCGTTGCCGAAAAACTTTTCCAACATTTCCATTTTTTTGCGCAAGATTTAATACAAGATCGTTGTTGCTAATTTAAATCCATTTCTAAAATTGTAAAAAATCGCCAACGTACAAAGAGATAGATGATTTATAGAGAATGTCAACAATAGATGTACCAACTTAACAAAACAAACAAAACTCAAATCGGAACAATAGGAGCGCCACACGGTGTTTTTTTTTTTTTTTTTTTTTTTTTTTTTTTTTTTTTTTTTTTTATTTATTTATTTATTTATCAAGGTGGTATTGAAATGTCTCTTTAGACATTATTATTGGCCCGACCGAAATCTGCGTCAAACAAGTCTTCATTTCGTTTTGTTTTAAATCTGAAAAAAAACCACATATGTTCGAAGAGAGCCAAAAAAAGCTTGAAAAAAACTTACTTGCAAACACCGGCGAGAATCAAGGCACCAAAATACACATATAGCATGCTCTTGCCTATTTCCTTGTCTCAAAATTTCGAGCCGTCATAATTCTTTGTGTTTTCTATAATTATTTTCTCGATTTGAATCGGAAAAAACAACAAAAAATGAAATGAATCCATTAGAGCATCACCGCCTGCAATTGCTTAACGGGTAACATATGGTTTCATTTAAATTATGTTTTCGGAACGATCTCGAGCAACTGAACTTCAGGAAAAATGAACCATGCAAGTGAGTAAATTGTAGCATACCTGTTAGAATCAGTGGAGTTGGGCTCCAAATTATATCGTTTTTAGAGAAAAACTGGGAATCGGGACTCACCGAATCTACAGGCGTTTCTTCACCTTTATTAGCTAATTCAAATGATTCGGACTCTTCATTGCAAGCAATTTCAACGTCAGGCACAAAATCTTCATCACTACCCCGAAAAATTATCGTCACTTGATGAAAAACTCGACATTTTATCAAAATAATCTTTTTTTTATTGACAAAAAAAACAACGATTTTATTTACTGACACAATAAAACTCCAAAGAAATTTCAATACATATAACGGGTCGAAAACGAATCTGAGAATCTGAGAGAAAACACTTAAATTCAAAAAAAAGATCATAGCCAACTAAGTTTTCAAAACTAAAAGAGCTCGAATTCGATGCATAAGGGTACATAGAACAAAGTAAAGAAAAAACAGCCAAATATATAAAGTAATTATTTTAATATTTACGATAAAACAAAAGAAATGGGTCGGAAACGACCCAAACGTAGGGCTACGTGCATTGTTAAATTACGTTATGTTAAGAAATGTACAATACGAGTATGAGAGTAATGTAAGCAATTTAAAGATTAGACCTGTGCTGCTTAGACCTGTGAATATGTATTGTGCGGTGCCCTGTCACCCGAGTGTAGGAAAATGGAATAGGAATAAATTTCTGGGTTTTTAACAAGTACTCAAAGGCATATACTCTTAATAAGCCCGATATAAGTTTCTTCGTACATTTTCAAAGCTATCGAGATTAGGACTAATCAGAACATGCAAAAGCCAAGTTTGAGGAGGGATATAGAATAATTTTTTTCAACTATATTCATAGGTGACAGATAGAAGCTTGATCCTTGTGCATCACGTTCAGAGTCGTTGTTGTTTCTATCTAAAAAATAAAGAACGTAAGAGCAAGAACGAATATAAAATACCAATTTGTTATGTCAAATTATGTCAAAGGTGTTCGAATAATAATAACAATATAATTTTTGAGTAAAAATTTGATCTCAGTTCTCTCTTTCAGTATTTAAGAAAGATATGGTTTAATTTCAAAAAAAAAATTACCAAACAAGTTGGGGTGACCCAGAACTCCTACGGTTCCAATAATTGCATGGAATGCACAAATTTTCCAGGCAAATTTTTGCATATACATCCTCCCCACTTTATTAATATAAGCGCAATGGCACAGGCGGGGTTAGCCGTTAATCATACAACCTTTTCCAATTTCATAAACGAGGGTTGTAAGGCATTCTACTACGTGCTTGAGCTGTAGCTATAACAAACAAATCAAATATCCTCATGAGTGTTAGACATATACGAGTATACTCGTACGTACGATTGAGCAAAAATAAACAAAAATAATAAAGCCAATTTATTCCAAAATCGAGCAAAAAAGTTTTTGAAATAAATTAATTCTACTTTATTGTTTGAGCTGCCTGATTTTTTCACTATCATGATTCTCTATAAATTGTAACTTGAAAAAAAGGACATTTCAGGGGCAACGTTAATAACAACATGCAGAGTTAAATGTTATACTTCTTGCCTATTTTGTTTGATTTTTGATTTGAATTATTCGTTAATTGAGCGAAGATGAGTCAGCACAATGGTAACCTTTTAATACAAAACATCATATTGTCACTTTTCGGTTTGTTAAGCTTTGTTTGTTATCCAAAATAATATCGTGGTACTAAGCCTCGATATAAATGAAAAGTGAGGAATCGTGACACAAGTTGAATCAGACTAGTCAGTTTCTTCTTTCTCGTCAAAAGAACAATTTAATTTATTAAGAGGACACACCAATTTCGCTGTACTTAATTACAATAGTATGCAAGATCCAGAAGTAAATCTTGAGAGTATTCCCTCTGTCAATTGTCTTGAAGTGGATTCTCGTGATCTCGTTTTCAACGAAAGTTTCTTTTACAATTTTCTGATTATCCACCAAAGCATGCGTACGAATTTTAAAAATTTTCTTGTGCATTTAAATTATTTTGGGAATCTAAATGAATTGAATTTATATTTCTGTCGAAAATATGAATATATGAAAAAATCTCTATTGTTTCGGTATTCCAGGATATGAATTCGAATCCTATTGTAATAATAAATATGCAGCCGGTTGCATTGGTGCTTTATAAAAGACGCGAACAATTTTGCAATATATCGGTATAATTTGCTTAGATGTGGTATATTAAGAATCAAAGTGAATGATAAAAAAACTAACACTTATTTGTATATATAGATTCAATGAGCCATCTGTTTAAGTTTACGTCATTTTAAGATATAATAATATTGGGCGATATCAACATAGATATTTCGCAAAAATCTATTCCAGTTGACAACTATTTGTTTTTGCTATCATTATATGGCTTGCACTCATGCATTTACAAGCAAATATGCTTTTCTTATTCCTCAAGTACTTGCATTGACTATATCATGGTGCGCCTATTCCAATCCCAAAGATCCCTGCTCAGTTGCTCTGTTCTGGTATAACATGCTTGAGTCTACAAGATATTTTTGGTGAACGTACAAAACACTTGTCCTTCGATTCTTCTTACATTAAAACTGATTTTGTTGCTCTAAATAATATACTCCGTTTTGAATGTTATGAAATAATATACTTAACGAAAATGATCCTTCAAGAGTTTATTTTATTTATACAGAAATTTTAAATAGATACATATCACATAAAGGGACAGCCAACAGCTAGTGTGGATGATTTATTAAATTAAACACACATTTATTGAGAAATCAATGTAGAATTTTATTGATTAATAAAGCTCGATCTATGGCAATTACTAATGGAACACTACATCGTTCATGTAACCACCTTGCTTCTGTTGCAAGCGCCCATCAGAAGGTCAAAATTATTATTAAAATTTTGAAGAATAAGTAGGGTGCTATGTTTGAAACTCTGAATTGTCGCTGGGTTATTGACATAGGCATTACTCCTCAAATTACCCCACAGGAAGAAGTCTAGAGTTGTCAAATCAAATGACCTTGAAGCCAATAAACTTATTATTATTTCCTCTAACAGAAATAATGCAATTTTCAAATTTCGTACGCAATAAATTGATTAATTTATGGCTTGTGTGGGCGGAGGAACCATTCTTCTAAAACCCGAGATCGTCCAGACCTAATTCATTCAATTTTAGGAAAAAAAATAGCCTTTTAACATGTTGCAGTAACGTTTTCCATCTACTGTAACTATCTCTCCAGTTTCACCTTTGGAAAAGTACCGGCCAGTGATGCCGCCAACCCATAATCCGCACCATACAGTGACTTATTTTTGATGCATTGGTTTTTCGGGGATGGATTTTCCGGCCTCCAAAAATGATAGTTTTTTTATTTACGTACCTATCCATCCAAAAATGGCGATCTAACATCCAAGGGCTCAATTGTTGTGTAATTTGAAGACCAACTTCATTGTTTACTTCGGCCACGCATTGAGGTGCCTGGTTGGTTTGCAACACTTTCGATACCGAACAAGTTTCTTCAAAACGCTTCACCATTGCACAAATCCCAGACTCACTAGGGCGATTATGTTGATTGAAATATTCACGAATTTTACGAAATATTACTCCTAGAGATCACCCATTTTCGCAATAAGATTGAATAACAAAAATGCGTTATTGCATGGTAAACGATTCCATGGCTAAAATTGCCAAAGATTGCATGACATCTACCAAAAAGATCAACCGCACTGAATGCAGTAAACGACAGTAATTGACAGTAATTTACAGCCAACATTCACACCATCTGTTAGCTCACTCTTTATAAAACAATGTTCGAGAACAGTAAAGAAAGGAAACAACAATTCAAAAAGCTAAAACCGAGCATAACTTTTGAGTCAATCCACAAATTTGGTACTACATTGAAAAATTAAAACATTTAAGATTCATAGTTGTCTTTTATAAAAAAAGAAAACATCACTCGATGGTATTAAAGAAAACGGTAAATTTTGTTGCTTTGCAAGTATAAAAAGCGTTTTTCACGTAGATCATCATAAAGCTCTTTAGCCTTATTTTCGTGAAATTCTTTCGCAGCCTTGATCTGATCTAGGTAATCCAGAAGAAAGCTTGAAATTTTTGGAAAAAATATTTTCTGTGAATCTCTACTGGAGCATAGAAATTGTCGAGTTGAGGGGCTGAGTAAGGTCAATGAATGTCGGGATGTTCTCCAAACGTGTCCTGAAACTCAGTAGCCAACGGAGTATTTGAATACCTGGCGACCGCTGGATAGACTAGCCTTATCTGCATACAGCGGATCTCTGTACAGATGGACCATCCTTTCTCCGCTACTCGTGGAATCTCTAATGGATAAAATCTCAAAAAAAAACCCGAGGTCGGTACTCCTTTCATACTGGGCGGTAGAAAAATGACTGACCCGACTACCGGTAAGTCTTCTGCATAATAGAGCGGCGGTAAAACTATGACAGGCCATGGTGCATCATCTTCTAAAGGCAAATACAACGAGCCTAAAACTACATTTTCAAGAAGTGATAAGACTGTGACAAGCCAACGGCCTATCGCTATGCTTTACGAATTAAACCTCGGATCTATTCCGGAATTTGAGAGAAGTTCGGACATTAAGAGTAAGATTGAGTGGATTGCCCACTGCTCTCATTGCTCGTAAAATGCTAAAAGAAACCGTGCCGGTTCCAAAAAAGGCCCATAACCATTAACACCAAAACCCCTTGGCCATCCAACAGCAGATCTCTGAGGTATTTTAGCGAAGTCTTAAAAAACGCAATAACGATCGCGGTAATCGACAGAAACGACACCGACTAGTCGATTTCACATGAACAGTGGCAGTCGGTCAAGTTCAAGCTTCCGGCCACCTTCTTGAACATCATGCGGGCCCTGTCATAAGCGATGCTATCTGGCACCAAGACCACGTCAAGCTTATCGCATATGCTGATCAAAAACCTCTCGGTCTTTTCACCAAAGCTGTAGGTGGATAAGGAAAGTTTTGGCCAGGTGCAAGGCTCGAAATCGTGCTTAGGGAGGATATCGCTAGTAGACCTAGAACCCACACCTGAATTCCAGCCGAACCCTCCTCAACAGAAAGAATTTTGGAGATTATCATGTCGTGAAACTGGGAGAACCAAATGGTCCTTATAGATGCGCGTTGAATGTGATCAGTAAGGTATCCCTTAACCCTCTTGCGCATTCATGATCCGGTTCGGATTCGAGGCAATACACCTTAGGGTCTACAAAAAGGATGAGCTAGATGCTGATAACCAACCTCCTCCTCTTTTAACCGAAACTCCAAATTCAGCCCTTAATCTTGGAGCGTCGATATCCTTTCCAAAAATGGATAACGACGACTGCAATTTATCCGAGGCGACTATTAAGCCGTCGCTCTCCTCTTCTTACATTCTGTCGGAAATGGAAACCGATGACGAAATAAAAAGATATCCTACACGATCAGAGGAAGAATCGGAGGACCCGAACAACACTGTGGTTGAGGCTACTCTGGTAAATTGTACCAATGATACAGTTTCTCCAGATTAATCTCCAAAAATCAAAAAAAGGCTTCGGTCGCACATCGTCATATTCCAGGTACCATGGATCAGAAAGCGTTGTTCGTGGACTTGGAACATCTGTATATGCTCCACTCTATACAAGAGACAAGGGTAAGACTAGAACGTGTATATAAGTGAAACGTAGCTTTAATGCATTTTTACTTCAGACTTACCTGTTGCCAGACTAGAGCCTGCCAAAGGCTCCTACTGGCTGGCATCGGCATATCTTGGCCACGATCATGCGATCACCCTGGTGATAACCTAGAAAGGGTGGTACTTGAAACTCGAAGGCTAAAAACTGGTCACATCATCGGGTGCGACGCTAACGCTCATCACACGGTATTGGGTAGTACCGACATCAACGACAGAGGTGAGTCCCTTTTTGATTATATTATAAGTACTAACCTTTTTGTTTGCAACATTGGCAATGAGCCCACATTTATAACAAGAAATCGACAGGAAGTGCTAGATATCACTCTTGTCTCCGAGAACATCACTCAAGTGCTAACGAACTGGATGGTATCGTCTGAACACTCATTTGTAGACCACAGGTACATTCAATACAGCCTGAGTGATGCTCCTCCAACAGCTCCAACAATAGCACTGGGACAGCTTAGAAACTCATGCACAGAACTTTTCAACGTAGCAAAAAGCACAAGAAAAGTGACTGACTTGGACTCATACAAAGAATCTCTCAAAATATACATAAAGAACTAATAAAGGCAAAGCGACAATCCTAGAGATCATTCTGTTCTTGACAGTACAATAATTGCCGAAACGCAATAGTCCTGCTAAAGCCAGAGAATATCATAAAGAGGTATGTAGAACTGATCCACATTCCACTACCATGGAGAAAAATCGATTAGTTTTTATTCCCCAAGCCGGAAAATGATGATATACCTGGTAGCAGGAGGCAGCAGGGTAATTGCTTATGCAGATGACGTCGCTATAGCCGTCTCAGTTAAGCATCTTAATACCATACAAGAATTCCTTCAGTTAAATTTTGACAGACTAACCCGTTGGGCGGATCGCTGTGGATTGCGAATATACCCCCATAAAACTGATTTTGTCTTCTTTTCCAGAAAACATAAAAATCTAATTAAAGACCCTACCTCAATACACGAAAACAGTTTAGTGTTATCCGATACAGCAAAATACCTGGATCTCATTTTGACAGGAAACTAAACTAGAAACCTTACATTTAAGAAAGAATCAAGAAAGTTACAGTAGATTTATTCTCTTGCAAAAAAGCCATGTGAATAATTGGGGCTTTCAACCTCGCATAACCCACTGGCTATACATCTCGGTCATAAGACCGATTCTTACCTACGGAGTTGTGTGGTGGACGGCCTTAGAAAATGCAGTCAACTGCAACAGTTAACAAGCATAGTCCAAAGAACAGCATGTCTTTGCAAAAGCGGAACTCTAAGTTCTACACCCTTTACGGCTTTAGACATTCTGTTTCACTTGACACCCCTTGACATCTTCAGGACAGCGACTACACAGTGGACAAATAAATTAATATTCTTAATATATTAGGAATCTTCACAGAAAACATCGACACCATACCTAAACTTTGGTTTGAAAAAGACTTTTATATAAGATTCTCCGCTAGATTCTTCTGCGAAGAAGATGCTTTCGTGGAGGACAAGTTAATCCACTTTTACACAGATTAATCTTAAACTGATAGCGGGGTTGTTGGCAGTGTTTTCTCAGCTAAGCTAAATCTAACCCTCTTCTTCCGTCTTCCAAATCACTGTAGCGTGTTCCAGGCACCTGTTCTTTCCTTTCACCTTTCACCTCTGTTGGGTTTCGGGCCACAAAGGCGTTCCAGGGAATTAACGGGACGACGAGCTCGCCAAAATTGGAACAACTATACCGCCAAACTTACCTGCCTATCTACCTCCTCTTTGAATATCGTATTTATATTTTGGCTTTGGGGTACTATTCTGTTCATTCATCAATGCCTAAAAATAAGGCTCAAATTTTTCCAAATAAAGGTTATAATTTTTTTAACATTTAAGCCGGAAGATAAGTAATTCGATTCTTTATTTTTATTGTAGTGTGAAGATTATTTTAGGGAACTTTTTATATGACTGCCCATATTTTGGAAAACTTCCTCTGGAATCTTGTTAGCCCTGCCGATGTGACGACCTCTTATGTCAGTTCTCATGACTTGTCGTACGGTTTTCATAGCAACAGGTTCGCTGATTATTCAATGGCATGTCTTACCGGAAAGTGCAACCAAATCGTACATTAATCTGGTGAAAACAAAATAGTTTCACTTGTTATTTCTAAGGCATTTGACAGAGTTTGGCACCACGTTCTTTTGTTGAGAATGCGTGTATTTTGGATCGATGAATCTCTCATTTACTGAATTAGAAACTACCTTTAGGTGCTCAATTAAAATTATCTTGGATGGTATCTGTTAAAATAATTAGTTTATTTTGTTAAAAAAAAAGGGAAAAAACCTGTGAACCACCCTGTGCGTTTAAATTGCTATTTTGTCATTCCACTATTGCTCTCTTATATTATTACCACTATGAATTCTTATGTAAATGATTACAGTTTTCTAATGATCTGTACATTATACTTATTCTAATAGAAATAAAGGTCCCCTTCTCATCTCAAAAATGTAAGACGTGTTTTCTTAGTGCAACAGGTTATTTTGTTTAAAAAAAAAAAAAAAAAAAAAACTTGTGGTGCAAATTTATATGTACTATATGTGAACGGGATAGTAATTAATTTAATACCGAGAAAAAAATCAGTTCGCCAACGATTGGTATTTGGGTAAATTTGCTGTGAAAAATTATTTTTTTCGTTTTAATAACAAATACATCTACATATATACTCGCATATAGCTGGCCACTTTTTTTTTTCGTTCAACTTTTTTTGCCGTCATGTCAGCTGAGAATAATGAAATAAAAATTGAAAAACTGATCAATTGGGATCAGTGGAATATCTGGAAATTTCAAATTATTTTGCGTGCATCTGATTTATTTAAATATGTGATAGGGGATGAAGTTAAGCCGACTGATGTTGAAAAATTGCTGCTGTGGAGCCGTTTTGACAGCAAGGCGCAGAAGGTTATCGCCCCTTCGATAGGTTCACAACCCCTTTTGCACATAAGTCCTGGAAAGAAATGCGGGACAAACTCCATGGGGTTTATGAGGTGAAGTCAAAGGCGAGTATCCGCATGCTTCAACAGCAATTTTGTAGTTAGTATACAAACCATTGTGCAGCAGCTATCTAATGTTGGGGAGAAGGTTTCCGATTCAATGGTCATAACCGAAATTTTAATAACTTTGCCCGCATCGTTTAGTCATTTCCATAGTGCTTGGGAGTCAATAACAGTTGAAAAGCAGACATTAGACAATCTTACTGGCAGTCTAGTTCTAGAAGAGGCGCGTATTAATTCCCGCGTATTAATTTTCCTGGTATGGAAAACAGGCTGACATAACCAATTTTCAAGTTTTTGGAACTAAATAATTTTATTATATACCGCAGCAAAAGAGACGAAAATGGGATAAAAAATCAAAAAAGGGTATTTTCGTAGGCTATGGTGATGGTGTCAAAGGATATTTGGTATTTTTTGCTGAGAACAATAAGGTTAAGGTCTGTCGTGATGTTCGATTTCATGATTCAAAAGTGATAGTAAGTGAGCATGATAAGCTGCTCCGTGTATTGGATGATGAAGATCTTCAAAGTGAAATGGCCATGGAGAAAAAGGATTCAGACGAGCCGTCCATTTTGAAACATAACGATAATGTTATTGCTGTTGGTGATGCCGACAAGCAGTGGGCTGTCTTATGTATCTAATGGTGGCTACACGTCCGGATATAGCTTTTGCAGTTGGATGTGTGAGTCGCTACCTAGATAATCCAAGTCCATCTCATGTTATCATGGTCAAGAGGATGATTCGTTATCTAAAGGGGACAGCTGATTACGGTATATTTTTCCAAAATACAAAATTTAATCTTTCTTCTTTCAGTGATGCAGACTATGCTGGTGACGTAGTGACAAGGCGTTCAAACAGTGGGTATGTTTTCTTGTTGGGATCAAGCTGCATCACTTGGGCCTCGCAACGTCAGAAATGCGTTACCCTTTCTAAACTGAGGCTGACTTTGCGGCTAATTCAAAGAGCTAATGTGGACTCAACAAATTTAAAAGGATTTGCTGGGGCAAAAGTTAAAACCAATTCTATACGTCGATAATCAAGGAGCCATCAGATTGATTAAGAATCCCGAGTTCCATAAGAGAACTAAACATATAGACGTCCGTTTTAGCTTCATTCGGAAAAAGTTCGAAAATGAGCTTTTTGAATTGGAGTATGTGCCAACACAAAACCAAGTTGGTGGTATTTTCACGAAAGCGTTACTCAAGGACAAATTTCAACGATTTCGTTCCATGATGGGTGTTGTTGCATTAAGTTGTATAAATTAATTTTGAATTTATAAGATGTTTTAATACTGAAGTAATTTTTTCTACCTTCATTAAAGTGGGAGTGTTAAAATAATTAGTTTATTTTGTTAAAAAAAAGGGAAAAAAACCTGTGAACCACCCTGTGCGATTAAATTGCTATTTTGTCATTCCACTATTGCTCTCTTATATTATTATCACTATGAATTCTTATGTAAATGATTACAGTTTTCTAATGAACTGTACAGTATACTTATTCTAATAGAAATAAAGTTCCTCTCTCATCTCACAAATGTAAGACGTATTTTCCTAGTGCAACAGTATCAAATCTCAGATCCACAAATTGATTGTGGTGTGTCCAAGGGCTCCGTTCTGTCTCCAACACTCTTTTTAATCTCCAATAATGATCTCTTGTCTGCTACTTCTAATCCTATGCTGATTACAGTACTCTCTGCTTCTCAAATTCGTTCCGAGACTCACGTCCATGTTCTTCGGCTGTAGAACTGAAACAGCAGCGTATGCTTATTCCGTATGCTAAATGAATTCCGATATAAACAGCGTAACCATTTGAGGAGCAGAGTGGGATTAAATGCTTCCAAAATACAATGTGGTCTGCTGTCGAAAGCGAAATCCAAACACTCAGCTATTATCCATAAATGAATTCGTTAAAACCGACAAATTGTCCATTCTCGGTACGTGTGTGAATGAAAACCTACGTTGGAATGATCACATATTTGATGTCATCAAAAATGCTGCGAAATGTCTAGGCAACCTCAAACGATTTATGAAATACTTCTCTCCCTCTGATATGGCCTTAATATATAAGGCATTCATCGCCCAAAATTGGAGTACAATGCCTATATCTGCTCCTAAAACCTCTCTGCACCTGCCAGATAAGATTCAAAGCCGTGCGATAAAATCCATAGGTGATGTTAATATAACCCAGTCAATTGACAACCGTGAGCACAAACGAAATGTCTCCTGTCTCAACTTGCTCTATCGCTATTTTCACCACTAATGCTCCATTAAAAATAGCATTCCGCACGTTCAAACCGTTTACCATAACACCCGTCTCGCTATGAATGCTCATCAGTTTACCCGCGTGATTCTTTTCTAAGCGGTACCCTGCCGAGCTCTTATCGTCAAACAATTAAAACGAACGTACATCGGTACCTCTCTTTCTTTCCCCCCCCACCTTTCCTTCGCCTTAGAAAAACGGCTTAGCGATCTTAGTTTTGCAAATATATTTGGAAATGAAAAAGGGTCATTCCATGAAGGATCGACCGACGTTCTGAACGACATTCCTCCAATTTGGTCGAAAAGTGGTAGAAATACTCACTGGAGTGGTATGAAGGCAAAAAAAGTTTTGCAGAATTCGATATAGTTTGCGTGTAACGGAACTTCAAAAATTGACAAAAAATCAAAATTTATGCTTTCTTTTATATTTAAAAAAATCATAACTTTGGCTCTGCTAATCAGAACTTGATAAAATATACTTTGTTGAATTCAGGAAATTTGGAATAATTTTTATTTTCAAGAACGAAGGATATTCCAGAATATCCTTTTTACATATATCCTTGAATAACTCAAAAAATGGTATTTTGTTTTTATTTTTTTTTATTTTTTATATATTATAGAGAGATTCGTATTCTATTTCCATTTCAAATTTGGAAATCTGGGATCTGTATGGGTTCGGTCAAAATAATATTTTATAGGCGGCTAAGTATTCTGTAATAAATATTTTCATTTAAAAAAAGAAAGTCATACTGGGGCCTTTGTATCCCAAGGCCTTAAAAACTATAGTAAAAAAAATCATTATTTATTATCTTTTAAGAGTGTATACATATTCTTCCGATGAAAAGGAAAAATATTTTCCTTTAATTACTCCTTGTGAAACAGATGAAATATGATGAAGTTTTCTTGTTTCCGGTACAATTCTCATACATATTTTCAGTTGCCTAGTTACATAACTGTAAGTGAGTTGTTATGTGCTCCCTATACAAGCTTTGTAGGTTAGCTCTGGCAGTCAGTCTTTTTATTGTACCACCAAGTCTATCGCATGCGCTCTTACCATGAGATGTCGCAAGGAAGTTCCATTCAGCATTCACTCCAAAATCCTGTTAATGCAATGTTAAATAAATTGTTTTTGTACTGCGCAGCAGATCCATCGGAACATTTTCTTAAAATGTTGGCATTTCTTGTGCAGGAACTCTAAGAGATGGCGCTGAAATAACTTTACTGCGATAGTGTCATGCTTTAAGCAGTCACTGATTACAACAAAACTTTCATTTTCAATATTATCCATCTGATTCCAGTAATATATTGCGAAAGGGTGAATCGTCGCCTGTTCGTTAGTCCGGTGGTATCCCTGCACAGCATCTTGCACAACAAAACCATAATTTTCAGAAAAGTCCAATAAAACAAGTATGTCCGTTTTCGTTAAGAGAGTTTTGACTTTCTTTATGTATCTGTTTTGTTGACCAGTTATAAAAACATGACGAATGTAAACACCAAGCCGTTTCAAAAAGCTTTGAATGAAATCATCAGAGTTTTCAATTCTCACTTCCAATTTTGATCGGTCTGTGTGGGTCCACTGATAGTATGTTACGTCTTCTATGAAGTGATTACTAAAAGCAGTGTCAAAGATTCTCCTTAATTTAGAATAGTTTTGGGCAATTAAGGCAATTGCCCAAGTAACAATTTATATCAAGAGGGTTACAAATTACCAAAGCTAAGCAGCCTCTTCTGTCATTGAGATCCTTATCTTCGTTTTCTATCAGCCTTGATATATTGCTACCCTCAAACATGAGTTTGATATTCTGATGGATGGTGCAAACACACAGAGAATGAGTTCCTGATGACCCAGCCAAAATGCAGTTCTTTGGTCTTAACGACGCGAATTCGGAAAATTAAATCTTAACATTATTATGAACTTCTTTTAACTTTTAATATATCTCCCTAAGTTTAGCCACAACCAGGCGTTTTTGAATATATTTTTTCTGTTTTTCAATCTAACAAAAAAGCAAAACATTTTATTTTTGAACCTGAGATACGTATTCTATAAAGAATACCTTTATAGATACGTAGTCTTTTTTTCCTGGCATTAAACGGCTGATATCGTCTTTACAGTAAAAATTTTCTACCAATTGAATGATATCAGCATCTTAGCTTTTCCCATAAGTTTATGAAAGTTTTCTAGATTTCTTGATCATTTAGCTTGTCGATCCTGGAAACTCTTCTGTAATTTTGTCGACGCTCCATTCTCTTGAAAGTAAAGACAACAAAACAAGTTTGGTGTCTTTACTTGTAGTTTTATGAAAATTTTCTCTTATTTTCCCTACGAAGTATTCTTCCTCTCTGAAATTATCTTCATCATTATCAATAATAACAGAGAAAACTTTCTCTGCAATTTTCAACATAGAAATAGAGGACGAATCTCTCTATAATATATGAAAAAAAAAAAAAAAACAAAACAAAACAAAATACCATTTTTTGAGTTATTCAAGAATATATGTAAAAAGGATATTCTGGAATATCCTTCGTCATTGAAAATAAAAATTATTCCAAATCTTTGAAAGTTCACCTTTTCCTGAATTCAACAAGGTATATTTTATCAAATTCTGATGAGAAAAGCCAACGTTATGATTTTTTTAAATATAAAAGAAAGCATAAATTTTAATTTTTTTCCAATTTTTGAAGTTCCGTTAGACGAAACTATATCGAATTTTGCAAATGATTCGTACTACTCCAATGAGTATTTCTACCACTTTTCAGCCAAATCGGAGAGAGGTCGTCTTTGGGCACCCTCATACAGCATATTCTCCAGATATAGCCCCCTTCGACTATATCATGTTTCCAAACATGAAGAAATGGCTCGGCGATAAGAGACTTGGGTCAAATGAAGACTTCATCAATGAAGCAAACGCCTATTTGGTGGCCTCGAGAAGACGTGTTATTTAGAGGGCATCAAAAAGTTGAGGATACTTTAGACGAAGTGTATCGAGCTTAAACCAGATTATGTTGAAAAATAAATTTTCAACATATTTTAGGGACTTCTTGACCCATCCTCGTCATCATATACTTGGTCTCTTTAGACTCAGTGTTAGGGCAATACGTTTTTCAAAGCATTTCCAGACTGTTACATTTGATATTTTTGGAAAAACCTTTTTAGGAGGTGCTCTTTTAAACGTTTTGCTGTAGAAGATCTAATCGCGAATAACTCCCGCAGGCGGACATCTGTTGTAGCCAGACGAATTTCATAATCCAAAGTTTTACGTTATGTTTTTAGAGCAAAATACATTCCGGTGGGCGGATACGAACATTATGTTTATATGCATTTTATACAGGGCACACAGTGCCTTGTAAGCAGTGATGCACACAACTGCTGAATAAAGCGTAGCGCTCATTCTTATGGAAACAGCTGTGCTGTAAGCACCATTTCGTTTATCTGTTGTTGATAGCAATAAATCAGGGATTCCTATTTTTATGTAATTTCTTGTTTTGTGATGATAGCTTGTTTATTTTTTTGTCATTCACTAGTTTATTTATTCATACTGTTTAAAAAAAAATTAGATTATTAACGTAAGCGAGATAGAAAAGCTATCAGTGCGTAAACATATAATACGACAAAATCGTAAAGTATTTTATAGCTTGGGTACAGCAACTGTTTAACTATTTATAGTATATTTTTAATATTCGAACAATGCAAGCTGCAGAAATTTCAATGAATAAAGACGCCATCAAAGCCAAATGGCCATCCGGAATTGATGTTCACCAAAAGAAATCTTACAACACAAGGCTTCCAAATAAAAGCAAAAAGCGAGGATATTCGCATTTCTAAACTAATCGTAAGGGTCAAGGTCAAAGAACTAGCAGAGTAAGTGGAATATTCTCGGTTTTCGGCACCCAACGGAGGTTTATGCAAATGGCACAAACGACACAACATAAATTTCAAGCGGATGTCAACCAGTTCAAGGAAATGCTTCTATGCTACGTGATTACAAACCATTATTTACAGCACTTTTTCGTGCATTGTCTGACAAAACGTTGGCCTTAAAATCGGAAAAATGTATTAGTGGACAATTATCGCAGGAAAAGCTTAATTGGGGAAAAGAAATGCTGAAAAGAAATATATGGATACGCGTGATAATTGACTGAGTGGTTACAGGAATTGAATCCTAGAGAATTAACTTTAGAGAATTAAATTTAGTTATTTTTTAACCTGTAAACATGACATCAGTATGCCAACCGTCAAGACAAGGTATAATCCAAAATTTTAAAGCGCAGTACGTAAGATTAATTTTAAGACACATAATATCAAAAATGAACACAGTCGTCAAAAACTGTAAATGCACTTGACGCTTTGTGTTTTGTCTCTTGGGATAAAGTTGAAGCAACAACTATTGAAAACTGTTTTCTACAAAAGACACTTTTAGACCCCACAATTCATGCTGATGAGTTTAATGAGTGTGACGCTGAGGATGATCTGCCGTTGTCAACACTTTTAAATTTACGTCCAGTGGTCGAATTAAATAGGCAAACTGTAAAGGATTTTTAAGCATCGATAGCATTGTATATATTGAAAATGGCGACATTGAGATTGGTTTTGAAAGTTTAAATGGCACCGAGGAGATACTAAGTGATTCAGAGGAAGAGCTTAACGTACAAATAACTGCTTTAATTAAATTTATACGATAAGGCATTGGAGCAGACTGCCCATTTAAAACAGTTTGCGATAGATGATTTTGTGTTATTTGTAGTTAATTAATTCAGTAAGTAATTCTAAGGAATTTCAGTTGAAATGGAAGCAACTTTAAGCAGTCGACAATTCGCCAGTTTTTTTAATCCAGATAGATTGATTCTCATGAAGTGTAAAATACATTAAGATTTTTTAACTATTGTATAAAAATCTAGAATATGTATATACAAATAAGCTTAATTATCTTTGAAAATTATGACTCCAATTTGAAGTACATAGCTACGTAAAGTGTGGATAACGAGTATATTTGCACATAGGTAGGTACACTTAAACTGAATTGAATTCAGCAAAATCTGTAGAAAAATCGTGGAATTTAAATATATAATATACCATATAAAGGTGACCAGTATATGCCACCATTACGTGGAATTAATCGATTTACAAATTTAGGCCGCAATAGGTCAATGCTAACACGTATTTTGTGCCTCGTATCTGCTTACTTATTTACGTAAGCTGGCAATACAATCCGGTTTCAGGGCCTGAAGCAACAATCTATAGCTGGCTGCCTCCAGTTTCCTAAGCTAAGTTGGTGGCGTACGCCACCTGAGTCGCGGTCTTTCTCTACTGAACTGTTCCCCGGGGGCAGGTTCGAAGACTTTACGGAACGGTAGATAGATGTTCATCCGCTATCCCTGACTCAGACATGTCACTTTGTGGATCTTCTTTCATTAGGCTAAGTCCATGTCACTATACAGTCTGTAAAGTTCCATTTTGTATCTCGTCTTCCACTCACTGTCTACGCAGACGAGACCGAAAATCACCCGAAGGATTTTCCTCTGAAAACAGCCAGGACTGCCCTCATCCATTTTTGATAAATTCCATGCTTCTGACCCTAAAGCAGGACTGGGATTATTAAGGTCTTATTAAGGTATTATATTTTTGTTGTTTGGTAGAGGGCGTTGCTGGTCAATTTCCTTCTTAGCACAAATAAGCAGCGATTGGAAAGAGTTATTTTCCATTTGATCTTATCGCTGGTGTCGTTGTCCGAATTAAAGTAATATCTGTCGAGGGTGACGTTCTTTCCGAGACCTCGATGTTGGATGTCTTTTCTGGTTGACTACATATACATAAACTTGGTCTTGCCATCGTTGACCGTTAAGCCCAACTTCGCTGCTTCCATCTCAATCACGCTACTTTATTCTGATTATGTTAATATCATCGGCGTATGCGAGTAATTGGACGGACTTTTGAATGATTACTCCTCTTGTGTTGCGTGAGTTTTATACTATTCTTTCTGGAATGATGAATGTTAAATAAATCGCCTTGTCAAATTTTTTGACATCAAGGGTCTCGGCGACGTCTTTACCTTGACCTTGAAAAAGCAGTCTACATTCTCCATCGTAATCCTGCACACACGTACAAGTTTGGCAAGGATGCCAAAATTAGGCATTGCTCTGCATAGCCCGTCCCTATAGATGCTGTCATACGCATGCTGTCAATATTTGGTTGATGATGGACTTTCCTGGTTTGAAGCCATACTGACCACACAAACCAATTAGGTTGTTGACTAACGGTTTTAGGCGTTCGCATAATACGCCAGATAGAATCCTGCCGTCGATTTTAAAAAGAATAATGCCTCTGTATTTGGCGCAGTTCAGAGCGTCTCCTTTGGTAAGGATCGGACAGGCATACTTTCGTCCGACCAAATTTTACAGATGAGTTTATCTATGGTCCTTACCAAGTTATCACTTCCCGATTCGAAGACCTCGGCAATCAGGCCATCCGTTCATGAAGCTTTGTTGGATTAAAGCTTCGATATGGCTATCTTTATTTCATGCACATCTAGTTGACGGAATTGTTGATCTAGATCGTCCAGGTTGAAAAATTTATTCTAGAATGAAATTCTATTTTCAAACCCTCACGATCGACTGCGACTCTACTAAGATGTTCCCCTATTCGTCTCTACAAACTTCGGTTTGGGGTTTGTATCCGTAGTATGTTTTTTTTATATTTTGGTAAAACTTTCGAATTCCATTCCTTGAGTAGCATCTTCCAATTTCCTCGACCGCACGTTTCTCATGCTTGGTATTTTTCTTATCCTGAGAAGCCGGTATTCGTCTCTCCTCCTCTGCTAAAATAGCTCGTAAGTAGCTCTCGTCTTTCTGTGCACAGCCACTTCGTATGCATCTTGCTTGCTGGCACTCGCCGTCAAACTAGGGGTGGTGTTCAAGTCAAGGCCAGCATCTCTTTTTTGGCAATGCTTTCACTGGTTTTCGATACTTGACCTCTTAAAAGATTAGGGAAGACTCGACCAGAAAAGGATTTGGCGATTTCTTGCGATTGTAGCCGTCCGACTTTCTCACAGCTTCCTCATTAGCTTGCCCTTGCGATGTTTGAGATATCCGTAACTTTATCTTGGCTACAACAAGGTAATGGCCCGGGTCGATGTTGCACCCTCTGAATGTTCGGGTGTTTATAATACTGGAGAAGTGACTTGAGTCGATAGCGATGTGGTCAATCTGATAGACAGTTAATTGACCAGATGTTCTCTAAGTCCCCTAGTGAAAATAGAATTGTGAGAACCGAGCGCTAGGTACGGCAATGCTTCGCCATGCGACAAAGTCTATTAGTCTGAATCTGTTAGCGTAAGTGGTGTTGTTCAGGCTATACCTTCCGACAGTACTACCAAAGATGACGTCCTTTCTAGCTTTGCAGTAAAATCGCCGAGGACAATTTTAATGTCATAACTGGGGCACTGCTTGTAGCGCCCATTTAGGGTTATTGTTGGAAAATTTGGCCTTGTTACAAGTCGTTCGTTTAAATGCCGAAAAATGAAGAATTGTTGCCTAAGTCTAGCTAACGATAGCTGTTCGGCTGCGCGTGGCCTATTGAGGGACCTAACTTTCCACATGCAGATTTGAATTTCGTTGTTCTTGTTCCATTTGCAGGGGTTGTCAACTGTATATGCGTCCGTATCCGTATTTTTGCCATGGCCGAGCACTTAACCGGGTGCCACAACTTCCAATATGGGGGGCAAGTTCCACCATAATACCCCTAGGACGAGGGGTTGTTAAGACCGAAATTAATCCGCTAATATTTCTTTTTCAACACCCTAACTTAGTGTCAAAAATCCTTACCGACCTGAGTTCCAAATATGTCGAAGTACACCGGATTTTTTTTCGGGATGATACTCCATCGTTGATTTCACCTGGGGAATTTATTACTCACTAAATTTTGAATTATTGACTGATTTAAACGATTATTTACAAAAAAAAATCACAATTTTGCGATGTGTATTTTTTTAATATCGACCATTTCCGTGGTTTCCGTTGGGCAGGCGTCTTTTAGAAAACAAAAAATAACATAATCCGAAAACGTCATATGAGAGGAGCTATTGTACATTACTATTGCCTAGAATTTTATTCCATTAAAAGTTAGGTCCTGGTTTCCACTTCAAATAGACACATTTATATATTTAAACATTTGATCCGGCAAAACAGGGGAGCGAAGAAGAGTGCACACTGCACATACTTCCGAAATATCACGCTTTTCAAATATCATTCTTCATAACAAAAATAATAAAATGAGTGGGAGTTCCCAGATAAACCTATAAGGTGTCAGCCAATTTTATCATGCCACATTGCTAATAAATGCATACTTTAGTAAGTAGGAACAAACAAAACGTTGTATGATGGTAGTACCAGTGTAATTGGCACTACCAAATTTAAGTGATTAAGCTCCATGATGATTACTAAGTGTAACGCATATCAGAAATTTAGCAGCTGGTAGGATGAGATGTCATACGTTTCATTTGGATGCTTGATTTGAATTTATTTGAATTATGTATCTGATTTAAATATCTACGTACTAACTTACTTAGATGGGGCTTCTGTCCGGCCTCAAGATAGACCGCAGTTTGTGGCTAACTGCCTCCAGTTCTGCCAATGTCAATGACATCAGCGTGTGCAGGGAGCTATACAGGCTTCTGGGAAATTGTGCTCCTGTTATTCATTTTTGAGTTTTGCACAATTTTAGGAAGTACGATGTTGAAAAAGTTGCGTGACAGCGCACAATCTGGCCAAAATTTTTTAAAACGAATATTTCGAAGAAATTGTTGCGGACGTCTACTGAGCAACGAGCTACAGATGGAATCGTATACGCAATGTTAAGAGGACCGAACTGGCAATTGAGAGGGTCTCCTTTCTTGTGGATTGGGCAATCGGTGCTAAGGTTCCATAAATAATGGAGACACTGTTATGAAAATTGAATCAAAATTGACATCGAAAAAATTGTGTAATTCAACTTTCAAACGTAATTTTCAGGACCAAAAACTAACGCTTGCATTATGGAAGAAAACTATGAAGAATAAAATGAAATTTTAAAAGAACAATAAATTTTGGAAATTTAAAAGTTGAAGAAAAACATCTCTTGCATTAAGAATATCACAAGGTCAGTACTTACAAATTCCAAGAAAATGAATAACCGAGTAAACGACAACATAGTTCTGCTTAATAGTCCTAAGGAGCTTAATTCATATTATATAAAAGTTTACTTCAAATTAAATCTACTTCATAATAAATTTCAAAATCACAAGCAAAAACAAAATCTCACACTCCTTACCCGACAAGTGAACAAATGAAATTAATTAACCTCTAACCTATTCTTATGGTTGAGACATTCCTGAAACACAAACGAATACATTTCTTTGTTTACCGGCAGTTTTTAGTGCAATCTCTGTAAATTAAACACACATTTATTGCGAAATCAATGTAGAATTTTATTGATTAATAAAGTTCGCTCTATGGCAGTTAGGAGTGGAACACAACCTCGTTCATGTGACCACCACGGCTTCTGTTGCAAGCGACTGTTGCGATGACTTTTTGAAGAATAAATGGGTCAATGGCCACAATTTCAGTTTGGCTGTTATGATTGAGACCTCGAATTGTCGCTGGGTTATTAATAAATACCTTGCTCTTGTAATAACCACACAAGGAGAAGTCTAAAGCTGTCAAATCGAATGATCTTAAGGCCAATTCATATCTCCCATAACCATAGAAACGACAATTTTGTTTAGTTACGTACCCATCTATCCAAAAATGGGCTTCATCGTCCTGGCGATCCCACATCCAGTTAACAAATCAGCGACACCGTAGATGGTTCAAAGGCTTCAATTGTTGTGTTATTTGGATTTTATAGGCGTGCAAATAAAGTGGCATAAGTGAGGCCCAATTCGGCCACGAATTGGGGTGACTGGTTGGTTTGGAACACTTTCGCTCACAGTGTTGATGTTTTTGCGAATAAGTGCTGACCCAGCATGCTTATATGGAGTTTGACCTAAAATCGAACCGGTTTCTTTAAAACGCTTTCTCATTGCACGAATTTCGACTCACTAGGGCGATTATGTTGACCGAAAATTTCACAAATTTTACGAAATGTTAGTTTTACAGATAAAACATATTCGTAATAAAATTGAATAACAAAAATACGTTGTTGCGTGGTTAAAGTCTCAATGGCTAAAATTGCCAAAGATTGTATGACATCTGTCAAAAATGTCAACTGCACTGAATGCAGTAAGCGACAGTTATTGGCAGAAATTTACAGCTAAAATCTACACCGTTTGTAGGCTCACCATTTATATTTTTACCCTCATTGACCTGCACAACTAATTTATAATATACCAAGTTACCTTCGATAAGGTAAACGATGTCGGTGATGAACTTACTGCCACATGATCCTTCGTATGTAATATTGAACATCACATCGCAACAATAAACAGCAAAATCGATGACACACCAAACTTCCCGGAACCTTACCAGAATGTCCACTATAATACATCGATCATGGATGAATTTATGAAACCTAAGGTGGATTCATCTTCATGTCCACATTTAAGTCGTCTGCGGACGGTCCAACCTACTAATTTCTGCAAAGTTTCCTCTAACTTGACAACAGAGAACACATCTATCTTACATTCCGACCCACGGAAGCTTATCAATCACTCTAATTCAACTCTGACACCTTTCGAATGGCAACGTAGACTAGACAAGCTTCCTTCAAGGAATTAATTGGTCACTTCTCTTCTTATCAAAGGCACCCCTCAAACGCCGATGTTGATTGCATTTCGAGATTTTTCGAAAAGATATATAGCATCGCCATTAGCCACTGTAATTTGGTTCTAATATCTCACCACAGAAGCATGCGCAACTTCAATCTCAATCTTCCGGCTCAATACGAACTGTTATTCCATAATCCAGACAGTAACATTTTTAATCTTGAAAAAAATGCGTGTCTACAAACGGTTGGAATATACGATAAATCTAAATTTCCAAGACTCACGTTCTCTTCCCACAACAAACCCAGCTCCAACTGGAGTTTCAAAATTCAAAAAAAAAAAAAATAAATATATATATATATATATATTGTATATATCTGCTACCACTTAACCTTTTCCCTAATTTTGACCTCAGAACTAGAGCCAAGTATCCAAACATCATCAACTATGACATTTTGAGCTCCACTTCTGACATCTTATCTGTTGCGTCATCAAACCCGTCTTCTTTAATCACTCCCTCTTCTATTGACCCCCTTTCGCTACCCACTGTTAAATTAAATACGAGAATATACTTTTTGAGAATTTTTGACATAAGACGACACATGAGCAAAACATCGCACGACATTGTAAAAAGCAACGTTGAACTTACGTCTCGCAAAAGCGCCGGTGCAACAAAAAATTTCGCAGTCATACGTTATCAGAGGACTGAGCACACCCTTGACCAACAGGAGCTTCGTATTTACTGGTGTGAAGCTTTGAAATTGGGAGAGATTTCTAAGACATCCCTATATTTTCCCACAACTGAGCAAACGTGGTCGTCCCAGATTAATTTTGTACTGAAACAATTAACAAGATTTTTGGCTTTGTTTACAAATTCTAGACTGGTAGGTAGACTGGAGGAACATTAATAAGGGGTAACAGATTTCTATTTTTGAGAAGACACTTCATTTTTCTTGGGTTAATTTTCAGAAAGTTTTCATCTGCCAAGCATTAAAATACGTTTTAGGTCATCATTAAATTTTAAGGTAGCATGATCAATAAGATCATTCTCAAAGCTTAAATGGAGCTGGATATCGTCGGCAAACATGTGAAAATTTGAACTTTTAATGCTTTTGGGAAGATTGTTAATAAAAACTGCGAAAAGTAGGGGTCCTAAAATGGATCCTTGTGGAACACCTACTGAAATTGCAATATAATCTGACACAGCATTGCTTACATGAACTGTTTGTTTTCTTTCAACTTTTTCAAATATTTCTGACAAATGTGGAAGCCTACTGCTTTTCTTTTTGCGATTCGGATAATCTTAGCTTTCTTCCAAGCACACGGAAAAGTGGATCTTATTATAATATTATTGAAAATATATGTAAAAGCTGGAAGTATATAGGGTAATATTAATTTAATAAAAGTTGAGTGGATGCTATCGACACCAACAGCGTTAGATTTAATTTTTAGCACAGCTCTAGCAACGTCGATTTTTTACACTCGGATATTGATTGCATTTAGGTGCAACATCGCTTGGGCTTTTGCGAATTCTTTGTTTAGCTTATTAGGATCGACCTGATCTACCATGGATTTTAAGTTACTTCCTACACCTAATTCTCGTAAATTTGTCCAAAGTGTTTTAGTTGGAAGTTTATGATCGAAGTGCTTAGCATAATAGCGACGTTTGGCCTCTTTAATCTTCGAATTAACTATGTTACATAACAATTGATAACTGTCATAGTATTCGGGAATCCAAAATCGTTTCCATTTTTTAAATTCAGCATCACGCTTGTTTCTTAGCTCGAAAATTTCAGAGATTAACCACTGTGGGGACTAGTAAAGTGCGTTGGAATGGTCGAATTTACAACATCGAGGCCAAGCAGTTTAATGGATTCAATAAAAGGCGAAGATCTGATATATTCGAGAATATTACAATTAAAATCATCACACACAATAGCTCGCAAGTATAACGACGAATAATTTTTTAATAATCCAAAGAGGGATGTCAGGTCAATATTATTGTAGTGTTTATAAACGACACCAAACAGGCATTTCTATTTTTCAATTTCTATAAAATAATACTGAAAATTACTTTCGGGAATGACTTAAACAAAGGATTTACAGTTAAACTCTCACGAACATAAATAGCAACGCCATCACCGATTCTATTTTCCCTGTCAGCGCGAAAGATCTTACAACAGCACATGGAGTATGGCTCGTTCTTGCCCTCGGATCAAACCACGTCTCAGATACACACACAACATCAACGCAGAAACCAACAAACAGATGTCTAAATTCGTCAATTTTCTCCGATAAACTTTGTGCATACTAAAGCCTTCTTGCTGTTCACAAAGATTTTAAGAAGAACGCGCAAGTTATCATTTGAGCCATTGCATACGGATAGATTTCCACCGATATCACCCATTAATGGTACCAACAAAAACTTGCCCTCTCAATAAGAGACTCAAACAAAAAACAGAATAGTGAGTTAGTCTAATTGAATTAGAAATTATAATAAAAAATGGTAATATAAAAGAAGAAAACTGGAATTGCAGCTTACAAGTGAAGTTGATATTAATCATACGAGTATTATAGCTTGTCTTCGATGGCGGCAAATGAATCCAAGTTTCGTATGGAATTTACCAGAAAAGCTTTTTCGTTTGGTTTCACACACACATAAACACGGCTAAGCTGGTGAATACATATGCCAGCTGCTTTTGATGTTTAAATTGAAAAGCTTTCCGATAGATTGCATAATTGGTTGCAGAAAGACTTTCATTGAGGTAGATTGACACGTCAGATTGCAAGCCAACATTATGTAAACAAAGCAACTTCTTTGTTTTCTTGTATGGAGAGTTTACGGATTTCAGCGATTTAATTTTATCAGCTGTTGAAGAAAATTTTCATATAATTGCTGGGTAATCTGTATTTGTTTTGGTTTCAGTGCGAAAAATTTCCTTTTGCACTTATTTGGTGTGCAATCCACCAAGGTACACAATGTGGTGAAAACACGTTGGAGATCTTCATACTCGTATTAGTAGACAACTTTTCGCGTTCCAAATCATCAGTTTTCCATTCTAGAGAACGAACATAACTTTGTAGCTGGTTACAATAAATAGACACTGAAGTTTGTTCGAGTACATCGATGCCTACTGTGAGGGCTGCAACGGATCGGTTGACATCCTCAAGGCGATTGTTAAAGTCAGTGATGGCCTTTTCCAACGTTTTAAGCAGATTTTGTTAGTTTTAATGATCGTAGATTTGAGCTGTTGGTTAAAGCAATCTATGTAGTTGTTTTTAAGTCTCCATGATCGTCAATTTCTGCTAAGCATTATTTTCTTCAAGCTGTTTTATAAACTCTGTTTTACTTTCTTCAATTTGCTTTGTTAAATGGAGCTCCAGTTCTAAGGATTTTGCATTGGTTGATAATGGTGAGGCGATAGGCTTGTTAGTTGAACGTAGGTCTGTTTGCCTGGCAGAATTATTGTCTTTTGTTGTTGCTGATGGGGAATTTATTGGCTTATTTTTCGACATTATCCTTATTTCCCGAGAACTTTGTAAGTCAGACTGCATATTCGACAATCATTAGCTAGCGTTACAACAATAATTTACAAAGGACACTTCGTTTAGCAAATCACGGGGAAAATAATTTGAAGATTAAGAAATAATATCAATAGAATAATAACCACGACTTTTAAATATTTAAACGAAAACTTTTTGGAATTTAAAATATTGCGATCAGCGGCCACTTTAGAAACTATTATAGAAGATCTCTTCTAGACATCTTCTACTTCTGCAGTAAAAATAATAATAAAATTAAACCTAGAACACGAAATTTTCCAACCCATATGTCAAGCTGGGTCCCCCTTTCACCAATTTCATGATTCCCTAATCGAGGGTATTCTACGTCGATTCCTCCGATTTGCTCTTCGTAGTTTTCCCTGAAACGACTCTTTAATCTTACATCTCTATCAGGACCGCCTCAAACTTCTTATAAATTCGCCAGAATAACGTAGGAATATTACTCTTTTCATTTATTATTCTTTTTTTCATTTATCGACGGCTCTCAGGTTCAATATCAATCGACTGCGCATCCTTTTTCAACTCTATTTCCTTCAACTCCAACTCACGAAATCTACCTTGTCCTCGCGATATGCTCCGAAAGACCAATTCAAACCTCTCCGCTGTTCCTAGCTCTTAAGTCTTTCTGTTTGTTTTTAGTCCTTGTTTTTAAGTTAGATTAAGCTTGTATTAAGCCAAATAAATTGGTGCCTCAGCCCCCACCAAAATTAATATTTTCCATAAAAAAAAGTACAGTACGGATGTTAGTTAGTCTTTGTTAGTCAAACCACAAGTTCGTGTAGTTCACATCAAACCCATCTGTTGCGGATTGAATGAGATCCAACAAAGTACAGGCAGATAGGCAAGAAAAAGATAACGATAATTACCAACGATAATGAAGATCGGCAAAACATTAAGATCCATACAGCACACAAGCAGCACGATGGTGTGAAAACGGGACGAGATAAACCGCAGGTAAATGCAAGGCGAACAAAGCAGGCGACGATATTCTGTCAACAGTTCCTGACGATATACACACATACACATGCAAGGCTTCAGCAGATAACCGAACTACAAGAGACTGGCAGCAGGCAGAAATACGTTGAAGGCGAACGGCAATCTGACAACGGTTTTATGTTTGTTGTTTTCTTGTTTTCTTGTTTTCTTTTTTGTAATTAGTAGTAAGTTATCTTCCGTCGGCAGTCGACCTCGTAACGAAAATAAAGTGCTTGTAACGAATAGTTTGGTTTTATTTCCTTTGTTTATTACTTTCTTTCTTTTATTGAACATTTTGGTGCCTCCTGTGAGGATTGATTTGATTGACAGTGGTCGAACAATAATTGAAACTCGCGAAAAAAAATCGACAAAGTAAGTATATAGGAAACGGGAATTTATTCGGTTTAAAATTGTGTTGGCAGCGCGACGCGCATCAGGCGACTTAAGGAAGGATGTATTTTAATACGGTGAATTGAGACAATTTGGACAATTTGTACAATGGCAGAACTGAGAATGCGTTCAGGTACTTCGACAGCCATAATAAAACTAATGAATAGGCTTGATAATGGCAAATTGTCAAAATTGTGCGCTATGTGACCCAGGCTCACAAATAACTTTCATCACGGAGCGATGCATGCAGAAGTTACGAATAAAGAGGCAGAAATTCTATATGGCTGTTCCTGGTGCAGGCGACGTACGAAGACCTACGACACGAGACGTGGCAGTGTTGCAATTACGATCCCAGACAGAGGAGAATTTTTCTATGCAGATTCATGCATATGTTCTGGCGAAGATTACGGCGGATTTACCTACTCACCGTGTACGGATTGATTAACTCCATCATTTACAAGGCTTTGATTGATCTGCTGATTGGGGCAGATGTTTGGGGTCTCATACTGAAGGACGGGCTCATCAACGGCGAGGCAAATCGACCACACGCACAGAATACGCATCTTGGCTGGGTAGTTTCAGGTCCGGTCGATTTAGTGCATTGCAATTTGGCGCATAGTATGCATACGGTAGGCGACGACAACTTGGAAGCAGCTCTTACACGTTTTTGGCAGTTAGAGGAAGCAACCCTACCAGAAGGCAATGGTCAGTCAACGGATGAATGCGAGCAGCATTATGCTAACACGGTACAACGACAGGAGGACGGCCAGTATGTGGTCAGCATACCATTCGTATCAAATGAACCAAAACTTGGCGATTCACGACACATGGCAACACAGCAGTTCTATCGAAACGAAAGGCGAATGCATTCCAATTCCGAGCTATGGGCACAATACATTGCATTTATGCCTGAGTACCAGGCATTAGGTCACATGATGTTATACGAATGCAAGGATTGTGGAGGGTCGCAGGCATATTACATCCCACATCATGCAGTCACAACTAAATTTCGGGTTTTGTTTAACGCGTCGGCAAAATCAAGCAACGGAGTATCTCTCAATGATACGCAACATAGCGGGACAACGACGCAGGATAAATTGGCGAACATTATTCTACGTTTCAGGATGTATCGCGTGGCAATGGTGGCGGACATCGAGAAGATGTTTCGTCAGGTAATGGTGAATCGAAACGACCAAAGGTGGCAACTCATATTATGGCGGGAAAAACCAACGGATCAGCTGAAGACTTATCGGCTGACAACAGTGACGTATGGCACACGCTCTGGTCCATACTTGGCAGTAGGTACCTTACATCAATGTGCTCAAGACAATTACACGGTCATCAGGCAAGAGGCAGAGGCAACTGAGGCAAGGAGAAGCATCGAACAGGATTTTTACGTAGATGATTATCTCTCAAGTGCTCCAACATCAGCGATGGCAATACGACGAGCGAAAAATGTGAGCAGTATTCTAGAGCAAGGCCATATGCATTTACGGAAGTGGCAATCGAACATCCGAGCATTACACAGGCAATTACTGGTCAAAGCGCTTCAGGTAAATTTCCATTATCAATCAATCCAGTAGAAACATCTGCTTTAGGCTTGCAATGGGACAGTGTCTCTGATACACTGCCATTTGAAGTCACTTTGGACGAGGCTGTAACCCGCACGAAACGTAAGTGTCTTAGCGACATAGCGAAGCTGTATGACCCTACAGGACTATTGGCACCGGTCGTAGTGAAGGCTAAAATCTTCATGCAAAAGTTATGGTTGGCAGGCATTGGTTGGGACGAAGAGATTCCTGGCGAGCTATTTAAGGAATGGATTATGTATCGGCAAGGCTGGTTCAAGTTGGAAAATCTGAAGATCACACGACATATTGGACTGCATCCAGGACAGCGAACATGCAAGGACCATCGATAAAGCAGGCAAGGTGACTGTCCGTTTGGTCACATCAAAAACACGAGTAGCGCCGATCAGAACAGTGTCAATTCCGAGGCTAGAGCTTAGTGCAGCTCAACTGTTGGTGACTACGATGAAGGCAGTACGAGAGGCAACGCACATTTCGGAAATAGAGTATTTCCTCTGGACGGACTCAACGATTGTATTGGCGTGGCTACGGCAGCATCCGGTTAAGTTCAAAAAATACGTGGCAAATCGGGTGAGTTTTATTCAAGAGCATAACGACCCGGCGACATAGCAACGACTTCGCAGCTACAGGTTCATATGCTCTGGTGGACAGGGCCAGGATTTCTCCGACTAGGTGATAAATACACAACGATAAGCGAGCCGTTATGTACTGCAGACGATTTTCAGCATACACGTGCGGTGGAAAGGACAGCGGTAGTGGCATCAACTGGTAGCCAAACGGTGTTACTGATGACGAAGCAACAAGATGGTCAGGCGATCAATTTACTCGATCGCACGAATTCGCTTATCAAATTAAAGAGAATAATGGCACACATACTCTACGCAGGCAGTAAGAAACGTAACATACATGGAGCAGACATATGCAGCGTCGAACGATTACATCAGGCAATGCTGACATTGACACGATTGGATCAGAGGCAATGGTACGAGCACGAATTAGAACTATGTCATTAGACCAGAAATTTACCAGGCAACAGCAGGCTAAGTTCATTGAACCCATTCATTGACCAAGAAGGAATTCTGCGAGTAGGAGGCCGGATTAAGCGGGCAACAATAGATGCAGATGAAAGGCACCCGATCATCTTATCGAAAGAGGGCAGGCTGGCGTACATGATTGTTGCTGAAGTGCATCGAGAGACACTACATGGCGGTGTGCAGTTGATGTTACAAACTATTAGACAAACTAACTGGATCATAGGAGGCCGGGCAATCGTGAAATCATACATCAAGAAATGTATCACGTGTCGCTTGCAACGGGGTACGGTGGCGAGGCAACAAATGGGTGATACGAAGTATCGTGTAACCAGGCCTCTTCCTTTTCTCGTAACTGGCGTGGATTATTGTAGACCATTCCAGATTCGCTTAGGCGCACCACGGTCGCTTACAACGACCAAAACATACGTAGTCATATTTGTATGTTTGGCAACGAAGGCGGTGCATATTGAGCTGGCTACCGATCTATCAACCGAGGCATTTCTTAACGCATTTGCAAGATTTACAAGGAGGCGAGGACCGTATGAACAACTTCATTCGGACAACGAGACGAATTTTCAAAGCGCAAATCGACGAATGAAGGAGGACTTAGCAGCATGGCACAACGAACACGTAAGGGATCCATTTGCACATCGTGGTACGAAGTGGAATTTCATACCACCAGCAGCGCCGCATCAAAGTGGCATCTGGGAGGCGGCAGTAAGGGCAGTGAAACGACATATGGTACGAGTGGTTGACCATCACACCATGAGCTACGAGCAGTTCAACACGTTATTGATCCGAATAGAGACTTGCCCAAACTTGAGGCCTTTGGTGGCTTTGTACGACGATCCCGAAGACAGGCTAGCATTAACACCAGGTGATTTTCTGACGGGTGGTCCAATCATCGCGCTACCCGAGCCCACACTTATAGAGCTACCTATAAATCGCATCAAGGAATGGAATTTGGTACGTCGATGGACCGAAGAGAATATTTGTCAACCTTACAGCAACGTGGTAAATGGCGAAGGACGGAGGAAAACCTGAAAATTGGTGACATTGTGGCACTCAAGGATGAGAATTTGCCACCAACGCATTGGTATCTCGGACGAGTCACGGCATTACATTCAGGCGACGACCAACTTGTTCGAGTGGTAACTACTCAACACTACGATAAAGCTACAGGTCGATCATTTACAAGGCAGCGACCTATACAAAAGGTTTGCATTTTGTTGTCAGACTAGGGTTCAGAAACCGATGTTTCAGAGGAGGCCGGGATGTTGCGCATTGAACGAGATCCAACAAAATACAGGCAGATAGGCAAGAAAAAGATAACGATAATTACCAACGATAATGAAGATCGGCAAAACATTAAGATCCATACAGACCACAAGCAGCACGATGGTGCGAAAACGGGACGAGATAAACCGCAGGTAAATGCAAGGCGAACAAAAATATCAACTGCACTGAATGCAGTAAGCGACAGTTATTGGCAGAAATTTACAGCTAAAATCTACACCGTTTATATGCTCGCCATTTATATTTTTAACCTCATTGACCTGCACAACTAATTTATAATATACCAAGTTACCTTCGATAAGGTGAACGATGAAATACGTTGAAGGCGAACGGCAATCTGGCAGCGGTTTCATGTTTGTTGTTTTCTTGATTTCTTTTTTGTAATTAGTAGTAAGTTATCTTCCGTCGGCAGTCGACCGCGTAACGAAAATAAAGTGCTTGTAACGAATAGTTTGGTTTTATTTCCTTTGTTTATTACTTTCTTTCTTTTATTGAACACCATCTGAGAGATATACTTATTATAATTCTTTAGTTCCAAAGTTCATAGGAATAGGTTTACACATGGTAGCAGCTTGGGACTATTTAGCAGAACTATGTAGTCGTTTTTTTAAGTACTGGCCCTTTGATATTCTTAATACGAGAGATAATTTTCTTCAACTTTTAAATTTCCAAAATTTATTGTACTTTTAAAATTTCATTTTATTCTTCATAGTTTTCTTCCATAATGCAAGCGTTAGTTTTTGGTTCTGAAAGTTACGTTTGAAAGTTGAATTACACAATTTTTTCGATGTCAATTTTGATTCAATTTTCACCACAGTGTCTCCATTATTTATGGAACCTTAGCACCGATTGCCCAATCCACAAGAAAGGAGACCCTCTCAATTGCCAGTTCGGTCCTCTTAACATTGCGTATACGATTCCATCTGTAGCTCGTTGCTCAGTAGACGTCCGCAACAATTTTTTCGAAATATTCGTTTTAAAAAATTTTGGCCAGATTGTGCGCTGTCATGCAACTTTTTCAACATCGTACTTCCTAAAATTGTGCAAAACTCAAAAATGAACAACAGGAGCACAATTTTCCAAAAGCCTGTATAGCTCCCTGCACACGCTGATGTCATTGACATTGGCAGAACTTGAGGCAGTTAGCCACAAACTGCGGTCTATCTTGAGGCCGGACTGTAGCCCCATCTAAGTAAGTTAGTACGTAGATATTTAAATCAGATACATAATTCAAATAAATTCAAATCAGGCATCCAAATGAAACGTATGACATCTCATCCTACCAGCTGCTAAATTTCTGATATGCGTTACACTTAGTAATCATCATGGAGCTTAATCACTTAAATTTGGTAGTGCCAATTACACTGGTACTACCATCATACAACGTTTTGTTTGTTCCTACTTACTAAAGTATGCATTTATTAGCAATGTGGCATGATAAAATTGGCTGACACCTTATAGGTTTATCTGGGAACTCCCACTCATTTTATTATTTTTGTTATGAAGAATGATATTTGAAAAGCGTCATATTTCGGAAGTATGTGCAGTGTGCACTTTTCTTCGCTCCCCTGTTTTGCCGGATCAAATGTTTAAATATATATATGTGTCTATTTGGAGTGGAAACCAGGACTTAACTTTTAATGGAAGGGGGAGTTCCCAATTATTCTAGGCAATAGTAATGTACAATAGCTCCTCTCATATGACGTTTTCGGATTATGTTATATTTTGTTTTTGGATAGACGCCTGCCCTACGGAAACCATGGAAATGGTCGATATTTATAAAATACACATCGCACAATTGTGATTTTTTTGATGTAAATAATCGTTTAAATCAGTCAGTAATTCAAAATTTAGTGAATAATAAATTTGAAGAAAGCAATGATATCGACGCTCTACTGAGAACGTTGCACAGTGTCGCTGAAGAATCTTCAACATCGATATCACGACGTTCTCATGCATTCAGCATTCATCCATCGGTTGTTAGGTATATTTTTTTAATAAGAATTTGCATTTCCATTCTTATAAAATCTAATTAACACACAAATTGAAGCCAACAGATCGTAATCAATGGAGAAAAATTAGTTATTAGAACATGATGCTGGTTTCTAACGCAAAATCATCTTTAGTGATGAAGCTCATTTGTCATTTGAGGGGAAGAAAATTCCCGAATAATTTGAGCAAAATCATTACATCCATGAAAATGGTTAGATCCATTTTTATTCGAAGCTGGAATTGGAATAGCTGTTACTGTCAATGGAGAGCGATATGGACAAATGATTAAAAATTGATTTTTTGGTGTCAAATTGAAGAAATAGATACAGGCGATCTTAGTTTTCAACAGGATGTAGCTACAAGTCATACTACCTTATTTTCAAGGTCTACTTAGATCATGCGATTTACCAGCATTACATTGCATGCTGTATAATGTCAGAACTATTTCTATACATTAATTGTGCTTATTTTGGCTCCAAGTGGTAACCATTGCGGCCTGGTCGATTTTCATCTGGACTCGACTTGCCAAACTTATAAGCGCGAGTGCTGATCAGCAGACAAAAATGGCAGCACTATAAATGGGACAGGAGATTAATTCCCCAGATGAAATCGACGGTGGAGTAAAATCCCGGAAAAAATCCTGAGTACTTCGACATATTTGGAACTCAGGTCGGTAAGGATTTTTGATACTAAGTTAGGGTGTTGGAAAACAAATAGTAGCGGATGAGCCGTTAATGGCTCTAAACGAATTATTATGGTAGAACTTGCCCTCCATATTGGAAGTTGTGGCACCGGGTTAACTGCTCCGCCATGGCAAAAATATGTAATTACGACCGGATACGGACGGATCTACAGTTGACAATCCCTGAAAATGGAACAAGAACAACGAAATTAGAATCTGCATGTGGAATGTTAGGTCCCTCAATAGGCCACGAGCAGCCGAACAACTATCGGAAGCCCTTAGACATAGGCAAGAGGTCTTCATTTTTCGGCATTACGAACGACTTTTAACAAGCCCAAATTTTAAAACATTACCCCAATATGGGCGCATGCCCCACAGAGGAGGAATACGACGGCACTACATGCTATGATTTAAAACATTAAAATTGTCCTCGGCAATTTTAGTGCAAAGCTAGAAAGAGCCGCCATCTTTGGTAGTACTGTCGGAAGGTATAGCCTGATAGGCTAATCGACTTTGTTTCATCTTCGTACCTAGCCATCGGTTCTCAGAACTCGACTTTCACAAGGGGACTTAGAAAACATCTGGTGAATCAACTGTATATCAGATTGACCGCATCGGGAACGAATTAATTCACTTTTCCAGTATTATAAACACCCGAACATTCAGAGGGTGCAACATCGACCCGGGCCATTAACTTGTTGTAGCCAAGGTAAAGTTGCGGATATCTCAAACATCGCAAGGGCAAGCTAATACTGTGAGGAAGTCGGACGGCTACAATTGCAAGAAATCGCCAAATCCTTTTCTGGTCGAGTTTTCCCTAATCTCTTAAGAGGTCAAGTATCGAAAACCAGTGAAAGCATTGCCAAAAAAGAAGTGCTGGCTTTGACCGGACCACCACAACGAAACCCCTGGTTTGACGACGAGTACCGGCAAGCAAGATGTATACGAAACAGCGCTGCGTAGAAGAACGAGAGCTGCTCCCGAGCTATACGGGCAGAAGAGGAGGGACGAACACCGGCTTCTCAGGAAAAAAAGAAGGAGAATGAGAAACACGCGGGTGAGAAAATTAAGATATTTTACTCCAGGAATAGAATTCGGAAGTTTTACCAAAAGGTAAAAAAAAACATGTCACGGATACAAACCCCAAACCAAAGCCTGTAGAGACAAATAAAGAAACATTGTAGTAGAGTCTTGGAAAAGCATTTCTGTAGATAGAATGATTCTTCGGGAAAAGTATATCTGATTAATGTAACTTCAGCATTGCTTGTCAAGACAGTAGACCCTCTAAACTGCGCAAACTACAGAGGCATTAGTCTTCTTACCGTCGCTTACAAGATCCTATCTGAAGTTTTGTGTGAACGCCTGAAGCTGTTCCTCAAAAACCTAATTGGTTTATGTGGTAAGTGTCCCAGGCTTCAGGCCATGGAAGTCCATCATCATTCAAATATTCACACCACAGCAGATCACATGATCTATTCATCGATTTTAAGGTCGCGTATGACAGAATCTTTAGGGAGGGGCTATGCAGAGCAATGCCTAGTTTTGGCATCCCTGTCAAACTTATATGTTTATGCAGGATGACGATGGAGAATGCAGACTGCTCCATTAAGGCCAAGGTAAAGAGGTCACCGAGAACTTTGATGTGAAAATGGGTTTGACATTCATCATACCAAAAAGAATAGTGCAAAACTAACGAGCCAACAAGAGGAACAATCCTTCAAAAGTAAGTCCAATTACCCGCGTACGCCGATAATATTAACATAATCTGAAGAAAGCAGCGTGATGTCATTAGTGATAATGGGACGGAAGCGGCGAAGATTGGTTTAACGTTCTAAAAGGGCAATACCAAGTATATGCAGTCAACCAAAAAGGACACCCAACACCGAGATCTCGGAAAGAACATCACGCTCGGCAAAAATAACTTTAAGGTACTTGAGGTCTTTGTCTACCCACGATCCGCCATCAATTCAGACAACGACACCAGCGTAGGATCAAATGATGAATAACTCTTGCCAATCTCTACTTCGTTGTGCTAAGAAGGCAATTGACGAGCAAAGCCAAGTTCAAGTTTGAAATGAATTAGTAGAAAATTGTTCAAGTAATTTTCATTTCATTTTCATTTTCATTTCATTTCATTTATTTCATTCAAATTATTTGTACATAAAGATATTATCTTTTTTACTTCTGAGTATTTTAATTTTAGATGTATAATTTTATTTCAAATTTAAAACTAATATGTATATATAAACATTATTGATGAATAGGAAGAAAGGGATAGGTTTAGTTTTGTTGTGTGGAAAAATATATACTTATGTACTTTTAAAAGTGCAGGGATTGGATATTGATCTTAAATGTAAGGGCAAAGAGTTGCATAGTCTTACAGTGTAAATGAAAAATAAGTAGCGATATTGTATAAGGTTGGTTGTTCTTGAAGAGCGGGTGAAATTAAGCCTGCTATACAAATAAGATATTGATTAATAATAGTTTTGTGTGAGAATATACAGTTTCTAGCATTGGTATACTGTTGCAAATTACAACCTAGTAAATCCTTGGTATATCCGGAGATATGCTCATATCTATGAATTCTATAAATGTAACGCACCGCATCATTAAAAGCAATTTGTTTTTTACGCTGAGATACTGAGTCAAGAATAATATGTATTATACGACCTTAGCATATGTTATGAGCGATAATATTAACGTTGTTACAGGTTTAGTCGTGCTTCAATCGGAGTGAAATATGCGCTAAGCCACAACTTGCGTAGGCATCCGTCGATACGACCAATGACCACGTTGGTGTGATTGTAACCAGATATATTTCAAGTTATTGTATAACCAAGACTAGTGGTTGAATCTACAACTTTGATTTTACTATCATTAAGATGTAAGTCAGGTAAAAGATTTAAATTACATTTTTTCTTGGATATTGAAATTACTTGGGATTTTGGCGCATTTAGTAGTAAGCCATTTGATATTGCGTTTTAAGTTGTTTAAGGTTGGAGTACGGTTTCGGTAGGTGTAGTTGAGCATCAGCTGCATACAGGTGTACTGATGAGTGTTTGCACACTAATGGCAGGTCAATTATGAATATGCAGAAGAGAATCGGTCCCAATATTGAGCCCTGTAACACACCTTGTTTGATTTCCACTAATGAAGAACTACGTTCACCCCAAAACAACTCTTTGCGACCTACAGGGAAAAAAACTACTCAGCTATGTCACTGCCCTTTCACTTAATCCAAAATTGTTCTTTATCTTCCAATACCATTTTTAAGGTCCTTGAAAAGTAATTGAAAAAATCGATTTTTCCTAGAGTGGCCTAACCTCTTAATTATTTGCGCACATGATGCAGGTCAATGAGGAAACCGACGATGAAATTCGCGCTGCGTTAAAACAACATACCAAACATTTATCAAATAAGCGGTAACAATGATTCCGCGCCCTTCAACTGTGTATCGTTCTATTGCTTGTTGTCAACTAATTCTCTATTTGTCTACAACATAAATGTCAAAGCACAACGACACTGAATGACAATGAATATCATATTGTAATGCGCTTTTCTATAAATACTAAAGTTTTTATTTATTTATAGTTAACTTTGTAAGGACAAAATAATTAATTTCATTTTATATGATTTTTCAATTTTTTGTACAACAAAAAGAATTATCAAAACATCTCAATTCTTTGATTGTTTTCAATTTCATTCAATTTAAACCAAACGGTTGGAGTATTCATTTCACAGGAGAAGGCATATTTAGTAAAATGGAATGAAGTACACGGAAAGTCATTTAGAAGGATTTCGAAAATCTAAAACTATTTCACTGAGTCAACAGTAAGGATTCTGGTTCTTTATTTACTTACATATTTATTTACTTACATATTTATTTACTTACATATTTATTTACTTCTTTATTTAATATTTCCACATACAGATAAGCTTATTTATAATTCATTATATCTGCACAGCTAAGATATAAACAGTATATGAAATAATTTAAACAAAACGCTAATTTAAACTCATTGTGATGTAACTATAAAAGTAAATATGTGAATGATTAAAGAAATATGTAATAAAAAGAAAACAAGCATAGATAGTGATGATAACATTTATCTTTATCATGAAAAACCATCAAAATATATTAGCAAAATGCTAAAAGAGGAGTTTACTTAGAGTTCACGTTTTCGCACTCTTTTGTTTATTTTTCTTTTTTTATTCTTTATTTTATTTATAAGTATCTCTGCGTATATTTAAATTTAAACAACTTTTAGCATTGCGCAGTTAGTTTCATATTAAAAACTTAGTGTACAAATATTATCTTAAACTTAATTATTAAGTAGAAGAAAAAAATAAAAATAAAAGAGGGAAGATTGGATAGAAAGGATAGAGAGAAAATTACAAGAAGAAATTGAATTGTTATTGTAGAAATCATACTTAAATAGGCCAACGGATCGCTAATTCCGACTTGTGTAATATTTAGATAGGTCTTTTTTTTTTTTTTTTTTTTTTTTTTTTTTTTTTTTTTTTTTTTTTTTTTTTTTGGGTGTGTATCGGGAGACTTCCAGTGGCACACAGCATTGATAAAGAATTGACGACTGTCAAAAATGCTTTCGAGTAGACCCTGGGATAGGCGCTGGTTGGGAATTTTTCCTCGTGGAGGAGTTAGATCAAAGAGAAAAAAAGACAAAGTTGAGACTTCTGATCTTTATTAGATAGAATAGAGCACGACGTCTTACCTCGTGGAGGGTGATAGATAGAAGAGAACAATTTTAGTTAGTGGAAATAGGAAATAGGTTTGCTGATAGTCGACTTTGAATTTGAACACGCATCAACCTCTTACATAAAACATTATTGTTGAAGAATGCATTACATTATTATTATTATTATTTTTTTTTTTTTGCATTTTGTCAAATATGTTCTAATCACTTCAAGAATATCTTTGAATTAATTGGAATACATAAAATTGAAATTGTCAAACTTGAATTTGCTAAACATAAAAATAAAAGAGAAACACAATACTCTATAGAGTGTGCTAAAATGTTTTTTTTTTTTTTTTTTTTTTTTGTTAGCTCTTGCACATTCGATAAAACGTTACACTCTAACTAAACGCAACTAAAGTGCGTTAGTCAAAGCCATTCGTAAGATATTTACTAATCGGTCGTCTAAAGCAAATAGTGTCTCGGCGAGAAAAACTTTGGCGCAGAAAGCTGCCTTAATTGAATAGCTTCGTAATTAAAAAGCTCCTCTAATGTCGCTCAAAACAAGTGGTCTGATGTTGAACTTCCTTCGTTTAAAATAACGCCTTTTTCCGGTGATTATCGAGAATGGCTAGGTTTTCATGACATGTTTATTGGAAGCATTGACTGTAAGGAATGTTTGCCGGGTACACAGAAATTAAGATGTTTAAAATCGTTTTTGCGTGAAAATGCAGCTAAGCTTTTAAACCACATAGAAATTGCGGACGATAATTATAAACAAACATGGGAAAGACTCGAAAACCGCTGTAATAAGTCGCTATATATTATAAGGGCGTATATTTTAAGCTTTTTGAACTTACCATCGGTAATTAATTTGAATAGTGCTCATTTGAGTCATTTAACAGACAATGCTGATGAGGTGATTCGCGGATTAAAGGCGGTTGAATCTGAAAGTACAAATCCGTGTTTAATTTATCTACTTTTAAAGAAAACAGACTTAAAAACGCGTTAATCTTAGGCACTTAGAAATAAATGTTCGCAAGAGTCTACAATCCAAGATCCGTTGGGTTTTTTGGAAGCAAGATGTTCCGCTCTCGAATCAAGTGAATCAAAACCTCGTACAAACAAATCGTCAACTCGCCCGGTCGCGTGGCGTAATGCAAAAACTCTAACCGTCGTAAATTCATCTTGTCCCAAGTGCAAGGAAGCGCATTTACTTCCTCAGTGTCCGGAATTTATATCCATGTCTATCCCATCTAGCCGTAACTTTGTTAGAGATCACAAATTGTGCTTTTATTGCTTGGACGGAAACCATTCCTGTGCTAAATGCAAGGTTAAAGCTAGCTGTTCAGTTTGTAAAACACGGTATCACATATTGGTGCATTTGAATTAATCGAAAACAACCCCTTCTGAAGAAAATGTTGAACTAGGAAATGGTTCTCCTAGTTATTCGCTTCCAGTTCAGAGTGACCACGTTAGGAATAATGGTCGTTCTTTTGGTACCATACCTACAATCTTGGTTAAAATATTTGATGTCACAGGAAAGCCTCAAACTTGTCGTGTGCTCCTTGACGACGGTTCGATTATAACTGAAAGATTGGTAAAATGGTTAGGCCTTCGTCGACTCCACTCTCGTATCCCTATCAGTGGTATCTCTTCACAGTCAGCTGGTATTACTAGTGGTGCAGTATCTTTTAATTTACATTCTCGTTTCGAATCGTCTCGGCTTGAAGTTCATGCCTATATTTAAGCTTGAAGTGTTTTGTGTAACGGGCGTCGTACCAATAAAAATGCGAATATTGTTGTCCAAAATACTATTTTTCGTTGAGTTGTTTCTGGAAGTGGGTCAAAGGACGAAATCGTTGCATTACATGAAAACATTGGTGAGGACTTAGACATGCTGCTAAAATCGTTCTGAGAAATAGAGGAAGTTGCCTTCAGTCCTTCTGTGGTACAAGGTCAGGACATGGCTGACAGACACTTTTCGGAAACATTTTCTGGAGCCATTGATAATAAATACGTTGTTAAATTACCATTTAAACAGAGTGTTGTAAAATTTAGCAATACTCTCTCGGGTCAGCGATGGAAACACGTTTCGCTCAGAATGAAATCTTTCGTCCTAACTACTGCGAGTTTATGAAAACTTATCTAAAACTGGGTCTTATAGAACGTATACCTGATGATAAGGTTGAACCTACTTCGGGAAAAGTTTTTTATCTCTCTCATCATGCTATTTTTATAAGATTCACATTTTCATGGCAAAGGCATTTATCCGACTTACGGTAAACAAAGCTTTTACATGTTACACATGGGCTGAAAAGTAAGTTATAGTAAAACACAAAATTTTTTGAAAATTCAACTTTATTTATCAATATAGTTGCCTTCGAGGACGATACACTGATTGAAACGATTTTTCAATCTTTCGATACCAGTTTTGAAGTACGATTTCGGTTTAGCCTCAAAATAGGCCTCTGTTTCAACGATTTCTTCTTCATCGGTCCGGTGAGCATTCTTTTAATATATGCGAACTGGAAATAGTCGCTGGGGGCCAAATCTGGAGAATACGGTGGGTGGGGAAGCAATTCGTAGCCGAATTCATTCAATTTTGCCATTATTTTCAACGAATTGTGACACGGTCTTGATTGATTGTCTTGATGAAACAGCACTTTCTTTTTCTTCAAATGCGGCCGTTTTTCTGCGATTTCTTCCTTCAAACACTCCAACAACGCCATGTAATAATCGCTGTTGATAGTCTGCCTCTTTTGGAGATAGTCGATGAAAATTATTCCATATGTATCCCAAAATACGGATGCCATAACCTTGCCAGCCAACTGTTGAGTTTTTGGTCGTTTTGGACGAGGTGGCCTGCTCGCCACTCAGCTGACTGCCGACTTGACTCTGGTGTGAAGTGATGGAGCCAAGTTTCATCCATTGTCACATACCGACTCAAAAATTCGGCTTTTTTGCGGTTGAACAACTTTAAACACTCCTCTGAATCATCAACACGTTGTTGCTTTTGGTCGACTGTGAGCAAACGCGGCACCCACTTTGAACAGAGCTTTCGCATGTCCAAATATTCGTGTATGATATATCCAACACCCTCTTTTGATATCTTCAGAGCCTCAGCTATCTCTTTCAACTTCACTTTACGGTCATTCGTAATCATTTTGTGGACTTTTTTGATGTTTTCATCTGAAACAGCCTCTTTTGGACGTCCACTGCGTGCATCATCTTCGGTGCTTGTATGAACACTTTTAAATTTTTCAATCCACTTGTGAATGGTTAGTTCGGCTGGTGCAGAGTCCGGGTAACACTTATCAAGCCATTTCTTTGCATCGGCTGCATTTTTTCCTACCAAAAGGAAAAAATCCATTTTTTTCACAATAACAAAAGTTGCTTCACTCACAACGCTATATCTCGAGAACTAATCGTCCGACAGCTGTCAAATTTATACACGTATATTTTGAAGGTTGGTACTAACTTAAAATCACAATCGCTTAGAGCTTATGGGAATACCGCTATACGATTTCATGTGTTTTAATGTTTTTGTGTCGCTAAGTGGCTCGTCGCTCAATCGCTCAGCCGCTCAATGCTCACTGCGTGGCCACAGCCTAAGACTGTCGTTTTCTCGGATACCGTGAAATGTTCTTAAGCTTGGAAAACGAAAACATTTTAAATTTATATCCGTTTGGCCGAAAAGGTTAAGAAATGTGTTATTTGGATGTCGCCGGCGTTAAATTTGGCAAAAAAGTTTAGCTTGTTTGGGAGTGGTTGCTTTAATAGACAGGGTTGAATTTTTACTAAAAGCCGTATCTATCAGAAAGTTTAGTGTTTTGCCGCTCTTCGTTCTGCACTGAAAAAAGGGTAGCAAAAGAATCCGTAAGCCTACAAAATTTATATCGCTCTTGCACATTCGATAAAACGTTACACTCTAACTAAACGCAACTAAAGTGCGTTAGTCAAAGCCATTCGTAAGATATTTACTAATCGGTCGTCTAAAGCAAATAGTGTCTCGGCGAGAAAAACTTTGGCGCAGAAAGCTGCCTTAATTGAATAGCTTCGTAATTAAAAAGCTCCTCTAATGTCGCTCAAAACAAGTGGTCTGATGTTGAACTTCCTTCGTTTAAAATAACGCCTTTTTCCGGTGATTATCGAGAATGGCTAGGTTTTCATGACATGTTTATTGGAAGCATTGACTGTAAGGAATGTTTGCCGGGTACACAGAAATTAAGATGTTTAAAATCGTTTTTGCGTGAAAATGCAGCTAAGCTTTTAAACCACATAGAAATTGCGGACGATAATTATAAACAAACATGGGAAAGACTCGAAAACCGCTGTAATAAGTCGCTATATATTATAAGGGCGTATATTTTAAGCTTTTTGAACTTACCATCGGTAATTAATTTGAATAGTGCTCATTTGAGTCATTTAACAGACAATGCTGATGAGGTGATTCGCGGATTAAAGGCGGTTGAATCTGAAAGTACAAATCCGTGTTTAATTTATCTACTTTTAAAGAAAACAGACTTAAAAACGCGTTAATCTTAGGCACTTAGAAATAAATGTTCGCAAGAGTCTACAATCCAAGATCCGTTGGGTTTTTTGGAAGCAAGATGTTCCGCTCTCGAATCAAGTGAATCAAAACCTCGTACAAACAAATCGTCAACTCGCCCGGTCGCGTGGCGTAATGCAAAAACTCTAACCGTCGTAAATTCATCTTGTCCCAAGTGCAAGGAAGCGCATTTACTTCCTCAGTGTCCGGAATTTATATCCATGTCTATCCCATCTAGCCGTAACTTTGTTAGAGATCACAAATTGTGCTTTTATTGCTTGGACGGAAACCATTCCTGTGCTAAATGCAAGGTTAAAGCTAGCTGTTCAGTTTGTAAAACACGGTATCACATATTGGTGCATTTGAATTAATCGAAAACAACCCCTTCTGAAGAAAATGTTGAACTAGGAAATGGTTCTCCTAGTTATTCGCTTCCAGTTCAGAGTGACCACGTTAGGAATAATGGTCGTTCTTTTGGTACCATACCTACAATCTTGGTTAAAATATTTGATGTCACAGGAAAGCCTCAAACTTGTCGTGTGCTCCTTGACGACGGTTCGATTATAACTGAAAGATTGGTAAAATGGTTAGGCCTTCGTCGACTCCACTCTCGTATCCCTATCAGTGGTATCTCTTCACAGTCAGCTGGTATTACTAGTGGTGCAGTATCTTTTAATTTACATTCTCGTTTCGAATCGTCTCGGCTTGAAGTTCATGCCTATATTTAAGCTTGAAGTGTTTTGTGTAACGGGCGTCGTACCAATAAAAATGCGAATATTGTTGTCCAAAATACTATTTTTCGTTGAGTTGTTTCTGGAAGTGGGTCAAAGGACGAAATCGTTGCATTACATGAAAACATTGGTGAGGACTTAGACATGCTGCTAAAATCGTTCTGAGAAATAGAGGAAGTTGCCTTCAGTCCTTCTGTGGTACAAGGTCAGGACATGGCTGACAGACACTTTTCGGAAACATTTTCTGGAGCCATTGATAATAAATACGTTGTTAAATTACCATTTAAACAGAGTGTTGTAAAATTTAGCAATACTCTCTCGGGTCAGCGATGGAAACACGTTTCGCTCAGAATGAAATCTTTCGTCCTAACTACTGCGAGTTTATGAAAACTTATCTAAAACTGGGTCTTATAGAACGTATACCTGATGATAAGGTTGAACCTACTTCGGGAAAAGTTTTTTATCTCTCTCATCATGCTATTTTTATAAGATTCACATTTTCATGGCAAAGGCATTTATCCGACTTACGGTAAACAAAGCTTTTACATGTTACACATGGGCTGAAAAGTAAGTTATAGTAAAACACAAAATTTTTTGAAAATTCAACTTTATTTATCAATATAGTTGCCTTCGAGGACGATACACTGATTGAAACGATTTTTCAATCTTTCGATACCAGTTTTGAAGTACGATTTCGGTTTAGCCTCAAAATAGGCCTCTGTTTCAACGATTTCTTCTTCATCGGTCCGGTGAGCATTCTTTTAATATATGCGAACTGGAAATAGTCGCTGGGGGCCAAATCTGGAGAATACGGTGGGTGGGGAAGCAATTCGTAGCCGAATTCATTCAATTTTGCCATTATTTTCAACGAATTGTGACACGGTCTTGATTGATTGTCTTGATGAAACAGCACTTTCTTTTTCTTCAAATGCGGCCGTTTTTCTGCGATTTCTTCCTTCAAACACTCCAACAACGCCATGTAATAATCGCTGTTGATAGTCTGCCTCTTTTGGAGATAGTCGATGAAAATTATTCCATATGTATCCCAAAATACGGATGCCATAACCTTGCCAGCCAACTGTTGAGTTTTTGGTCGTTTTGGACGAGGTGGCCTGCTCGCCACTCAGCTGACTGCCGACTTGACTCTGGTGTGAAGTGATGGAGCCAAGTTTCATCCATTGTCACATACCGACTCAAAAATTCGGCTTTTTTGCGGTTGAACAACTTTAAACACTCCTCTGAATCATCAACACGTTGTTGCTTTTGGTCGACTGTGAGCAAACGCGGCACCCACTTTGAACAGAGCTTTCGCATGTCCAAATATTCGTGTATGATATATCCAACACCCTCTTTTGATATCTTCAGAGCCTCAGCTATCTCTTTCAACTTCACTTTACGGTCATTCGTAATCATTTTGTGGACTTTTTTGATGTTTTCATCTGAAACAGCCTCTTTTGGACGTCCACTGCGTGCATCATCTTCGGTGCTTGTATGAACACTTTTAAATTTTTCAATCCACTTGTGAATGGTTAGTTCGGCTGGTGCAGAGTCCGGGTAACACTTATCAAGCCATTTCTTTGCATCGGCTGCATTTTTTCCTACCAAAAGGAAAAAATCCATTTTTTTCACAATAACAAAAGTTGCTTCACTCACAACGCTATATCTCGAGAACTAATCGTCCGACAGCTGTCAAATTTATACACGTATATTTTGAAGGTTGGTACTAACTTAAAATCACAATCGCTTAGAGCTTATGGGAATACCGCTATACGATTTCATGTGTTTTAATGTTTTTGTGTCGCTAAGTGGCTCGTCGCTCAATCGCTCAGCCGCTCAATGCTCACTGCGTGGCCACAGCCTAAGACTGTCGTTTTCTCGGATACCGTGAAATGTTCTTAAGCTTGGAAAACGAAAACATTTTAAATTTATATCCGTTTGGCCGAAAAGGTTAAGAAATGTGTTATTTGGATGTCGCCGGCGTTAAATTTGGCAAAAAAGTTTAGCTTGTTTGGGAGTGGTTGCTTTAATAGACAGGGTTGAATTTTTACTAAAAGCCGTATCTATCAGAAAGTTTAGTGTTTTGCCGCTCTTCGTTCTGCACTGAAAAAAGGGTAGCAAAAGAATCCGTAAGCCTACAAAATTTATATCGCTGAATTTCTGAAATTCTAGAGAATCTGATTGAACTTCATCGTTTTATTGTGAAATTAATTCAGCTTTTATAAGCATATAAGTCGTTTGGGAATATAAATCCCGTTGCCTGCTGCTCGAAATCTGGGGGAGTTTGTTTAAAATTGATGTGAAAACTCCGTTGCTGTTTATTCGGAATAGGCGTTTGCATTGAAGTTCTGGGAGTACGTTTACCAGCATATTTGAATGGTAATAGTCTGTTTTGGTAATTTACGGCGTAAGTCCTAATGGTTGAAGTACTCATTGGCTCCAGTTTTGGTTGGGGTTTGCGTGTAAGAGGACGTGGAGGTGGGGTTGGGATAGAAATAATTGTGAGGATTATAGGAGGGCGGTCTCAGAAGTACCCCAGACCCAGGCTAAGACACGGCGGTAATTGTTTGAAAATATCACTGTATTGGAAAGTACGCAATCTATAAAGCATATGTTTCAAGTTTGAGTTGTTTAGTATTTGTTTGGTAGCCATCAATAGTTAACGTTGTCAGTGAATTTGTGAAAATGGAAAAAATTGGTCATCGTTATGTGATACAATACTTTTATTTGAAAGGCCTCAGCCTTATAAAAGCTGAACTGGATTTTCCTCTGGGTGATTCTGCTCCTTCATTTACAACAGTAAAATTTTGGGTTGCTGAGTTTAAACGAGGCCGCACAAGCTGCCAAAACGAGCGTCGCAGGGGTCGACCAAATAAGGTGACGACTCCAGAAATGGTGAAGAAAATCCACAAAGCGGTACTGGATTATTGTCGACTGAAAGTACGCGAGCTAGCAGACATTGCAGGCATTTCAAAAAATGTGGTACATCGCATATTATATGAAAATTTGGACATGAGAAAGTTGTGTGCAAGATGGGTGCAGCGTTTGCTCACACTCGAGCAAAAACAGTGTCGTGAAGATGTTTCAATTGAGTGTTTTGCGAAGTTTCACAGCAACAACAATGAAGAAATTATGTTGGTTTCTTCTTATAAATAAAAAGGGTATCGAACTTTTTGAACATCGCTGGGAAAAGTGTATAGAGCTGAAAGGCGATTATGTTGAAAAATAAATAAATTTTTTTTTTTTTTTTTGTTGGGTCGGGTACTTCTGGGACCGCCATCGTAATTTCTGATATATTATTGTTGCAAGTTAGAATTTTGGTGCGCTTAAGATATGTACACTTTTTGGGAAATAAATTTTTCCCTACGGGGTAGAGTACTGAATGGACAACGCTGCTGCTGGGTTATTTGGGTATTATTACTTTTTCACAAACTTTGGTAATGATTCGCGAAAATTCTGATCTTCGAGTTTCTGGCACAAGTTTAGGGCTTGAGGTAGGTTGCCTGTTTCTCGCATGCCCAGCGTAGAAGGATCGCTATTTAGCCTGCGAACGAATGTGTCTAGAGCTTGTTCCTGTATGTCCGTGTTAGCAACGCTAAGGACTCTAGTCCAGCGTCCATACACATTCCAACAGGATTAACAATAAGTTATTATAAATTGCCTGATAGAACTCATGTACTATTTTATTCCATTGTACTAATGAGCTCATTTAATACTCAAGATTACCAAGATCCTTTTGATCTGCGAAATGCATATTGAGACATATGGAAATTGCTTTAAAATCTAGAGGTGTGTTGAACGATTCTAAAACTGTATCCGCATTTCCTACGATTTTATTATGCACGACGTGTATTATTCCATAGTATTGTGGAGTTCCTTTATATAGTTCATAGATTTTTAAGCCCTTATTTACACTTTTCCTCTACGACAAGAATTTGGATGGATTACCGGAAAAAACACGGAGTGACCTCTAACATTTTGAATTTTATTCAAATCTGTAAGTTTGTTTCTGTGTTCAGTATCTATTATTTAGTCTTAACCGAAGAATAGATCCGAGTTTGGGTTTATAATTGAATCGATTATATTGGGGACGCAATTTATAACTTCGGTAACTATGCCGGAAATGAGGTTTGTCATCTCGATAGATACAACAGTAGGACGAGGAATTAGTTGTGGTTGGGGATTATCACCTTGTTGTGCGTTAAATATGGATGGTCGAATAATATTACTAGGATTTGACATGTTGATTTTAGGTATTTCTTGTTTTAAATTGGAAATAGACCTATGTTTTTCTTTACATATATATAATTTATTTTCTACTGTTTCCTTATGGGAATTATATGCAATTTATTCTTCGATCGTAATTTTATTAATTATTAATTAATAAAAATTATTTTTAATTCGCTTTGTGTGTTGTTTACTTTCTCTTGTATATATATTATTTACTTTTTAACCTGAAAATATGTCACTTCTTTAAAGTGACTTAAATATAAACTTACATGCTTGTATAACCTTATAGTAGGCTCAATATATCCTGGTTAGTTGGTATACTGGTACACTGGTACACTAAAATGGCTGGCAATATCCGTTATCTCCTTTTTGTCTGCTAACAGTTACTTGGGGGTCTCGTTTTGCCAGCGGAGTTAAGTTAATAACTTTAGTTCACAACACTTGCGCAGAATATTATTTTAGCAATCACTGGCATGACTTACGCCTGAACAATCCACCAAGAATGAGCCAGAACTTTCACAGCATGATGATATGGGTATTTTCCTTCTTTGGAAAAGCCCAATTATGTTTCATTCCAACTTTAACTTATTAACAGGACAACGCGGTAGTTCATGTTTCTCGATACTCGCATGAATGGTTCAGACAATAGGACATCCAAATTATGCGTTGGACAGCATATAGTCCTGATTTACATAAACCTTATGGCAAACGAAATTTGTATAAAATGGACGTCAGTTTCAGAATATTCGTACACTTCGAAAGGAAATAAAGCGCTCGTGGGAACTCATAAGTATTGACACTATTTCTTACCTCTTAAATTCTATGCCGAATATGATATTGGGTATACAAAAAATTTATTAGTGTTTCTAAGAAGTAAATTCAGTTTAGCATTTATTTTTGAATAAAATAAATAAAATAGGAATAAAATTTTTTCAGTCATAAACCGTTTTTGTCTGAATAAAAAATGTTATCTAAGCTTAAATGCTTTTATTTTATTTTCTTATAATAGGTGATTTTTTTAAGCGGTTGGTTTTTAACTGTCAAAAAAAAGGAAAATTCTTAAAGTATATAAAATTTGTACGATATTTGCGTTGACAAATCAATGCTTGCCTTTTAGTTTTAAATATTATTTCATGTAAATATTGACCATGACTACGTTTTAAATGGTCCATACGGAGAGTCCAATTTTTAATCACTTTCTTTAGCATATTGACAGCTATCTTGCCAATAACACGTGTAATAGTTTCTTTCAAGACTGCAATTGACGTTGATTTATCGACATAAATGAGTTGTTTGACGTGTCTTCGTAAAAAAAGTCTAAAGATGTCAAATCGCACGATCTAGCGGGCCAATTCACCGGCCCAAAACGAACTCATATCTCAATTGATCCATCGATTCGCGTGCTGTGTGGCATGTAGCGCTGTCTTGTTACATGTCGACCAGGTTCAGTTCGTGCATTTTGGGCAAAAAAAAGTTCAAAATGATTAAAAGATAACGGGCGCCGTTGACAGTAACGTTGTTCTTACGATCATCTTTGAAAAAATACAGAAAATGTGCTTCAGCATAATAGCAAGATAGCCACTGACGAATTGCAAGTTGATATGGATCTGTGCTAATAATGTTAAAATGTCCCAAATACTTAACGCAGCATTCTACGGATAATGGCGAAAATATTTGATACGTTTGGTGCCTTGACTCTGCGGACGGTGCGGTTAAGCATTTTTTCAGGATATGTGTCGTAGGAAACATGATTGGGATGGAGATTTGCCATCTGAATTACAAAGCATATGAACTACATGTTGGAATTAGATGAAGATGCTAAGAGAAATTTCAATACCCCGCTATTTCATAGTGAACAACCGTTCAAATCAAGTGATTGTTTTTGTAAATGCCAGCTTGTATACCTTTGGAGCAGCTGCTTATGTAAGAACTGTACAAGATAATGGAGAAGTATCAGTGCAGTTCAATGTGCTAAGTGTACAATGCCCCATTAAGAACTTTAGTTGAGCTTTCGTGCTGAAGGCACTGTCCTGGTCCAGAAAACCCAGCAGACTTTTTATTAACAAGAGGTATCAATTCCATATCTCTCATAAATTCACAACTTTGGTTTTACTGTCCTCACTAGTTAAAGGAAAAGCTTTTTGACCCTGTCAAAAGACTGACATTGTTTTGGTTTGTTCTTAGTCCAAAGACTATTATTATTATATATAATATTATTATTATTAATATTAGAACTTGGTGATGTCTTTTTCTTATACGTTCTTCGAGCCAATAAAATATTTCGGTTCAAGCGTAGATTTATGAAGCAACTATCAGCAGAAGAAATCATCAATTCGTCAGCGCAGAAATAGTATTTCTTCAAAATTCAGAAAATTCAGTTCTTCAAAAAAAAGTGTATGTGATCTCTTTCAAAATTATATATATATATTTTTTTATTATTGGTTATCACAACTGAGATAAAATCCCATCTAGCAATTTTATCTCATAGTACATAGTTAGGTTAAAAAGTGGGTAAGCCCCAGTGCTTTTACCCTTGATTGTTAAATAACATAGTATACATATGAATCTGTATGTGCATACAAATAGTTCTCTGGCGTCGTCTGGATCTCGGTAAGATTACTAGGCTTTGGATTCCATGGTTTTTATATTGATGTAGTCGTTGATAATGTTTTTTTGCAAACATGGTTACTTTCTCAGATACTTGTTTAACATTCAGGTCCCTGTGGATGTTTTCGTTGCGTAAACATATACTACGGTCATTTGTGAATAAAAGATACGAGACCGGGACAAGCACACTACCTGGGGGACTCGAGCTCTTATTTTGCAAAGCGTAAAATATTTATTTTCTTACTTCACATGGAAGAGTCTATCTTGCTAGAAATCTTTGGAGTTTGCTTAGAAGTCTTTGGTGCTAAGCTCTATTGAAGGCTTGTTGTACATCTAGAAACACAGCAGATTTTTTATGATCTAGTGCATTTTCTATTACATTTGTCAATCAATGTATTTGTTCAAGAGTTATGTGTTTATTTCTGAAACCAAATTGGTGAGTTGAGTTGAAGGCGTCTCAAAAGAATTTTTTCAAATATTTTTGACATTGTAGGGAGAAGAAATATAGGTCGATATGAATTTTTATCAATTGGTGGTTTTCCTGGTTTAGCAATCATAATGATTTCTGCTAACTTCCATTTTCTTGGTACATATTTTAGGCGAAAGGTTGCATTGATGATACTATATGTATCAGATCGTATCCTAGTTTTTAAGCTTTTAGCTCCACTAGACTAACTACTTGAATACCTAGTTTATCGCGAAGAATGAGTGAAGAATTTTCTTCCGCTGTTTGTCTTGGAAGTGAAGTAAATGTGTCTTCAAGGTAGTTTGCAAATAGCTCAATTTTTTTGGACGCGCTTTTTGCCCATGTATTATTTTCCCTTTTTAATGGCGGGTTTTGCTGTACTGGTCTTTTTATTGCTTTTGATATTTCCCACAATGAATATTATTTTTCTTTTTCGACGGAGAGGTTTCAAATGTATCTAGCAAAAGTTTTGTTTTTAGAAAATTTGCAATCTTGAGTAAGTTTGTTTCCAGCACATTTAACACATGTTGGTTCTCGAGAGCAAAAACCTTGAGTATGATTAAAATTACTATATTGTTTCCTATTTCTAGACGATTTTGATCAGTGCTTGCGAGTTTGTGGGCATCTGCAGCATGCGCCAGACAGTAATCTTGCTCATCCCTTTATTTTGCCTAAGACATCCCATATTTTAAAACTTATTGTCATCAAATTTACATGAGAGAACGTTCCACGGTGTATCATCTATAGTTGTGGCTTTAATTAAAAATGGATTTGTATGTAAAGTTATCCGAATCAAACCAGTAGCCCATGTGTTTATGCCGCTAAATAACGAATCCTTTTATCTAACCTATTTGAGGTAACAAGAGTGGACGTAGCTAGTTTAGTATACGTAGCAGCTGCTGCAAAACAATGCAAGAAGCTGTGTTACCTATGCAGCAGTACGTGCTCCAAAGTGAAGAGGATTTTGGGAGCGTATGATTGGTGTAGTAAAATTAGTCTTTAGAGCAGATTTAGGACGTGCAACGTTAGTATAAACCAGTTACAAACATTGCATCTAGCGCCACTTACCCAGCAAATTTTCTTCAAGGTACTTTAAAAACTTCTAAAGACTCATATGAATATGGAACTGGTAAGGAGCTACGCAAACAATGGAAAAAACGTCTTTATTTCGCGAAGGCGAAAAAGTTTAATATATATTCAAGCGTATACATGTTATGGTTTCATACACCGTATTCTACAAAGCTGATACATCTTAACAGATTGCTTAGTATTTCACCTGTACATATTTATATGAATTCCTGTGTATAGTTATCTCTCAATTTTCTCAAAATTTTCTTATAGCCGAAATCGACTCGTGTTAATTATTAATATTATTGATTTGTGGGAGCTTAATTTAAAAACTATGTTATAGCATTGAAAAAAAAACAGATCCAGTTTTGTGATATGGTTTCGAAAAAAAGATCATCAGTAAATCCCGAAAACAAACTAAATTACTTAATAAATGGTAAGACATTATAAATAATTATACAAAAAAAAAAAAAGGAAACAGTAAAAATAATGTGCCTGACATTTTGAACGATCAGGATTTACAGAAGGGCCCTATAAAAAAAATTGCATTTTTTTCTCTTTTAATGAGCGAGCAAGGGATTTGTTTACCTTAAAAATGTTTGCACACAGAGCGGGCGAAAAAAATTAAGAGAGGAAGAAAAGAGAGGTACCGATGTACATTGTAATTAAATGTTTGCAAGTTATAAGGACCAGGAAATAGAGATCTTGGCAGGGCATTCCATAAGCGAGTTGTAAGGCTTAGGAATGAATCACGATATTTTAGAGTACGTTCGAAAATAAATTTGAGGGTATATTGATGAGTATTCATAGCGAGACGGGTGTTACGGCTGAAGGTTTGAAGAGGCGGAATGCTACTGGCGATATCAGTGGGGCACAGTGGTGAAAACAGCGATAAAACAAAGTGAGACATGAGACATTACGTCGGTGCTCAAGGGTGTCGATTGATCGACTAATATTTGTAGCACCTATGAGTTTTATCGCATGGTTTTGAATCCTATCTAGCAGATGCAAAGATTTTTTAAGAGGCACATGACTAGAGGTAGGCATTGTACTCCAATTTTGGGTGGATAAGTGCCTTATATATTGAGGCCTGATCAGAAAGGGTTTCATATTTCTTACATCGCTTGGGATGTACCTGAACATTTCGTAGCATTTTTGATGACATCGACACACATACTGAGAAACTTTTCCAGTTTCGACTATGTAAGTACCATTCATGGATAATAGCTGGGTATTTAAATTTTGCTTTAATGACAGCAAAAAGCATTGGATTTTGGAAACATTAAATTCCACTCTGTTGATAGTTCCCCAATTAGTTATACTGTTAATATCGGAATTTAATGTGCTTTACATACACTGCCGTTCCCGTTCTACAGCCGTGAACGTGATCCCGAGAAACGTGAGTCCGAGAATGAATATGAAAAGCAGAGAGTTCTGTCATCAGAAAAGGAATATATTGGATTGAAAATAGCAGAGAAGAGATCATTAATTAAAATGTAGTGTTGGTGTAACCGATTTCAACCGATATTTTAAGGAGATGAAATCAGAAACCTCTTAAGACTTCGATGATGATGATTCAATATTGAGATCATGGTTTCTACGAGCTACGACTGGCCTTTACTTTTGGCTTTATTGCCGTTGAGGATACAAAATTAAAAAAAAAATTAAAAGAATATCACTAATCCCTAATTCCACAAAATAAATATAGAGGCAACAGTTATTTCGAAGGATATCCATTAAACAGTAAGAATCATTCTACTTCTTTTGTTAATTAAGAATTGCTAAGTGAATACTTTTTGCAGTTTTGACTAAAGATTGCCAATAATATAACCCGATCTATGCACATTGAAACTTCCATCAAACAGTCCGTAGATTTCGTACATTCTCAAACTTTGGTTAATGATTTTAATCGCATCCTATTAAAGAACTAAAAGATCTTATAAGTAGACTAAAAACTGAAAAATTATGGTATTAAGAATGTATATCTTAAGAGCCTACCACCTTTTGCTCTTACGAAATTAACGGAACTTTCTGAACAATTTGGTTTTAGAGCTTTTCGCAGTACTATTCACCAAGTACATTCTATCATAAAGGACATTTAAAACAATCTATCAGATGGAAATATATTAGATGTCGAAGAAGCTTTCGACACGGTACGGCATGATGGCTTAATACATAAGCTCACCAATAATAGCCTCCCGTTGTATCCTGTCAAAATTATTCAGTCTTTCCTATCATCCCAAAGTTTTAAAGTGTCCATTAATCGTTACTTTTTAAGCAAAAAACTAAGTAATGCTGGAGTTCCACAATGATACGTTCTAGCTGCAGTCTTATATAACGTATACACTTCCGAATTACCCTGCCTGTTCGCAGATGATACTTGCATTTACTCAATTGGTTTCAATGTTGAAACGAACCCACAATCAGCTGTACATGATTTCACATCATACATCAAAATTAATGCTTCTAAGGCTCAAGCTATCTTTTTCACTCGACAGCTTGTTTTCTACCAAGCAACAGAATTCTATAGTATTGAACGGTGTTCAGATTGAGTGGAAATCTAATGAAAAGTATCTTGGTATATATTTAGACAAACACTTAACCTTTAATCTTCATGTGCATGAATAACAATAAGAATTTTTTACCTTTTCATATGCAGTATTTTGAAATTGAATGACCCAAATAAATTACTTATTTTTAAGGCTATCTGTCAAGCCATTATAATCTATGGATCTCCAGTCTGGGGTAGGTGCGCGAAAAGTCACTTACGCAAACTTCAGACAACCCAAAACAAATTATTGAAAATGATCCTAAATCTGCCCTGGTTTTTCTCTACAAAAGAATTACTTGAAATAGCTAATATAAAAATGGTAGAAAATAGAAAAGCTTTTGACACAATATATGTAATATATCGTGTTTATCCCCTGACAATGACTTAATCTTAAACTTAGCATCATAGTGAATGCAACACTTTTTCTGTTTCTTAGTTAAGTTCAATTAATCATATATTAATTTCTTGTATTTATTTATTTATTTACTTGTTTATTTTACCGTTTATTTATTTTTTCCCCTGTTTTTTGTTTCATTTATTTTGTTGTTATTTATTTTTATGTTATTTATTTATTTATTTATTTATTTATTCATTTATTTACTTATCTTTTTACTTATTCATTTATTTATTTATTTTTTATGTATTTATGTATTTCCAAATTATTTATTAAATAATATTTAAAGTTTGTATTACTCTCAAATCTAGTTTTACAACAATTTCTCCTTTCTCTCCAACGATATCGGGCATAGAACTTATTTTAGTTAAGGTTTTCAGTGGCTTTTCCTTCAAGTTTATAAAATTCTGTGATATTGTTTTAAACATTATTAATGTTTTAGTAGTAAGATGCATCAACCAAATCTCTGTAATACGATCGTTATGACTTTAAATATTGTAAACATTATGCTACAATAAATAAAATAAAGTAAGACCTCCAAATGTTTTTAATACAATAATTTTATAAATTAAGGACAACAATATGGGCAAAAAAATTTAGTTTAATTTAATTTTAATTTTGGTGGCCCCCATTTATTTGGCTTAATACACGCTTTAACTAACTTAAAAACTAGGACTAAAAACTAACAGAAAGACTTAAGACCTAGTAACCTAGAGAATGATGGAGGAGATCTTGTTTGAGACGAGGAGTGCTCAGGTTGAAATCAAAAACGGGGACAGAAGTTCGGTGGACCGGTAGATAGAAGAAGCGAGGATAATGTAGATTAAGTGGATTGGTGTCGATTCTTACCATTTCGAGGTTGTAGGAATGTCGATGATTAAAGCTAATGATCTCTTTGGAGATCATTTATCAAATTTCGGGCTTTCCAAGAAGATTATTTCCAACAATGGTCCTCCATTTACTTCACGGGATCTAAGGATTTTTATAAAGCTAATGGTATTTGCATACTTAAATTTCCACCGTACAATCCGCAATCAAATGGTATTCTAAGCTCGTATTCTTTTATCCCGTGTGAATTGTTGTATCTTTTAATACAAAACAGGAAGTTAGTACGTTCTACTGAGCGCACGTTGCTGTACCCATGGGAACACAGTAACTACTCTAACTCTCCAGCAGCAAAATTCTGTCATACCCATGGGAACATTTCTCAGATTTCGCTTGTGATTAAAAGGATTCGAATGTCAATTTGTATGTGCCATTAGTAGGTTGCTTGCAATCATAAAAGCTTGCGACTAAACAGGATCAACACAGCAATTCCAGAGGCCGGTTCCTTACTTTAACCCAAATGAATTTTCTTGTTCTAGTAGATACGGAATAATACCCGAAAAGAAGAAAAAAACAATAAGAAATAACAGCGATGATTAAAAATTTCCCATTATGTTTAAATTAATGAAAGTAAAAAAAGATAAATAACGAGCGATCAAACTAAAAGAATATATAAGCTAAAAATTCCGTAAGGGAAGCACTTTGAAAAAGAAAAAAAGCAACAAAAATAGGTGTAAAATACGTGCATAGTAATATTTGCAGTGAAAATCTTTGTTATAAATATTATAAAGCAAATAGTTAGATAGTGCAAATTATAGTGCGGAAATCAGTGTTTGAGTGTTACTGAAAAGGAAATATACAGTGTCAAAAATATCGGCTTGAACTAAGTATTATTTTTCTTTGTTCACCAAATTATAAAATATATATTTGCTCCTCCTGTTAAAATAAATTTCATCATTTTAAATGGAAGGTGTTACAAAGTCCCTAACAGAATTAACCGGAGCGATTATTAATATCCTCAGCCAGCTTATTGGAATCGAAAGGCGCTTTAAAGTACTTGAAGACAAGCAAGTTCCAGAGGCAGCGCTAGCGAATCCAGTAGAGCTGAGCGGTCCTAAGACCGAGTCTGATTTGCAGGCCCTTTTGGACGGTTACCCTACCCACTACATTTTGTGGGTTCATACCGTCGAGGCTATATTGAAGGATTTTGAAATCGTGAAATCAAAGCCAATTTATCGTGTCATTTTGCAGCACATGAGGCAAAAGGTTCGGGGAAGCGCTGATGCTGCGCTGATCTCGTATAATATTTTTGATGATGACTGGCCTGCAATAAAGCAATGCCTTTCGCTGCATTATGCAGATAAAAGGGACATGCGGAAATAAGAGCACCAGCTAAATCAGCTATCTCAAAGGGGCTCAAAGCTCGATGAATTCTATGCAGCGGTAAATCATCAGCTATCTATAATGATCAACAAGATCAAGACAGAGAATTTCTCACAAAGAAACAGTCACAGTCAGTGGTCAAGACTTACCAAAACACATAGCTCTAGACGTATACGTAAGAGGCATGAACGGCGATATATCGAGGAATTATCAAAAACCGCGAACTCTCCAGGAAGCTTATGCGGCTTGCTTGGAGATACAAAACCTCACCGGAGTCATACGATTCATAATGCATCATCATATACCGTGACAGCTCCCATAAACCAAACCTTCAGGAAAGAAACTAGGACTCATCGGAAAAATTTCCTACAACACAAGTTTAATAAATCTAAACATATCAACAACCATCCGCAATCAAGCGAAAACGAGACACCCCCACGACCGTGCACTCATCCGAAGATGGATATCGACTGGTGATGTTGACGCCTACATCGCATCCGCTGAAGAGCACATCGACGAACAGAATTGTAAAATCTCAAATAGATTTTTCTTGAAAAATCCCTTGAGAAAGGGTCGGATAAATGAAACACCACTATTCTTTACTTTTAATTTATTTAATAAGTAAAAAACATTCGCCTTTGAATCTTTACAATCGAATGAATCTATGCAATATCCTTTTAGGTTTATATTAAAGATAGTATTTTGATTGTGGTGAATATATTTTCCACTCAAATGTAAAAAGTATGGCTGTTCACATGAATTAACGAAAAGAGGCGGGAGATTGAAATATACTATCTGCGCCAACATTTCGGACCACTTGATTGGCTCTGCTATCAATCCGCTGTGTTGAGTGGTGCGGTTTTGGTGATTGGGCGTCTATATCTTCCAGTAGCAGTCTTGAGATCGACTACCCGAACATTGTTATCGTCACCTTTGATGATCCGCTCAACCCTGGCTAGTACCCAATTGTACGGGGGTAAGTTTTCGTCTTTAAAAACCACTAGACTTCCTTCTTTGACATTAGGCTGCCTTGAAACCCACTTCGACCTCTGTTGAAGATTGCGGATCGTTTCCAAAAGTGTTGTTTCAACGCGGTGACTCTCTGTCATCTATGGAGATGAGAAATTTTTTTTAAATTTAAATTTGGTTCAGGGAACGAGTTAAGTGCAGCTCTAGTTAGGGGTGAGATCATTGAAATCTCGTGGATCCAGAGTAACCAGAGTAATGGGTCTTGAGTTTAAGATTCCTTCTATTTCCGCTGGTTCCTAGTTCTTCAAACGTTAGAAGAACTCCTCCAAAGGTCTTCGTAAGTAGAGTTTTTGCCGACTTGACTGCAGCCTCCCATATGCCTCCAAAATGAGGTGCACGAAGTGAAATAAAGTGGAACTCTATGCCCTTATCTGCAACGAATTCTAATAATTTAGATTTAGAGGTGTTTTTATAAAATATATCTCTAACCTCTGCAAATTTTCTTTTTGTGCCTACAAAGTTCTTCGCGTTATCGCAGTAGATTTTGGACGGACAACCCCTACGCCCTATGTGCCTTTTCAGAGCTGCAATAAAAGCCTCTGAACTTACATCTGAAACAACATCCAAATGAACAGCCTTTGTGGCAAAACAAACAAATACGGCTACATAAGTTTTATATGGTCGCCTTCGACGAACCTTCCATGTTGTAAGTATAGGACCATAAAAGTCAACGCCACAAATCTGAAATGGTCCATTAGGTGTCAATCGATCTTTGGGCAGATTTCCCATTATTTGGTGCTGCAATTGTGGCCTGTATCTTTGGCAATGTATACAGGATCTAACGACACCCCTAACTAGTCTCCTTCCGTTTATAATCCAGAACCGATCACTGAAGAAATTTAATAATGCATGTGGTTCAGCATGAAATTCCTTTATATGCAGATGCTTCGCATATGCCTTGGCAAAACAATTATTGCTTGGCAATAAAATGGGGAATTTGGTATCGTATCTCAGAGTTCCATATACGTGTAACTACTCGTAGTTATGCTTGATCGTGCACAACATCTAAAAACGGTGATAATTTCGATATGGGACTTGACGATAGCTTTCTCTTCTTTGCAGTAATTTCTGATTTCAACTACAAAGGTGTTCTGCTGAATAAACCAGATGATTTTTGTCAGCGCCTCATTTAAGTGGCTGTGAGTGGTTTACTCCTTAACTCCGTTTCTCCTTTCCCAATCCTCACAAAGCGAGATATATGAGCTATCACCCGAAGGGTTTTTTTTTATCCGCGATGGAATTCAAACGTGATAGGGGTGATTGCTTTATATTTGGCTGGAAAACCACAAGTAGCTATCGTTAGAGCCCTCCAGCACCTCAACGTGAATAAATCATTTGTGTCTCGAACCACAGCTCGTTACCATGATACTGGCAGCGTTGCAAAACGCCATGGAGGTGTTTAGAAAAAAACAGCAACATCGGCAAAAATGGTTCGGAAAGTGAAGTGAAGTGAACTACTACTTTGGACTACCTCAAACAAGCACTTCGCCGGGAGTAGGCTAAGATACCGCAGAGCCACTTGCGTGCAGCATGCGATGCCTTCTTCGGCCGTCTCAAGGCCATTATTCACGCAAAAGGTGGACATATTGAATACTACTGATACAATTTAAAATTTGATGTATTTTCCAACACTTTTTGCTTTAGTACAATAAAATTTATCAAAAAATAAGAAAATGTTGCAGTTCGAGTCAGGTAGGGTGTAGTTACTTCGTCCTTAATCCTTCTTAGCTCCTCAACTGACAGCGCCAGTAGCCAAGTCGTCGACGTGGAAGTCCCTCTTGATTAACTGACTTGCCGAAACCAACGAAACATAGAGTTGGTTGGAATGGCGCAGAAGCAGTTCCGTAAGTTACTGTATTAAGGCAATACGTCCGCAGTTTTTCTCTAGGATTTTCCCTCCAAGAACAAGTTGAAACTTTCGATCCTCTGGATCGACTTCTATCTGTCGAAACATTTTTCGAACATCTCCTGTTAGAGCATATAGATGTGTTCCCAGTCGCAATAAAATGGCATACATATCGTCTTGTATAGTTGGCCCTATAATAAATAAATTGTTAAGAGAATTATGTTAAGATGTTTGACACGATGCATCAAACACAACTCTCAATTTCGTTGACGAACTCTTAGGGCGAAGAACGTAATGATGAGGCATATAGTAATGCGGTTTATTTAGGTCGATGTGTTCCATCACCGACATATGTCCTAACTCCAAGTATTCATTGATAAAGTTGGAGTACAATTCTTTGAGCTTTGGATTTTTAACCAACCTTCTCTCCATTGAAAAATTTTCTTTGCTATCTCCAAAGAATTTCCTAGCAAATAAGGACTATCCTTGAATGGCAATCTTACCGAGAACTTGCCATTCGGTAGTATTTTCAAGTTCTGTGTGAAATGTTCTTCACACCTGACCTGTTCTGAGGTACGGAGAGGTTTGTTCGAAATCTCTTCTATATCACAGAACCTTTCTATCAGTCTATTTAAACACGAATTGTTCACTGGCCTTTCTATCAAATTGCAGCATTTAAGCCCAATTGGTATTTTGCAAGTGCCTGAGACTATCCATCCAAAGACAATATTCTGAAGGATTGGCAAATTCGAACCTAATTTAATCTTCGCCTTTATCATTAGCTCAAAAAAGAAATCTGCTCCCAACAACATGTCGATGGGTTGCGGGATCTGCCAATTCTTAATGCGCAATTCTCGCTGTGGTTGGGACTCTGTAATTGAATTCACTCTCCAAAACTCGACCTGTCGACAAAATCCTAAAAATCCTGATCCAACACAAGTAGCAGTTTGGCAATAGATTTGTGTCCTAATTATTTCAACCCCACTAAGATTGATCGGCTTATGAACCGTCTTCAGTTGGAGATTATTAGCAAGCGCCTGGGTCATTAAGTTGATTTGCGATCTTGAGTCCAGTAATGCCCTTGCTGGAACAAATTCCCCCGCCAGATTCATAACTTTCACCACCACTGTTGCTAAGATAACCTGAAAATCTCCATCTTCATCTCCAGATTTTAACAGAGACGTCCTTGAATTATCCGCACTGGAGCGCGAAGTTGATGCTTCATTCTGAGAACTATTGTTGGCATACCTATGCAAAATCAGATGATGTGGAACTGAACACACGTCGCATCTTCTTGAGGAATACTTGCTCACTCCATGACCCTTATTAAGACAATTTATGCACAAGGCCAAACGCTTTGCCTGCTTGAAATGATCGTATACGTTAAGGTTTTTAAATTTATTACAGTCCACTATAAGATGTTTAGGAGATTGGCAAAATTGGCATGACTCTTTTGTTGCGGTTTGCGAAAAATGTTCAGGTTTTCATTGCAATGGTTTCGGGTGCTGATTACACTTCCCCAATACTGTAGACGGAATTTTCGACTCTCGACTTTCTATGAGCTGAAAACGCTCACTTAGCAGTTCAGAGCATGTCGCCCAATCCGGCAGCTTCCCGTAATCTAGCGACTCATTATATTTGACATTACTAAATAAATGACGATTGCATTACAAATGTCTTCATGAGTACCCAACGATGACAAAGATAATACATGGGCTGAAAAGTCAGTGCCGTTTCTAAGAGGGCACCACTTGAATCAAATCCATACCAGTTAGTGCCAACCTTCAAAAGATACGTGTATAAATTTGACAGCTGTCGGACGATTAGTTCTCGATTATCGGATTCAAAGCAATTTCGTGTGTTGATTTATCAATGCTTTTTGGTGGGAAAAAATGAAGCCGATGCAAAGAAATGGCTTGATAAGTGTTACCCGGACTCTGCACCAGGCGATCGAACCATTCGCAAGTGGATTGAAAAATTTTAAAATGGTCATATAAGCACCGAAGATGATGCAGGCAGTGGACATCCAAAAGAGGCTGTGTCAGATGAAAACATCAAAAAAGTCCATAAAATGATTACGAATGACCGTAAAGTGAAGTTGATCGAGATAGCTGAGGCCCTGAAGATATCAAAAGAGCGTGTTGGATATATCATACACGAATATTTGGACATGCGAAAGCTCTGTTCAAAGTGGGTGCCGCGTTTGCTCACAGTCGACCAAAAACAACAACGTGTTGATGATTCAGAGGAGTGTTTAAGGCTGTTCAACCACAATAAAGCCGAATTTTTGCGTCGGTATGTGACAATGGATGAAACTTGGCTCCATCACTTCACACCAGAGTCGAATCGGCAGTCATCTGAGTGCCGAGCAAGCGACGAACCTCGTCCAAAACGACCAAAAACTCAACAGTCGGCTGGCAAGGTTATGGCATCCGTATTTTGGGATACACATGGAATTATTTTCATCGACTATCTCCAAAAGGTGCAGACTATCAACAGCGACTATTACATCGCGTTGTTGGAGCATTTGAAGGACGAAATCGCTGAAAAACGGCCGCATTTGAAGAAAAAGAAAGTGCTGTTTCATCAAGACAATGCACCGTGTCATAAGTCTTTGAAAACGATCGCAAAATTGAATGAATTCGGCTACAAATTGCTTCCCCACCCATCGTATTCTAAAGATTTGGCCCCCAGCGACTATTTCCTGTTCGCAGACCTCAAAAGAATGCTCGCCGGAAAGAGATTTAAGACCGATGAAGAAGTAATCGCCGAAACAGAGGCCTATTTTGAGGCTCAACAGAAATCGTATTACAAAACTGGTATCGAAAGACTGAAAAATCGTTTCAATCAGTGTATCGCCCTCGAAGGCAACTATATAGATAAATAAGGTTGAATCTTGCAAAAATTTTGTGCTTTACTATAAAACGGACTTTTCAGCCCAGCTGAACCGACGAAGCTCATTTCATTTTTGGAAGTTCAAACAACATCGAAACATACTCCATGGAAATCAAGCACTTATTGTCGTATCTATCTTCGAGCGGTTTTAATGCTTTCGGGTAGCTGTCCTCCGTAACCTTAAAGGCCTTGATAGTATCTAGTGCCTGTTCGCTCAAACATGAAACCAAATTATTGAACTTCTCTATATTAGTCAATGAGTTGTCCTTACGCACCAATGTTTTAAAGGAACCAATAAAATTCTTGAAGTCTGAACATTTTCCAGAAAATCTCGGCAGCTTCAATGGTGGTAATCGAGAAGTTGACGAAGAGGGAATCATAAACGATGCTCTCCTTTGCGAACCCATCAGCGACAATATTTTTAACTTTGTTGTAATATATAGTAAAACTCCTCGATTTCACCACGCTCGTTATCAGTTGGAAATAACTCCTCTATTCGTGTCTGATATTGTAGTGCTTTCTAAAAGTAAGATTCCAGAATACCTTACCGACATTCCAGTTCAGTGAACTCCAAACTATTCAATTTGGACTCGATTATAGGTTTTATTCGAGAAATACTTCATTTGGTGGAGACTCTGTTTGCCTTAAGTGTTTCTAGAGACTTTTCTATTTCTGACATGTTCTAAGAAATACGCTTAATTTCAGTTTAACATATATCGAATATGCTAAGCCTCTAAACGGAGCGAAATATGTATATGTATGTAAGTAGGTGAGTGCGATGTAAATTATGCTGACGAAACAATATTTTGCACTCAAAGCTTTCACCTACCAACAATGTGAATATGTTATTCCGAATATGTTATTCTTGGTCAAGAGTTTTAAAGCAAATTGGTTCCAACGATGAATTCTCCGCTGCATGTAGAGCAACGATATACTACACACCTATGCCGATTTCCAATTAAAATCGATTAACAATACAATGTTCAACTATCTAGGTGTCTTTATCAAGAGCTTGAAGCGAATTGGTTCCCACGATGGAATACTCGTCAGAGTATGAAGCAACGACGTAATTGTGGTGAAAGCTTTTACCAACGACGAGAGAATGATCGATGACGTAAAAGGATCCGTTGATTTCAAAGTGGAATGATTGCAAATTAACGGCTACTGTGCGAATTTTAAATATGTATTAATGTGATGAGTACCGATTTCTATAAGCAAATTAAGTTGAAAATGAGAATCAGAAAATTTCGGCTAATTGCGACAACGAAATTTATACAGTAGACGAATGGTACAGTATATTGTTTTATTAACGATATAATATACTTAGTGTATACTAAGATTTATACATATATGTTTATCTCTAAAATATATACTAAGAACCGATACAGAATCACCAATATCTTGTTCTGTGTTCTCCAATTAGAAAAGACTCTGTCGAAACCGAGCACTTTCTACTTAGAGTTTATAGTTTTTATAGTCTCTTTTTCTGAGTAGTTTTTTTTTCGCTGTTTTATGGCCTTATTTTTCACTGGGACACAATTAATCCTGTCACGGCCGCCATGTAAAATCTCAAATAGATTTTGTTCGAGAAAGGGTCGGTTAAATGAAACACCACTATTCTTTACTTTTAATTTATTTAATAATTAAAAAACGTTCGAATTTGCATCTTTACAATCGAATAAATCTATGCAATCCCCTTTTGGGTTTATATTAAGGATAGTATTTTGAGTGTGGTGAAATTGTGGTTCTGAAATTTCTTGTCGATACCGGGGCGAACAAAAATTTCATTAGTCCATCTATTTGACGAAAAACAACCCGCGTAAAATCATCCTTTATAGTTCATTCTTCAGGCGGCAAAATTAAAATTAAAGAGTGTGTAAAGAACAATTTTTTTTAAAAAAATTGGAAATAATACTCTTTTAACATTCTACGTTCTGCCTGGCCTTACATCTTTCGACGGCATCATTGGCGGTGATACACTCGAAGAACTTAGGGCAGTCATAGACGGAAAACAGAACATCCTAACGTTATACCCTGACGCTGTTATCCCCTTGAAAGAAGAACCTTCCAAATAGGTCAACATCGTTTTTAGCGATGCCCTTTCGGAGAATGCTAAGTCAGAATTAAACCGCCTGATCCTAAAATATGAGACCCTCCTTGGGCCCATAAGTGAAAGGAAAATCGTAAAAACCACTTACAGGCAGAGATAAGAGCTATAGCCCGAGAACAAAAAAGTTATCCTTACACGAACTGCATGAGAGAGATAGTAGAAAAAGAAATAAATGATCTTTTTAGGGAAGGAGTTATCCACCCTTCCAAAAGCCCATATAATTATCCTATCTGGGTCGTGCCAAAGAAGCCAAAACCATTAAGCGAAAAACAATATCGCATATCCAGTGACCTTATCCGATGCGTACCCAATTCCGGATATAAATTCCACACTAGCGAGTCTTTGCAAAGGATGACGTTCTTAATGAATACATAGGCAAAATTTGCTATGTGTACATTATCATCTTTGGTGACAATGAGGAAATCCATTTAAAAAAATTTGAAAATTGTTCTGGCCAGACTACAAGATGTCAACCTCAAAATGAAGCTCCAAAAAACCAACTTCATGAAAACTGAAGATGATTTCCTTGGTTATGTTATAACCCCCGAAGGCATCCGACCAGACTCCAGAAAGGTTTCTGCTATTCAAAACCTTTTGCCACCAGTAAATTTAAAAGAACTTAAGACTTTCCTTGGCCTTACATCATACTATAGGAAGTTCATTCGCGACTACGCGTTCGTCGCAAAACCCCTAACTAATCTTACTCCCCTCTTGTAAAGGCAAACTAATCGAGGAAAATACCAGTGAGTCTCTGAGAAAAAACTGAAGCCATTTAGCGAACTGAAAACTTTACTAACATCATCAGAAGTCCTAGCTTTCCCTGACTTTGGTAAACCCTTTAACCTTACGAACGATGCTTCATACTACGCTATCGTAGTCCTTTCGCAGTGCGAAATAGGCAAAGACAGACCAATTGCATACATTTCACGATCACTAAGCAATACCGAAGAAAAGTATGCGACCAACGAAAAAGAAATGCTGGCAATAGTCTAGGCCTTAGATAATTTACGATCACATCTATACGGCGCAAAGAAAATTAGTGTTCACAGACCACCAGCCTTTGACATTTGCACTTGGAATTCGAAATTATAATGCTAAACTTAAGCGCTGGAAGGCACGCATAGAGGAGTATAACTGTGAATTGATTTACAAACCTGGTAAATCGAATTTTGTAGCAGATGCTCTCTCCAGGCTCAAAACTCATGTAAATCACTTGTCCGGTTCAGCGCGAGCTAAGGCGGCACATAGTTCGAATAAAGCAAAAAATGGCTCTGCGACCGAAACAGCCAGCAAACAAAATTCCTTAACAGAAACTGCCTTGGGTACTCACTTCTTAACCAACTCAGCCTCCGAAGCTAAAGCATCGAACAGGATAGCACCACTAACGTTTTCCTAAAAAAATATTCATCAGTGCTGCAAGGGGTCTGGAGATACATGAAGAACCACAGCCAGGTTTCTCTCGAAACTATGTCGTCGAGGACAATATGGATAAAACCAAACTAACCAAAATACTAAAAACCAAACTTAGACCGAATGTCATAAATGGGATGAAAATTCCAAAGTTGATTATTGCAATGTTACAGGAGGTCTTTTTAAAGCACTTTGCGAATTATAAGATCCGAATAACGCAAAGATTGGTTGAAGATGTAAAAATCAGGACCGGGTATGCGAGTTAATTATGAACGAACATAGAAGGGTACATCGAAATCCTCGCGAGAACAAAGAACAGTTACTCGATAAGTACTACTTCCCGCGAATGAATAGTCTGATAAAAGGATACACCAAATCGTATGCAGTTTTCAATGCTTATAAATACGATAGACACCCAATTCATCCTGAATTTCAACCAACTCCTGTTTCTTAATACCTCTGTGATATCCTTCACTTGGATATCATTGAACTCCGAATGAAAAATTTATCAACTGTATTGACAAATTCTCAAAATTTGGCAAACTTTTTTATATAAAAAACAGAACTGTCCTTCATCTTCGAGAAACAATTCTAAAGACTATTCATGAGTAGCCTCATAAGCCCAATCATAATAAACTTTATAGAGATGTTAGGAATAAAGGTCTATCACACACCCGTACGATCTGAAGTAAATGGTCAGGTTGAAAGGTTTTGTTCAACTATAATTGTAATATTTCGATGCCTCATATTAGAATGCAGAAACTTACGACTGAAGGAACTGCTTTATAGAACGGTTGATAGGTATAATAACTCAATTCATTCGTTGACAAAGAAATCTAAACGATATCTTTTTATACCGCACGCAAAAAATTAATTACCAAAACATGATAGATTTCCGTACTAAAGTTATAAGAGAATGAAAGCACGAAATATAATGAAAACAGAGAGAATCAAATCTCTATAGAAATAAAAAAGAACGCCCCCAAAGACGTATTAAAAAGGTGATGCTATATTCACAGTCTCAAAGGGCATTCGGGCTAAAAATAAGCCACTTTTCCGAAAGGAAGCCTAACATATTTTTAAGATGATTTTGTAATACCTAAATTTAAGAAAAGACTTAAATAAATAAATAATAAATATGTCAGTAAATAGTATTTAAAATTAACATGATTTAAAGAAAAAATATATATTTAAATAAATAAAGACTAGTTCTTTTGAGCGTTTTATAACCTCTGTAATCCTAAAATTTTTGTCATTATCTTAGTCATAAAAGACAAGTTGATATTTGCAGATTGGCCTGCCTAATCTGCATAGCAATGTCCCACGGATTCCAGATATTCAAATATATACAGCTCCATTAGTTTCCACCAAGGAGGGTAAAGCGTGGATAGTCAACGGTAACTTCAACCTCGTGCATGTCATAGATCTGATACAATTCGAAAATCAACTTGGGAAGGTCACCGACTCCATCGGAAGGCACATCAAAGACAAAATACGAAGGCCCTTATTAATTTCTACCTGGCTCAGATAAAAGATCGGTTAAATCTTCTAAGGAACAGACCACGGAGAGGACAGAAGTCCATTCATTGGATCGGCTCGGCAAGGAAATGGGTCACTAGGAACCCAGACGCAGCAGATTTGAACAAAATCCTGGGAAGTCAACATGATATTGAGGAGAACAACAACCACCAATACAAGGTCAATGAACAACTTTTTGGCGTCATAAAGAATATGACGAGAAAGATTAACTGGTTCATCGATAAAACTAACAACAATATAAAAACGAGGGATATTCAAAAATTTCAGCAAGATGCTATCAATTAAATCCTGTTTATTAAAGATGAAGTTGACGAAATGGTACGAACCGGTCAAATGGCAAAAAGTGGCATTTTTAACACGAACCTGCTGAATCATGACGAGATCAACACTCTTGTATCCGAGTTAGAAATTCTTCCAATGAAATTGAAGCACTTGAGTTCGGATCACCATCAATTTACACCAACGAGAATATGCGAATCCTATCAGTACCAAACGTTAGGAAGGAGGACTACAATCAACTCCTTGTGAGGCCTACTATCGTTAATGGGAAGCAAGTCGACATCGAGTTTAGCAGGTTCCTAATCAACCAGGACGAAACATATGGCGTTTAAGAAACTGTCTTTCTATAAGCAACTCCACCGTGTGCAAGGATGAAGCGTTAGTGAAGATTCCGGAGAATCATTGCACGGCGAGGTAAATGAAAGGCGGGCACGCAGCCTGCACTTATTGTACGAACAATAACGAGGTCATTGAGCTTATGATCTTTCTTACAAACTACAATGGAGAGCTTATTTTAAGGAATTCTACGCAAACGTTAATGGGAACCTTTGTTATACACCTAAACAACGAGACAATGCATATAACGAACCATACATTTCCGAGATCTAGCTTAACCAGTTTACAGGCCCTGGCGAACGTCACAATCGAAGGATATAAATATAGAACGTCTTCGCAATCTATCAAATAGACTCAGAATATCCACGGCTTCGGATTATATTCGGGTTTGTACATTATATGGCGAAAAATTACCGGCAATTTGAAACTCCCTTCTATTAGCTTGCCTCAGGATACAAAGGCTGGTGCAACCTGTAAAGCCAGTTAGTATAACCAATTTCTGACATCACTGATCTACGAGCCCTAGATTTTTGAAGAGGGAGGAGTTAACACGATCCAGCAGACAGCAACCTGGAAACCCGACCCACTGCGAAGGTCACAGTGGTAATACTCTGCATGGGAACCTATGCTGACGATGAACACGCGCAACCGATGGTTTTCATGTACATTCATGCGCCGGATGCACTATTTGTGGGAAGCGCTAAGTCAGCTTATCTTATCAGGTGGAATCAAGGCAACGAGGAGCTGTTATGTGGACTGGGGTGGCAGTCTCACTTCGAACATAGACGCGTAAATTTGTAAAATAATAAATACCTTAGTATTTTATTTTAAAAAAGAAACTGTTTAAATTATATCCGTGTTTTACTCCCGAACCCTAGGAGTCCTTTTTTTTCAGTAAACAGAGAATAAATTATACCTCCACAGAAACGTTAGAAAGACAATGTGCAATGTAGTAGTGCGTTATCCAGGAAAATCAAATTAAATACTAGTTTGGAAGTAGAAGAGAATTTGGAAAAAATTACAGGATCATAGATTTTTTTTTTCACGATTGCTACATTAGCTAAGTTTATAAAGTGTGATGAAGAACTTACGTTTAAATCGTACAAAAATAAGGACTCGGATTCAATATCAAAGTTACGCGTAAAAAGTGTATGCAGCCTCGATACATATGATGATTTTTATGATTTTTATGGCCTTGCCATTCGACGCAATCACGATTCTGTGAACAAAATGAAGGATGCCATATGGTCAATTTATTTTAACTACTGGTTGACAGATGAAAACCATAGCACGATAAATACCCAAGTGGCGATGATTCATAATGTGAATTCCAAATGTTGTCGTTGAAGCCATCAAACCGAAGCCATCAGCCTGAAATCAGTGAGTGGTACTAAAATTATTGTTGAAATTGCAGCTTATGTAGCAGCATGTACCTTCAATGGAAGTTGTTTTGCTTTGCTGGCCAATATACAAAACATGAAAATCACAACGGGACCAAGCGCACATGAATGGGCAGTATTCGGATCAGCAGAGCTGAGTAATAAGCTGCACACGACAGCAAAGATGCCATAGTTTTACGTAGACAAATCCAAAAAGATAGATAGATAGATCTTTATTTCGTATAAAAATTTTTACAAAGGATAGTTACCACACATTTTACATTACAGAGATATGATATGGCTTATATCTTTCTACTGAAACATCGTTTTGATTTTTTTTTTTGTTTGTTTTGTTTTGTGAAGTATTGTTATAATTCAAAAAAAAACATTCAATTTAATTTGGAGGAAAATCCAAAAAAATGCTCTAGATATGGGTGCTGATATTGCTGCACTTTATGAACAAGGAAACGACAACTCTGATTAAGTATGAACAAATTTTTAATATTTAACATTGGATTTTCTGGTATACAAAACTTTAAAGCTATTTTCTGACACTTGTCATTTTTGAAGCGAACGAAGTGAACGATTTAAATCAAAATCTACTCGAACGATTCTTTTTAAATTTAGTATACTATGTATTTTTCATAATTATTAAATAACAAATTCGCCTATTTTTTATGCGAAAATTGATGTTTCCGTTTCTAAGTTTAGATACCAAATATTAAAAAATCAAAAAAAAGAAAATTTCTCCCAGGGATACCTTGGGAAAGCGATTATCTAATGATTCCATTTTGATTTTTTGATTTCAGATGATCCAATCATATATAAGTTATACGATTCACCGGCGGACAACTTTTCTTCGATGCGCCTCCGAATATTTTGGTTTCAAAAATTAAGAAAATATTGTTCATATATTGTACTATAATATCACAACTGACTAAATAAATTTTTGTTACCTGTAGCGTCTAAAAAAAATTCTCAAGAATGAGCCTTGTCTTCGCCGAATTAACGTTATCCCTCTACTTAAGTTTTATTCTTAGTTAGTTTCGCTTCGATTTGTTTCCAATTTGGACACAACAATCTTCAGCGTTATTTAAAAATAAAGGTTTAAATACGTACTTCTTTCAAAAATTAAAAAAAAAAAAAAAAAACAGTCAAAAAGTAGTCTTAACTGATTAGGATTCTTTGCATTTATTTTTTAAAGATTATTTCTTTCAAATGGTCCATTCTGAAGTTCAAATTTTCGATGGTGCATTCCATAATTACGAGTGATGTTTGACTCAATCGTAGGCGTCTTTTCTATGTAGACTTTGAACTTTAAGTAGCCTCATAAGATAAAATCTAGAGGTGTAACATCACAAAATCTAGGTAGTCAGTTCACCGATGCAAAGCGTGTAATTAACTCTTCACCGAATTGTTCTCGCAATCTAGCCATGGTTTCACGGGCTGTGTGGCAAGTAGTGCTATCTTATTGGAACCAAATATCGCCTAGACCACAGGCTTCAATTTCAGGCAGCAAAAAGGCCGTTATCATGACGCGATAACAGGCGCCATTCAAAATTATGTACCGATTCCGATTATGATGCCACCAACCCATAAACCACATCAAACCCTTGGTTTGTCTGGATGTAATGACAGCTTTTGAAACTTTTGGGGTTGCTTCATACCCCAAATATATGATTTTGCTTATTGGCGTGACCATTGAGCCAGGAAATACAGAATTTTACTAATTTTTTATCCTAAGTCTTAAAAATTAAAGATTATTTTTAGTTTTTATGAATTGTGACAAAATAAGTTATATGAATGAGAAATATAATGTATATGAGAAATAAATAGTAATTCAAAATATACATACACCAGGTGTAGTACTAGCTCACATTCTGAAAATATTCTAAGTTTGAAATTTTACTTGAATTGTAACTCCGATTCTATTGCACTAATCGTAATGAAACATATTGCGATTTTTAAGTTGAGAGAAAAGGGCTTTCGCACATTGAAAACTCCTTTAGAATCGCTTAAGAAATTTTTTTGTGATGCTCGGAAAAACGAACAGCGAGACAAACAGAAAAAATAAAAAAATACATTGATTGATGTACAGATACATTCATACGGCATAACCGATTTTTAATGAACATATACGACTTCATACCAATTTTATAACATTTGAGATTCTCACAGACATCGCTCGTCTGATTGATAATGATTCAGATCTACCGGTCACTTTCAAAACAAGCCTGTATAGACAATTTTAATATACATTACTTTCTTAATCCCTGAATTCGGGTAAAGCTTACCAGATATTTGCGGGTATCTCTTTTAATGTCTTCTTCCATGCTTTGTTTCCAAAGTAAAGAACAATGATGGCAATGTTTGAAAATTCTTACTTACTAATAATTGTTGCTGCATTGCTTTCTTGACGAATTTTTTATTTCCAAAATAAGATTATATGCTTAACTTCGAAATAATATGCACTTTAAAAATATGTTCGTTATACTACTGGATGAGCCAGTAGTATGTAGAAAAATAATAACTCTTTTATTTATGGATTTTTTTTTGCAGACTTTTTAAGACTTGGGAGACTCGACATGGAGCACTACACGAACGCACAACTAACACAAATCGTCGTATTATTTTTGGAAAACAGTCGGTAAATAATTTACACTCAACGTGCCTACCGGCAATTTTAAGAAGTTAGATGCTCCAACAGCTCCCACTATTCGTGCAATTATGGCCTAATTTTGGCGATATTAGACACATCGGTAGATCTCGTTATGGACGATCGGCTGAACACATTCAACACAGTTAGGCATACCGCGTGGCACGATCTGCACCATTACCCTTACAAAATCCAATTGGTCCAACAACTCAATCCTGGTAACCTAGAAAAACGTTTGGAGTACTGCAGAACTGTCCGAAAATTACCAAGAATTTTTAGAAAATTTTATAATGAGCGACGAGGCACATTTTTATCTGAGTGGAAGGATTTGTAAACAAGCAAAATTGCAGATTTTGGGCACACAGGATCCCAAAATCTCCATCAACGTCCCATACACTTACTTCGTGTTACTGTTTGGTGTAGAATAAGCTCGCGTCAGATTTATGGGCCATATTTTTTTGAAAATGGTGCGGGTGCAAGCGTTACAGTTATTGGGCATCACTACAGAACAATGCTTTAGGACTTCTTTCATTCTTTCATTCAAGCAGACAACAATGTTATGCTCATGTGGTTTCAGCGAAACGGAACTACCGTTCACACTATTCGTTAGACCACTCATTATCGCATTATCTCAAAAACGGTGATATTGAATGGCCACCGCGATCGCCTGATTTGTCGGCTCTAAACTTTTTTTTATTGGGTTATCTGAAGAAAAAACCTTACATTAGCAAGCCACACACTATAAAGGAGCTGATACTCAACATTCAAGAAGAAATCGCGCAAATTACGCAGGCAATACTTCAAAAAGCCATTGAAAGTGCTATCAAAAGAGCCATGGATGCCCATTTTCAATACATAAAAAAAATGTCCATGAAATAAACTTTTATTTGTAATTTATTTCATTAATTTTTATCTTTTCATTCAAAAGTTGTTCCAGATTTACACAGGAAAGGGACTTCTGGGGACTGGCCCATCCGGTAGTACATACAGCAACTTTTCATCGTTCGGATGTTTTCGATGTGCATAATACAAAAATTTCCCCGACAAATACCCGCTGAAGTTCAGGTTGTACGAGTATAATCTGCATGCTTATCTGGAATGTATCTGAAATTTAAAACAATTTTTTGTAAGCCACTTTTGAGACATTCCTCTGTTTGTAATGCCGATGACAATAATTTTATTTGAATTTCTTTTTACCTCAGTTTTTCTTAACCGATAGAAATCACCAAGTGTTGGATTTTCAAAATAGGCTACTGAAATACTATAACAACCCTATAACACTATAACTGAAACACTATAGTCATTGAGATAAAATCTTGAATTACTAGTATCTGTAAAGTATAAAAAAAAAAAAAAAACAAAATTTGGCATTGGTTTTGTTGCGTTCCAAAAAAAAAAGCAAAAAAAAAAACACTACTGGTCAAAACCAAACATAATAATAATTATATATACAGTCCACACTGCATATTTTAAAATATTATAGTTATCGCAAAAACTTCTTTATGACTTTGCGATAAACAAAATATCTAAGGCACAAATGTACATATTTAAGATAAATAAATATTTACAACGGTCGTCATTATGTGTACGCTTCAGGCGAACAATTACTAAACTGCATGTGAACTTATCTCAAATTCTTTGTAAGGAATAATCTCATATAAGATATTTAAGGTCGTAAAAGGAATTTAAAATAATAGAGGAGTTTTGGAGTTCAAACCAAATCGAGTGCTGTCATGTTCCCATTTCTTTTCAAAGACGACGCCTAACAGTTCAATCTTACAGAAAAAAATTTTAAACGATAGGCAGTTCTAAACTTAACCCTTATAATAATGATAGTGATTATTTCAGGCTTGCGAGAAATAGAAAGAATAATGGAAATTTTGTTATTATGGATAGTGAAAGTGATTAAGAAAATGAGGAAAACATGGATGTGAATATTGAACTCTTACCATAGATGATACACACAATGAGGTTTTGAAGATAGTGATCGGGTCGATTGAACTGACATTTAAAGTGAAATTAAACAGCATCAAAGTTAACTCATTGAAGTTACAGGGACGTGGGAAGATGATCGTTCTCTCACAAAAATTCCTTTTGTGGGTAAACCAAGTCTCCAAAAGTTACCAAACGGAGGTAGTGCGTACGATTTATTGAATTTTTATTTGATAATACCTTTTTCCCTTTGATTGTTAATGAAATATAGTACACAAGTCCGGCGAAAAGATTTTTAAAAGAAAAATGGAAGGACTTTAGCATTTCTGAATTCAATGCGTTTTTAAATTTATTACTACATTTGGGAACTATCAAATGTCCAAGAATTGGAGTAAGAGCAAACAATCTGGTTTTCAGTGTTTTTCCCAACATATGAGTAGACAAAGATTTCAAAATGTCTTACGGTAGCTTCATTTCTCTTCTGATAATAAAAGTGATCATAGCCTACGGAAAATAATTCCAGTTGCAGATTATTTTAAAAATAAAATGAGAGAAATATATTATCCTCACAGAGAATTATTAATAGATAAATCTTTAGTTCCTTGGAGAGGAAGGTTAATTTGAATTTGAACATAATATTGCCGGTAAAAACCACAAACATGGTGTAAAGTTATACCTTGCTTGCAAAAGTTCTGGTACGGCGTTACGAATAAAAGTATAGGGTGATTCATCGTAAGGTTTGATTTTCAATAGGCATTTTTGCTCAGTATCGCTTGGCAAGTCATCATAGAAAGACTGACACTACAAAAGAGTCTCCAAATTGTTCAGCTGTATTACGAAAATCAGCGTTCTGTGAGATATGTTTTTCGTGCGATTCGAGGAACTTACGGTGCGCATATTCGGCCTACTGAAACCACTATTGCCAATACCATTCACAAATTTGAATCCCAGTTTACATTAGTGGATGATACTCGACCGGTTGGACCACATCCAGTAGGTAGTGAAGAGACTATAGCAGCTATATCTGAGAGTATACGCGAAGACCGTGGCGAATCGATTCGTCATCATTCTCAGCAGCTTGGCTTGGCGTATTCGACAACTTGGTGTATTTTCTATGAGGATCTCGGCCTAAAAGCGCGCAAAATTCAACTTGTTTAAGAATTGAAGCCAGGCGACTTGAAAAACTCTGGGCTCTGGAAAAACTCAATAAAAATATCTTGAAATTTTGTTCAATGATGAAGCCCATTTCTGGCTCAATGGATATGTTAATAAACAAAATTGCTGATGAGCAACCCGAAGAGTACCAAGAACTACCATTAAGTCCATAACAACGGTTTGGTGTGGTTTATAGGCTGGTGGAATCATTGGTTCATATTTCTTCAAAAATGAGGCAAATAAAAATGTTAACGTCAATAGTAACCGTTATTGCGACATGTTAATGGACTATGTGCTTCCTGAAATTCAAGCATATGGTCTCGGTTAGCTGTGGTTTCAATAAGACGTCGCTACGAGCCATACAGCGCGTGAAAATCATTTTGGTGAGCACTTAATTTCACGTTTTGATACGGTAAATTAGCTGCCTAGATCATGCGATATCACACCTTTGGACTATTTTCTCTGGGGATATGTAAAGTCTCAAGTCTTCAGGAATAAGCTAGCTGCGATTGACGCCTTGGAAGCCAACATTACTCGCGAGATACCAGTCGCTTTGCTCGAACGAGTCGCCCAAAATTGGGCTTCCAAAAGGATCACCTCAGACGTAATCGTGGTCAACATTTACATGATATTATTTTCAAAAAGTAAATGCCATGAATTGTTCTTTTAACTGATAATAAAAGTTTTAAGTTTGCTTTCAAATTTATGTGTTTTATTTTTTAATTATAAATCAAACCTCACGATGAATCACCTTATGTATACGGGAAATGGTGATGATATAAGTAGATAAAGTTGTCTTTCATTTGATGAAAAATTTTCTAAATCAGGGTCATTCCGCCTTCATGGACAATTATATACAGTGCTGTTCATTTAGTTTTAAAATTGCATCATTGCAAAAGTAATTATACAGGAACATTGCGAAAGACAAGGAGGGGAAACAACATTTTTTCTTCTTAAATGCAAATTGGACTCAATAAGAGCTCTTTTTAAAACTATAACACAATATTATTTTCATCAATCAATATATATTTGTATAACGAAATATGCACTAATTAAGGACACATAGCTGTGTAAGACCTAAAATATTGAATTATTTGTTTGGTTACATTAACATTTAATTTGAATGTTCTGTAGAATTAATATTTAAAATATTTTCCAAGATATGTGTGGTGACATATGCAAAAGGTGATAGGAAAATGCAGATGTACAAGTAGGCCACTAAAAAAATGTTTTTTTTACGTCAACCAACTAATTGAACAAAATATATGGTATGATAGAAGCAGGTGCATATACTAATGCGATTTCGAAAAAAAAAACTCTTTAACAGTGATAGTGATGAAATGATATGTAACCGACAACATGCATATCATTTTATATATCGTAGTTGTATGAAATAATGTATATAGAATCGTAAACGACTATTTAAATCGTTTTTAAATTTCACATGCCTCTTTTAAATTTTCATAATTTGTCTATTAATCTACAAAATTGTAAATACAATATTTTGATAAAAAATATGCTTTTTTAATGTTCAAATAACGAATTTTTTAGGAAAAAATTTTACTTTCGTTTATAAACTTTCAATTGGAAATTAATTTTTCATTTTTTGAATATTTGAATATTTGAACATTGTTATTAAATCTTTTTTTCTTCATTGTTCTGGACGTAAATTAGATGCTGCTATAACGTCACCGAAGGTGCTCTACTGCAGCCATTCTGTACATAAAAAATGCCTTTTATATAGGTAATTTTTTCAATGAAACAATCAAGAAAAACTGCAATATATAATGGAAGTGAAGGATTTTCTTAAAATTCATAAAAATCAAATAACGCTTATGCAATTTCAAATTAAATAAATTCAATTTTATTCATAATTTTAGTATTTTACATACTAAATGTAGCCATTTTAAGTTTTGTTCTTAGTATTAAATTTGTACATTGGCATCACTCTGTTCTTTAATGTCATATTTCAAAAATTAGACATGGCTTTCTTTACAATATAATTTATCTTAACTATTAACTGTAAAAACATGGAAACTGTGGAGACTATACATAAACTGTATACTTAATTTGGTTGTTAGTAAGGCCCATCTATCTACGTATATGTAGTGATGGCCGGTGCAAATAAAAGGTGACATTACTAAATCTTTATAAAATTTATTATTCGATTATTTGCTATTAAACAAGATTAAAATAATAATACAGATAAGCGAGAATTGATGCGAGTGGCTGCTAATTAAAGACTGACTGACTGCTATTCCGATCTGACGACTGACTGGTTGAAGGCTGCTGATCTAATCTGACATTAACTGCCACAGTTATTGTCGCTCATGCGATGTGTTTTTTTATTTTTTTGTTAACAGTTATGATGGTTATTTTTATTTTATGTGGTCACCACATATAAATATATCATATCTAGATACATCTTAAGCCTAATATATTTCACATATACGAGTATACAGATAATTACTTTTGACATTTAATGATCGAATCAAGTGAAACGAAGGAAACACATTTCAAGGGCAAGGCAGTGGTGTAGTGGTATATGCATACACTCCTCAAGCAGAAGGTCGGGGGTTCGAATCGCGTGCGAGGCAATTCTCTGAAAAAAGTCTTTTCGAAGAATTTGCATGTAGTTATATGAAAATCCTGTCGGCGTCAACTCTGACATGAAGGCATAACACTGATGTTGGGATGATTGCTCGCTGGGCTAAATGTAACGAACTAACAACTAGCACGTACTGAGACCCACTGGTTGGGGATGCACTTGCTCGTCCCGTTCAGTTTGACAACCACCTCTGGGAAAAATATCGAAACCTAATACACCTGAGTTTCAAACTACTACACCACCCGCCCGCGCCCTGGAGAAAACCAGAAAAAAAGGTATTCATATCCCCTTGGTACGCGCGCGGGATTATAAAAAAAAAACTTAAAATTTTTTGTTAGTCTACATTTAAGCGGTTTAATTAATTACAGAGATAAGAAAAATAATATTGCATATATGTACGTACCCGGATAACACATTTTACTTGCGACCGCACATCGACCAATCCGGGTTTGATTTATTTTCTGAAAAATAGAAAAATTAAAAAAAATTAAAAAATCCTATTTCTTTGTTGGTATTATAAAAAATATTTGATTACATAGTTTTCTATTTTTAATTATTATTTGAAGGTGCTAAAGGTTTTATGAAAAACGTTATATTAGGTACGTTCGCGTACTTTTCTGACCAAATGTGTAAAAACTGTCAAAACCGGTGAAGTGAAAATAGAATTCTCTCTCAGAGAAAAGGATTGATAAAAAGTTAGCGAACGGGTTTGAGCAGACAAATGTCAACTGTCTTTATTTTGATTTATTTTTGCTTCTTTTCTTAAATAATTAAAAACAAGTATTATTAAATTTAGCAGTTTTTTATACAATACAAAATCTTGAACTTAAGAACCTAGATACGACAGAATAAGTTCTTCCGATAATTTCCCTTTGTATTTTCCATCTAAATGCCATTTGTGGAGGCCGAAGAGTGTATAAGGAGCGTTTTCATTTCATTTGCCTGCTTTCCATTACATTTGGCTGTAAAAAATTTCGAAAGACAATTTTCCATTTGAAACTATAGTAACTATTACTTCAAATTTCACTTACTTTTGGCAAAAACAGTAAAAAAAAAATTTGACAGTTTTTTTACAAATTTGCCCGAAGAAATTTATTGGACTAAAATGGACAAAAGAGGGTCTCTGCGAAAAACTACGAAAAGTATAAGGATTTTTGACTGTTTTTCGTAGATGTTTTTAGTTTTTCGCCTGCAGGCGAAGAAAATTTACTAGATTTATGTTACTAAGGCGAGGGAATGGATAATATTGTCTTCAATCGGGCTTTGAATCCTATCACGCAAGTGCAGAGGAGCAGCTTGAAGCACTTGATCAGGTAAAGACATTTTTCTCTGAATTTGGACAAATAAATGCCCTATTCATACGAGTACTTATGTATATAGTGCCCGGATCAGATTTTCTTACATCACATTTCTCGCGCATGAACAAATTTGGAATTGGATTCATCTTCTGTGATGAGCATGTAGGCATTTACCAATGCTTCTTTCATAATTTCCATATGAAGTGGTGGGATGTTTAGAATAACTCCAAGCGCAGCTGTTGTTGTTGTTGACTTTTTAGGATTAAGTCCCCAATTTTTTCCAGCTTGATATTTGCTTGTCCATAATGAGATCCTGGCCTTGTCAATAGTCTTAGAAATATGAGGGTTCCACGTAAGTTTTCACCAGTGTAATTCCTAGATATTTTACTTCTGCTGAGAACTCTATTTTTTCGCCAAAGAGAGTGGTATTTTTGAGTCTTTCTCGCCTCCATGTGTTGATAAATTTAACAATGGTGCTTTTCATCGAATTTGCTTTGAGGCCTACTTCAGTGCACCATGCATCCATTAGCCCTCCGTAGGCGATCCGAGATTATGTCTTCGAATTGACCTCTGATGAGAAAAGCAATGTCGTCTGCATATCCTTGGACATAGAAGCCCATTATCAGATTTAAGACTCCTGCGAACGTTGCAAGTTCTCTTTAGTTATTGCAGCACCTTGTCACATTATGTGCGGTTAATGTTTTGTAACTCTTGTTGCTGACAGCAGTATACCTGGTCTTTACCCTCTATGCCACCTAGTAGCATCAGTTTCCCGAGGCCATTTAAATATGATAAAAAGTCGGACAATTAAATTTAGGTACTGTTTATTGGAACTTTATTTAGTTTTTTTTAATCCGTCGGCGATAATTGTTGAAGCTCAACTGCTTGACGTATATTCTTTATATACACAATGAGCATTTCTATTACACGCTTTTTTTTAAAGCTTAATTACTTGGTAGCGAGATTACTATAATAAATAGGTGGTACATTTACGCAATCACTTCGAGTCACATAAGGTGTGGAACTTACGCCAGGTACTTAAGGTACCTCTATGTCACATTTAGGTTGATAGCTGTCGCGATCAATTGGATCATCATGAACTACTGGTGGATCCGGCTGTTTAACTGTTCGTTTGACTTCGTTTGATAAGCTGCTACCAGGTGACATGTTCTTATTGTGGTAATTCCTACTTAGTTCTACGTTAGCATCAAAATTACTCTTCTTACGTGGTGGTATAATATTGATTTAATTAATTATATTAACTTATATTAACTGTCGTCGATATTTACATTATTTCTAATGTGATCTTCGAATAGCAATTTAGTTGTATTGATTTCATTATTTTGTGTCTTAGCTAAGAATCTTCGATTTCTTCGAAAATAATTACCAAAGTCCTCTTGCACAATATATAGCCTATCATTAACATTAGCTACAATTTGCACGTAATGCCAATCTCTTACATTTTTTTTTAAATATAATTTGATCACCCACATTCGTCATTGGCAAGGATCTCGCGGTTCAATCGTAACAATGCTTCTGTTTTTCCTTTTGTTTTGAATTGTAGCTGACCCGCTACATGCAATCTGGTCTTAATTTGGGGCCCAAAGAACAATTGAGCCGGCGACAGTTTCATGTTAGCGACTTGTGTTGTATTGTACTGGAGAATACGATATTGAAAACGATCGGTTTTCTGTACCACGTAGCATCGCCTTAGAAGATTTTTTGCTATTAAACGCCTTTTTCCGCTAATCCATAGCTTTGCGGATACCTTGGACTAGAAAAAGTAAGCAAAATGTTTGTCTGGTTGGGAAATTCCTCGAATGCTGGTAACAACGGGCTATTATCACATTTAATTTCCGATGGATATCCTACGCGATCAAATATTTTGCCTATTACTTCAATTATATGGTAAGGAGTTTTCCGAATCAGTTTCTCTGACATGACAAATCCCGAATATGCGTTAATGATCGCTATATAATCGTGCCCTGCAATTTCAAATAAATCAATGGCGACTATTTGAAATGTTTACTCAGGATTATACTCTTGAACTAACGGTTCTTTTTGAGTAATTTCTTTAATTAAAACAATGCATTGCAAAACGATTTTTTAATTTTTTCGGAAATACCAGGTCAAAAATGAAGAGAACATGCACGTGCAAGCGTTTCTTCAACACCCAAATGTGTTGTATAACCACTTGCAAATGTTTTCCCGTTGGCCCGAAGGAATTAGAAGTTTCTGGTTTTTTGAAAAGAAGTCCATTTTCGAAATGCAAATTAACGCGGTATTTATGATGAATACATTAACGTCTTCGATCGTTGAATTGAGGGGCGTCGGATCGAGACAAACCCGAAGTTTTCATTTGAGTTCACCCAATCGGTGGGATAATCGACTGGAGAAATAATTCCAGCCTGGACCATCGATTCGAGTTCCAATTTAAGACGATCATACAGACCCAAAGGAATGCGCTTTTTATAGTGCAACGAGGATATGACATCCTCTTTTAACCTAATGAAGAAAGTACCTGAAAATTTACCCACACCACTAAAAATTTTCTTAGATTTTTTTTCTACGAACTCCCCCTTGTCCCGTGGCAAACTTGGTAATGATTTTACAGTGTTCAAGCATTTTATTAAATCGAACTTGATGCAAGTCGACCACACCAGCAGCGGTTCGAGCGCATCATCAACAAGAAATTCAGCCGTTTTCATAGTATTCTTTTCTACATCAAAACATTTTAAATTAACCAAACCGTAAATGTTAATTTTATTAGCACTACAATAGTCGGCATAAGTATTTTGGCAAAACCTTTTTCTGACTATTGAAGCTAACTTAGCTTAGTACCGTTAAATAACGGTGCAAAAATGATGCGCTAAACAAAGAATTTATTTTTAGCTCTGTTAATGCCAAATTTTATATTGCCCACCTTTTGCATTCTCTTTCTGCTGATAAGAATGAATGGAGACAAGAAATTTTTGCGTGGCATAAGTATTTTGGCGGAGGTTTTGTGTAAATACGCTTCCACTTTTGAGCACGCTGTAGTCGAACAACTTTTGTATTTAAGTTTAACTCATATTACACGTTGATAAAAAAATACGTTCTGTATTATGGATTTTTATCTATCCTGCTTTGAGTATAACTCATCAAAAAACATATTTTTTGCACGATTGTCAAAAGTAGTAAGGCAAGAGAAAAGACCCGTTTGCCAAAAAGTGAGCCATGGTTGGGGCGCTGTCATGATCTGTGGATGTGTTACGTATAATGGGCTGGTTTACTTGGTTCCTGTCACCGGTTCGATGAACCAACATCAATATTTGGTCACCCTAAATTAAAATGCCTTTACTTTTGCAAATAGGCTTATTAGGGAATCATTAATACTACAACAGGATAAGGCCCTTGCCACAAAGCCCGGATGTAACCAAATTTTTGAAGAAGATTGGTGTGGAAACTTTAGACTGGACACTTTGTATAAGCTATACCGGGTGAGTTTTTTGAGACATCCAAATTACTCGAAAAATACGCGATATCGCGAAAAATGTTTCAGACAAAAGTCACAAGGTTCTGAAAGCGACATAAGATGGTGACCACGAGTTTGACCTTGAGTCCCATTTTCAAGGTTAAACGAAGGTCACTTTTGGTTTTTTAATAGGAACCCCTATTTTTTTGACAGATTCGTAATCTGCGTGAAAAATTACAATTCTTTTACATGAAACACTTTTTCAAAAATGCGTTCTTTTCCCGTCAGAGGACGCCATAAAACTTAAGACATCAAAATTACTCGAAAACTACGAAATATCGCGAAAAATGTTTCAGACAACAGTCACAAGGTTCCGAATGGGACATAAGATGGTGACAACGAGTTTGACCTTGAGACCCATTTTCAAGGTCAAACGAAGGTCACTTTTAATTTTTCAAATGATAATTCCTGATTTTCATTGCTCAGTCGTATTCCTCAATGGGACACACGACTTGGTCTCAAAGGTCTTATTCATTCAGTGCTAGATACCACTGCACTGGTAGGCCTAAATCATTAATCGGTTTTCAACGTTGTTGGGGTGTTAAAAGGTCGAGATTTGTTTCGAGGAAGTCATTATTGCCTCGAGTGAAGTTAAAACACAAAGAAATTTCAGATAGAGACAAATTGTCCTAAACTTATCCGAGAGTGTATGATGTGCACTCTGTCCTTTTTTTCTACTTGAACGGAACTGTACTTCATTTAGAAGTTCGATGTTTGTTTTGAGGAACTGATTATTATTAGTAACGTTTTCCAGATTAATAATGCAGGCTATTTCAATTCAAGAGAAAATTGAAATGATATTAATTTATGGAGAAAGTGGAAGGAACATCGACGGAGCTGTTGCTCCTTACGCACAACGTTTCCCGGACCAGATACGATCGCGCGCTTCCTTTTATTGGGTCATCCAACGATGCACTGTTGAAGGAAGTGTGCAACCAAAGAAAAGGAGTCGGTTAGATAGAGTGTCTGTTGAGGACAATGAAATAGCAGTGTTAGCTGCCGTTGCACACGATCCTCACATTAGCACTCGGCATCGGCATAAATACCATCCTTATCATGTTTCAATGCATCAAGAACTTTCGAGTGAGGATTTTCGCAACCGGGTTTCCTTTTGTCAATGGGCACTTCAGCAAATTGAACGAGACCCCTTTTCTTCGCCAAGGTGTTATTCTCTAATGAGTCGACTTTCACCAATCACGGTACGGTCAATCAAATAATATGCATTACTGGGCTACCGAAAACCCTTTTTGGTTGCGACAAGTTGAACGCCAGCACCCTTGGAATGTTAATGTTTGGGCGGGAATTATTGGGGATAAATTAATAAGTCCATATTTTATTGAAGGCAACTTGAATGGCGAAAAGTATGCAAACTTTTTGCGGGACCATCTTCCAGTATTACTAGAAGAACTGCCACTGGAGTTACGAAAAACAATGTGGTTTCAACATGATGGTTGTCGAGCCCATTATTCCCAAGTAGCCCGGGGCGTATTGAACAATGTTTACCATCAACGATGGATCGGACGAGGGGGTCCGAGGCAATGGCCTGCTAGATCACCTGATCTTAAGTCACTTGATTTCTCCTTGCGGGGCTACTTAAAGGTGAGGTTTACAGAAAAAAGCCAACAACACGTGAAGACATGAAAAGACGAATAACTGAAGCTTGACGGAAGATTACGATAGAAATACTTCTCAGTTCTGTTGGTTAATTTGGAGAGCGGATAGACAAGTGTATTAAAGTAAATGGTCACATTTTCGAGCATTTGTTGAAATAGTCTCGGGAAATAAAAGTCAAAATGGGGAGAATTCAATGATTCAACAGTGGGAGGCAAGGGGAACCGCTCTAATTAATCACTTCGAAGGAAACAAAATACTGCTATGTCCAACTCGTTGTTTCTGGGTTATGCTACACGCAGTATGTAAAAATAAATGACAAGCCTACGAGCAGTACGACTGAGCAATGAAATTCATAATCATAAAGGCATAACACTGATGTTGGAGTGGTTGCTGGCTGGGCTTAATGTAACGAACTAACAATTGGCACGTACTAAGACCCACTGGTTGAGGATGTGCTGGCTTGTCCCGTCCAGTTTGACAACCACCTCTGGGAAAAATATCAAAACCAAACACACCTGAACTTCAAAGTACTACACCACCCGCACGCGCCCTGGAGAAAAACCAGTAAAAGGGTATTCATATCCCCTGCTCTGCTCTTATCTTAGGTCTACTTATACTCTATGAAATGCTTGCTCAGCTTTTTCTGCATTCCCACAGGTTTGCAAATGCAAGTGATCAGCGGAAAAAGTCTGGGAACATTTCTGTAACTTAATATCTACTTGGTTCTCATATCTTTCAGAATATTTTCGATATCTGAGTAAGCTGACTTATACATAACTTCTCCGTCCTTTACTTTAAAATTCTCCTGAATTTTGTTTTTTTACTTTGACATTAACAGATTACTGTATTTTGAAAGATATAAGAACTATGGTTACTAAAACAATTAAAATTATGACAAAGCTAACATTTAGTGTTTATGAAACATTTTTATGGTATTGTAATTCTTTTATTTTATTGAGATTATTTTCATTTTCGAATATAATTTCATCTAAAGTTATTTTATCAGTAAAATTTGTAAAATTTTTGTACATTGGATAGTAAAATCGCTCTTGGAAGCTCTCTTTTATGTTTGACAAATAATGATCTAAAATTTCTATTTTACAATTATTAAAATGTATTAACACGTTTTCATTTACATTTAAATTTCTGTTGTCGCAATTTTGACTTATGTTTAAATTATTTTCATTCTTTATTAAAATGGTTTCTTCATCTATTAATATGATTTCAGTTTGGTTATTAATTTACAATTTTCTTGAAAAATACAATGTTTACTTATGCTTAATTCATTAAGATATTTAAATCCTTCATACTTATAATTGATTTTATTGTATTCTACTACCTTTTCTTTAGAACAATCGATTTCTTTTCCATTTTTGTTTGTAATCGGTACTATTATTTTTAGTGGAATCTGTTTAAATTCTTTTGGGATTTTTATTGCAAATATAAGAGTATCATTCTTATATTTAGTAATGCCTAATTTAATATTTTTCATTTTATTCAAATCTATATTGTATCTTTGTATCTCCTCATCTGTTAAGATGTTAGGATGAATAATTTCCTGTCTTGCCGATGCTACATTATCTTGTATGTGCTCTATTTTTTCTTTTATTAGTTGTACTTTAAAAAGCTGATCAAAAAATAAATTCTGTTCAATTGTTCGACTGGATACATTGTTTAGTTGTCGCAAAATTATTTCCCTGTCTTTCTTAATAATATCTTTAAGCTGTCTAAATGTTCTGTTGAAACTATTATTTATTACAAATTGTTGGTTTAAATTACTAATTGAATTGGGGTTATTGATTTCTATATTTTTAAGGTGGTTCTCAATGTCTATTCTATCTTATTCGTTTAATGTACCGAAAAGCCACTTTGATGCTTTTCCTACAATGTTAATTAAACCTCTTCTCTTTCTATTATCTCTCGGAATAATTGTTTTTACTATATTTGTTAAATGTATAAGTTCTGTTTTAAGTAGTTCTTTGTGTTGTACGTCAAGACTGTCAATATTTAATGCTATGTCATTTAATAAATTTATTATGTCTTGTGGTTTGATCATGTGAATGATAATGTCTGTCTTAACGACTATGTCGACGTCATTAAGTTTGATTTGAGTAAATCCTGTTTGTTCCTTTATGTCGTATATATGTAAGAGTCCGTTAGTTGGCATTATTAGTACGAGTAACAATGTCATCGTGAAGAGCTGAAAATTTTGGTTGTCGTTTAATATTAGTGGTATGAACATTTGCTAATTTGCTACGCTTAAATTTATTTTGATGTTTATGCCTAACTGCCTTATAGTTTTTTATAAATCCTGTGGACCTCTCTTCAAAGTAATCTTCGCGATTTTCGTTGGACTTTTTGATATTCCTTTCTTTTGTTTACCTTAAGTTTTGTCTTACCTTTTCAAGATCTATTCTTTTAGATTGAACTTCGCTTGGAGCTGTTTTTATTGTGGAATGTATTCTCTCATTATAGTTTCGTATGGCCTTTGTTATTAATCTTTTGATTGATATGTTTTGTTTATTTAATTTTAAAATTCTACATTTTTCTAATATGGTGTTATGAAATCGTTCTATGTCAGAATTTCCGGTGTGACTATATGGTTTGGTAAAATGTATTTCTACATCTTCCTCTTGTAAGAATTCTTTGATGTGGATTGATTTGAACTCGTTATCAGCTATAATCTTTTTAGGTTTTCCTACTTTAGCGAAGTGATTCTCTAATTCCTCTACTATTGTAATATGATTCCTGTCTGAAAGATAGTACGCTAACCCAAATTTCGAAAACTTGTCGATAATTGTTAGAAAACTACACTTCATTATGACAAACGTATCTACATGAATTATTTCATTAAGATCTGTTGCTGTTTCGGTTAATTAAAATTTTGTTTTTATTGGTTTTCTATCATATTTAACTTGTTGGCATATCTCACATTGGTTTATAACTATTTGAATTATTTCTTGTAATTTAGGATAATAAATTTTGTGTTTAATAGCACTGTAAGTTTCCTGAATTCCCGAATGTAAACTTTCCTTCACATGATAGAGTGATATTTGTTTTACTACTTCTACTTCGGTTTTGATATCTTGCGCTCTAAAAGAACATTTAACAAATTTAATTTGGCTATCGTCTGAAAACATTTCTCTTAACTTTTCCTGAACTACGTTATATTGATGGTCTGGTAATTCTGAAAAAATACCTATTTTTCCTTTTTTTATAAAAGCTTTAAAGATATCGGTTAATCTATCAAAGTCATATTCTGCTATGTATATTATTCGTTTTCCATGAATGGTTTCAATTTCTTGGGTTTTGTTGTTAGTTAGAATTATTTGAATTTTATATTTATTCACTAGTTCTTCTTTGATTGGTATGTGGTCCATGAGTTCTTCGTCTGCTGAATCGATCGTCTCATCTGAATTATTGTCTTCCATATTAAATACAAAATCGGATATTGAGCCATTTTCATTACATTCAAGTGAAAAACTGTCTGTACTATGGGATTGTTCTTCTTTTTCCTTATTATGAGTAACGTCCTCGTTGGGTTTAATTCTACTCGGAAAATCCGCTACTCTGTTTTCTTTACCTTTTAAATATTCGATTTCAAATTGATATTCTCCTAGCTTTAAGAGCCATCTCTGATGTCTTGGAGAAAGATCCTTATTTTCCCATAAAGATATGGTCTAAAGTAGTTTACAGACCACATAATTGCAAGAAATTCTTTGTCCGTGGCTGAATAATTTTTTTCGTGATTATTCAGGGTTCTTGACGCGGAGCATACAGGATGTCCCTCCTGAGATAAAACTGCTCCTATTGCATAAATAGAGGCGTCTGTTGTTACACAAAATTTATTTTGAAAATTAGGATATTTTAAAATTGGATGACTGGTTATAAGAATTTTAAGTTTTTCAAAGGCTTCAATATAATTAGGGTCGTTTAGGTTAATTTTGCTATTTTTCTTTAAATATTTGGTAATAGGCTGTGCTATTTTAGCATAGTTTTTAATAAATTTCCTGTAGTATCCTGTGATACCAAGAAAACTTTTTATTTCTTTTTGTGTTGTGGGTAGCTTTAACTTTTGGATTACCGATATTTTTTCGGGATTTGGTTTTAAACCTTCCTTTGTTAGGACGTGTCCTAAGAATTCTGTCTCTCTCTTCATAAAATTACACTTGTCGATTTGAATTTTAATTGTTTTGATTTTAATACATTGAATATATCGGTTAATGATTTAATATGCTCTTTTAATGTTGTACTAAAAACTAGTATATCATCAAGGTATACTACACAGGTTTTATTTATGTAATCTCTCAGAATATCATTCATGAGTCTTTGGAATGTCGCTGGGGCATTCTTCAAACCGAATGGCATTCTTCAAACCGAATGGCATTCTTCAAACCGAATGGCATTCTGATGAACTCATATAAACCGTGAGGGGTGACAAAAGCTGTCTTTTTTCTGTCTTGTTCTTTAATTAGCACCTGATGGTATCCCTTAGCAAGATCCAACGTTGTAAAATACTGTGCCTTACCTAACTTATCCAAAATTGAATCAATGTTAGGTAATGGAAACTTGTCGTCAACGGTAACGGCATTCAGTTTCCTGTAGTCAATCACAATTCTGAATTTTTTTTTACCTGAGTTGTCCATTTTCTTAGAAACAACTATTAGGGGGCTGGAATATTTAGAATTACTTTTCCTTATAATTCCTTGTTCCTCCATTTCTTGAATTTGTTTACGTACCTCTGCCTCATGTTGAGGTGGATACCTATATAGTTTGGCGTTGATTTGTTGATCTGTTATTGTGACTATTTCGTGTTAGTCACAAAAGAATAAGTTCTCAAATCTTTTCATCAGTTTTTCGACTTCTTGTCGTTCTTCTTCATTTAAATGATCAGTATTGATGTGTTTTATATAATTATCAAGGGGTTCAAGTGAACATACTTTATTCACTGTATATGGATGATTAATAAACTTTAAACTTTCATCATCAACTTTTAAGTTGATGGTTCTTTCATCCAGGTTTATTAAAGTGTTTAAGTTGTTTAATAGATCCGTACCAATTATAAATTGGTATGTTCTATTACAAAGTCTTTTTACTTTCCATCTTATTCGAGCATTAAAGGGGGCTCTTAATTCCTTAGGTACAGGTGTATGTACCTCAAATTTTATACTATCTTTACCAGTAACTGTTGTAAAATGTATTGGTTTAATAGGAATTTTAGTAAATTCATCTAGTCTATCATCAATTATACTTAGAGTTGAACCAATATCTACTAAAGCTAAATATTTGTTTTTATTAATGGTTAAATGAATTTGAGGTAGATCGTCCGAGGCTAATTCCAAAAAAATGAGCATTATTTACTTCCGAAGTGTATTCATCATTTTTGCTTTGTTTATAGTCACTGGGACTCGGTGGTTCTGTTCTTTGTTGAGAATCATTCTGTTGGTGGCGATATTGATCCGAATGGTTGCTCAAATTGTCTAATTCTGGTGATTGCCTTTTTTTGTTATAAGTTTGCGATCTATTTTCCACATTCCCTATCTCCATGGGTTCAGGTCTATGTGAGTTTTGATTGTATTGTCGTCTCTGGTCTGAATTATAGTGTTGTTTAGATTGTCCTGAATTATGGTATTGTCGGTTTTGCCCTGAATTTCCCTGGTCTTGATAATCTTTTTTATGATATCCTAAATTCCTAGTTCCCTGTTCTTGATTGTCATGTCTTCGACTACTATTTCTACTTTCTTGTTTTGGGTTATTGAATTTATTATGTTTTTGTTTCCTAAATTCATACCTAATGCATGAATCCTCAAATCGTCTTTTTCTCATAATTGAAATTATTTCACCTAAATCTGTTTTATCGTATATTTTATCTAAAAGAACACCTTGTGTCATTTCTTTCACCGTATGTACTAGGAGACTTTCTACACTTGTTAAATCAATACTTTATCTTCTTTATAATAAACCCTAAGCTCATCTGTTTTATATTTAATATTTTGAATTTCACCAGATAATTCACTTACATTTGTAACTTTAAGATTGGTGATCCTTTTATATATTTCGGATGGCTCCACATCTGGTCTATATCGAAGTTTGAGTGTTCCCTTTATTAGTTCCCAATTATCCGGTTGTGGTAGATTTATGATTGTGTTTTTTGCTTCTCCTTGTATTTTTTCGTAAAAGATCTTCACCATACATTTCTTTAAGTTTTCTTCTTCGACTCCTGATAAGTAGTACTCTACGCTACTTATGAATGAATTGATGGTAATTTCACCTTGTCCGGTGAACGTTGACATATGCTTTACTTCTCTTAATGCTTTCTCTGTATTTTCTCGAGATGCTGTTCTTGCTTGTAAAGCTTGGAATGCAGCGGCTAACTGTTCCAATTGTTGGTTTTTTTGTTGTAACTCGGCTGCTAATTCTTCCATGTTGGGTTCGTTTAATCCTCGTCTGTTGTTGTTGTAAAATTTTGTTCTGTCTTTCCTCATAAACAGATTCTTTTGCACTTTTTTTTTATCCTAGCTGGAGATTGTCCATAAGCGGTAAAATCCCAATTAGAACACTGTTTTTTTTTTTATTATTTTTTTTTTCGATATTAATTCACTAGCGTTTAATCACTACTGTGTACTGGTTCGTTTATCACTGGATAATTCTTTTTAGAACTATCCTACCGACTGCGCCAAATAAATAATGTTTGATTTGTATTGAATTAAAAAATAAACTATATTTAAAAAAAATTAGAACTTAATTTTACTTACAAGGTTAACAACGAACTGCTCTTAGAATGCTATCTTAGGTCTACTTATACTCTATGAAATGCTTGCTCAGCTTTTTCTGCATTCCCACAGGTTTGCAAATGCAAGTGATCAGCGGAAAAAGTCTGGGAACATTTCTGTAACTTAATATCTACTTGGTTCTCATATCTTTCAGAATATTTTCGATATCTGAGTAAGCTGACTTATACATAACTCGCGCGGTATAATAAAAAGAAAACAGGAATTATCATTTGAAAAATCAAAAGTGACCTTCGTTTCACCTTGAAAATGGGTCTCAAGGTCAAACTCGTGGTCACCATCTTATGTCCCCTTCAGAACCTTGTGACTTTTGTCTGAATTATTTTTCGCGATATTTCGTACTTTTCGAGTAATTCTGATGTCTTAAGTTTTATGGCGTCCTCTGACTGGAAAAGAACGCATTTTTGAAAAAGTGTTTCATGTAAAAGAATTGTAATTTTTCCCGCCGACTACGAATCTGTCAAAAAAAATTGGGGTTTCCATTAAAAAATCAAAAGTGACCTTCGTTTGACCTTGAAAATAGGGCACAAGGTCAAACTCGTGATCACCATCTTATGTCCCCTTCAGAACCTTGTGACTTTTGTCTGAAACATTTTTCGCGATATCTCGTATTTTTCGAGTAATTTGGATGTCTCAATTTTTTAACGCACCCTGTATATAGATAAATGTATGTAAATAAATAAAGATTTCTTTACAAAGCCGTTTAAAAGTTAAACGGCACGATTTTTATTTCTTCAAAATACCTATGCAGGCTAGTGTATAGTCGAGCATAACAAATCCATGTTTTTTCTTTTAAAAAGTAACATTCAACTTCTTAATAAAATTAATTGCTATGCAATTGTCATCGGATCCAATGTCAATCTTGAGTGCGGTTAACCAGTTGTTAATTCGATATGTTTTCGTCCATCTTATTCCATTTACTTTATCAGTGTTTGAATTTAATCTTAAAACATTAACATTAACATTGCAATTTTTCCATCAACCTGCTCTAAACTACAATAATTACCTTCATCATTCCAATAGAGACTGTTTGCCTGCTTCTTGTTGTGGTCTCTGTTATCCCTCCTTGGCTGTTCCCTGATAATTGATGTGCATTTGGTTTTGCTTTTCCCTTTTGTTTGCAAAATTTATCGAAGTGTCCCTTTCTTCCACAGTTTAAACAATTGACGTCGTTTGCCTTGCAATAGCGGCAGCTATTTTTGCCGATGCAGTATTCACACTTGATGCATTGTTGTTGAAAGGTCGGACTAGCAAAATTTTATTTGAATTTGCCGCTTCATAGATTTTGCCAGTTTCAATGACCTTTTCAATGGATCATCCTTTCCGTCCAATAGTTTTAGTTATAATTTCTTATCGTAAACACCGATAATTATACGATCACGTAACATTCAATGTTCATAAGTAGCGCCATACTTACAACTGTATTCACAAAATCGAATGCCTTTATAACGATTTTCAATGTTTGTACTTCCCGTTTGCGCAGTTCCTTCGTTATGCTGCTCCACATTAACTTCACCCTGCTCTTTTCCGTTTCCTTTACCGACGGGTTGACCTGCATTTAGATTTGTATTCACATCTACTCGTGCATTTTCAGGTACGATTGCTAACCCAAACATGCTATCAGGTGTTCCATCGTTTGGGTACAGGGTATTGTAGATAGTTCCTACGTCTGGGCCGATTAACCACAAAAATGTTGCGATATTTTGTTGCTCCGGTTCGCTCACTTTATTATTTGCCATCATGTAGACCATGAATGTGCGTTTCTGTGTTGTCCAATCTTTGGCCAAATTGAAGCAGTCCAATGGTTTCGGCAAACAATCGGTCGATGTCATTTTTTAGAATTATAACATTAATCTATGCACGTGTTTTCTTATGTACGTTTCCGAATTTTAAATTCATCGTGCTCATTTCTGACACCATGTACCGTGCGGCATTAACACGTTAATGCCAAATAAGATAAAAAGACGTACAATTAAATTTAGGTACTGTTTATTGGAACTTTATTTAATTTCTTTAATCCTTCGGCGATAATGGACGGCTTGACGTTTATTCCTTACATACCTACTACATGCAAATTGATAGATTTACAATAATAATAATATCTTAAGTTCACAATGAGCATTTCTATCGCTAACGATCTATCGCGCGTTAAATCCCTCGCATGATTATACCTGAACACAGGCAACGCGCTTGTAAAAAGTAAGTTCGAGGACCGTTGCAATAAACAATCTTGGGCGCATTAACTTTTTGAACACGGAAAAGTAGGGAGAAATAAGGATCTGAGGACCGAACAAAATGAACTGTCTACTATATCGAATCGTTTATCCGGGAAACCTGATTATTTACAGTACTCACCTTTAACAAAACTGCTTACAAATCATCGCGGACATCATGATTTTCACGGAAACTTGGTTGGACGACGAACGGAGCGTAGAAATAGCCGGGTTCAAAGGCATCAACAAACACAAAAAGGAGGGAGTGCGGACCGAAGGGGTCCGTACTAAATCAGTCGACACGCCATTGGTCATCCGATCTTTCCTCTTTACAAATCTGATGATGTACACGCTAAGGATGGCCGAGATACCATATACAAAAAATTAGACAAGCCCAAATACTCCACAAAGCACATCATATTCAACGGGGATTTCAACATGGATGTACGCCTGTAACCTCAAAATTAAAAATTCATCGAATTCATGAGCGAAAACCAACCCTGCTATGCTCACCACCCACAGTCACTCCGCCATCGATATCGTGCTTACGCAAACTTTAGATGCATTCCCGTTCTTAAACTAAAGTACATCTCCTATTTCAGTCACCACAGACCCATCCTGTCCAGATATGAAGCGAAAGACGATGAAAATAGAACACCACTCACCCTCTTAACTTATTTTATTTTTATTGGCGAAAAAAAAGGAGAGAAAATCATTACTTAATGATGTGGCGCACGAAATGTGCGCCTTACCTTACTTCTTGAACCTTTCCAGCTCTGAAGTGCGCTGAAGTAGTTCCGCTGTTTAAAAAAGGTTCTGTTTACAATAAACAAAACTGTAGGCCTATTGCACTTCTGCCGACTTTTAGAGCAAAGTTTTTGAAAATGGAGAGCGGATAATATTTGAATAAGGTCATCCGATCTTTCCTCTTTACAAATCTGATGATGTACACGGTAAGGATGGCCGAGATACCATATACAAAAAATTAGACAAGCCCAAATACTCCACAAAGCACATCATATTCAACGGGGATTTCAACATGGATGTACGCCTGTAACCTCAAAATTAAAAATTCATCGAATTCATGAGCGAAGACCAACCCTGCTCTGCTCACCACCCACAGTCACTCCGCCATCGATATCGTGCTTACGCAAACTATAGATGCATTCCCCTTCTTAAATTAAAGTACATCTCCTATTTCAGTCACCACAGACCCATCCTGTCCAGATATGAAGCGATTGACGATGAAAATAGAACACCACTCACCCTCTTAACTTATTTTATTTTTATTTGCGAAAAAAAAGGAGAGAAAATCATTACTTAATGATGTGGCGCACGAAATGTGCGCCTTACCTTACCTCTTGAACACATTTCCGCTGTTTAAAAAAGGTTCTGTTTACAATAAACAAAACTGTAGGCCTATTGCACTTCTGCCGACTTTTAGAGCAAAGTTTTTGAAAATGGAGAGAGGATAATATTCTACTGTTGGATAAAATAGAATGAGCTGATTTTCATGAATACTTGCTAGATTGGTTTAGATCAAACCTATTAAACAAATCTCAAGGAGTGAAGTTAATGGTGTGAAAAGCAAGATTCACTCATTTCGATTGGCAGTTCATCAAGGTTCTGTGTCGAGACAAATTTTATATCTTATTTAAAAAAATTCACTCTTTTTACTGAATTTCTAGATTAGAATCTTAGTCTTTTAAGAATCTGGTTCACCGAGCACAGTGATTTTTTTTTTTAATTTAGCTACACCAATGAGAGTGAGTGGCCGTGGCGCAAGTGGTAGTGTATTTACTTCCCAATCGGACACTTCCTGGTTCAATACTAGCCTTGACCGAAAGACTTTTTTTTAGCCTCGTGGGAGGCACTTTAAGTGTAGTTATACCCACTTGAGTATTAAGTTCTAAAAAAAAAAAATGAATGCGGACGTTTACTTCCATACATTAAAATCCCAAAGGTATGGATTAGCAGGCTGCAATTGTCAAGCCATCTACTTCAAATCTTCTGGAAATGTTTCTACGAAAAATTAATAATTAGAAAGGCCGATTCCTTGTTTTAAACCTTATTTAAATTTATGAGAAGGAGTGTGGACGAATTTAAGGTTGCACATCGAATGAATTTGGTTGAATGTATGGGATGGATTTGAGGTGGGATCGAGTATGGGTGTGCCAAATACAAATGGAGGGGGAAAGGAAGCCCACAATTTTTAGATGAATTGCCATATTTATTTTTTAAGGGGCATTTGAATATTTGACGCGAATATTCCGGCCACGTTGATGCACTATACACCATTAATCACCTTCACCTGAGAGAGGAGCTACTCTTGATATATTTCGGAACCAGTTTGAGCACGACAACTTGCACCTTCCCGTCGTCCCCCTTGATGGTTTTTATTACTCTGTCAAGAGCTAACTTGTAAGGAGGCAAATTATCTTCGTGGACTATTACTAGACTTCCTTCTTTGATGTTGGGCTGCATAGTATATCACACTCTTCCAAAACTGTTGTTTGATTGCTGAAACACCCTGCCATCTATGAAGAAAAGAAAAATTATTATATACAAAATTTGGTTCATGAAAGGAGTTTATAAGAGATCCGATCAAAAAATACCCTGGAGTCAGATTTGCAAAACCATCTGAAGTAAGGTGCTTGGGGAGAGATGAAGTTGAAGTCAATCATCTTTTCTAAAGCCAAATTTAAAACATTATTTTTAATACAATTTAAAAATTCCAACAGTTTTGTCCTGGCAGTTTTAATTAGACAACCCCTTCGACCTATCAATCGTTTTAGCGTTGCAATAAATGCGTCGGATGTGAGGTCTCCAACGACTTTCAGATGTAGAGCTTTGGTGGGAAAACAGACAAACACTGCAATATAGGTTTTTTAGGGTTGCTTTCCACGAATCTTATATGAAGTCAGGATCGGTCCACAGAAGTCCACCTCACACACGGAAAATGGTCGGTTTGGTTTTACCCTATCTTTTTGAAAATTAGTTGCTCCGAAAGTTTCGATCTGTACCTTCTGCAATGAACGCAATTGCGCACCACTTGCCTAACTTACTTCTTTCATTAAAGAAGTAGGTGCTACCTTTGATTTCCCAGCAATAAGATTCATTGAGACACGTCCAAATTCATCCTTACACCTTGCATATAAACAGCAACCGTATGCCTTTGTAGAAGCATCCGCAAATCCATGAATTTCAACACTTTTATAATTTTGTTCAAAGATGAGTAAGGGAATAAATACTAATATTATTTAATTTTTGCAAATAAGAATTATATTCTTTCCAACATAAGTCGAAAGTACCTGTCAATGAATCGCCCCAGCTTAACTTCTCCATCCACAAAGATTTTAAAAATATTTTCGCTTTTACGAAGATTGGACAGATTAAGCCAAGAGGATCAAACAATCTACTAACCGAAGAAAGAATTGTGCGCTTGGTAAGCCTACTAGGTATAAAGGCGTCTTTGTAAAAGTATTGAAACGTATTTTGTTTTGGATTAAAAGCGAGTCATAAAGTTTTCGTGGTTTCCATTTTAGTACGACATCTTTTGACGACACATCTTTTTGTGTGCGCTGTTAAAACAAACCAGTGACATCTAAATCGAAGAACAACCATGTACAGTTCCTCCTGAATCATTGCTCCTACCATCAGAATATTGTTAAGCAATAGATCAGAAATAGTCGGACACGATGCATCGAAGACTAGTTTTGTGGAAGAACTTTCAGGCCGGAAAACATACTGTTGTTTATTTATTTATTTATTTTTTTTTATTATATAAGGATGTGGCGTAAAATATTGTGGCTGCGTAAAATAAACCTTGCTAATTAACGACATGTGGACCAGGTCTAAGCACTTCCTCATAAATCTTGAGTATTCAACTTTCAGACCCTAATTCTTACCTAATTTTTCTTCCAAGAACAAATACATCTTTCTGGAAATTTCCAGAGAGCTACCAAGTTGTATAGGACTATCTCTGAAGGGAAGCTTCAGCCTTAACCTTCTACCATCTAATATTTTTAGATTTTCCGCAAAATGTTGTTCGCAAATAATTTGCTAAGTAGAACAAATAAGTTTATTAGGAAACTCTTCTATTTTCCAAAAAGTTTCAACCAAAGTTCCTTTTCAATCAAATCGAAGAACAAGTCTGTTCGCAATAGCAAGTCAATTTTTTGGGGCTTGTAAAGTAATGAATCAGCCAAGTAGATGTCGTCCAATCCTGTTTACGCTGAATTTGAAAGTCTGTGATTGAATGAACAATCCACAACTCCATGCTTTACTGGAAGTTTTCAAACCTCGATTTGAAGCCTTGCAATATTTTTTGAGATATTTTTTGCACAAATATCTCCAATGCCGCTCATATCCACTGGGCTACTCGTTGTCTTAAGTCGAAGATTATTTTCCAACACTTCAGTAATCAAATTAATTTCTGAACCTAAATCCAGTAGAGCTCTGGCTGACAAAAAATAATCCCGTACGATTCTTGAACACTACGACTACTGTAGCCAAAATGACTTGTGATTCAATATCGGTGTAGGCGACTCAGTTTTCATTTTTGGTAGCTCAAAATACATTGAAATGTATTCTAGGACTATGAGACATTTATTATCGTAGCACTCTTCAAACCTTTTTAGGGCCTTTGGGTAATTCTCATCCGTAATTCGGAAAGCCTTTACTGTTCCTAGCGCTTGCTCGCTCAAACAAGACACAAAATAATTAAATTTTTCGATGTTAGTCAGAGCATTGTCGCTGTGAACTAATGTTTTAAATGTGCTGCTTCAATTCTTATGCTCAGAATATTTGCCTGATTTTTTTATCAAACGAACATGTGGCAATCGAAAAATCTGTTGTTGAGTAATAGCGAACGACGTTTCTATTTTACTGGGGCTCCTAGTTTTCCCCATCAACCAAAGTCTTTTTGCCTTTGTACCGCAATATAGTTCTTCTATGTATATCACCCCGACAATTATCCGATGGCACCAGTTCTTCTATTATCGTTTGATAATTGAAAGCTTGCTTGGAGTATGATTCTATTATACCTAGACGACATTCTCGTTCTGCATACTCTAAGCTTTCTGCTTTTTAATAAATTAGATTCCGTGGAGTGTAAGAGTCACCGACGAAAACGGATAAAAGCTTAAAGTTGGGGAAAATATGCAAAATATTCCATCGAAAACAATTTTCCTCCTCGAACGACGATAAGTTTGTTTCACTGCAAATGACCTCTAATCAATGTCAGGACTTCCTTCGAGTCGACGAGCAAAAAGTCGAATAGGACACGTATAAAGCGAATCTCGATAAATGTGTATAATTCAAACCATTGCATTGGTTCGAAGTTCGAGCGCAACGATGGTGAATTAAATTTATTTAATCGTAGTCCTGCTACGATTGCCATGAAAATGTCCCTACGAACAATTAATAATTAAAAGAGCCGATTCCTTGTTATAAACTTTATTTGAGTTTATGGGGAGTGTGGACGAATTGGGAGCTGCACTTCTAACGAATTTAGTTTTATGTATGGGATGGATTTGAGGTGGGATCGATTATGGATGTGGTGAATACAAATGGAGGGAAAAATGAAGGAAACAATTTTTAGACGAATTGCCATAAATAAATGGTTTCTAAAGGGTATTTGAATAATTGGCGCGAACACCTTCTGTAGAAGCTTTAAGTGCAGTGATAATTGCTTTTTGATTGAAAAAGTGGACGAGTTTAAATATCTTGGGCTCAAAATTGATTCTTTAAGGGGTTCTGCTGGTCTGCAAATTTGAAAAAATTTAAAAAAATTTTTTTTCATATATATCTTTCATATTCTTTAAGCATTCCTCTATCGTATCAAGCACGCTCAGATCAAAATTTTTAATTTTACAATTTTTCAAAAATTCGGAATTGTTAAAAAAACATGTCAACATTTTTTTTTCAATCGGCCGCCATTTTGTAAATTTTTATTTTTTTTTTTTTTTTTAATTTTTCCTAGGTTATGGCTATAGCAGCATCTATACTACTAAGAAGAGTCGAAATCATACACGCCAGAACACCCTTTTTTGGACCCATCCACTTTGCCAGCTCATAGCTATATGAATTTTGAGCTTTTTACGTTATCTTAAAATATCAATAAACAAATGATAAAAAAAATTACAGTAAAATATTTTTTTTCGTTTGTGCAGAGCTTTAAAAACCGCCCGAAATTCATGCCTCTGGACTAGAATATCCCCTTAAGGAAATATAAAGTTTTATATTCTATATATATATACATACAAATATATGTATATATATATATATATATAGAAGAAGTGCTTTGTTAAAAATACAAAAACAAAATCTTCATCCGTTGTTAGACCTGTCATATATTTAAGTTTTGCAAGCTTAACAACCAAAGAACGAAAAATGTGCGCAAAGAGGACAAACAAAAACAAAATAAACGGTTTTTCGTATAGCGCCGATGGACCGGTGGTTTCGATTGGTAGCACCACCAGCAGCAGGAAAAAAGAGAAAGATTCCAGAATTTTTATCAATGATGCCCTTACAAAATATAAGTTAAGGAAAATTATGTCCACAGACATAATTGACACCATCTAAAGTGCACATTCTGCTCCCACGTAAATGCAACACATCTCGCATTTCGTCTGCATCTCACATATGGCAACAAACAACACATTCCATTCCCAATAGAACACGAGTGCTCCAGTTTCACCTGCGACATCGATGTACGTGACTTAATCCGCCGACGCAGTACTTGACCAGAACCACAATTAGTATTTATGCTTATTCAAATTCGTTGTTAGCTCAGTCTTAATTTAGATGTAAGGGCAACCTATGCCGGAATAAAAATAAATAAATTTTTTTTTTTAAATAAAACATTTTGTTTTATTTTGTCGGTTATAATAAAAACAATCCGGTCGAAAATAAAGTAGTTTAGTTTCGGGTCCCGTAAATCTATGTAAAGGTAACCCCGCTAAAAGGCCCTAAGAACGCCTCAGTGGAACTCGTGAATAGTGTGTAAACTAGGAGGTATCTGGAACACCGGCGAGAGATGTTGCCGTTACTTACCCTGTAAGTTAGAATTAAGTTAGAATTAAGAAAAAATAGAAGTGAAGTGAATTGGGAAAAAATAAATATGTGAAATTAAATTTAATATAAGTAAACAAAAAGTGAAATAAAGTAGAAGTAAAAGAAATTATTTATTGATAGCAAACAAAAGAATAAAATATATAGTTTTTTTTCTCATTTTAAAAAAAAATAATAAATAAAAATAAAAAATATAAATATAAAAAATAAATTAATTAATAAATAAACATATATATAGATACATATATAAATAAATATAAAAAATATATATATATATACAAATTTAATATTTTTGCTAAAATCAACATCCTACATAAATCTCTCTTGTTATCGTCTCCATTTTTGAAAAGCTCTCAGGCCACAACACGTTTCTCTTCTTCTTATCTATTCTTTTGCTATAAATAAATTTCGCGTTTTTATAAAATGTGCTAGGTTCGTGTCATTATACAATAACTTGTATGTCTCTCCTTAAAACCAAACTCTATCGTCACATAAAATGCCTACAACACGGTCAAGAACTAATGACGACACGGTCGTCCACAATCCTCCATTAACTGAAGATCCGAATACACCCCAAACAATCCAGTTCTACGGATTGTAAGATGTTCTCCCGAACTAGAAGTAGTCGTTGCTTCTATAGTAAACCGAATTCTTGAGCAGCAAGGCAGAAGATTTGCCGAAAATGTACTAAGCCCAGCCTCTCACCGTTTCAGTGGTGTGAATCGAACCATCTCTTCAGAGTATAGGAACCGTCTGGAAGACCTTGGAAAGGTACCTGATGTTGTTCGCTGTTTAAGAACCTTCTCCGGTGATGCCGGCGAATTTTCTTCATGGAAGAAAAGCGTCGAGCGAGTGATAGGAATATATGCACACACAAGAGAAACCCCAAAATATTATAAGATTCTAAATGTAATACGAAATAAGATTATCGGACCAGCAGACGCTGTTCTCGAGTCTTATAATACTCCACTCAACTGGGAAGCTATCGCTAGTTGTCTCACGATGCACTATGCTGACAAACGCGATGTCAGTACATTAGAGTACCAAATGTCACACATGACCAAAGGTAATTGTAGAATTCAAGAGTTCTATCAAAGGGTCTGTTCCCAACTGACTTTATTCATTAACAAGATCTCATGCTCGGATGTAAGTCCCGAGTCTATCCTACTCCTCACCCAGACCTACCGAGACAAAGCGTTGGACACATTTATCGGGGGCTTACGAGGAAATCTCTCTGAACTATTAGGTATGAAAGAACCGGCCGATTTACCGCAAGCCTTGCATCTCTGCTTAAAGCTAGAGAATCAAACATTCAGAAACCAGTTCATCAATGCTAAACAAGGACCAAATAAGAAACCTTTCGCTCCACAACATCTTCGTCAACAACAGGTATTCCCTCAGTTTCTATTTCGTCCTCCACACAACCCAACTACGTCCCCACAATGTTCGACTCTACAAAGAAATTTAAGCTTAATCTCTCGACCCCATTATCCGGTTTATCCTCATTATTATTCGCCAGTACAGCCGTTTCCTCATTTTTCTCGCCATAACTATAACTTCGTTCCACAGAATCAACCACATAATATTCGACATAATTTTGTTCAGGCTACCGACCCTAATTTAGCGCCCATTAAAACTGAAGCCTTGACTCAAGAGAGAAGCAACCAGGTCGGAGCTGTTAATAACCAAAATAGGCAAACGCACTTCAACTCTTCAAACCCTAACCACCCTTCCAACAGCATTCCAAAAACCCCAACCAACATAACTTCCATAACGACTCAAAGGAAGGAAGCTTCGCGAACCCAACAAACTGCACTCAAACTGCTAAGCATACAAGTATAGACGAGAATGCATATGCACAAGCTTACGCGAACTACATTCAGAACTTTGCCCCTATTTCAGCTGAACAACAGTATCAATTAGAACAACAGTATCAAATGGGACAACAATATCAATCAGAACAGCAGTATCTAGAAGAACAACAATGCCCAACAGAAAACTTATATCCGACTGAACAATTGCTAGAAATTAGCGACATACATTTTTTAGGTTAGCGAACTCTTCGCTGCCTTATTTTGAATGCAAAGCGAAGAATGGAGAAATCTTAAAATTTCTCATCGATACTGGGTCAAGTCAAAATTACATCAAATCTAACTTAGTAGAAAACCCTATCCCGAATCAACAAAACTTTTTTGCTAAATCCATAGCTGGTGATGAAGAAGTTAGTCACCATATATTTATTAATCTTTTGGTCTTAAAAATGTCAATATAACATTTTTCATACTCCCCACACTCAGAACTTTCCACGGTATTTTAGGCAACGACAGCCTAAAAGAACTGTCTGCAGTTATCTACGCCAAAGATAGCTTTATGCAAATACGGTTCGAATCAAAATTAAGCAACTAAAATCCCAATCGGTAGCTGTCAAGACCGATCACCTAACTCCAGAACAGAAAATTCTCCTGAATTCAGTTATCAACAAACATTTAAATTTATTCTCCGAAACTGAAGAGAAACTGACATACACTACGAGAGCTATTGCAGAAGTCAGAACCTCTACAGATGAACCCGTTTTTACCAGACTTTACTCCTTTCCCATGTCTCTGAAGGCAGAAGTCGACAAACAAGTCAATAAACTTCTAGACGATGGTATAATCAGACCTTCATGGTCTCCCTACAATTCACCTGTCTGGGTCGTGCCGAAAAAACCTGATTCCACTGGACTAAGGCAATATCGTATGGTCATAGATTACAGAAAACTTAACTCTATTACAATAGCCGATCGATACAGAATCCCTGACATTTCCGAGGTAATTGCTCAACTGGGAAAGAATAAATTCTTTACAGTACTAGACTTAAAAAGTGGTGATTTCCCTAAAGGAATCTGATATCGAGAAGACAGCCTTCTCTATAAATCATGGCAAGTACGAATTTGCAATGTTGCCATTTGGACTAAAGAACGCACCATCGATCTTCCAGCGAGCGCTCGACGACATTCTACGTGAACACATCGGAAAGTCCTGTTACGTTTACATCGATGATATAATCATCTTTAGTGAAAATGAAGTCCAGCACGCCAAACATATCAAGCAAATATTTAACACACTGAGCAAGGCAAATATGAAAGTCCAATTGAACAAATGCAATTTTTTCAAACCTCAGGTAGAATTCCTTGGTTTTCTGATCTCTTCTGAAGGTATTAAAAGTAATCCAGAAAAAGTCGAATCCGTTTTAAATTTTCCAATCCCAAAAACCCTGAAGGAATTCCGATCTTTACTTGGCCTGTCCGGCTTTGTTAAGGATTACCCCTAACAGCCCTTCTAAGGGGGGAGAAAGGACGAGTGTCCAAAACTCAATCTGCTAAAAAAAAACAGTAGAACAAAATTTCGAAGCTCTAGATTCATTTACCAAACTCAAAAATTCCCTTGTTTCGAAAGATATAATTTTGTCGTACCCTGATTACAATAAACCATTCGACCTCACAACTGATGCATCGAACTATGCAATCGGTGTTGTTCTCGAGCAAGGAAATAAGCCGATAACTTTCATTTCTCAAACGCTAAGCAAAACAGAGGAAAACTATGCAGCAAACGAGAAGGAAATGTTAGCCATTGTTTGGGCACTAGGCTCGTTGCGAAATTACCTTTACGGTCCTGCCAAGGTTAGAATTTGCACTGACCATCAACCCCTAACCTTTGCACTGAGCAACAAAAACAACAATAGTAAGATGAAAATATGGAAAGCAATGATCGAAGAATACAACCACGAGCTGAAATACAAGCCCGGAAGAACAAACGTGGTCGCAGATGCACTTTCCAGATACCCGCAATCGTCAAATGTAAATGCACTTTCAACAACTCAGCATAGTGACGAAAGCTCAGCGCAAAACTTGATCCCAAGTATCAAAACCCCAATTAACGTTTTTAAAAATCAAATCTTTCTCCAAAGGGATACCAATTCTTCCCAATCCTTCCAAATCATTTTCCCTACGTACCACAGACATACGATAACAGAACTAGAATTCAATAACGGTATTAAAGCAGAAGAGCAGGTAATGGAAATAATTCAACGTCTCTACCCTTTACAAATTCAGGTGCAGGATATTATAAGCGACGCAGAGCAAGACGAAATAGCAAGCATCATCGATGCATCGCAGAGCAAGCATCGCAACGAACGAGAAAATAGAACTCAAATCCTAGAAAAATTTTACTTCCCTTCGATGGCTAAGAAGATAAAACGAATTATAAAACATTGCACAGTATGTCAAGAAAACAAATATGACAGACACCCTAATAAACCTATCATTCAAGCGACACCTTTACCGCAATATCCAGGCCACTTGGACATCTCAACGGAAGGTAAAGTTGTTCACTATACCCCCATAGTCGACTACGGTTAACGGCCAGATCGAACGCTTACACTCAACTCTCACGGAAATAATGAGATGTTTGAAGAGAGAAGGTCTTCACAATTCCTTCACGGAACTATAAGAGCGAGCCGTATACGAATATAATTTCTCGATTCATTCAACCACTGGCAAAAAGCCTGTGGAAATATTTTACGGACGCAGAGTTACCTCTGATATAAAACTTCTTGAAAAAGCACCAAAAGAAAACATTGAGAAAATTCAAACCAAACAAAACATCGACCTCCAATTTGATAACAAAAATGTTATCCAATCAAGGAGTATGCCCCCGGTCAGACTATATACGTAAAACAAAATAAGAGGATAGGTTCGAAACTGTCTCCCCGATACAGGAAAGAAATAGTAGCTTTAAACCAGTCCTCCACAGTTATAACTCAATCTGGCAAAACAATTTATAAATCCCATATAAAAAACTAAAACAAAAATTCTTTTTCAGATCCCTTGTCACAGCATGTGCTGCTGACTTTTAAATCTTGGACTACTCGAACGCACAACTACTGACAATGAAAACCGGTACAGTTAGACTGACAATTCAAAATTATACAAGTTATAGACTTAGACATTTACCAACAATTTGTAAACGATACAGTAGCTACCAAGAAAAATTACTTCCCTTCCTTATCCATGACTTCGATCAAATCCAAAGTAATATAAATCGACTGATACCTCAAAAAAGGAAACGTTCCCTAAATGTTATCGGTAGCGCTTGTAAGTGGGTCGCTGGTTCATGGACCACGACGACTTCAAAATCATTTCAAATAGAATAAATAACGTGCTTAGGAACAATTATAACCAATTATAACAGAGATTAGTAAAATAGACGAAATAACAAAATCAACAAATGTAATAAGTAAAATATTAAATACACGAAATGAAAATTTGTTAATAATTAAGAATAAAATTAATTTAGTAAAAGAAGAAATAACAAATATAAACTATGCCATACAATGGGCCAAGGCAAACATTATAAATTCATTTATATTATCACAATCTGAAATAAATATCTTAAAGAATAACATAGAACAAGACAATGCGATAAATATAAGCATAGAAGAAATTTTAGAATTTAGTGAAGTAAGAATAGCATTAAATAAAACAACCCTTATATATATTATAAACATACCAATAACTGTTAAGGAAGAATGTAATAAACTTTTAACAAAACCAATAAAAAAAGGAATGTTAACAAATAAAATTGATTATGAAACTATAATACGATGTAAGAATAAAATTTATGGAATAAGAAACAAATGTAAAATTTATAAGGAATTGTCAATATGTACGAACAAAGATGTCATCGTCGTGCAAAATCATCAACAACCAACACTTAGCGTCAGTAGAAGAAATCGCTACCGGAATACTTTTCCTCAACTAGTACAACGGCACAATCAATATAAATAACAGAGAGATGAACCTGACTGGAACGTATGTCATCCAATTTCACAATACAACTATAACAGTCGATTAGTACCACCTTTGTTGCAACCCTTTTCCAACAAATCCGAATTCGAAGAATTTCTGTCGTTAAAAATGATCAAGGACCTTCACACCACAACCACCAAATTTATCCAGTTGCTAAAATCAGAAAGTGACACTAAACATATCGGAGGTTATGGGATGTCATCACTAATTATCATCATCCTCATCATATTCATCATTAAATTCTGGAGGAAAAATAAAACCCAATTACCAAAAGTTACCTTCAATAAAACCATTAACCACGTTACAGAAAGTTCAGACGCAACGAAAGTACCAGAAAGCAAAGAAACACCTGCCCCCGAATTTCCACCGTAAGTCAAATTCCAATATTCTGAAAATAGTACAAAGAAAACGATGACGTTTTGACTTAAGAGGGGAGGAGTTAAGGAAAATTATGTTTACAAACATAATTGACACCATCTGAACTGCACATTCTGCTCCCACGTAAATGCAACACATCTCGCATTTCGTCTGTATCTCACCTATGGCAACAAACAACATATTCCATTCCCATAGAACACGAGTGCTCTAGTTACACCTGCGACATCGATGTACGTGACTTAAACCGCCGACGCAGCACTTGACCAGAACCAAAATTAGTATTTAAGCTTATTCAAATTCGTTTTTAGCTCAGTCTTAATTTAGATGTAAGGGCAACCTATGCCGGAATAAAAATAAATAAATTTTTGAAACAAAACATTTTATGTTTTATTAATTTATACTGCACTCTTATCAAAAGCAAAGAAAGCCATGAAGCTGAAAAGAGGAAAATATGTGTGGTTTGGTAACAATCAAATTCTCAACAGAAAGGAAGAGGGGGGAAAAGTCATCTCAATTAAATCTTTTAACGACCTTGCACTTTTCGTTACTTTCGTCACACGGTCTAGTTTCCTATATAAATGACGACCAGGGCTGCTTCTGGCAGGTGTCTTGACCACATTTATGGACGATTTAGAAATGTAATGAACAAATGCGAAAAGTGTGTGCTTGAATTAAATATTGGTCAGTAATATGACAGGACTCCTAGTGACATTAAATAAAGACAAAAATTGTAGACTATCTAACTCTGTAAAAAGTAGTGATAGAATCGACTTTCTTAGACTTAAAAATAATTTATGTTATGAGTTCTGGGATAATATATATACTTCGAAAAGTGCACCTAGTGCTTATTCATTGCTTATTGGCTCTCTAAAAAGGCACATTCTTTGTTGTTATTACTCCTTGCCTCCCAAAAAATTATTTAAAAAACTGAAGCCATAGATATCGACCAACTTAATGTTTAAAATTAGGAAGAAAAATAAACTGAGGATCTTGTGTAAAAAGTATCCCGATAATTCGGATTTAAAATGTAAATATAAGCAATTGTGCAACAAAATGAAAAAATAAATTCCGCTGTGTCGTGATAAATATTATCGTAATTTATTTAGATCAGCAAAGGGAAACTTGAAATACGAATGGCAAGCTATTAAATAGCCTACTAAACAAATCAACTTCATCTCAAAAACCCAATTTTTTATTACTTGACAACTCTGAAGTGCATGACAAACTGATTATGGCTAATGCTTTTAATTGTGATTTTGTCAATATTGCCTCCAGTCTACAAACGAGTCCTATCAAATCGGCTTGCCCTATTTGTCGTCCCTTACATGGGTTTATTGAGAATATACAAAGAAATTCTTTTGTTTTTCAACCCATTACTCCTCTGGAGATTATGAATGTTATTAGGTCCTTACCTAATTCCAATACATGCAGTAGTGATGGTATCTCAAATTTAACGCTTAAAAAGATTGCATGTTTTTTTGGTTGATGTCTTGTCTTTTATTTATAACCGTTGTGTTTTTGAAGGGATCTTACCCGAGGATCTTAAAGTTGCCGATGTCATTCCTCTTCTTAAAAAGGGTTCTGCATCTGAAATTGGTAACTATACACCGATCTCGTTACTGCCAGTTTTCAGTAAAATCTTTGAAAAACTGATGAAAAATAGAATAGTGAGTTTCTTAACTAAGACTAATTTCTTCAATTCAAATCAATTTGGGTTTTAGAAAGGGAGATCAACGGAAAATGCACTTTTACAATTCTGTTCCCAAATTATGTCACATCTTGATGCTAAAAAAAATTTACCGCAGGACTATTTATTGACATCACCAAAGCTTTTGACATGGTCGATAACAACCTTTTGTTGAAAAAGTTAGAGAATGCTGCTTTTCGTGTATTTATCCTGGATTAGTTTGGGTCCTATCTTAAAAATAGGTCTCAAAGGGTCAAGATCGACGGTATTAGAAGTGGAAAGATGTTTTTTAATATCAGTGTTCCTCAAGTTTCTGTCTTAGGTCCCATTCTGTTTTTAGTCTTTATAAACTCTTTACTTTCGCTTAATTTCAGAGGTTCGCCCACTGCATTTGCAGATCACATTGGCTTTTCTTATGGCTCGAAAAGTGCTCTAGACTTGGTCTCTGACATAAACTGGGATCTTGGTTTATTAAGGCATTGATTTTCTGCTCATAATTTAGTTTTGCGCTCCAAGACTAAATTAATGTATTTCAGTCTCTCCTCGAATTACAATTGCGAAACTAATATTTACTTTCAATCACAGGAGTGTAGAAGATACTGTCCGCAATCATGCTCGTGTTCGTCTGATTCCTCCGGTTATTCGTATAATAGTAATATAAAATGTAGTAAAAATTGTTTCCTTGTAGAGAATGTTGTTGAGTTCAAATATCTGGGACTTACCCTTGAATCTAGGATGAGCTTTGTTAACCATATAAATATATTAAAAAATTACTTCCGATATATCCTTCGTCATTTTTATTATATGCGTAACGTTTGTTCAATCAGTCTGTTAAAGACTATATACTATGGCATCGTCCAATCTAAACTTCAATATGGACTTGCCTGTTAGGGCGGTGTGTATCTAAGTAATATCCAATCATTGTTGATATTACAAAAATATGTTATAAGACTAATTTGTCGTAAACCTGCTAGACATTCTGGTTTTCCGTTATTCTGTTACCTGAAAATCCTTCCTATTCGTCAATTGTTATGTTTTAAGGTGTTGAAAATGTTCTATATGAAGTCCGGTAACCGTAGTTTTCGTTTAATTTCTAGTCACAATCTCCGTGGAAACATGTCTTGCATCCATTGCATTCCTTATTTCGAACCTCTGCATTTCGTAATTTTTATACTGTTTTATCTACTCGTTTGTTTAAAAAACTTCCTGCTTTCACTAGAACAATATCATTTACGTCTTCCTTTCTAAACAGAATAAAATGCTGGCTTTTTACATTTGATCTTAATCAAATTGAATCTCTTGCTTTTGACGTTTTGTTTTAAAAATATTTTTTGTTCCACTAGTTTTTGTTTTTTGATTGTAAGTAAGAATTTTGAATTAATATTAGTTTTATACAAAAGGGTCACCCAACCCATAAATATTTATCACCCTTATTTTATTAGTGTAAAGGATGTCATTCAATTCTATTTCATTTAAAATACTGAATGTTAATCTATTTCTTATTATTTAAAAGCCATTTGAATTTGTAAAAAATTATATGAAATATTAGTTATAAGAAATAAGAAATAAATAAAACAAAAAAATAAAAATAAAAAATAATTTAAATTCATTTTATGCTTGCTCTCTATGAAACGTTTTTTCCGGTATACACTCCGGTTCACTTGAATAAAGGCAACCTTTTAATAAGACAATTTTCTTATTTTTTTTTCTTCAAAAAACAAGAGATTTAAGTGCAAAAATAAATGAAGAATATAGATATGGAATTTTACAAGACCGAACAATCACAAAATCTCTTCACAGTAATAGGTAATAGGACTATAACCCGGTTTTCTTAAAAAGAGTCTAAAACACAAGCAATAAAGTCGGTTCACATGAATAAAGGCAAAGACAGTAAGTAAGGAAAATGTAAACGTTTTGTTTTTATTTATTGAATTTTTTGGTAATTATTATAAACTTTTTATTAAATAAAGCAGTTAGTAGTGTGTATGGCCACCTTTTTGTGAAATTACCTCATAAACGCGGTCTGGAAGTGAATCGTACAGTGATTTTATGTAATTTAGGAAAACTTCGGCCCAAGCTAATTTAATACCCCAGAGAAGTGATTCCTTATCGCTATACTGCTTTTCTCCTTCGTAAACTTTACGGGTAAGCCAGCCCCAAACATTTTGTATAATGTTCAAGTCCGGTGAATATGGTGGCCAATTCAGTAATTCCATGTTTTGGCTTGCAACAAATGTCTTTACTACACGAGCAGTATGGATTGGTGCGTTGTACTGTTGCAGAATCCAAGGTAACGGTCCAAATAACTCACTAAGCTTAGGAAAAGCTGATTCCAATATTCCTTTGTAGGTAATTCCCGTCATTTTTGTGCTCTGAACATTTAACTCAAATGTTCCATAATAACTGATCGCACACCAGACCATTACTCCACCCTCTCGGCTGTGATGACGAGTTAAAAGCCGTTGTTCTTTCCGTAAATCATGAAGATAGAAGTTATACCCATACGGTCCATCTAGATTAAACTTCTTTTCATCCGTAAAACAACTATTCGCCAGTCATTCTTAATTTGACTCTGTCCTAAAGTCCAGGCCATATGGTCTTTTGCGAATTGCAGTCGAAGCTGCTTACGCGCAGCATTTAGAGAAGATTTTTTAATCAACTTTAACCGCTTCAGGTTCTTAGCACTATCAAGAACACGTCTAACAGTGGATTTGCTGGCATTTACGCGGGCCTCAAATTTAATTTTTGATATTGCATCACTGGAATTAGAAGCGCAACGAATGATTTTGCGCCTGTCTGCGGCTGAAATCACTGTAGAAATTCTTCCTTTATAGTTTTTTCCATAAGAATCTGGATTCTTTAAATAATTGTGAGCAGAAGTTAGGCTTCGACCAATTTTTTTTCGCGATGTAGCGGTTGCAATAACCTTCTGAGTGGTAGTTAAAGTGTTTCCTTTGCCCATTTTTGATAAAAACTGCACAAAACTTCACTCTATAATAATCTAACACGAATTTTTCTAACAAACTTTCTTTAATGTTATTAACTTCGCAACTGCCTTTATTCAACTGAACCAATTTTATTGCTTGCATTTCCGACGTTTACGAACTTTTATAATGTCCCGTTACTTTGTACAGTAAAGTGAACTTTCTTAATGTATTCTCTTAAGCAATTCTGAAACTGTTATTTTCACTCGCTGCTGATAATTTTCTATCGAATTTACAGAACAAAATGCTCTGTTTTGTGAAGGGTACGATGGATAAAACTTTCTACAGATACTGTGTCTTATTTGGTTGATCGGTTTGTAACAAAGTTGCTCCTATTGCATATGAACTTTCGTCTGTTTGAATTTCAACGCCGCTATTGACATTGTAGGGGCAGCTATTAATAACTTTTTTATTTTGCTGCTCTATGTTCCATTGAAATTGTGCATCTTTTTCAAAGAGCATGCGCAGTGGTTGGGTTACTTCTGAAGTATTTCTCATAAACTTTGATAGATATGCAACCATGCAGTCGTTGGAGTTTTTTTTTTCTTTTTTTTTGTTATCTGGTGCTTTTAGCTGCCTGAACTTTTCAGGAGAGCCGTTCTTTCTGGAAATTAGCAGAAACACTCAACGGACAAACTTTCAAAAGAGGCATACAAGTAAAAGGATCATTACTAGGTGTACATTTCGAGCAGCTGCTTAAGCCTCCTTGTGTGGAAAATAAATTACACTTACCAGAAAGTGGAGATTCTGGATCGCAAAATTCTGTTACAAGAAATCTGCATATTTGGAATCATCTTGCATCGGTTAACCACCTGGGTACAGGCAAATGAACTAATCAGCGGGTTATAAGCTGGATAAAATCTTCGCATTGGCCAGCATAGACTTATCTCAACAAGAGCAAACAACTATACTAACCCTTCGTCAATTTCAAGCCGCTTTTGACTCCATTGACAGAAGATCACTTTTCTATAAACTAAGTAATGTTGAAGTGTCTACGACAGTACTTAGGGTTATACAAAGTTTTTACGATGGTAATAGAAATTGCATTGACTCGCCAACAGGCGTTAAGAAGGTATGCCTCATGAGCCCCCTACTATTTTTATTGTTTTTAAATGTTCTACAACTTTTTTTGTCTTAGATGGAGTTAAACTTAAACGAACATCACGATTAACTTTTAAAAATCACCTACAAGAAAAATTAAAGATGGCAAAAAGAGCAACAAATTGTAGTTGGAGAGGCATATTTTGTAAAAAAAAAAATACTGCCTTAAGCAAAAATTTTAACAGCAGCATCAAAATCAAATATATATTATTCATTATCATAAGTTTGAGGTATCTACCAGTATGAAGAAGTTTAAAAAGTGTTGAGGTAATTCATATTCAGTTTACTGCAACGTCATTCTTAAGCATGTGAATTTCAATACAATCAAAAGATGAGATAAAAAATACTACAATGTCCCAAATGTAGTAAAAGCTTTGACCGCTTGTCAAATCATCAGAAATTCTGCTTCGTTGTCAGTCCCAGCTTTCATTTACAATGACATTCCAGCTGTCCCTTTAGACAAGGCCAATCTGCTTGATGCACACTTTGCGGCTAGCTCAACACTTCCAGATTGTGATTTATCTCCGCCTACACTTGATTGCCTCAAATCTTCAATGGAACGAATCCATTGTCGTACTCGTTGTACAATGCACACATCTGGTCAGTTGCGCCTAAAACATCTCTGCACCTGCTCGATGGGAGTTAAAACCGCGCGATAAAACTCTTAAATAATGGTAATATCACTCAGTCAATGGACAACCTTGAACACCAAAGTACTGTCTCCTGTCTGTCTTTGTTTTATCGCTACTTCCACCAACATAGCTCCATAGAAATCGCCAGTAACATTCCACCCCTTCAAACCTTCAACCATGACACCCGTCTCGCTATGAATGCTCATCAGTATACCCTTAAGCCCACTTTCAGATGTATTCTTAAATATCGTGATTCGTTCCTAAGCCGAACAACACGCAACAGTCAGAATGCTCTGCCTAGCTCTCTATTTCCTATTTATTGTAGCAATCATACATTTAAAACCAACGTACATCGATACCTGTCTTTCTTTCCTCCTTAATTTGACGTAACTCCTTGAGTGCGCGCTATTTTATAAAGAAAATATAGTCACTTTTGGTGTCCAAGAGAGACAGCGCATTGCCTCGTATAAATCCGTCTCAGTAAATTCTTTACCGACATTGATGGAGCACCGTGCTGAGGGAAAATCCATCGTCATTATCAATGTCTATTCCCTTAGCACTTACGTAGTGACCCAGAATTTTGATTTTTTCTTTTCCGAAAATATATTTGGTAATGTGTTTAATGTGCCATATGTGCGGAATATTTCTGGTGCTGGTGCTAGGCCAAATAGCAAAACAAGGAAACTGTACGATTATCTTCAAATGGGGTGGCGAACGTATTTTCTTTTTCGCTTTGTAATTTTGATTTGCCAAAAATATCAAATAGTCGGTTTAATGGTAAATAAATAAATAATACAAATAAATACAAATACACGTTTTTTTACTTTTTATCAGAAAAGGGTTGATTTTTTTTATCATTAGCGCCCGCTCAAGGGATTTGAGTACCCTTAATATGTTTGCACACACCGTGGGTGAATATGAAAGATATGTTACACTGTCCCAAACTGCTCCTCAAAGATGTTTGGAACGGTCTGAAACAATTATTTATTTTTTTGTTTATTTATATCATAATGCTGCGCCACACTTTTCACATATAGTTTGAGAGATACGCCAGCACAATTAGGATAATTGCAGCGGATTCCCTTCTCGGCCCATACGAGACAATGCCTTTATTGGTCCTATCGCACGGCTTCAGAAGGGATGTACTGGAGTCTATCCTTACTTGTTTTTGCCTGGATGCGTAGTTCAATGCTTCGCCATGTTGAATTGTCTTTGGTGCCCGAATTGCATAGTACCGTAGCAACTGCCTAACAAAAATCTGCCAGCAACAGCTGCGTGTCTTGCTTGTTCTTTGGCTTGTGTACTCTTTTGTATAAGAACCAGGCATTAAACATTGCAAGATACAAACGTGGTAAAACATGCGTATTTGCCCATGATACTTTCAATGAAATTGTCTGCCCATACGGCGATTATATTCGATGTTTGGTCGGGCAATGGTTACATTTTTATTTTCACTTTGGCGTACATTGGCAATTGTGTTTTGGGTAGTTTACCAAGAAAACTTGATGCTAGGGTGACTACTCTGTTGTCTTTCCAGGCGACCGTTAATAATGCAACTCCCCCAACACCACCCACATTTTCAACAGAGTGACCCCGTTCTTTTTTTATAATTCCTTAATCTGTGGGCAGTTTGCAGTCGAGTATACGGTTTCACCTTTCCAAACTTTAAAATGCCTTCTTTGGCCAGGTATTCTAACAGTGGCAACGGCATAAAATAGTTGTCGAAAAACAACCTGCCCACATTTGCAGATCGCAAATCCGGCTCCCTAGAACCAACTGTATTTTCGGCGCCAGTTTCGGGCTCAAATTTATAAGCAAAACCACTTTATTCGGGGTATTTTAGGATTATGTCTTTTGAGATTATGCTTTGATTTCGTGGAGCAAATTTGCTCACCAAAACAGAGATACGTGTTGACATTCAATGTTGTCACATTCCTAATGATTTCATATAATTTTTGGACGAGTGGTGAAATCTTGAACAGTACATCGTAGTTAGCATGGTATGCATGATCTTTTCAAATTTTTTTATCCTTTATCCCTTACTAGGAGTGTTCTTATATTACCATTCTAATGTTTAGTCATTCTAAGAAGTTGCACTAAGGACATGAAATACACAAGTCCAATGAACTGTTGAATATCCGTTTGATATTGATATTTAAGTAATGCCCATGTTTGATACAAAGCCATGCTGCCATCTTTTTGGACTATGTAAAGATTTGTTTGGTCGGTTATATGTTGAATCAATTCGTGAGTAAATAAGTTTAGAAAGAATTGTATCGGTCTGTATCAAGGTCTAAATAGTCCGAAGGTAAAGTTTTATCGCCCATAAAATGAAGCTCTAAATTCATTTTTTCGTAACTTACATTTCGTTACAAGTCTTTAATGGTACCATGGTGCAAATGTCATAAATTATACGCCTTCAAGTAAGCATTTCCTGAGAACAAGGTGTACAAAGGACCAGTTCTTTGTCTATGTGCTTTGTGCTAACAGAAAATTCGGAATGCATATGTAGCCTTTCATGTAACTATACAGTTATATATGTTTTAATTTTTATTGCTTTTGACTTCTGTTTTTCTTCGCTCTGTCTGTTCTTCGGTTTTCTCTTTAATTTTTATATAAGACAGAGTCGGACTTGGTTTATCAATCTGTCGCCCTTAAACACCATTAAGGCTATAGATTATATTGGAATATACCTTAATACATACATCAAACTTCAGCCCATTAATAGATATAAATTAACACATAAGCGGTTTATTAAAAAACTTAAAAAACTTTATTCAAATCTTTAATTCTAATATCTTATAATATAGGGAGATTCACTATGAGGTTTGATTTATAATGTAAAATAAAACACATAAGTTTGAAAGTGAACTTAAAATTTTATTATCGGTTAAAAGAACAATTTATGCCTACGACTACATCTGAGGTGGTCCATTTGGAAGGTCCAATTTCGGACGACTCGTTTGAGCATAGCGACTGGTATCTCACGGGTAACACGAGTATTGTTGCTTTTCAAAGCGTCAATCGTAGCTGGCTTATTTCTGATGGCCTGAGACTTTACATATCCACAGAGAAAAAAGTCCAAAGGTGTGATATCGCACGATCTAAGCGGAAAATTTACCGTAGCAAAACATGAAATTAAGTGCTCTCCAAAATGATTTATCAACAAGTCCATTGTTTCACGCGCTGTATGGCTCGTAGCGCCGTCTTGTTGAAACCAGAGCTCACCGAGACCATTGACGGTAACATTCTAATTTACCTCATTTTTGAAGAAATATGGACCAATGATTCCACCTGCTCATAAACAACACCATACAGTTGTTTTTATTGGATGTAATGGTAGCTCTTGGTACTCTTCGGGTTGCTCATCAGCCCAAATATGGCAATTTTGTTTATTAACGTACCCATTGAGCCAGAAATGGGTTTCATCACTGAACAAAATTTCACGATAAACACCGGATTTTCATTGAATTTTTCCAGAGCCCATTCACTGAAAATATGACACAAATTCATGTCGCCTCGCTTCAATTCCTACGTACGCTTTTAGACCGAGATCCTTACGTAAAATACACCAGGTTGTCGAATACGCCAAGCCAAGATGCTGAGATCGACGACGAATCAATTCGTTACGGTCTTGGCATACACTCTCAGCTACAGCTGCTATAGTCTCTTCACTACGTGCTGGATGTAGTCTTATGTAATGACTAATGTAAATTGGGACTCAAATTGCGAGGTCAATTATGCGTACCGTAAGTTCCTCTAATCGCACGAAAAACATTTTTCACAGAACGCTGATTTTCGTAATACAGCTGAACAATTTGGAGACTAAGGTGTTGTATTTTATAGTCTGAAAATTGTAGATAAGAAGGTCGAGGGATGCTATTACTTTCGGGAGTGTTTGTTGTTCGAAGGATGATATCACTTTCGGATTGGTTAGTTTTTTTGTTTTTGTTTTGACCGTGGCGTTATCAGGAACGTCACTACGTGGTGTTTCGAAGTATGTGTGTTTGTTAATAAACGCTTCGTGTTAACTTATACGGTAAGGATTGGCAGGGCAAAAGGGGTCTAAATGCAAAATTTTATAAAAATGGATATAAGTGCGTAAATGACCATATGAATGACATTATTTTTTTGGTGCACAAAAGAAACAAGTGTACGCTTATGGTAGTGAGATCTATCGGAAAAAAGATGACTACTCATCATTTATTGTTTTTTTTTTTTTTAGTTAAGCAATGGTTTCTCAAAACTGTGCTACTGTAAGTTAGAACCCTTGTGTTCTGACCCCCTCTTATATTATATTACATAAAATAGTTTATTTCTAAGTTATATTTTAAATAAAAAAAACTTATTATTAAAACATTCTTCTTTTCAGGTTATTTAATAATCTAAAAAAAATAAAACACGAAATGATTGTGATTATGACTGACTGACTAGAATTGCGCCTGAAAGACTTTTCTGAACACGATAAATAAGTCTTTATTATTATTTACCTAAGTATTATTTATTATTATAAGTATTTAAGTTTGGTTTAAGTTTAATTTAGGTTTAAGTTAAATTATTATATATTGTAATATTTTATTTTTATATATTTTGTATATGTAGGTTCAATGTAGGGTATTGCATAAGCCTTGGAAGTTTACAATATTCCAACATAGTCTCTAGTGTTTAACGAGGTCGCCTATTTGGAAAAGTTAAGACCACAGTATGCCTATTTATCCATGGGAGCAAGGATACAACGTGTCATCGCTCACTGTTAATTCACTGATACCAAAGTACAACTCGTGTTGGAGGCAAAAAGTTCCACTCTTATTAGGGGTCGAGGCCAACATAAAACCTCTTACTAATCTTAGGGTCACAGCACTCAGTATCTTGTAACTCAACATTGGATCAAAGACCCTTCCCGCGAATTTGGGCTTAAACTACAACCACTATGACGCTCCCACAAGGGGGGCTATCTCTTCAAGTCAGGCCCGGACCGAAATCCATTTTAAGTCCTGGTAGGGACTACCGATGGTCCTGCAAACCAAAAGGAATCGTATCAATCTTCGATGGCTTCATCTGAAAAGCGTTACGATAAGACCAGTTCATTGATCTGCTACCGCTTTTTATTAGACAACGTCATTGATGGACGAATCCTTATTAATTGGGTGGGGGCCCACAATATTCCAATAATAAAACGAAGAACGGTATCAAATCGATTTGATACCGAAAACCTTTTACGAGGAGACAACCAACACTATCGTTGTTTTCTTTTTTAATTTTATTTTCATTTATTCTTTCGCTTATCGATTTACCCACACTTTTATCTGGCTTCTTGCCAAGTGTTGCGAAGCAACATGGAAAATCTTCCCAAAAAAACGTGCAAGTTCATATCGCTGTCGAAAAATGCTTGAGTTACGAAATTCATAAAAGCGCAATTTCCGTCGCCAAAGGAGAAATTTGACAATAATTGAAATTTTTCCGACGGGAATCCCCCAGCTCTAAAAGCCCATACTCCGGAGCAAAATTGGGCTCGAAGAAAAAACAGCAGCACACCAAACGAATTGTGTATGAGCAAACATAACATTCATTAAAAATGCTATATTCTTGGTAATTGGCTCCACATACTGATTTGCATATGAGGCAGTGAAAATCGATGCGGATGTATTGGAGGAAGATGAGTGCAAAAGAAGCAAGTAAAAATCAGCTGTATTTTAATTGGAAGAGCCGGTAGTCTAGGTTCAATGACCAGATAATTGGAAACACCAGCAAACAGCTGTTGGAAGGAAGATTTCGTTTGGGTAAAGGAAACAAACGTTTTCTTGGACAGTGGTAATAAAGTGATCGTTTGAATTAATTTTGAAGAGTTTTATTTTTCATTGCATATCGTTTAGGGATAGTGCATTCTTTGAGGTTCTTTTTGTTAATTGCACCGCGAAACTAAAAATAATCAAAAAATATTAGCTGCAAAGAAAGGGCAAAGTTTTTTTTGTTAATTTGATAAGTGTCCTTGCGCACAACAAGCCTTCTTGCCGAAAATCAGAGAGACTTTTGCGTCAACAATAAACAATTTTATGTGGAAGATTTATTTTCTTATGACAGCATGCGTTGTAACCTCCTCAACTATTGGGATTTTATGGTTACTAAATGTTACTAGCTTTACGTTGCCAGAAGGAGGGTTTGTTTTTATATTTTCTGCTTCTACTAGATAGTTTGGTAGAACGTGCATCGTTCTAAAGTAAGTTTCATTTATATCTTTTTGTTGTTAATGTCTAATATCTCGTACCAATTTTTACCATCATCTTTGTTGTTTTCAGATGCTTCATTCAGTTCGTAGTCTTGGATTCAATTCTTGTCTTTTGCCATGATGAGTTCTGCATTTGTTGCAGTCGATCGTATCGAATGGTGCTTTTTGCTTGTATTTGCTGAATGATCTGCTATTAGCTTTGTACACTGCCTCTATTTTTTCTCTTTATGCATCTCTTTTAATTACTTCGAAGTTATTTCCCTTGTATTTTATTTGTTTTTATTTGTATTTATTTACTTAAAGTATATGTATACAGTAAAATTACATCTTATAGTTTGTGTAGGCTTAACAAAAATTTTAGGTTCGAAATCAAATTCAACATTATAAATAGGTGACTACATATAATTCATTTATTTGGAAACTTCCTAAATAAGTGAATTAATAACAAAAACAATAAAAATATATATATAACATTTAATAAACATCTGTAACTTTTATTTTATTATCACTGGCCAGGTCTTCAAAAAAATAAGTTTTGAATGTGCTTGTGTTTGTGGTTCTCCTTAGTGTAATGGGTAATGAGTTCTATAGGAGAGTGGCATGGACGAAGAATGAGCCCTCAGACTGCAAGCAATGGGATCGGAGTCGAATAAGGATGGCTGTTCTTTATGAACTCGCAGAATTTAATCTGTTATACAAATACTCAAGCTGCTGGGTCTGTATAATACCATGCAAGAGGATTAGCGTTTTAAACCTTATGAGAATTTCAAAGCCCATTATTTATAGAGAGTAACTAGACATGTGGTTGAAGTTTCGTTTACTAAAAACATATCTTGCTAATTTTTTGTAGATGACATTTAGTTTACGCCTAGTATTATATTCAACAAGGCAGAAAACTTCGCAATTATTGTATATAGCAATATAGGTAATAAAAGGAACTTAACAAGTAACATATTACATAGTTTTGAACGGCAAAGAATTTTGCGTTGGCCATAGCAGTCGGATACCATTATATATCTTTCCGATTGTAGTTGCAGCATGATCTGACCAGGTAAGAGTATCGTTGAAAACAATACCCGGATTTCGAAATTTCGTGATATATTCTATGGATGACTGCCCTAATTTTATTGAAGGAAATGTGATAGTATCTAATGACTGCTTATAAAAACAGAGTGTCTTGTACTTTGCTAGATTCAGTGATAAATCGTGTTTGAGGGCCCACTGCTGTATGATCTCTAGATCATCATTTCAATGGCAATACTAAGCATATCCAGCGGGCAGCACAAGTATAATTGGACGTCGTCAGCGAACATGTGGGCAGTGCAATATTTAACAAGTTGTGGGAGTTCGTTTACATAAAGTAAAAATAGTATGTGGAACTCCCATGCAAGAGAGTGCCAGAGACGAAAATCCAAATTCATACGCAGCTTCTTACAGAGGAGAAAGTGATCCACCGTGTCGAATGCTTTCGAGAAGTCCAACAACGTCAAGAATGTATCACAGTTGTTATTCAGGCCATTGCGGGTCGTCGACAACAAGAAAAATTGCTTTTTGCGCGAAAACCGGATTGGGCGAGATTAAAGAGCTTGTTGTCGCTTAGGTGCATTTGCATCTGCTTAAGCATCGATTTCTCGAATACTTTGGATAAAAAGAGTAAGATTGCGATTAGTCTTTACTCAGTGTTAGTTCGGCTTTATGACTTGCGTATCGGTAATATCCTAGCCAGGGGGTATTCACAAGTGTACGTACACGTACGTACGAGAGGAAGCAGGAATTTTAAAAAATTAGGATTAATTTCATCCAAACCTATCGCATCATATTTAACCGATAGCGCGGCTTTAACTAAATCTTCATCCGCGAAGCGAATAAAGTTGGAATCTGCTATCTGCTATATTGTCATAGTCGCTAGAATGATTCGTAAGCCGTGCGGAGTCTTGATATTGAGTTGGCCGCTCGGAGACACATACAAATTGCGAACTGAAAGCATTACAGTCTACATCGTCAGTTGCACCTGAACGCTGTCTCCCATTGCCTAGTTTGCGCAGTTTTTACTATAGAGCTTTTCCAGGCTGGGTTTCAGGGCTTGAAATGTTCATAATGGCGCTGCTTTGCAGCCCTTATACGAAGAACAACTATGTTGCGAAGGGACCGATAAGTGTCGTAGATTACGGGAAGTTTGTATCGTTTGTAACGAGCGTATGCAGTATCACGATTATGGATCAGATCAAGTAAATCTCTATAAACCCAATGGGGGGATCTGGTAACAGGGACCCTATATCGTAACGGGACATGCTGATCAAAGAGTGTTTTGATATTTTGTTCCAGAAATGATATTTGCGGATTAACTGATGCCATCAAATAAATAAAGTCCCACCAAATTTGGATAACATCAGACCGTAAACTCTTGTAATCAATATTTTTAAAATATCTATAAACAATAACATGACTAGCTGCGTCAAATTGGTTGAGATATGTTAAGAATATCAGATCATGTTTGAAGAAGCCTGGCGCTGTGAGTTGACTATGGAGCAGGACTTTTCTATTGTACTATCGTTGACAAAGGTAGCAGGGTCGTATGAAAAATGTGTAGCAGTCGATAATTAACAGGCGTCAAGTCAATGGTTTTAGATCTTTCAATTAACTGAAAGAAAGAATGAACATTAAGTAAATTACAATTTATATCGCCGGTAATAATAATATTAGGATAAGAACAAGAAATCCCTACCAGTACACTTGAAATAGGCGAGACATCTATGTTTTCATTTGGTCTGTAGATTACTCTAACTAGCAAACACTCAACACTACATACAACATTAACAAACAAATAATCGGATGTGCAATTAGCAGTTGATTTGCAGACAACATTGGCTCGTAGCCCATTGCGAACAAAAACAGCCACATTCCTACCCAATAGACCAATTCGATCACCTCTAATGAGCTTTTAACCATCCATATTATAGACCTTATTTGGGAAGTCGGGAAAAAACCATGTTTCGAATTCACAAACTAAGTCAACGCTAGAGTTAATGAACAGCAGACGACATTAATCCAGTTTTGATTTCAGACCCTGAGCATTATTATAGCCGACATGGATGGTCTATAATATCCATATCACTCTCCCTAGAACTTAACCCACTATTGTGAGCAATAATTCCATATGCAGGGAAAAGCAAAAACACAGGCAAAACGGAGATAAATAAAAAGGGAAGATAAATAAACTTTGGCCATTGATGTACAAATGCAAAAGAGAGAATATTTAAAAATACAAGGAGAAAGATAATTACTGTAACTATTGTAAGATAAATCAATACTCTTTACGATTAACTGCATTGCTTTCTTGATCACATCGTTACCCCAAATATGTTTATTGTTTTTGCTAAGCTCAATTTTTCTTCTGAAAGAAACTCATTGCAGAATCCTATTATTCTATTGTCTCTAAGAAAAGCAAATACATACTTTTTAATTTGAGATTTTGCTTTTGTTGGGAACTCATTTAACGATTACCTTAACTTTGTTGCATCTTGTTAAAAATGTATCTTTCGTATGTGCTTTTTCTATAAGATAACAACTAATTTTTTTTTGAAATTGTTGTTACCTGACATTTTTCATCCTCATTAAGTTGAAATACATTGTATACATACATTGTATATACATTGTATATTGCGTTCGCTATTTCGAACCACTCATATTGTTGAATCTAGTTTTTCCAGTTTATTGGTCGGTCTGATGAAGTTGGTTCCGCGGTTCCCAAATAGGTAAACACAATCTTGTCAGATTGTGGCGCTTCTCCTGACACCATGTGAAGTTTTCAATGATATTTGATATAAAAATTACAATTGTGCTTTTACGGCAGTAATGCCAATTATTCCTTTCGAGATCGTACAATATATGGTAAGTAGTTAATTATTTCAATGTTACCTATCACAATGACGAAGACTTCCAAAGCGCTGACGGCTTTTGGCAGGATGCGGGACATTGTATTTACTGCGATGAAACTTGTTTCAACCACTATCTGAGCCAGAAAATGTATGTACTTGGCCTTTCACAGATGTGTTTTTGGGGGACGACAATGTAAGAACCTTTTAATCACACCCAAACTAGTCCGAGTATGCAAGACTTTTCTGAATGCAGTTGGAGGATACTGAATCTTGTTTGGGTCACAATTGAGTCCCGGAAAGTAAGATCACTCACTAAGCAAATTGCTGGGCATGTCTCAAAGGAGAATTTATAGCGCCCATTGGATCACATAATGGTGGTTTCAGCATCTCCCTGAAATTTAATTCTGCTTCGAATGGCGTACTCCATTTGAAATTAACCCGATTAGTTAAATACATATACATTTTTTTTTTTTAATACGGAGTTACGACTATATGCGAAGTACTTTGTTTCTGACTGTCAGACGCAGCTGACTACAGTTATGGTTCTAGTGATAACTAAGTTCTAACTTATCTAACTTGTCTAACTAAGATAACTAAGTTCTATTTCTAGGTACTCGGATATTGGTGGCATCGACAATAATGAGCTGACCGGGCAAGCTGAAAGTTTTGATTTTGACGGTAACGAGTCTAAAAATAATGATTACAATGGCGAAACCAACGAGGCCGACCAAACAGCGGCTGAGATAAGCATTGTGTTACTAGGAACACTGATAGGCAGGCAGAAAAAACATGACGATCAGATCATATGGCTTGCGAATCCCTAACATCAAGCAATTTGAACGCTAAGACTTTTAGCGTTTTTTCAATCTGCCATGAGCGCAAATAATCCTACGTGAGAGCCTTAAGTTTAAAAGAGCTCTGGAAGGTAAAAATTTTGCAAATATATCGCACTACCATAAGAATCATACATCAGTTTATTGAGATTTTTAGGATATAATGAATATTCGTGTCAATAAGAGCTATAGACAATCAGAAAATATAACAATTGATGAGCAATTTTTCCCTACAGAGGTAGAAAACAATTCACATAGACACGAAGCCACCCGAATATGGCATAAAAGTGTGGTGGGCTTGTGATTCAAAGACCTTCTTTCCTCTGAAAGTGGAATATATGCAGTTAATGGCCAACGTGAAGCGCAAGTGAGAGAAAAGATAATTAAACCGTTGGTTCGTCATTATAACGGATCAACTTTTACACTTTTCTGGATCTCGTCGATTATATTCACAGCAAAATAAAGCTTGGACTCCAAAAAAAAAAAAATGATGAAGAAAAAGTCACATATAGTCCAGTCGTATCTACTAGGTGGGGTGAAAAGTAAACACCTTCTTTCATTATATTCAATATAATCCCCTTTTAGTTTGATACACTTATTCCAGCGATTTTCCAACTTCTTGATCCCGTCCGAAAAGTAATTTTCCGGAAGGTCTGCAAAATACTCCAGAAAACCGACGCATAACCTTTCCGAACCAACGAACCTCCCTCGGCCGCTTCGGAGAAACGTGCCGGCCTCAGTCCATTGCCGGGCACTCATTCTGTTCTCTGGTGTTCAACAGTTACCAATCGACGCCAAAAGTCCTCCCGATTCCGCATCAGCAAGTCCAAACACTCTTTCGAAGTGCTCTCGCGTTCGGGTTTTTGGTCAGGAGTGAGTATGCGCGGCACCCAGCGAAAGGATAACTTTTTCATATGCAGAATATTGCTCAAAATATGACGTGTGTGCTCAGTACTAATCTTTGTGGTTCTGCTAGCTCGCGCACCTTCACTTTCCGGTCAGCCAACACCATTTCATGTGTTTTTTTGACATTGTCCTCTGTAACCGCATCGGAGGGCCTACCGCTGCGGACTTGACCGGTAGTAGAGTTGCGGCCACCACGAAACTCTAGAAACCAATATTTGACGGTGTAACTTGACGGAGCATTAGCCCCATAATATTTATTCAACTTTTCTTTTGTTTCCTTCGCCATTTTGCTTCTCAAAAAATAATTTTTTATGAGAGAACGAAAATCGTTTTTGTCCATACTCAACATGATGCCAAACACGTCAATAACAATCAGCTGTCAAAGCAAAACTAAAGATAGTATCGCACTGAAATTTGGCATATCTACCTAAATATAAACGGACTTTAAGGCACCATAATCTTTTCTGCAGTAGCAGCGCATTCTGGCGGTCAAGGAGGTAACTTTTCACCCCAGCTAGTATTTGGGTTCATGGGAAATACAATATGATCGTTGTCTACGTTCCTAAGAAAGATAAGTCCGTTATACCTTTATCCACAATGATCAAAATAAGCCAGAAATCATAAAATATTATAAAAGTTCCAAGGGCGGTGTGGATGTCATGGTCAAAATGGTTTGTCGTTTTGCTACAATGCGAGCTAATATACAATGGCCAGTTGCCATGTTTTTTTTTCTAGCGAGTTTAGGTGAAAATCTTCCATTAGACACTATGACGATCGCAAGCGCGTGCTTGATTGTGAGATTCTTCCTCACTAAAAGCACCTGCATAATAAACAATTTCTTACCAAAGATCTTGGAAAGATCCAAAAGTCTGGAAAATGGGTGCCACATGAATTGAATGAAAGACAGATGAAAAACCGAAATTTGACTTCAAAGACACGATAAAAAATCAATTTTGCATCGAATTGTTACTGGCGATGAAAAATGGATTTATTTTGAGAATCTTAAACGGAAAAAATCATGAGTTAATCCGGGACAACCATCAACTTCGACCGCAAAACCAGATCGATTTTTTTCTCCATGACAATGCACCTGAACACAAAGCAAAACACTTGGCTGGGATTTGGGTAGCAATGGTAGCGGGTAGCACCCGCCGTGTTCACCAGGCTTGGATCCTTCCGACTACCATTTGTTTTCATCGATAGGACACGCATTAGCTGAGCAGCACTTCGAATTCCACGAGAAAGTCAAAAATTAGGACACTTTTTGGCTTGCTTCAAAAGAAGAACAGTTTTATAATCGTGGAATCCATAAATTGCCTGAAAGATGGGAAAAATGTGTAGCTAACAATGGCCAATAATTAATGTTTTATTTTCTCAAAAAAAAACTTTCACTTTATACCGGTACACCTGGTATGTCCGTTAAGTCCAAATTTGTGTTTTCTTGCGAAGTTTTCTGTTACGCCTTCGAAAGGAGGAATTCCGAGAACTCGGTGTATGCTGTCAGTTCTTGTAGACCATAGTGCATGGAAAATTTCTCTTAGCACTTTATGTTCAAAAATTTTGTAAAATATTGGCATTTGTTTTCTTGGTACAACGCCAAATTTGTATATCATAGATCCACACCGGCTTTAGCACTTGCTTATAAATTTAAGAGCAACTTTTTTTCGATACTGCATATAATACATAAGCCTGGAACGTTTGTTGTTTTCGAGTTCCTTGTGTGTTTTTTATAGTGCAACTTCCATTTTAACTTTGCGTCGAGTGTCATTCCAAGGTATTTAGGCTCGTTTGCAGATAGAATACAGACCAAGTTTTTCTATATAGAGATTGGACTCGTTTCTCGTATGTAATTTTTATGTATGTATGTAAAATTTACATGAAAATGTTCGTCTCATTCAGGACTATCCGCCAAACCTTTCTTCATTCATATACCTTATTAAGAGAGCTTTGCAGTTATACCTTTGTTCCTTCAATCGTTTTACCTACTGCTAGTATAGCAGTGTCATCGGCAAACGTAGCTTAGACGGTTCCTTTCTCTTGGGTTATATCTCGGATATATAGGAGATACAGAACTTGACCGAAAACACTTCCTTGCGGTACGCCGGCTAAAACCTTTTTGAATTACGGTACTTCATTCTCGAGTCTTCTATACAATATAATCAGATTAGAATGATAGGAAAAAATAAAACAACAACAGTGTGAAATATAAAATTGTTTCTGACTTTGTGTGGAATAGCATATTATTCAAATTGCCGCTTCAGCAAACTTTTGATGACTTAGTCTAATATGTGCGGCGTTATTCCGGAAATAGCATTTCGAATGCTTACCTCGATCTCGTCAACAGTGGTTAGTATAGACTAAGGACTTGACATAGCCCCATAGAAAATAGTCAAGTGATGTCAAATCGCATGACCGCGGCGGTCAATTGATGAACACTCACCATGAGATGACCCAATTACCGAATTTCTCCTTCACAACTTCGTACGTTGGATCGATTGTATGGCATGTAGCGCCATACTGTTAGAACCATAGCTCGGATATATCGATGTTGTCGAGCTTTGACCACAGAAAGTCGGTTAACTTCGCTCTTTACCTGCGACCATTAACGGTAAGGGTGTCATTTCGTTGTCGTTTTAGGTTTAAAATCCAAAAGAGTGTACTCACGTTTAAACTTATCCACGGTGCGACTAATTGTCTGCATACTAAAACCATGACAAGGAAAGACATAACGACGAAATTCATGTTGCGTGTTTACAACTGAGCCGGAAGTGCGATTATAATTTTTAACAACTTCCGCACGTTCGGCAAGCGTAAAACGAATCATGATAAAATGGGAAACCTTAGTGAATATTTTGGCAGCTTGATATCATTGGTCATTTTGACAGCTGCTGAAACTTAACCAATGGAAAAGCTATCATTATTATCTGGTCACCCGGTATTTGGGAAATAAAAACAAAAAAAAATCAAAAAGCCTTCATGCCATACCTTATCAAAGGCTTGCGGGACACTAAGGAATACGCTTGAGCCAAACTCTCTCAATTAAGTCGATTATTCCATGCACCTGATCAGTAGTTGAATTTTTACTCCTGAACCCAATCTGGTAATTAGGGATGATTTTTTCCGTCTTGAAAATGTCCTCTTAAAGATTTTCGATTAAATTGAGAGAATTGAAATCAGTCTATAAAATTTCTTATCGTTCAGAAGTTTTAGTGGTTTTAGGAACATTTTGACTTCAGTAGCTTCCGACTGACTCGAAAAGTATTGTTACATCAGTGCGACGTTAAAAATATAAGTAAAAAAGTTTCTTTAAGCAGCATTTTAAGGTCTTCTTTAGTGTATAGTGATGAATATTTCTAAGTTGAGTTTTTCTAAAAGTCGTTAGGATTCCAGGTTAGTATTTTGAGCACGCGTTCCATAATAATAAATTTTTAATCTTGCCTTACTTCTCAGAAATAAGCTTATTTATTTTGGTTTTCAGGTTCTGAAGTAAAATAGAGAAAACGTAAGAAGCAAGGTCCCCAAGCTTACGGTCCTTTCGTTATGTAATTTTGTATATTGGGCATTAAGCTTAATGGTTTTTTTCCATTAAGTTTTCTTTCATATTTTTTATGACCGGAGACCGGTGTCTTTTCTTTAGCTATTTTTAATTTACCGAGCTTACGCCACTTTTGAATGGTCATTTTGCGGTTTAGGAATTTATCTGTTTTTTTTTTTTTTTTTTTGCCGTCCGTTGCCACTTTACCACCTCGATAATTAGCTAAGTGTTCTTCTTTGCAATTAATATATTACATGTTGTAGAGGCTTGTTTGCTTAGTTGATAGTCTTTAGAGAGGTGAGTTTATGCCCATTTCATACATACAACGTGGCTCTTTCTGGCAAAACGCCTGCGTGTAGTTGAACCCCTTTCATATAAGGACCCATTCTTGTGGGAGATTCTTTCATATTATTTTCCAATTGTTATCCCTTTTTTTATTTGCATTTCTATCTTAATGCGTACATTACTTCCATTTGAAAAAGTTGTTCACCGATTATATTATATTAAATCATTATGCTCGGTGCGCTATCGATTCCCATTGATCTTAACTTCTCAGTGACTTAAAGGCTCGGAAGAAGTGTTTTTATAGCATTTATAATTATAGGAATGGTGTTAAACAAACTTTTCCGTTCCGTAATTTCATTTGGACCGATTATTTTATGACTAAGGCCGCAGTGGATTCAGTCAAGCACGAAAATTATTGGCTGTAAGTTGTATCCGTGTGTCTAACGACGGACTATTCATAAGTAATGCTATTATTTCCCCTTATTCTGAATATGGTATAAGCATCGTTACCGGTTTTGGAAAAATTTTCCCTCGAATCAGAAACTTGTACCGAGCTATGATGCAAAAAATATATTTTTTCACTTACTTAATTTTGCTAACATGTGCCAATTTGTCTTGTGTAAAAATGCACCTTCTGGTGAAGAGCTAAAGTTGGCAGTTTCTTTTTCATGAATAGAATAAACTGGAAAAACTCAATCAATTACAATTAATGAATCCTTTTATACATAGACTGCAAAAACAGGACACTGACAATTTAATTGATTTAAATTTTCAACTTTACCAAACAAATAATCTTCATGACTTAAAAAGGAGAATTTAATTTCCCTCCATACGTAAGAAAGTTAATAATATTTATTTTACCACTGTTTCCCTTTTTAAAAACAGAAACAATGTTTAATATTCAACCAGGAGCCGGATGATACTGTCTTTGTTGCTACAAATTAAGACTCTGGATGGAATTTACTTCGCTTTTGTCACTTATAACATCGATTGACTCTCGGTAGACTTTACCAGGCCGCCTACTTAGCGGTTCAGATGAATTGCATTATATTTGGTATCCGTGAGTTTAGGCATACGCGCCGGATGTCTGAGTACATTGTATCAATTGCCTTGAGGGAAGAATCTAATAGGTGATTTTTTAGGCGGTCGCTTTTTAATTGTTGAAAAGAGCAAAGAAAAATTGAAAAATGTTTAAGCTTTTTATTTGAGTTGATAGATTAATGCTTGCCATTTACTTTTTAATGATTATTTCATGTAAATGTTGACCACGACTTCCTGTTAAGTGGTCTATAGTGGGAGTTCAGTTTCGAATTACTTTTTCGAACATATTGACTAGTATCTAGCGTGAATCTAATACGTGTAATGTTGTCTTCCAAGGCTGCATATGTTGCTGGCTAATCGGCATAGACGAGTGATTTGACGTATCCCAATAAAAAAATAATTCTCTCCTATGGCTTGCTAAGGTAGACTTATACCAAAACTCTGTAAATTGTGCAATTTAGAAAAGGAAATGATGTATTAATATTCTGCTACAATAAATTAATTATTACATTACTGTTATACTCATGATCGCTAAGTTCCGAAAAAATAACTATTTTTACTTTGCTTACATACCTCCTTATTATGTTTGCGTTTCCGTTGTCTAAATTTTGTTTTTTATAAAAATATTTCTCTATTTTTAAAAGAGTTCATTTATCCTCCCTCTTTTTTTATAATAAAATGTGAGTACCAAAACGATTAACCACTATTTCTAGTATTGGGATGTGATCGTTTAAATTCTCTAACAACTATTTTTCTTTTGTTGAGTAGTTACGTTCGTGTTCATTTAACGTTCTTGTGGCATAAGAGATTGGCTGCCCTTCTTGCATCAAAACTGCACCTATCGCAAAATTGCTGGCATCAGTGACTAATCTAAGCTTCTTATTAAAATTAGGGTATCTTAGGATAGGTGTTCCGTAATTATCTGTATTAGTTTGGTAATGGTTACTAATGGTCTTACTATTGTTCTTTAAGTACCTAGTAATTAGTTGAGATATGTTTGCATAGTTTTTGATAAACTTTCTGTAGACACCTGTAATACCTACAAACGACTTAATTTGTTTCTGTATTGTGGGGAGTTTTAAATCTTTGATATCTTGAATTTTCAAGGTTTGACTTGACCCCTTCTGGTTTGAATATAAGTTCCTAAAACTCCGTTTCCTGTAAAAGAAAATCGCAATTATCTATTTGGTGGAAATCCTTAGCTAAGTCAATTGTTGTGAGGTATTGTGCTCGCCCTAACTTGTCTAGGATGTCATCAATACTTGGCATTGGGAACTTGTCGCTAACAGTTACGTTATTGAGATTTATAGTCCACTACTATCCTCCATTTCTTATTTCCTGAATTATTGGCTTTTTTGGGAACAACCCATAAGGGACTATTGTAAGCGGATTTGCTTTCTTTGATTATGTTTTGCTGTAACATGTCGTTTATTTGCCTTTTATTTTTTAGTTAACTGGATTATTCGTGGTTGTGACTGACTCGTGTTCAGTTCTATGAGTAGGCGTTATCTCCTTCTTTGAGAAATAAGTTTTCGTACTGTTTTAGAATAAGAGCTATTTTTGAGTTTTCTTTGGAGTTTAAGTGTTATAAATTTAATTGTTCAAATCTGACTCGTTCTAGACTGCAAATGTCAAAGGGGTATTCACTATTTTCGAACATGATTTTTATCCGAGGTAGGCATACCCGTCGTAAGAGGCGACTAAAAATCCACTGGGCTGGATTAAGTTGTTAAGCGACCCGTGCCAGAATCAACGCAGGGCCAGCGAGTACAAGAAATCATAACAGTGATTGAACCCCAAAGCCTTTAAAAAAGGCAAAGATAGCAAACGCCGTGATGGCCGCTAAAATCACCAATAACAACAACGTCAAAAATAACAACGCTTAAGTGAAAAGTGGAAAAACTTACGCGCAAATAGCGGTGCGAACAAATGTGACCAACTGTAAATCACCTAATCCTGCTTCAAATATTTTTTCAGTAATCCTCGATAGAGTAGAAGAACTGACTAAAACAGATAAGATAATAGTCGACGTATAAGTGACTGCAATGAACATTTTCTGGAAGTACAAATTGAACTTGAAAAATTTCAAATAACCACGGTGTGCGCTAAAAATAAAAATAACTCTTTTAGTATATACCCAATTTATTGCCAATCGCGCTACAAAATAGAAAAACATGAATTCATTGACCTATTTAACTCTCTTGGACCAATCTTTATTACTGGTGGCGACCTTAATGCAAAGCTCACATTTTGGGGGTTAAGACGTATCTCACAAAAAGGCAAAACTTTCTACAGGACTGGCATGAAATATGGTTAGCAATTTTACTCAACAGGCAGTCCGACGTACTGGCCCTCGGATGTCGCCAAAACACCCGAACTGATAGACTTCTTTATCGGAAAAGGAGTAAACGCTAGTAACGTCAAAATTGAAGAAAGCTTTGATCTCTCCTCCGATCACTCTCCAACTATCCTTTCTATGTACGAATCCTTGGTAAAGAAACAAAGACCACCCAGATTATCCAACAAAAAAACTAGAAAAGCCTCACAGCAGCAAAAGATAACAATTAGTCCATATGGAGGGCCGTTAAAAGTCTTCGAAAGCTCCAAATACACGTGGCACCAATAAGAAGAATTTAGGATGTCTGGGCGAAAGAAGTTAAAGAAAAAGGCTAACGTTTTCGCCGAACATCTTGCAGAAACGTTCGAACCATTCGACGGGGAAGTGCTTCCAGAGAATGTCAATACGCTAGACGTGACGACGAACCTTCCAATAGAAAATGCTACATTTAGGGAACTTAAAAAAGTTATAGAAACGTTTAAGAAGCTGATCTACGATTATCTTATAAATGCCACCATAAGACTAGAGCATGTACAGCATCAGTGGAAGGTTGACGAAGTTATTATGGTTCACCCGGTAAACCGCAGACTGAAGTCAAGTAATACAGACAAATATCGCTCCTCCCGATTATATCGAAGGTCTTCGTGCGAACCTTACTTAAACCGATTATAGACACAAATCGCCTATTGCTCGATCATCAATTTGGCTTTAGAAGCCAACACTCTACTGTTGAGCAAGCGCATCGGATAACCGATGTAATTGAACGAACAGTCGAGTGTAAGCTAGTCTGTTCAAGCGCATTCCTTGAAGTTTCGTAAGCTTTTGATAAGGTATGGCACGAGGGCCTGAAATATATACTTCGACAAGTCCTACCCGAGCAATTGACTCATATTTTAAGTTTATATCTGACAAGGAAGCGAATGTTCCAATTTTAAGACAAAACGGCGGTGGTGCTGCAAGGAAGTGTAATTGGCCCTCTGCTATATTTGCTTTTACCCGCGACATACCGCAAACGGACGATACTGTACAAACCACATTTGCTAATGACACTGCCATTTTGGCAACAGCTAAAACTGTCTAACAAGCAACTGCTAAGTTACAACGCGTCCGTACATGGATTAAGAATTAGATTAACTATTTACTTCTAAGTACTTATTCTCTAAATCTATTTTAGCCCTCTCAAAGGCTTTACCAGTTTTGTCCTATAATAGGATCATATTTTCGATGTGGTAGCTTGATAAATTTCCAGAAAATAGTCCCGGAGATATTAAATTCGGTAGGTGTTAAGGTAACTAATTTATTTATTACTGTACTCATACCGTTTAATATTGTAAAATACAGAGGTTTTAAGAGTGTTCTTTTAATAAATTGGGTTTAAAGATTTTTGTATCCGATCCTGTGTCCATTAAACATAAATTTTTTAATTGTTCATAGTTAAGATAACTATGGGCAAGTTGCTTCCCGAGGCTCGTTTGTAAAATTTGTGTCTTGATGTTGTTGTAAAGTTTATATTTCCATTGCTCCCTGCTCTTTAGTTTTGTTTTGACAGCTGATTGTTGTTGACGTGTTTGGCATCATGTTGAGTATGGACAAAAACGATTTTCGTTCTCTTATAAAACATTATTTTTTGAGAAGCAAAACGGGGAAGGAAACAAAAGAAAAGTTGAATAAATATTATGGGGCTAATGCTCCGTCAGATTACACCATCAAATATTGGTTTCGACAGTATCGTGGTGGCCGCAACTCCACTACCGATCAAGTCCGCAGCGGCAGGCCCTCCAATGCGGTTACAGAGGACAATGTCAAAAAAATACATGAAATGGTGTTGGCTGAAAGGAAAGTGAAGGTGCGCGAGCTAGCAGATACCACAAGGACTAGTACTGAGCGCACACACCATTTTCATATATTTCGCATATGAAAAATTTATCCTGCCGCTGGGTGCCGCGCATACTCACTCTTGATCAAAAACACGAACTTGAGAGCATTTCGAAAGAGTGTTTGGACCTGATAATGCGGAATCGGGCGGGATTTTGGCGTCGATTGGTAACTGTTGAACACCAAAGAAAGGTTATGGCGTCAGTTTTCTAAGATTGTCATGGCATACTCTTCGTGGACTACCTCGAAAAAGGAAAAACCATCAACGGCGAGTATTACTGTGCATTACTGAAGCGAAATCGCTGCAAAATGGCCTCACATGAAGCGGAAAAAAAATTGTTTTTGCAAAACAATGCACCGGCGCACAAGAGCATCGCAACCACGGCTAAAATCAATGACTTACAGCTCCAATTGCTGTCGCATCTACCGAATTCACCCGATTTATCTCTCTCGGACTATTATCTCTTCCCAAACTTCAAAAGATGGCTCATCAATAAAAAATTTAGCTCACGCGATGAAATCATCGACGCCACGGAGGAGTATTTTGCAGACTTTCCGGAAAATTACTTTTCGGACGGGATCAAGAAGTTGGAAAATCGCTGGAATAAGTGTATCAAACTAAAAAGGGACTATATTGAATTAAATAAAAAAACATTTAAACAATTTTTTTTTTCATTCCCAAGGAGGTTACTCTTCACCCCACCTAGTATAGTAAAAGGTTCTTCTGAATTGTGCTGAGTTTTCGTTTCATCTATTTTGTTCTGAGTTGTTTCGATTTTGCCCGGAATTTTCATTCCTTTTTAACTGTCCCGAGTTATTTCTACTTTGTTGTCCTGAGCTAGGTTAATAGTTTATTGAACGTAATCAAAGTTTAGAGTTGACTCTTTTTTATTCATTTGGCTTATATTTAAATTGGATTGATCTAATCCAATGAATTTGTAAAAAATATCCCTCATTCCCGATAAATTGTATTTGTCTATTAATGCGACAGCTAACGAGCCAGATACTAGCTCTTTTGTTCCTTGGACTAACATTCCGCTAAATATATCTATTTGCACATCCCTATTTTCTTGGACAGCAACATATTCGGTAATATCTTTTACTAACTGTCTTAATCTAAGATCTAATTCTACAACGCTTCTTACTTTTAGTGAATTTATTTCTTTTCCAATCGTCATTTGATCCTTTGTAGATCTGAAGTGCTTCTTCAGCACTGCCTTGCAGACTTCCCAGTTCTCGGTGGATTCACGTTTAAGAGATTTTTTGGTCTTCCTTCGATCTTCAAGTCGCTTATAATTCGAAACGCTAGAGTTACTTGAAGTCCGTACTCTGTCAGTACCCTCGAAACAGTATCCATGAAGGATGGCAAAAAAACGAATTTCCCTTTTGATCCTTGTCATCGCATTTTCGGGTTGTTGATTTTACACTTACAGTTAAGTAATTGTAATTAAGCATTGCTCAATCTGTTTTTGAGCCATGTTGCTAACTTGGTCGAATAAATTGTCTCTTCTCTTTTGATGGTCAATTTTGTTTTATTCTTTTTTTTTCATTTGGGGTTGTATTTCCTTTTTAATTAGTTTGTATCTAGATATATTAAACAACAATCGCTTGTAATGTCTACGGACTTTAGACTTTTCGACTGCGCCAGTTATATGTCTATCGGTTGTCGCTTTAATAAAATTAAATACAACTTCGGTTGTTTCTAATAGAATTATTTATTAAGCTCCGATCCGTTTGAATGTGGTCTTAAGACTGACTTATATATTGTTCTTAAACCTAACATGAACCTTTATATTACGTTTTCTTTTGGAAACATGAAAATGTGAACTTGTCCATGTTCTCACAGTTGACATAATCGCTTGCGTTGCAAAATAAACGTTCTTACAGTCGGCGTAATCAATGACAGATACGGCAATTTTTTTGTTTGTATATGTTAACCGACGTGAAAATGCATCTCGTCAGAAAAAACGATTTTTCAGTCTACTTCGAAGTCCAATTCGAGCTGCTGTAATGCCCAAACTGAGATGCGACACATATTCGTTGATACATACCGTACGATGACGGTAACCGTGAGCGTATTTCGCAAGCAAAGCAGTTTCACGAAGTTTTTGCACAAACTTGCGTACGAGGCGCCGTGGGTGCTTCATTTCGGCCAAAACTTATTTTCAATAAATGCACTATTTGGACAACACAGCCCTCACTTTTGAAATAAATTTGCAATATTTCCAAAGGATGTTCAGGCACAAAGCGATTCACCTTTCTCTGTGAAGGTATGATACTGACTGGCTGTCAGGATGCCAAACGAGAAAGAGCTGTAAGAATAACATATGTCTCAAAAAGAAACTTGTAGTAGGGCCACCCGTTATATGCAAACTAAAGAATCGTACACAGTTTTCTTAAGGCCAAGGTCAAGTGACACCTTGCAGGCTCTTTTAATCCACCAAAGACCGTTTGGGATACAAACGCAACTGAATGTTATGTCATTTTAAAAGTGTAGATCAAAATATAATGATAATCTGAAACTATGAGAAATACTTAAACCAAAGAGTCTGCTGACCCTTATTTCCCGAGATTATTAAGGAAGAAATAATCCACATGAATTTTTATTCTGGTGGCTTTTGCATGGCCGATTCGTCCTTTATCTTTATAACCTCTGCTAAAACCATCGAAATAGATGCCAAGAATGTTAGCATCCCTGCTAGACGGGCAATAGCCCACCAGGATAATGAAAAAGTCTTTGCACATGAGGTGGCCTTTAAAGCTATGTTTAACAATTTTTTTATTATGAAAAGGAATCACTTGAGCCTTAAGAAAAATTTAACAGAAATTAATTATGATTTGATCAGTGAAAAAGGAAACAATTAAAATTTCAAAATATTAAGATTGCAATACGTTTAAAAGAGAAAAACACACCAACATATGAAGAGTTTGGATTAAACTGTGGTCCAAAAGGAAGGGAGGGTTACTAGATCTAAGTGGTTACTACGTATGTTATAATTTTTGAGAACTCTATTTTTGAAATTACTAGATTTATAAAAAAATGTCTTTATAAATGTACGCAGCATTTGAAAGGTATTTTAAATATTGAGTTAATTTAGATCAGAAAGAGAACCGATCCCTGCAAGGATCTTTGAGGTACCCTTAGATTTATAAGTTTTATTTCACTCCTTAAATCTTCTACCTTTACTCTTTGAGATCTATCCTAAAGATATGGCTCGAACCAGTTGAGCATAAAACCTCGAAACCCAGAATTTTTAATCTTCCGCAGCAGGATTTCATAATTTACAATGTTAAATGCTTTGGTAATACTGACGAATAAACCTGCTGTCCAATTTTCGTCATTCAAGCCTTTGAGGATTTGTGAACAGAAATTCAATAGTGAATCTTACATGTTTTATTCAGGAACCTAACGAAGGAAAAATCAAAATTTGCTTACTATTTTTAGCATCATTAGCGGCACTCTTTTTGAAAAGTGGTATTACATCAGCATTTTTATGGGCTTTGGGAAAGACTGGAAATATGTCCTTTAGGACATTAATAACAAAGCGTTCAGTTGGAAATGTCATCAAAACAATAGGAATTTGAATTTTTTAGAGTGTCTATAATTTTTAACAACTCTAAACCTATAATGGGTTTGAAGAAAAAGTTAAAGCTTTGAGCACTTTCGTACTGAGTGCTTAGAGAACTGAAATTCCGGCAAGACAAACTAGAAGGATTCAAATGTACAATGTCTGCAAAGAATGGTTTCAGCAACTTTAAGTTTATTATTAACGATACGATCATTAAAGCAAATCGTTGTAGGTTTATTCGAGAAAGATGGTTTATTAAGAGTGTTATTGACGAGTTTCGATTCATCACTTAGATTCCCTCAAGCTTCGTTAATTATTTTTGTAAAAGATATCCTGGCATTTTGGAACCTCTCTTTTTTCAAAATAAAATTCATGGAATTTCTTCAATTTTAAAAACCTTGTTGCCAGTACAAATCATCCGGGTTTTGGTTTATCGAACTACTACAAAATTTGCAGAAACCAGTAAAATTAATGACCGCCAAACATCGGGGCGTCTGCATTCATTTCGAACAAAATATTCTGCTAAACTCCCTTCTGAAGCAAAAATTATTGTCCCGTAAGATGAGTATTGCTTTCAGAATCATCTCAAGAATCGTTAAAAATGAACTTTGACTTGGAGCGTACCACAGAACTACCAGACATCTGCTTACAGTGGCATAAAACAAAAATTGAAAACGAAAATCTAAAAAACTGTTATCGCGGTACGCGAAGAATAAGCATCGAACAACAAATAAACAACAACAACAAACAACAAACATCACAAACAAAATGATACATTTTATGCACAGTTCTCATAAGAAGCTTCACAAATGATTCCCAAAATTCAGAGAGGTCATTATGCGAACGTATGCGAAAGACATAAAAACATCCCCTAAAGCGTACTGGAATACCATTTTAGCGAATATGGTTAAACCATTAAACCATTCGCTTTTCTAAAATAAGCCGTGGTTATTTCAGCAGCACTTTGCCCCTAGTCACAAGGCCAAGACCACTCAAAAATAGTTAGCAGAAAATATACCGGACTTTATTAAGGTGAAAGATTGACCCTCATCTAGCCCAGCTTTGAACACCCTGAATTATGAATTGTGATCAACTCTGAGAGTGTGGCCTGGTATAAAAAACACACCACCATTGAGTCGCTGAAGACATCCCTTGTGAAAGCACGACAAAATTTTCTAATGGTAAGGGTTCGTACTTCTGTGCTTCAGACTAACAAACGCTATGATTTTGATTGAAAATTTATAAATTTTGTTTCTTATATTATACATAACATATATTAGAAAAATTAAAATATATTAGTTCATTTTCCTTTAATTGTAATTTCTAGTTGGCTGGCTAGACTACTTAGAAATTAGAAATTAGAAATTAGAACGAAAAAAAAAAATTCAATGTTTTTCAGATTATCGCAACTGCATACACACAGTTTTTGCATACGATAGAAAAGAGAGAGAATTCCAAAAGAACTTTATCCAAAAATTTGGGAAAGCTACAAAGCATGCTATTTTTAACTTCAGTAACCTATTCAATCACGTAAAGGGTGATGCACCGTGAGGTTTGATTTATAATGTAAAATAAAACACATACATTTAAAAGTGAACTTAAAATTTTTATTCATTTAATGGCATTTACTTTTTGAAAATGATATCATGTAAATGTTGGCCACGACTACATCTGAGGTGGTCCATTCGGAAAGTCCAATTTTTGGCCACTCGTTCGAACATAGCGACTGGTATCCCGCGGAAAACACGAGTAATCCAAGGAGTCAATTGTAGCTGGCTTAGCTCAGAGAAAATAGTCCAAAGGTGTGATATCGCACGATCTAGGCGGCCAATTTACCGTAGCAAAACGTGAAATTAAGTGCTAACCAAAACGTTTTCTCAACAAGTCCAATGTTTCACGCATTGTATGGCTCGCAGCGCCGTCTTGTTGAAAGCAGAGCTCACCGAGACCATGCGCTTGAATTTCAGGAAGCACATTGTCCGTTAACATGATAATGGTTACCATTGACGGTTACATTCTGATTAGCCTTATTTTTGAAGAAATATGGACCTATAATTATACCAGCCATAAACCACACCATACCCTTGCTTTTAATAGATGTAATGGTAGCTCTTGGTACTCTACGGACTGCTCATCAGCCCAAATACGGCAATTTTGTTTATTAATGTATCTATTAAGTGGGCTTCATCACTGAACAATATATCACGATAAAACACTGGGTTTTCATTGATTTTTTCCAGAACCCATTCACTGAAAATGTGACACAAATTCAAGTGGCCTGACTTCAATTCTTTCACAAGTAGAGTTTTTTACGCTTTGCAGGCTGAGATCCTTGCGTAAAACACACAAGTTGTCGAATACGCCAACCCAAGCTGTTGAGAACGATGTCAAATCGATTCGTCACGGTCTTTGTGTCACTCTCAGCTACAGCTTCTATAGTCTCTTCACTACGTGCTGGATGTGGTGTAACCGGTCGAGTATCATCCACTAATATAAACTGGAACTCGAATTTGCGAATGGTATTGACAATAGTGATTTCAGTAGGTCGATTATGCGCACCGTAATTTTCTCGAATCGCACGAAAAACATTTCTCACAAAACGCTGATTTTCGTAATACAGCTGAAAAATTTGGAGACTTTGTTGTGGTGTGAGTCTTCTCGTGATAACTTGCCAAACGAAAGTGAACAAAAATGACAAAACAGCTTTATAGGAGTCATGCGTGATCTGTTAAAAAAGACTATTGAAAATCACACCTCACGATGAATCAGCCCTTACCTACATTATTATTATTATTATTATTATTTTTTTTTTAGATTTTTCAGTTTTTATTTCAGAACTATAATTTTTTAATTCGGAGAAATGTCATTAGTTCCAATTTTGTAACGTACTTTGTGTCGTTTCGATGTCAATACGAAATGTCGAATGATGTGAAATGGGCTGAAAATTCTTGGTGTATTGTCATAAATTGGCAAATTTTATATTTTGTGTTTAAGTGAAACCGGTGAAAAGAATAGCGTAAGTTAGTGACAATAATTAGCAAACTCTTGTTCGAGAAGTCAATATATATGTACTGCTACGCTATATTTATTTTACAATAATTTTATAGGGTGACCACATAAGAACGACAGGAAAAAAAATTAAATTAAACAAAAACGGCGTAAGATATTCAAGCTTTATTTTGATGCTACATTCATGCCAATATCACATCATTTAAATGGTCCCCTCGGTTTCACTGCCAGTGCTTCAAGCGGTCGGTCCAATTTTTGATAACTCGGTCCAAAATATTCGGCAGTATTCCGGCAATAATGTGTCGAATGTTGGCCTGGAGCTCATTCAAGGTGGTTAGCTTGTTAACGTGTACTAAAGACTTGAAGTAACTCCAGAAAAAATAATCGAGTGTTGTCAAATCGCATGATATCGGCGGCCAATTGATGAACACTCACAGTGACTGGATCATCGCCAAATTTCCCCTTCACAGCTTCGAGCGTTGCGTCACTTGTATTACATGTAGCCCCGTCTTTTAAGAACCACAGCTTTCGATTCACGAGTTCGATAAGCGTAAGATGATGCCCGATGAAATGGAAAGCTTTACGAATATTTTGACAACTGGATGTCATTGGTAGCTTTTACAGCTGCTGAAACATAACAATTGGTAAAACTATCATTGCTATCTGGTCACTATTTGTGGAACCCGTCGGGAAAGGGGAAGGAATCCTAATATATTAGAATATCCGAAAAACCATATAGGTACGATTATTTATTTCCGACGATAATGTACAGTCTAGAAAGTTTACTGCTCGGATTGATTTATAGGCCAAATCAATATATACATACATAGATTTTCACAACTTTTGAGTATTTTGGAAAGAACTTACTGCAATGCGCCAAACAATGTCGTTTGTGGCGATTAAACAGTGATGTTTATCAGAGATAATAGGACAAAAATCTGAGCTCTAGCATTTTTATTGTAGATTTGAAGATAATGGCGCAAATGTGCAAAAGACTCAAAAAAAACACAAAAGCGCATTTTCTTGTTATTGAAAAAGTTTTTAACTTATTTTTTTTTTATTGTTCTATACAATAAATAAGTTATAAAAATAAAAATAAAAAATTCAATAAACAAAAATAGTCATATCTTGGAAGAGAGTCAAGGGGATTGGAGGCCTCAGTCTCATGGTCGACATGGCCCCATGCGTCACTCCACCACCTTAACTGAAATTTTAAACCACTTCTAAAGGTCGTAAAAAGGTTCGTCGCAGTCCATATTGAGTCTGTATCAAAAAAGTGAAACAAAAAAAAAATCGATTTTGAGGTTAATACTGAGGTCCTTATAAAATCGTCAAAAACAGTTCTCTGCGTTGATATTCTTGATTTACTTCATAGGCGAAGTACTGCCTACAGCCGTTGAAAGCGATACACATTAACTGATGTATTCTACTTCGCAACTAGCACTACTGCGTATAAAGCATTAAGAAACGACTCTTTTATGATCACTTATCAGATCTCATTAATAATTCCGCAAACGATCTTTGGAAGCATTCGCGTAGAGTTGGAAGTGGAAAACTTTCTTAATTCTAAGGTCGTATCTTCCTCAGGCTCGAATATTGTTCCCCATGACCTCTTGTGCCATCTTATAAATAAACAAACTGTCACTAAGTGTCACCACCATTTTAACTTTACGCGGTTTACAGATGAGGATATAGTTGAAGCAGTGTTTTCAGTTAAATCGGATACGACTGTTTTTAAATCACATTTTTAATTCAATCCTAACCTTCTTTGACTTTGACGAGTTCACTAAAAATGGCTTAAATATTCTGAATGCTAGGAATGCAGGGAATACCGAGCTATTGCTACCTTGCCCTTCTTGTCGAAAACTGCCGACATACTTAACTTTTAATAGTCTTCTAAACTTCTTCTAGTCTGGCTTTCATGCCAAAAGGAGCTGCAGAAATATTTTATAATTTATTTAAATTTATTATTATTAGTGCGCACTCGGGAGAATTGTGTACCCTTAAAATATTTGTACACAGCGCGGGTTAAAGAAATTCTGGAATAAACATCCCAAAAGTAGTAAAAATGTTTAGTCGTTCGCCAAAAATATTAGAAATTGTGCCTCATTCTCCAACCCAACGCTTATTTATAACAACATTCCAGCTGGACAGGGCCAATCTGCTTGCCGTACACTTTTCGGCCAGCTCAACACTTCCAGATTGTGTTTTGTATCCGCTTACACTTGAGTGCGTCGAATCTTTAGTGAGACGAATCCATTTTCGCACTTGTGCAGTAGCAAGAGTTCTTAAAGACCTTAACATTTATAAGTCCGCTAGTCCAGATGGTATATCTCCCCTTCTACTGGAAAGGTGTTCTTCCACGCTGGCTAGCTTTTTCATCAATCTACTCTTTAGGACTCTTTTCGAGCAAATGGAAAACAGCATTTGTCCAGCTTGTCCCTAGAGAAGGTGAATATTATTATCTCTCCTCCTACAGACGTATTGCACTTTGTCCGAAAGCCATGGAGGCGCTGATAAACTGTCAGTTCATGACATATCTTGAAACGCGAAAACTTCTCAATGACCGGCAATGCGGTTTTCGTAGCAACAGATCCACTGGTGATTTGATGGCATGTCTGACCGAAAAGTTGAAGAAGAGCGTACATCAGTGTGGTGAAAACGAGATAGTTGCACTCAGGCATTTAACAAAGTTTGGGTCTTTTGTCGAAAACGCGTTCATTTGGGATCGATGAATCTCTTCTTCAATGGATTTAGAAACTACCTTTCAGAACCTTCAAAACAAGGTTTCTTGGATGGTTTCAAGTCTGATATTCACAAAATAAATTCTGCAGTACCCCAGGTCATCGTTTTGTCTCCTATATTTTTTTAATCTTCATTAGTGATCTCTTGTCTGCTACAAGGTGGCGCACCCTATCGGAAGATTTCTGCAAATGGCGTCGTATGTCAATCATATTTGAAATTTGTAAACTAGACAGATGCAATATACAAACAGATAAACAATAGAGCGCTATACTCCGCAAGAGCGTGGAATAATTGTGTCGATGTTTGCGTTATGATGTTAGCGCAGCGTGAATTTCGACGTCGATTTCCTAATCGTGTCGCGTCAACTGGACAAACATTCCAGCGCTTAAATACTCGACTCGAAAAGAGTGGAACCACAGGAGACCATGCAGGGAGTGGTCACCACCAGACTGGTCGTTCGACCGAGAATATCGCGGCTAGGGCTGCCATTGTCGCTGAGAACGACCCTACAGCGAATTTTAGTGAAAAACTTACACATGTTTCCGTAGATGAGACATTACATCCACTCAAAGCCACTGTGTGGTAAGGCGTTCACGCAGGAAGAGTAATTAGGCCACGATCACTGTTACTGTTACTGGCGAACACTACAGGGCCATGATAAATGCCTTCTTACTCCCGGAATTGGATGAGCGGGGCTTGGTGAACATATGGTTTCAACAAGACTGTGCAACCGCACACAAAGCACAAGCCACAATGGATGTTCTGAAGGAAGTGTTTCCTGGTCGCGAAATCTCCCGTTTTGGCGATTTGGCATGGCCAGCAAAATCGCACGATTTAACCATCACAGACTTCTTTCTTTGGGGCTACTTAAAGTCGCGCTTTTATGCCAACAAGCCTCAGACAATCGCAGCCCTTAAAGAGAATATTCGACAGAAATCCTAACAGTTATCACCGTAAAGTCATGGAAAATGCAATAAAACGGGCACAAATGCGTATCAACACTGGCGGCAGCCACTTGGCTGATATCATGTTTTTACTTAACTGAAACAATTGTAAAGGTCCAAACAAAGATTTTCATCACTCAAAATCATTTTTTTAAATTTAGTAAAAAAGTAATTCAAAAACAATGTTGGATATTTAATTTTGCACCACCTTGTACTTGTAATCCAATATATTCCTTTGCTGACGACATTACGCTCTGCTTTTCATATTCGTATCCAGACTTACGTCCTTGCTCTTCAGCTGCAGAACGGAACGGCAGCGTATGCTAAGGTCATCAAATTCTGATGTAAGCAGCATCACTTAATTAGAAACTTCGAACAGAGTAGAATTTAATACTTCCAAAACACAGTGCAGTCTGCTATAGTTGAAGCGAATTTCAAACACCTAGCTATTATCCATGAATGGCACATTCTCTTGGTAAGTTGCTTGATTTTCTTATTCGCATATTATGCGCGTGTAGTTTCTTCAGCCCGAAAATGTTCTCCAACTCCTGACAAAATTTTTGATCGGTGGGAAGTGTGCCCGCTTGTGATATGAAATTCAACTTTTGCTCTTTTTAAAAAATTCTATTCTACCATTTTACCGATTTATTATTAGGATCATAAAGAAATGAAAATTGATCTGAAAGATCCTCTTCACCCATCTATTTATTATAGGAAGCAATTGCCCCCAGGACATGGAACTTTTATAGCGTCTGCTGTTTTACCGGTTCTTTGTACACATGCTTTTACCCATGTGTCTTGCCGTTTACAAGTCAAACCCCTTTCCAACTTTTAACCTTCAAGATTTGGTAACAATTTTTTATTTCTCATGACTGTGCCTAATAATTAAAACTCCTAAGTTTACGGTATTTAAAAACCGATCGCAACACATAAAAGCTGCAGAATTTGAAATTATGGACACATTTTCCTTACAACTCGTTCTCCAAGAGAACCTTCGGACTGATCTATTTCTTTCCCAGACTGAATGTCAAAATCATAGCTGTATCTAATTGTGCAACCACATCATCATTCACAAACGATGAACGATGAATGATGACATAACTTCATCAGCAATTTTTAAAGGTACACTCTACCTTAGAAATGAAACCATTTTCATAGTATATTTGGTAGGATCTTAAGGCTTTTCTGGGTCAAACTACATAATTTGATGGAAGAAGTAGAAACCGATTTCGACGTATATAAGTTTATATAGCTGTATTGCCCAAGAACAAGTTTTGTAACCAGTGCATACTCGTATATGCATATGTGTGGTAGTCGGCTGTAAGATAGGTCATTTCAGACACCGATAACAATCTTCACACACAGTTTTGCTTTAGTCTTCAGGATAAAGACGCCTCCCTGATTTTATTGTATATTTTTCTGTTTAGTAGTTTAATTCTCTCATTTATGCAATTGGCGGTTTTTATAAGCAAACTTCTTGGAAAAATCTCAATTTCTTTTAAACTCGTATCAATGTTAACAAAAATCATTGGATGCTCAAAATTAGTAAAAGTTTTTCGAAGCAAGAAATGAATACTACTGTTGTTCCATTTAACACCGTTGTAGAGCTGCTCTTCTGATACTACTTAAATCAGAACCCTTTTTAGATGAGGTCAAATCAGATCAACTTTGTCGGAGTAATTCGAATCAAGAACGCTATTATGATTAAAGTCACTGCCGCTCTGAACATCTATGCTTTCCAACTAGGTTTGTGTTGTATCCTCATTAATCACCCTCTGACGCTTTCTATTTACATACATAACGTTTGCTGGTTATGAGAAAAAAAATTAGTTTTATATTAATTAATTTTTTGTTTTTGTGTATAATTTATATATTTTTTCCGCTTCTTAGTGTTAATATTAAAAATTTATTTAAGAATAAAAACAAAATTTATTCAGTTGTTAAATCAATATTTTACAATGTGTTGAATGAGTTGTTATAAAAAGGAATTAGATTGAAAAATGGTCTTAATAAAGCTATAATCAAGGAAATTTATTCCAAGTTGATCATATCGAGATGATAAAATATTATTCTCATAAGAAGTAGAAGATTTCAATATTATAAATTACGTATTCTTAACTGTTATCTGTTAAGTGCCGAAAAAGTTAGTAAAATACTTTTTTTATTGATATTAGCCTATGTGTTTTATTAGTTTCAGTAGAAAAATCAATTTTTTTACCAATACCATACCTACATTTAGTGAAAAACTAAAACTTCTTGTGCACAAAAAAAAACTGATGGGACAAGAATTCATAAGAATGGGACATATGGATGTGTTTTGTTCGTATTTTATTTATTTTTGTTCGTATATATATTATATTTTCAGTTAAAGTATCTAATGAACCGGTTTGTTTTGCCCAATATCAGCTTAGAGTTTACAACTACAATACTTTGATTGATATAGATTCAGTGAAGTAAAATTATGCCTCATATGTGTCCCAGTCGAATATAGTGATACAACCAAATTTTCAACACTGATCGAGAAAATTTCTCCTTATGTACTCTAATTTTTATCACATATCATATTATACACATTGCCTTAAAATATACGAATATTTTTATGTGAATACAGGTATACTCAACTCGAAATCCTTTTTGTTTTTTTTTAATTTTTATTTTTTTTTTCTCATTGTTTTCTTAAAAATTGTCATTACTACATGTGTAGCTCTATATGTAAGAAACTGAACCTCTTGCACAAAATAGCATACCAAACCCTAAGTTTTGTTTTGTGTTTTTCTAGTAAAAGTACATCCTATGCATTCAAGTTAATACCCTAAATTCTAAACAGAAAGGGTCAAAATTAATAAATTACTGCTGATAAACAATTTAATATAAAACACAGCATTGAAATTTATCAGATTGAAGCCAAACTCCAAAGCCCTCAAAATATATACCTATAAAAAATAGTGAGGTTGGGGAAAGAGTAAACCGAGTGCTTTCGGAAATATATGGTGAAAAATATAAACTGTATAAGAATAAGAAGAAGAATTTCGAATTGGAATTTGAAAAAGGGCTTGACATAGAAAACTATGCAACTGACCGACAAGAGCTAATTATGCGTTTCATACAACAAATTGAACGCATAGTAACTATGCCACAATATTCACTAAGAGATGTAAATAAAAAAACCTGCGGTGAATATTCGTCTCTTACAACATACTGAAAACGCAGCAAATATGGAAAAACTTTAAGCAGCAGAAGTTGGTAAAAAGAACTAAGCTGTTAGCCTACTATCTACGAAATGTAACCATCTATAATTTTGGAAAAAAAAAACATAAACATACTATACACTTAATATATGTTTACTACTATAATTACTACATATATTTTTTTAATACAATATAGTAACAGCGACAGCTAAAGTTGTGTATTGTAAAAATAGCGATGAAATAATAAAATACTCCCCATAAAAATGAAACTGACCTTTACTTATAAGGTACAACTAAGCTTATAGATATCAAAAGCTAAAACTTTCTCTCTATGATATTAAATTATTAGATATAAATGCATAATTAAAAGAGAAGAAATAAGAAGATATTTAAACATGAATTGAGTCGTCCAGTTGCAAAAGTTTTGCAACTACACTGGCTATTCGAGAACTGATTATGGAAAAAAGAAAATAGAAATAAGAAATAAGCAAAGTGAATATAAGTTTGCTTTCTTACCTCCTATTAAAATAAACCAAAAAAAATTCAAGATAGAAAGAAGAAGCAAAAGTTGACCTTAGAGAGAAAAAAGATCATCACTGGGTATTAAAGTCAATGTGAAGCTAATAAAAGACATGGATAATTTGTGATAGCGTGTGATGTTAAGGAGTAAAGAAAAGTGATGGAAAAATTCACAAAAGAAAAACATATGGTGTCATGATATGACTGCTCCTTGACAGATATACCATTCTATTATAGAATAATCGTTCTGTATGCTATAAAAAAACAATAATTTTATTTATATTTAGTAAATCCCAATGAAATGCGTTAAATTAATTTATGTACAAAAAAATATTAAATATAAACAACTAAAAGGTGGTTTTAGTATTAGGAAAACAGGACCAACATAAATTAGTTCAGTGAGTTGAAACAAACATTGGGTGGCACATATGGGACCTCAACCGACTTGAAGTGTGCAACTGGATGCAGTTAACTAAAACCGGACTAAATGAACTAACTAGTTGAGGCTCAGATTCAGACCGCACTATAGCGCGACCTAAATTAATAAGTAAGAGATTTTTCTTATAATTATGCGCCGGTAAAAAGATGCGCCGGTAAATGTTGCAATTTTATCCATGAAGCGAAAACATGTATAAACGAAATTGGCTGTGCTAAATGTGGCGAAGATAATGAAACAAGAAGGTGTGATAATGAAACGTGAAATCCTGTAAATGTGTGTAACAACTATAGAACTTTTAAATGTGATGTTGTTTAAAAGAAACGAAAAAGGATCAAATATAAGCAAACAATAGAACTGAAAATTTCATACCTTACTATCGAAGGAAATTTTGATGTATTTATTTAAAACTATATTAGTTGGAAACCGTTTGGACGTGATAAATCTTTATGAAACTGATGTAACTCGGATCTACAATGCAATGTATTTAGCGGTAATTCGAGTAGTCATTAGGCAAGAACATGTGGTGTAAGAAAAGAAATCCAATCCAGTGTCTAAATGACTTTTTTTCTTCTTTTTTTGTTTGCACATAAAAACATTAACAACATTTACACATAAAAATTTCACGTCTTTTCCATACCTCCTCTTTTTAACTTTCTCAGATCTATTTTTGTTTAGATGTAAACTTGATCCTTGTGACCACAAGGAGTAGATACCACTTGCTACAATTGATTATAAATGTATACCATATAGCATCATATAATATAATATATGAATTATGGCATCTACCTATATTTTTTGATGTTTAATTGAATTCATAATTGTATATGAAAATAATAAATAATAATAAATTCACGTACTGAAAGAATTTTTATATTGTGACAATTTCTAAAATTCTGCCATTCATCATTGAATCATTGCACATTTTCTCATATTGAAAATAACCTGAATCAAAGGCATATGTAATTAATATCTACAGCGAATTAGCCTGTTAATCTAAGAGTTCCACAATGACCAATGCTGGGTCCTATTCCCTTTCTAATATATCGATTTTGTGGTTCCAATAGTAAGTTTAAATGAAACAAATTTGTGTTTTAGATTCCGATCAAATTTTCATTTCAATATATTTTATAAATGGAATATACCATCATTCAAATGTTCTCCACGGGAATTCTAGCAGAAATTGATTCTAACAAGGTAATTCTCGATGACACATATTGGGCAATAATTCGGCCATAATATGACGAACATTCCGGATTTGTGTTTGCGGATTGTGTGCATAAACACAATCTTTTACATAGCCCCACAGAAAAAAAATCAACGGCGACAAATCAAACGATCTTTGTGACCAGGAAATTTTTCTTGCAATTTTTTCTTGTGTGAGATGTGGCATCGTCTTGTTGAAACCACATGTTTTCCACATCCATATTTTCAAATTCAGCCCACAAAAAATTCGGTTAACATTTGACTATATCGATGAGAATTGACGGTGATGGTTACACCTTCTTCGTTTTCGAAGAAGTACGGACCCATAACACTACCAGACCAGTGATGTGTTTTGGTTCCATTGGTTTTTTGACAGTTATACAATATGTAGATGTTCACTTCGCCATATGTGACAGTTTTGTTTATTTACGTATCCATAGGGTTTTTCTCCCCTCATCGCTGTGAAAATTGATCATCCAATCACAGATGTTCAAACACCCAATTGGCGTATGTTCTCCGCATTCCGTAATCAGCTGGGTTCAATTTTTGAGTGAGTTGAGCTTTATAAGGGTGTTGATTCAAATCCAAATGCAAAACAAGCTGTGAAATCGATAGATTTGGGTCTTCTTCAGCATTTTTGTCGCCCTATGCTAAAGGAGAAGTGAAAGTGTTGCTGCTAACAGAATAAGAATATAAGAAGAAGAAGAAGTGCATTTCGATGATGAATAGGCCTTAAAATATTAATTACAGAATATATTGTCGACCATAGTCTTCTCGTACCTACTACAAATCGCTAGTTTTGCAGCAAGTTTTCACAATTTTAACAAGTTTAGCGATTGTTAAACGATTCGTATTGTAAAATGGCAAATTTTAAACTTAACATATTCAATCTCGGACGACAATTCTGCTTAACGTATGGGATTAAAACAGGGATTTCAAATCCGGACACCGAATTGGATTTTTCTTTTATAATCCCGGTGCACCAAGGAGGTATGAATACCCTTTTACTGGCTTTTCTCCAGGGCGCGGTCGGGTGTTGTAGTGGTTTGAAACTCAGGTGTATATTTTGGTATTTTTCCCAGAGGTGGTTGTCAAACTGGAGCCAGTGCATCCTCAACGTCTTAGTACATGCTAGTTAGTTCGTCACATTTAGCCCAGCGTCCCTACGTCCAAAGCGTTTTGTTTAGTGAAGATTACTACTAAATTTTACTACAAAGAGGTTACAAAACAAAATATTTTTATATTCCTTTATGTTTTGAATGTTGATTACATTTAGTTCTGAAAGATTGGAAATAAGGTCCATTAACATAATAACACTGATATTTTTTCTCAAACATTTTCAGATACGGTTAGCAGGATTACATCCAATTAATTCATTAAATTTTATTTTAATAGAGAAAATCTTAGTTACCAAAAATAATTTGAATTCGTTTTATAAGAACAATGATTAACTATAGTAAACGATTTTTTTGAACCATCGCGCCTTTTTTGAGATAGCACAAGATTGCAATAAAGAAAATCAAGCGTTAATTGTTGGAAAAGTTGTGAGTAATTTAGTTTATAACATACTACTTCAACATGGAATGGAATACAAGAATAATGTATGAGGATAAAATCTGTGAGCTTTTTTTCTGCGTGATGCCAGAAGAAAGTGAAGGTGAAGTCAGGAGGTCATGCCTCGAAGAGTTGACTCCAGATGAAGATATTGTTGTTTGAAATACATACAAGTAAAGGAAAAATTTTGGATCAGTTTCTTTAAGGAGATCGTAAACCTTGATCTACATAAGTCTGAAGGAAATCAATCCACTTGTATCAAAAAATAAACCCTGTGTTGATAAAATGTACCGAATTCCGTACTTAGGTTGGGTAAGGTTGGCGGATAGATGAGATATATGGGGCCAAGTCCATTCTATACCTCATCACACTTAGGTCTGTGTAGACCCATTGTGATGCCCGGGGAATTGATTACGGTTCCTATTTCGGGTTTCCACTTTCCGTCTTGGGTTGGTTGATTACAAAACAACTTCTATGGAAGAAAAAAAATTTAGTTTTAGATTAAAAAAGGACAGCATTTAAGGGCTCAGATAAAATACTAAGAAATATTTCTGAGCTGGAAATGTGATTTTTTTTCTAATTGTTTTGATGACAATTCGCACAAGAAGATTGTCGATGAAAGCAATTATTACGCACATTCAAATATTACCCCAGAAGTGTTTAGGAATTCTTGTACTTTCGCCCTTTGTAATATTTGTCAATATTTGGTACTTTTGGAACGATATAAATGGAGTAGATAAGGCCAAAAAGGCCTTGAAGGTCAACTATTTTATGAAGATTCGAGCTGCTTCTCATTTCAATACTGCTCAGGGTTCGACAAAATGCACAAAATTCGTCCCTTAATCAATTTCCTTCAGGAAAAGTTCTTGTCAACCCCAATGCAATGACTCACTTCTTACAAATCTTAATCCAAACATCACCAAAACAAAATCTTCCAACTTAGTCTCATATATTGGGCTTCAAACTTTTCACCTCAATCAGCATATCGGGCTACTATTACAAATTTGAAGGGTATAATGAGCTGGAAAATTTGCAATGCAAGGATTTGGGAGCCAGTAGCAATATTGTGGTGAGGCTCACAAGGGAAGTTCCATGTTATTAAAATTACAAAATTTATATTGATAAGTTTTATATATTTATTGGTCTGCTCCCTTAAAAGATCGAATCAACTTAAGAACTAAAGCCTCTTATTCATTTGAAGTGGCGAAACTTCTCCGATTGGGCTCTGCAAAAGTTTGAAGAAAATCCTTCATCGTCTTTGGCGATGTTTTGTCAGTAGGCAAAATATACATTATTGGACAACGCTAAACACGCATGGCCGCCAAGAGACTCCATTGCATTCACAAAAAGTAACCGTGTGGTGATCGCCATGTTACGGGCAAGGTCAAGTTCGCTGTCATGCCACGTTGGAGGACTATTTTTGGCCAGAACTGGATGGACTTGACATCAGTGATAAATGGTTCCAACAATATTGTGCTACGTGTCACACAGCTGGTCAAAAGATTGATCTATTCAAGGAGAAATTCGGTAATCATGTTGTCTCGAAGCATAATCCTGTCGAATGGCCACACCGCTCATGCGATTTAACGCAGTTAGATTTCTTTTTATGAGGTTACGTTAAGTCGTTGGTTTATACCAACAAGCCAACAACGTTAAAAAAGCTCAGGCACATCGACTAAAAGTCCGTCAACTATACCGTTTAATCCTTCTCATTCTCTCAAAGATGACAACATTATAGTTTCAGCAATCTCTCAAAAATGACAGCATTATGCTTCAGGAAACAATAACTCTTCAAAAGCTGTACACCGAAATCATGCAGCTATAGCACTCTCTTGAAGAGTGCAATGCTTCTCTCCGCAAAAGAGTTGATGACCTGAAGGCGAAGCTGAATTTGCTGGAATAGAAGGGGAAACAGTGCTCGGTGCACTCACGTATGTGAGAGAGTTAATGAATTGATAACAGCTGTTTAGTTTTAGTTTTAGTTTTAAATGCATTTTATTTTCTTAAACACTAACTCTTACATACTAACAAAAAATGCTTAAATGCTAGCTTACAATTACTTAACAATCTTATACTAACTTACTGGCCCCACACAGGCACTCTAAGCTAATCTAAATTCTTATATCTATGTCTTTCGACTTCATTTACATTTTATTTAAAAATTTTTATTTTGTATAGTTAGGACTAAGAAAAAATATTTAACAAAAAACTTAGCCTATGGATGTAATTTTTTATTTTTTATAAAAACTTAATATTTAACTTAAAATAAACCTTAATCTACCTAATCCTACATACACAATACACACATAAACACACCTAGACATTACACAATTATATACATATATTGGTATATACCTTTGTATATACTAATACATGTGTATATTTCTTAAGTGCTAACCTAAACCTATGCAAACTGGCCATCGGTATTTACAGAGCAAATGGATTGGTCAGCTCTGCCTCATTAGTGAGGCTGGTCCGTACTTGACGGAAACGACGACGAAACATCTTCTCCATCATTCAACCACCAGAAATACTGGTGCTGCCGAACGACATCCCTCTTATCGCGATTCCTCACCGCCCTACTGAACCTGAGACGATCCACACTTCTATGTGCGACGTCTTTGTTGTAGTTGAGTCGCCTGTCCCCAGCTCTCCGAGCGACATGGAAGATTAACGGAACCGCTGATCTTTCCTGGATCAACCCTATCTGATCTAAGTAGAGGAATGCTTCCGGTGGAACGAAGCTGTCAGAGCGCACACTTTCGTGGTAACGGTAATTGGGATAGTAAGCCCCAGATATCAGGTTATTCGTCGAGGCCATTGCTCTTGCAATGTGCCTTCGAGTCAGCTTAATTACGAAGTTGTCCACTCGTATTAGGTTCGCTCTGTTGTACAGGACCTCATTACGATAAAAATTTTTGTACTCCGACTCTGGTGTTCTGTACAAGCGAAGGCAAGCCCTCTCAAACACCCAAATCTTTTCCATTAAGCTTGCTCGCACATTGAACTACACGGGACACCCAAATACCAACATGGGCCTGATAAGGGCCATGTAGCAGATTACCTTTACCCTCGCATCGAGTTGGCTGCTATAAAACAGTCTCTTTGTAAGGGCAAAAGCGCCTTTAGCTCTGACCAGAGCAGCATCTACGTTTTTGTCAAAATACAGAAACTGATCTAGCAAGATCCCAAGGTATCTGACTACCTTTTTACAGGCAAGAGGCTGTCCGCGTTGTCCAATGATCGAGAACGTTCGCCAATTTTTTCTGGTATCTCTAGAGGCTCTAGACAACGGCGTCCTAAAGAGAATGGTTTTCGACTTCTGAAAGTTGATTTTTAACTTCCAGTCATCGCAAAATCGTCTTATCTTATCGAAGTCACGCTGCAAGAGAGTATTGATGACCTCGATTGTTGGACCTGTTCTGTACGCTATAAAATCGTCTGCGTACGCAATAGTATGGGGAAGTGAACCTGACAAGTCGCTTGTATAAATGTTGAACAGGATTGGCGAATTGACCGCGCCTTGCTGAAGACCATTTTTAATTTGAAATATTCCAACAGAAGTTACATCACCATTCTTCACGATGAACTGTCTGTTGGTTAACAGACCGAAGGCCTTCTCCAAGTCAACAAGGCAGGCACCGGTACATTGGTTTTTGCTTTAATTCCATTGGATATCGGACACCAGTTTAGACGCGGCATGTGAGATATCATGTCCCGCCTTAAAACCGAATTGATTATCCGGAACTATATGTTTGTCCTCAACCCACCTAGACAGAGCTCTATTGATTACCTTTTCAAACACCTTACTGATATTCGGAAGGAGACTTATCGATCGGAAATTCGCTGGATTGGATATAACCTTTCCCTTTTTGGGGATAGGTTGAACTACCGCCGTTTTCCAATGCGCTGGATAATGTGCATTATTCATTGCATTATTAAACAGGGTGGCGTAAATGTCCACCGCTTCTAGAGGAAGATGTCGAAGCACGATGTTCGGAATACCATCGATCCCCACTGATTTCTTACTCCTGATTGTGTCGAAGATCTCATGGAGTTCTTCCTTCGAAATGAACGGGGGTAGTTCACCCCCTCTGGTAATGACATTATTTGCCATGTTTTCGTCGCTGAACCGGGTGAAACCAGAGCCCTCGGTTCGCCAGTTCTCTACTTCATTTCGAATGTAGAAGTCGTGCACCAAGACGCGATCGTCCAGGTCATAATTAGGGCCAATGGTATCATTGGCCTTGTATACTTCCTGGAAAGTCGCCCCTATGGTCTCAACCTTCTCCTGTGGATCCTCGATCACAAAGTAGTCGTCATCATCAGCGGCCTCATTTGGATCAATACCTACTGTTGTCAGTAACCGTTCGTTGTTTGATGTCCGGGCTAGTTTAAGACACTGAAGGTCATTTTGATTTTTTCTTCGAAATAGTTATTTATTTGCGGGAACATATTCGGGTTACTGGTGTTTACAGCCCGAATCTTGTTGTTCCAATATAAACTTACAGAAATTCTGTTACTCTCTTTTATTAACGTTTGCAGATTTTTAATAGACGACTTCAGTGTCCTGATCTCCGGGTGTTCTCTGTCAGTAAACTGTCTGTACAAGTTTTTGAGCCTTAACAGAAGTCTACTTTTCTGTCGGTGCAGTGCGTCAATAGTAGGATTGCGGAACAGGTCTTCGTTAGTCGTACGTCGATACCGCGGTATTGTATTGTCCATAGTTTGTTTAATTGTCTCGTCCATTTGTTTTAGGTAATTGTCGATCTCCTCGTTTGACAAATTCCTATTGGACGGTGGGTGGAGCGTGTTCGAGTAGAGCGCTCTTGTCAAGGTTGCGGAGAAGCGTGTCCATCGAGCCTTACTGTAGTTGTAAGAATATCTTTGGACAAACTCCTTTAATTCCGCAATTTCGTTGGGAACTGTAATTTCGGTGCTAAAACCGCAATGGTCACTGTCATACACGAAAGTGCGCAGACAGTTTAGCGTTTGTAAATTCGTGCCTGTTAGTCGTATACGTTCGTCGTACAGCAGTAGATCCAAATACGACCCGCCTCTGGGAAACGATGGGTTATCCGTCGCTTTAATACCGAGTCTGTACATGACATCGTGCTGACGCCACCAAACGCGTAGTAGGTTCCCTCTAGTATTTTTCAACTGATTTCCCCAATCTCTGTGTTTAGCGTTGAAATCTTCGCCGATTATAAAATAATTCTCCCCCGATTCCAGCCTCAGAAGTCGAAAAAGCGTGTCGAGCTCTGTAATGAATAAAGTGGATTGTGAAGCCTCAGGTGCATAAACCGAGGCCAAGTACAGCCGCTTTCCACTACGGAGCGGGATGTAAATGACCACAGCTTCCAACACCCGGAACCTGCGCAACACGCCCTTGTACACTCTGTGAAATTTTATTCCTTCTTTAATGAAGATCGCGATACCACCTCCACGTTTGGATCTGGGCCGGTTTCTTCTTCTAACAATATAATTATTGTACTCCAGTTTGTGATTATCGGTTAGCTTGGTTTCGCTAGCGAAAAGCACATCAGGAGTTTGGTCTTGTAGCAATTTAAACATCGCGGCTCTTCGTTCGATCCTAATCAGTGAATTAACATTCACCTCAAGGACCTTCAAAGTCTGCTCCACCATGTGCGTACCCATTACGACATATGTTGCGTTAGGCCCGGCAGCAGTGCGTAGATCTGGTCCACCCGCTTGGCCTGTTCTTACACCTGCTTTTGCAGCTGAGCCATCTGCCCTTGGATTGCGAGCAAGATGGCCAGCATGTTAGGTGCAGCTTCCGTTGTTCTCGTCATTGGCGCCGGAGAAGCAACAGTCGCTTGCTGTATCGTAGCCCCCCTACCTGCCGCCATTTGGGCGTAGGAAATTTGGGACGTGACGGCTGGTGTTTGATACCTCACAGGTGAACGTTTGACCTCCACCTTCTATTGCCGAGCCAGTTTTGCTTTCTTAATGTCGGCGAACTTAGGACAACCCCGATAGTTTGCGGTGTGTCCCACGTTTCCACATAACACGCACGAGAGCTGCGACCTATCGGATGCTCCGTCAACACCCAGAGCACACTCCTCGGAACTGTGGTTCTTAGCGCACTTCACGCATCGAGGCTGCATTTGGCAGTTCGACGCTGCGTGCCCGAACCTCTGGCAGCGAACGCATTGTATAACGCCTTCGCTCCTTTTTAATTTTTCCCAGTGAACCACCTGGTAGTCTAGGACATTGATACTCCTTAGACTATCCAGACGGCAGACTCCGCCTCTCCCGCCTGGCTCTAGCTGTGGTAAATGGCTTTACACCCACAAACTTGAGTCCTTAGCACTCCTTCTCTTTGAGCAGTGCCAGGATCTCCTCAGGATCAGAGGACGGTTCCAACCCCTTTAGCAGCATCGATTATTGCCGCTTTTCACACTTCGGTGTGAATGAGAAGTGCTCCGTCGTCGTTTCTTTTAGGAGCTCTTTCACTTTCGCGTAGCCCTCCACTGTATTACAATGGATGGCATGACGATCGTTCCCCAATCTCTTAATGCTAAAATTGTTACCAATGACCAACTTACACAGGTCCTTGGTTGCACTTACCTCTAATTTATAGGTATTGATGGGCGGCACCTTCTCCTTCTTCTTCTGCTGCTGCTGCTGTTGATGTTGTTACTGCTGTTGCTGTTGATGTTGTTTCTGCTGCTGCTGTTGTTTCTGCTGCTGCTGTTGTTTCTGCTGCTGCTGTTTTGTTTGCTGCTGCTGGTTTTGTTGTTGGGAGCTCGCTGCTTCCAATTGCTCCCTCTGCCGGCGTGCTTTTTGTTTTTGCTTAATAGCAAGCACTTTTTCTTGCAGCTTTTGTATGCTGCTGTTTATATCGTTGATTTCTTCATCCTCATCTTCCGACTCGGATGCCGCTAAAGAGGCAAAGTTGTTTTTGCCCCCCTCATCTTGGACCACATCAGCCGTTAAAACGGCATTTATTTTCTTCTTATTAAGATTAGAAGGGGTTTTCAGACTCCTCCTTCTTTTAATGGCTTTCGCCACGCCACCGGCAACACTATTGTTGCCTATTCCCTCATCAGTTGTTGCCAGCTTAGAGAAAATAATTTTGAGAATTTTAATTATCAAAAAACTGATTTGTTACAATAGCCTTACAAGAAAGTTTAAGTCTAGAGTTTTGGGATGAAGTTTACTCTGCTATCGATCCCACAGTTGCATTTGATTTGTTTCTTAATAGACTACAATATCATATTCATAGCTGTAGCCAAATAATGAGTAAATGTAACAACAAATTTAAATGCCTTAAGCAATAGATGATTCCGTCATTATTTAAGAAAACCAAAAAAAAAAGAGAAATAAACTTTCCTTTATTATGAAGAAACATCCAAGAAAACAGAGATTAAATAAATATTACAAAAAATTATGTAAAGAGGTTAAAATCGAAACTCCACTTTGTATGAATTCATATTATAGTAATAAACTAGCACGAAATATTGAGAAATGAAATGAAATGAGAGAAGCAGAATGGAGAGTTGTTCATGATATACTTAATAAAAAACATATCTCGCTCTGATATTTTTATTCAAAACGACAATCTTTTGTTTCAGAACACTCTGAAGTTGCTAACTAATTTAATATTTTTTTTCTACACTTCTTTGTGAGACCTCTTTAGTTCATGACAATATTCAATCCGATAGTTTTTACTTTGATCAATTTTCTGAAATCGAAATTTTAAAAATTAATATGTCTCTTAAAACATCTAGTTCCTTATCCACTGATAAAAAAAGTTTCCTTTTAAATTATATAAGTTTTCATATTTCTAATGTTATTTGCTACATTTTCAACTTTTGTGTAGACAAGGGAATTTTTCCTAAAACCTTGAAAACTGCTGTAGTTCTTCCTTGCAAAAAAAAGTTGATAGAATGTCACTAAATACTTATCGCCCCATTTCTATACTATCTGTTTTTTCTAAAGTTTTTGAAAAGGGCATTAAAACTAGAATCTTATCATTCTTAGATAGAACTCGTTTTTAAAGTGATTGCGAATTTGGCTTAAGGAGTGGAAAATCAACAGAAGGTGCTTTATTAAAGTTATCTGGTGAAGTATATAACAGCTTAAATTCTTCTCAAATTCTATCAACACTTTTTATTGACATAAATAAGGCCCTCTGTATAGTGAACCATTCATTGCTGCTTGATAAGCTCTATTAGGCGGCTCTAAAACCCGCTCGACTTATAATTGGTTTGCTTCCTATTTATCTAATCATAAGCAAGTAGTTAAGATTAAAAATGCTTTCAATTCACAAAACTTCTTAAATATGGGTGTTCCTCAAGGATCAGTTTTGGGTCCAATCGTCTTTCTTATTTATGCTACCTCATTATTTTTACAACCTTTTAAAGGTAAAACCACAGCATTTGCTGATGATACATCTCTTTTCTATGCAAATAATAATTTAATTCATATGTTTGCAGATTTTAATTGACCTAGATATTATTAGATGATTTAATTTTCATAAGCTGATTATAAGCAACAAAACAAAATTCATGTTATTTAATATCAGAGGTAACGTTTCCCAAGAAATATCTTTATATTACCATTCACCAACGTGCAACCGATTTGTCTTGGGAGATATGGTTTTCAACAAGCAGATTACCTAGAACGCAAATTGTTTCCCCATTAATAGAAGTATTTGAATTTTTTATTTGTAATATATAATTGATAAGTACTTTCATCACTGTCTTGACTAGGCTAAAGATTGTACAATTACCTTTTTACGTATCATTTTTATTTTGAATTTGTTATTATTTGTATTACTTTTTAATTATTAGCGTTTAAAGATATTTTTAAAATAAAGAAAAAAAAATATCAAACGCGAAATTTTCAACGTTCCGGCAGATATAGGAGGATGGTGGAAAATTGGCTCTAAAGAACCGATCGCTGCAAACGTGTTCGCAGTGGTCATATGAACGAGATCAAATTCCATACCTAAATTTAATATGTGTTTTATTTAAAAAGAAAATTGTTATGTTCGTATTAAAACTATATTCTAAATGTACTTCACATAATACGGATATTAGTCGTATCTTTGGTTACATTGGAGGAAATGGAGTTCCAGAATGTAAGCTGCCGTGGGACCATGAATATAAGTCTCATGCAAGATGAAATTGTTACTTCTTACGATGAACATACATCAGTTGTATGGAAAGACAACAAATGACTTACACTTATATCAACTTTTGTTGGAGTTGATAGAAAGTTAAAAAAAACCAAGTTATGTTCAATTGTCCAACTTTCGTTAAGTACTAGTTAGATTTTAGCTAGTTTTTTAGACTCATTATTTTATTAAAAAAATACAAATAGATACAACTTCATCTTGGATACAATTTCTTAGTCTTTTTTGATTTGGCTGAAGGTCGTCTACCACACTGACATTTAAAATTTTATAAAGAAATATTTATACGTATTTTTCGTGAAACTACAATTATGCAGTTGATGAACCGTAGGCCATTCGTAATGTAAATATGGAGTAATTCCCAAACTATGACGTCATTGAGTAAGCTTATTGCCTCCTCCAACTCAAATGTATGTACAATAAAATACATTTACGCGGGTCATTGAATCATCTCGCTCTTTCCGGTTGCATGTATTACATAACCTAGGAGGCTCCTCCTTTTTTTTTTAAATGTAAATATATAACTATATGTTCCTTCTCGCAAATGGAGGTTTATTCTGCTATAATATTGTCTGTGCTGTGACGGGCTTCTCTTATTGTACAAATCTATCATACAATTTTTGACCTGTTTTCTCTGGAAAGGTCTTAATCGTTTCCTTCAAAGCTACTAAATGATCATTGGGATTAACTACTAGATTGAAATCACAATCAGAAGCTAGTTTTTTCTACTTTTGTAGAGAGATTTCCCTGGTAAATAAAAAATTATGAAAGAACTATTTTTGGTAGTCTGTTCTCGTTCATCGCCATGACTTGTAACACATTATCTATGTGGATTTTGAAAGAATCCAAGAACATGGAAGTTATACCTGTCTCTTAGTGGAGCATGTAAATAAGCTAACTAATTGGCAGTTTAATAGCTCTCCTTGTGTAATAGATAAGAAACTTTTCCACCTCTTCGAATGGGCGGTACCCCCATGCTTGAGGTCCGTAAGGAATCATAGCAAATGCAGTTGTACGTTGTTGTTTATGCAACTTCCTCAAGCACACTTGGATGTTAAACGCTTGTTTATTTAAAGCTTCTAAGTACTTATATTTCCGCACGAGTTCAATTTGCTTACCCTGATACGTCCACTTTTCTCTTCTGAAATTCTGAAATTCATCATTTTTGACTTTGCTGGGTTGAGGGATAAGTTCCAAGTTTTGCACTAGTTTCTTTTTATATACCGTATATAACTTTATTTAATAAAAAAACTTAAGGCTATATAATGGTTATTTATAAGTTCAAAAAGAGTTATTAAAAAAAATTAGCTTTTTATCTTTTAAGTGAAAAAGTTAAGTACATTCTGTTGTCAGATTCTGCCAATAGGCGATAAAATAGTTTCCTAATCTAGGTTTCATTAGCTGCATACCTTTAATAGCATCAGCGAATAGAGCAATAGTGACGGGACTTAACAGACAAGTGATTCGCGTGTTATAGAGTCAAAAGATACTCGAAAATCTAGAAAAAAATGCATATGCTTCTGTTTAAAGATTTTTGCTATGTTTACAAGTGCAAATATTTGATTTGTGGTTTAACATGGTACATTCTTCTAAAACCTGCTTGAAATTTTTAACCCAGCAGTAAGACTTGATATGATATTCCCCTGTAATTAGTGGGTCCTCATGGCTTTCCTTCTTGTACAACGGGTATATTATACATTTGCTCCCTGAGATATCCGCAGCATTTAAGTGAAAAATCAGATTAAGTTACGTTAAAAATTCCGAGATGCAATTCTTATAGAATTTGAAAGGCAGACGGTCCTCTCCTGGAGCTTTATTAATTTTAGCCTTCATAATTGCATTTTCAACTTCGTTTAATGTAATAGCAGTATCTGGGATTTCATCAACAATCGAAGGGGCTGCATACTTAAACAGAGGGGACATAAATGTTGTGTTGAGAAGTTGACTGAAATGATGTTTCAGCATATGTGCTTATAAGCCGGGGGCGATTACATTTCTCTTTTCATAAAGATCTTGACCGTATTTAGTAAGTCAACGTTTAACTAGACGTATGCTTGTCTTTTTTTTTAAGAAAAGCTTTTTAAAGTATTTGTTAGCAGAATAGCGTAAACGAAATAATCTTAGAAACGTGAAAGAAGCTTCCCTAGCTCTCATGTTATCTATATCAAACCACTTTTTGTTTTTAATTTGGCTAGTATTTTCTAATTTTTATTATTTCCGTTATTGGACTTTCGGTACTCGTGGGAATATTGCTCAATAGCATGAGCTCCGTATTTAGATTTTGTTAGTATAAATGTCGAAGTCCTTCCATAATATTTTTTTACAATAGATCCAATTGCGAAAGATTCTTCAGAAATATTAAAAGTAACCTCGAGAGGCATGTAGTCGGAGAATCTTTTCATTGCTACTCTAAACATGCTGAGTGCAGAAAACCAAAATCCAAGCAAACGCTGTTCCACGAAGGAAAGTAAATTCACCAAAAGGATCGTCTTCACATTTAAAAAAAAAACAGCAGTCAAAAGCATTTGCTAGTTCGAGAGTTCTGGTACCTATATTTGCGCTGGTCTCATATTTTAAGCTGCGATTTCGCAAGTGGATACAATGTTGGGTCATCTAATTAAAAAATTATTTTGAAATTTTCTGGTTCTTCCATTAAAGTCGCTGATTACGTTTATATGTTATTCATGCTGTATATAACTGACTATAGCTCCACGATTTGTTTCAGCGTTATTTCTACCTCCATCATTGCCAACTCTGTTGTTTTATGTTGAAACACAAACTTTATTTGTCGGCAAAATCATGTGGACGAAGGTATATCAATTTGCTAAATTATGAATTGCTCATGTCCTGGCACGTTTGAAACTAATCTTATGGGTACTAAGAATTCCAAGAATATGCTAGAGTCTTCAGAATTTACATCAGAGAAGCGTTGCTTATACTCCGATTGCCCCACTTTCATTGGTATAGGCTCCAGATTTTTCAAAATATCTACTTTTTGAACTTCTAAAGCTTCTTTTTGAGCACATAGTAAGCGTTGGACTGTGTGATGAAGCAAAGCTTGCAATTTAATTTTAGTAACAGGATTTGTAACTGTGATGCGTTCCTTAGGACAGTAACACTTCTTAGCAAATTGGTTTTTTTTTTATATGATGGAAACCTTGAATTATCACTTGCTCTTCTAACATTGCATTAATGTCTGGTGAGTTTAGCTTCCACGAACATAGAAAGAGCTTGTCTACTAGTCAATTGTCTCTTTTTGGCTACTCTAAAATGTTTGTATGCTGTTCTAACACCTCTTTCAGTAGAATTTGTGGTAATGTCTTTCAGCACTTTCGCTGACCAAAAGGTTGTAAGCTTATCGGGCAGTAAATGTTAACTCTTCAGTCGAGTCGAGTAGTTAAAATATCCAGTCAAGTTTTATTATAAGCAAGAATTCTACCTTCTTTTCTACAACATCTTGCCCACCTTTTCTTAAAATGTGCCAAGAAAAAAATAAATCTACTTGCTCAATTCAAGTTTTAAGTGATCGGCACATTTAGTACGATTTTTTAAGAGTTTCATCAGATTTTATATTTTAATCATCCCCATAAATCGTTGCTAGATTGCCTCAAAACATCAAACCAAGGTTCGCCGTATAATAAGCATATTTTTTTTATTCTCCTCAAATCACGTATTTTGTGTTTCGCTTAACAATCAAAACTGCTACCAAGCTCGTCTTTCTCATCAGCCTGATCTCCTACAAGATAAGGTAAGAGAAGAGAGCTGGAATGAGCGAGGCTTCATACACACAAGAGAATGCCAATAAAGCTAAGTACAAATAGTACATAACTTTATGTAACAACAAATATTGTTTCTTACATGATTTCCTTTCTAAAAAAATATTTATATGATTTAACAAAATCATAAAAATCATGCATTATAGGATTAATTTAAATATCATATGCGGTTTTAGCTGCTCTAGAATTGAGGTAGTTGAACATTTTAAATATCTGTAAAATATGTCACAGTGGATCAGCATTTAGAGTGAAAGTAATATATTTCAAATTTAAAAAAGTGTTTGCTTTCAACCATACGATGTTTTAACCAACTTAAAAAATGTTGTTCAAATACAGCTTTAAAAACAATTTATTATGCGTACGGTGCGTGCAGATACATATAACAACAAATTACAGCAACTGATTGTTCTCTTAAAGTGTATCTTAAGAAAAATGTATAATGCTACTCGGAACGTTAACTCTGCGAAGTTATATTGGTTGAACAAAAATTTTACCAGTTTGACATAGGGGGTGGCCGTGGCTTAAGTGGTAGTCATTTTTTTACTACAGGCTGCTATTTACTATAGTCCTATTTTGGACTTTCATAACTTACGTATAAGTTCGGGCTCTGTAGTCTAACCTTCTTATCGGACTTTACATTTTCGAAACTTTTATACTGTTGTGTCGTGTAAATTATTCAATTGAAATATATCTATGTACCTATATATCAAAAAAAAAACTCACTCTCTTTTTCTTAGAAGTAAGCTTTTAGTTGTAAGTTGTAAGAATTTTTTAGTAATTTAGACTTAACCGAACTCTTTAAGTGTTTTGATCAGCCACCAGGAGAACATTTCAGTGGCGACGAGATAAAGTTTGGTGCCGCGAAATCTAAACATATAACTGAGCTAAGTACGTTATAAGGAATAAATCTGATTTTTTTTCATAATTCGTAAAATAAGTATATTTACAGAACTAGTGGCAGAGAGACGGAAAGTGCAAAGTTATTTATGAGCTCAATTGAATCGTTCACTTTAGGAGATTTCAATTTATATGCAAGGCGATGGGATCATTTGCTTACGTTAAAAAAAGTGTTAACAGATCCAAAAATAATGTCATTTTTAGTAACCCTGAATTTCGAAAATCGTAGAGTCTGAGTTCGGGACTTGTGACTCAGTTTGTCTGTGGTATAATTGACACCAAAATTCAAAACCGACTCTTAAATGAATTTGACGTCAAGTCCTTGGAAAAGCAGTAGGAATTGCTCTACGCATGGAGATGATGAGAAGCGGTAACGTTAATTATGTAAAAAACCATCATCGAAGCAACAACATCAGTAATCGGCTCAATATTTAGAAATTCATCACAGTTCCATGATCAGAAGCCGAGCAAACAGGAACATCAACCGAAGGAACTGAACAGGACGGTGAACAAATTTGTAGAAATAGGGCACATTTTAATTCCCAGAATGGACGATATTTAAGCAGGGGTAGCTGCGTGGAAATATTTTTGTAAGCTAAGTCTTACATGGGCTTATTTGGAAGTACCTAGTCAAAGCTCGCAGAAATTGATGACACATTGGATCGTTCAAATTTACCAGGCTAGTGTTCGGGCTGAAAACTGCTCCTCAAATATTTTCGTTAATCATACATTAAAAATTAAGGGGTTTCAACATGGTTGATAAATGTATTTTAATGATATACTTAAAGGTAATAAGAATAGAGAAGACTACACGCATAATCTATTGTCCATGTTAGATAAGCTTCTCGAGTTCATTGTTAATGTAAACTTGAATAAATGCGAGTTTTTTAAGGAAGAAATTGAGTATTTAAGATGCCATATTAGTCCACGAGGTATAGAACTAAGTACCAATAAGTACCAATTTATTCCCAATGTACCAGGAGAACTCTAGATCTATGATTTATGTATCCAAAAATACTTATGTTACCTTGGAATTTGAAGTTAAGTAATTTTATGGTAAAGTATACAAACTCCATGCACGATCACTAAGTTATAACTTGCAAATATGTCATTCAAATTTGAACCAAAGAAAGAAACAGAGAGATAAGGCGAAAACTGTTTTAAAAGAACAAAATTTGATTGATTGTTCTTAAGATTATAAAGTAGGAGCTACCACTTGGAGACCGCTCACATTGAATTGTTGACTCACCTCGTTGATGGTACTCTCGTTGTGGTAGTGATGAAACCTTCGGTGATAGGAATCTATTATTAATCATGTAACTTTATGATTCCGGGTATAGTATAGTATAATAAGACTCTTGACACTTATTGGCACTTCATGAGCAGCATCCACTCGTCCCCGGGCTCGCAGCAGACCGAAGACATCTAGATAAGGAGAGGATTTAAAAATCGAACTATTTCGACCTACCTTGTTCGGCGGCGACAAAAAAAACTCTCAATCTTCCAAAAAGGACTCTTTCTGACAAGTGCAGATAATAGCACACTCGGCGCCAACCATAGCTTCCATACTGAGAAGTGGCTGAGATGATGAAAAATGCGTAGCTTTCTGCCGAAGAAATTGAAGGACATACACTTGACATTTTCGTAGTTTTTCCCATTTGATAAATCTCTTTGGGTCTGGGGTAGTGAAGGTTAAGCCTGCTGCTGTTGTGTGTAATTTAATATGATACACTGTTTCCGACTGTGGAACTGCCTCGCACTCCATTCGTGTTGAGGTCCATTTCTCTTCTGAAGCGTAGAGGAAATCGGGACCGTGAAACCTGCGAGAATGCACCCAAATGTCTGAGTCGATCTTTTATCTCTTGCCATCATCTGCTACATTAAGTGCTGTCGGCACTCACCTTCACTCGATGAATTTGGAGTCTTCCAGTATCTCGCCAATACGTAGAGCGACTAATCGATAGAACTTCCTTGCGTCGGATCTGATCCAGCATAGCACGTTTCTGGATTCGGTCAACAGCAACCGGCGATTTATTTCGATTGAGGATTCAGCCTCCACAAATTTTGACAATAAACGCATGTGCTTGCGTTTGCGAAGGAAAACATTGAGTAATACTAGTTGTGCGGATAAACGGGATTTCGCGCACCCATTGCAACCATATCTCTCGTTTAGTATCTGGAACAGGCTCGTCCCAGCTGACTCCAGAGCGCCAACTATCTTGAAGTATAATTTTTGCGCGGACAACGAAGAATTCCAGAAGCATAAGTGGGTCGAAAATCGTGATCACCGTCCGCAAAATTTTCCGTTTAGTGGGAACAGTATTTCCGATTTGAAAACTGAATCGCCGAGATTGTTGAAGAATGAGAATTCCTCCTTAGCTGGTCGCCACCAGAGACCCAGAACATTTTAACTGATAGAGCTAAACTCTTCGATGGACACATCGGAATTAGTTAGAGCTGCTAGGACGCGCTTGAAATTAGATGACCAGTTGTGCATCCGGAAGCCACCATTGCAGCGAATCCATCGCATCCTCTTAGCCAGATGGATCATTTCGTCCTGGCTCGCAGCCTGTCGTCTATACAAGTGTTGTTAACGATGGCATTGACAGCGTCCGAGTATTCTTGCTCTCATCCATCTGCATTCTTGCCTCTGATCAAGTTGGCCAAGAAAGGAGAGCTAGATGCAACAAAAGTCATGCCGCGCATCGCATATACAATAGGAGACTTCGAGGAATCACCCTTGTGCAACAAGAACTTCTGCGCCGTCCGGTCTGTCCTTTGAACTAGAACTTAGTAGAACATTTCTCTTATGTCACCAAAGAGGGCTACTGGCCTCTCCCGTAAACGAATTAACACACCAACGAGAGATGTTAAGAAGTCTGGTCCCTTCACCAGGTAAGTATTTAATGCGACGTCGTCGACTTAAGCGGCAGCATCCCACACAAGCCGCACCTTCTTTCTGTTAAGATTAGTCACTAAGAACATCGGTAAGTAACAAAACCTTCTGCCGGAATAAATCTCATTCTTCTATTCCTTTCTGACGTAACCTCGTTTTTAGAAGCAATTGATAGTGTCTCCCAGAAACTTCCTCAAAGCTGGATTGCGATACATTCTGGACTCCAGGCATTGAAGTCTCCGTCTTGCCGTCGAAAGATAGCCGGGTAAGTCAATTATGTCATGTTTTCACAAGAGTCCAGTTTCCCATCTTTTTTCCGAAAGAATATACTTGGTTGTCGACTCCATAATATGAAAAGCTCGTTAGGTTTGGCAATGGCAATGGAAGAATTGGCAAATTCCGTATTTGTTTGCTTTGTTGTACCTCTACGCTATCCAAATATCGGATCGGTAGATCTTAACTCGAAACAGTACGAATATTTTGCAGATTGAACTTCCGAGCGCGTACGTCACAAGATCTAATGGTCGAGCTTACCATCTTGGATTCTGAACCCTTTTGACTGATGTCCCAGTCCACTTCAAGCACAATTTTTCTGCGGGTCCTTCCAGTCCTCGGACCCCGTCGTGATGCTGCTCTTCAGAAGTGTGCACACCGATCCTTCACCAATTGGAACAAATGTGTCCAGGTATTTTTTTTCCCCATGAAACCTAACGTAAACATATCGGAAAACTCCCCCCTTACTGTCCACGGTGTGGACAGTGCTTTGGTTGCTTTGATTGTCAACAGTTCTTTTCCTCATTGTTGGGTGATGCTTGACTGATGGTTGTTATGTGGCGAGATTAAATAACCAGACATCGATCATTTTGATATTGACTTTTGATATAAATAACTGATGTCGGCACCAGTCTAGCTTAAGGTCGGTGGGCAACTTTCCCACTAGGGCGTTTAACAGCACTGGATCATTCAAATAGTCCCCAAGACCTACAGCTTCAATTGTACAACAGTAATTCTGAACGGAAAGAACAAATTTTACAAGATTTTCCAAATTATCTGATCTGATCGAATTGTCTAATGGATGACGTCTGCTCGGCCAAACAGCATTTTCAGCGTATCAATAGCAGCTGGAACAGTATTGAGCATCGTTGGCCTTCCAACGCATATCTTTTGAGGCTTTCTTGGAGGCGTATACCATAAGGTTTCCCTGGACAGAAAACCCACATCTTTCAGTCGACTGGACGAAATTAGTGATTAAGATCGGCCATATCTCCGGTATGCCAGAAAATGTTGGCAGGTCCTTCACGATGACTTGTCTTGCAGCGATCTGTTATGACGACAAAATACATTCTGCCAAAGTTGTTTGACATGACTGGAGCTGTAATTGGAGATGGTATAGACATGACAGACGGTAGCAACCAGTTGCTTGAGACGGGTGATGCGGCTGTGCTAATAACAGAATTTACGTTGGTGTTGTTGGCGACGAGCGGGTAAGTGTTTTCGGGCGATGGTCGCATATAAGGGAATGTTATTGGCGTATTTCAAATTGGAATTGTTTTACTGAATGTAGCTGGTGGGGTTGGAACGCACTCCTGTTGGCAGCTCGTGGATCGGAAAAGTACTCCACTAAAAATTATTGGTGCAGTGTTGTTGACATACAGAAACGTTATCTGAGGAGGTTAGATAGCTGCTTGCCAAGGGCGTATTGATGAATGCGGTTAAAATCGATGTAGCTGGAGAAACGTTAGTGTGTGCTATTGGACTGACCACTCCAGACGACGTATTTTAGTAGTTGCTTGTGGCACAATAAACGCTTTCTGCTGTGCCGGTCATGTTGTGTCGGTTCGCATTCGCATGTGAGTCTGTTCCAGCGATAAGACAGTATAGGTGAACTAGGTCATCGGCAGCTGTAATCAAAGTTTCATCGTAGCTTTTAGTAGAAAAAGATTTACGATTCTTTCGAGTTTGTAGGATTTAAATTACCAGTTGCAACGATGTCTCACCAGTTTAAAGAGAGAATGAAATACATCTTATAAAAAACTCACTCTCTTTCACTCTCTTAGCAATAAGTTCTTGTTAGTTTGTAAGAAGTTTAATTAAATAAAGTAATTTATTCCTAACACTCTCTATGCATTTTGATCAGCCACCATAAGAACATTTTACAATAAACTGCTCAATGCAAATACGAATCATTAGAACTTTCCTCATTTTAACAATAAACAAAATCGCAACTACTTCATTTTAACACCAACTAAATTAAATGCATTAAATTATTTGATGTTAAGGGATTTAGATATGTTTTTCGTGTTTTTTTTTTTTTTTTTTTTTGTGTATGAATTTATTTTTATCTATACAATGGATTTAAATAATTGCTTTGAATAATTATATATATTTTACAATACTAATTTCAAAAAAGATGGAGAATACTCGATATTGTTTTGAGTACTACGCAAGTAGACTTGAGCAGCTAGCACTGGACCAACTTCCAAATAGATAACGAGTATTTGGAAGATCTCCTAAAGACAAATCCACAGCATGACTATTTTGTGAGAAAGTATTTTAGCCAATTTGAAACGCGGTATCTCGATCCTTTTAAGGCAAAATTGGAACTAATCAAGAAAAACACACCATCACCAAAACCATTACCAACGATCCAGGTATTCAGGAGTACGTGCCCAACAATAAATTCATTGAGTTGGAACAGATATACTCGTATCATGATATTTATATCCAAATAAAAGAAGCAGAACAACGACAAGACCAGCCAGAGACAGTAATTTAACAAACTGCAGCACATCGGGAAATCCAACTTCCACCAATAAGCATACCATCATTCAGCGGCAAGCATGAAGAGTAGACATTATTTTGAGAACTGTTAAATCGATTAGTTCACCAGAACGGATCCCTAAGTGATATCAAACGAATTCAATATTTAAAAGGCAATTTAAAAGGAGAAGCAGCATTAATTGCTAACCATTGACAATTGTTTGACAACGACATCAAGCAATTATGTAACTGTTATAGAATTGCTAACGAACCGGTTTCAAAATTCAGCAGCACTGGTCAACAACTAAGGCACTATACTTTAAAGTCAGTTCGACATAAAAATGCGTTCGATTTGAAAACGATCATGGATATGTTAAAAGAAATCTTGTACGGTATCAACAATTTAAGGGTTGACGTAAGCTCCTGGGATCCGTTAGTGATTCAATTGTTACGTTCGAAAATTGAACCTGAATCACGTAAATTATATAGGGTGATTCATCGTGAGGTTGGATTTATAATGTTAAATAAAAAACACATAAATTTGAAAGTGAACTTACAATATTTTATATCGGTTTTAAGAACAATTCATGGCATTTATTTTTTAAAATGATATATAAATGTTGGCCACGACTACGTCTGAGGTGGTCCATTCGGAAGGTCCAATTTTGGGCGACTCGTTCGAGCATAGCGACTAGTATCTCGCGGATAACATGAGTAATTTTGGCTTCCAAAGCATAAATCGCAACTGGCTTATTCCTGAAGACCTGAGACTTTATATATCCCCAGAGAAAATAGTCCAAAGGTGTGATATCGCACGATCTATGCGGCCAATTTACCGTAGCAAAAGGTGAAATTAAGTGCTCACCAAAATGATTTCTCAACAAGTCCATTGTCTGATACCAGAGCTCACCGAGACCATGTGCTTGAATTTCAGGAAGTACATAATCGGTTAACATGGCTCGATAACGGTTACCATTGACGGTAACATTCTGATTTGCCTCATTTTTGAAAAAATATGAACCAATGATTCCACAAGCCCATTAACTACACCATACCGTTGTTTTTAATGGATGTAATGGTAGCACTCTTCGGGTTGCTCATCATCCCAAATACGCCCTTTTTTTTATTAACGTATCTATTGAGCTAGAAATGCGCTTCATCACTGAACAAAATTTCACGATAATACACCGGATTTTCATTGAGTTTTTCCAAAACTCATTCACTGAAAGTATGACGCAAATTCAAGTCACCTGGCTTCAATTCTTGCACATGTTGAACGCTTTTAGGCCGAGATCCTCACGTAAAATACGCAAAGCCAAGCTGCTGAGAACGACGACGAATCGATTCGTCACGGTCTTCGCGTACACCCAGCTACAGCTGCTATAGTCTCCTCACTACGTGCTGGATGTGGTCTAACCGGTTGAGTATCATCCACTTATGTAAACTGGGACTCAAATTTGCGAATGGTATTGGCAAAAGTGGTTTCAGTAGGTTGATTATGCGCACTCGAATCGCACGAAAAACATTTCTCACAGAACGCTGATTTTCGTAATACAGCTGAACAATTTGGAGACTCTGTTGTGGTTTGAGTCTTTTCATGATGACTTGCCAAACGATAGTGAACAAAAATGACAAGGCAGTTTAATAGGAGTCAAGCGTGATCTGTCAAAGAAAGCCTATTGAAAATCAAACTTCACAATGAATCACCCTATATTAAAAATCCAGAGGAACTTCAATTGAAATTGCTTAACTAAGCTAATTTTTTGACTTCATCGATTAGAAAGCAGTCGCGAATTGCGACTGGAAGATCAGTCGATGAGGTCCTTAATCGATGCACTTTTTCCTTAATTCTCGTCTGGTTTAATGCAATGTCTTCGACTTCACTCATTTTTCTTTCACTGTGTAATGTAAATTGTTACTGTATATTGGTCTCGTACAAATATTCACTAATCACCTTTTTCTATTCCGGCTAATCCGGCTCGAAGGACCATGTACATATTTTATATTTATCATAAAATCATAAATATTAATATAAAATCAATAATATATAAATATATTTTATATTTAATCGCCTAATGCAGCCTCACATAAGGTAGCAAAAAGGCCTGGTTCCATTGAATAAGGAAATTGAAACAAGGTAACTTTATTTCAACTTAATTTATGCAAAAATTCTGCTAGCCTAATCATGACAAGGTCCAAGCTTAAACCTATATATGAAAATACCAATATTCTTAGCAGTGACAGCGAATAATAAACGAAAATAAATATTTTTTGTTGATGTCATCAACAGTAGTTCTCAACTCTTATGTTTCCGAGGAAAACATGGACCACTACTTTAAGGTTGTCCCATGCTCGCGTGAGTATTGAGTAGCTGCAAAAATTAATTGCTTGAAATAATATACTTTATTAGTGGCCTTACGAAAATACTTGCTTTTATTTTGGCATTGGAAACAATTTTTTAGATATTGAAGAGTTTCAGAATGTTGACAAACAGCTTTTATGAAATGCTTCATAAGGCCTAATTTTATATGCATTTGTATATGCAATAAGGTCACATTTAACATTATGTTTTTCTCTCTCGAACTCGGTTCCCTTGTGCTGGTGGTATTGCAATTTGTTTACTTTGCTCTCCCATAAGCAATGTAGCTATATAAGAATGTTTGGTATACCCACCTTGCGTATCAATGACCAATTTTAAACTCATAAGTACCATTTTCACACTTTAGTAATTTTCTTTCAGCACTAAGGAATGAGCCAAAAGTGTAGATAAGAATTTATTTCCATTGTGGAGAAAAATAGATTTTAAACATTTTGTGGAACTGTCTATGAAAAGACGCCAGTCAGATTGAACGCATGGAATTCCGGTTTCTTCAAGCAAGCCCTTCACATAATTTAAAATAATATATTATTTTAACATTTGTTTCAACCTAATTCCACTGTTTCAATCGAGAAGCTAGAATTTGTGCTTTTCTGAATTTTAATTCATTGGAGTTAATGAGGTCTGGTTCGGAGCACACTAATTTGATCACGAAATCACAGCTATCAAGGCTGGTACTAGTAGTTTAATTGATATAGTACGATATCTTTAAGAATTTAATAGCTAAACAGTTGATCTAACATCTATCAATTAATGAAAATCTGGTTTCAGATCTAATCACAGCTGCTCCAATGTAATGGTAAATATTTTTGAAGAAATAAGACAGGACCACGATAAAGGTCTTTATTTTTGGCTTTTGACAAAATAAACCATACAATTTTATGCTGGAAGCTGACAAACGATTATTTAAGAAAAACATGTACAATAGTATTATTCAAAGTATTGCCCATCTGAAGCTGACATTTTCCCATCTTTCTGGCAATTTGTGGATCCCATCCCAAAAGGACTGCGCCGGCTTGGCAGCCAAGAATGAATCAAGCCAATTTTTGATATTCTGCTCTGATGTGAACCGTATTTCAGTGAGGGTGTTCTGCATCGACCGGAACAAATGGTAGTCAGAAGGGGCAAGGTCTGGGCTATATAAGGCGGGTGGGGTAAGACTTCCCATCCACTGTTTTCCAAATACCTCTTAACCGGAATAGCAACGTGGGGCCGAGCGTTGTCATGATGGAAAATTACTTCCTCGTATCTGGTGATACGAAACCATTGATGGTTTCACCCGGTTTTAGCAGCTCATAATACAGCACACCCATCTGATCCCACCAAATACAGAGCATTACCTTCGAGCCATGGAAATTCGGCTTTGCCGTTGATTTGGCTGGTTGGCTGGGTTTCACATATGATTTTTTACGCTTGGGGTTGTCGTAATGGATCCATTTTTCATCACCAGTAAAAATGACTTCCTTTTGTGGCGTTCCAGCAGCATTTCGGACATGCAAAACCGCTTTTCGACGTCTCTCGGCTAGAGTTCATGTGGAACCCAATTTCCTTGCTTTTAAATATAAACGTTTTGAAATGGCTGCTTGAGTGACACCCAAAGATTCTGCGAGCTCTTCTTGTGTTTGGCAACAATCTTCATAGAGTAATGCTTCCAGTTCTTTATCTTCAAACTTTTTTGGCTGCCCAGGACGTTCATCGTCTTCCAAACCAAAATCACCACTTTTAAATCGTGCAAACCACTTTTGGCACGTTCGCTCAACTAGCACATGTTCACCATAAACTTCCACTAAAATACGATGACTTTCGGCAGCAGTTTTCTTCATATTAAAGTAATGAAGGAGAACTCCCCGCAAAAACATTTTTCAGACACAAAGTTCGACATTTTTGAGTAAAAAAAAAATTATTGTTGTTTACGCTTCAAATGAATGACATATACTGAAGTGACGTACAATGACAGTAGCTTTCCAAGGCATGTTCCAATGGAATAATAACAATGGAATAATAATAATAATAAGTTACGCCATCTCTTAGCAAACCGCACGACCCAATATTAGCTAACTCTTAATCCTGAAAAGACTCCGTTAATATATCTCAAAACAAAGGTTCAACACTAATGATGTAGCACTTGTTTCTCGGAAAAACTTAAGCTACAAGACGCGAATGTGGTAGCCAAACTTGATTCTAAAATAAATGATTCACTCTCTGAAGGCTATCACATTAGTTATTTTATTGGACCCATTTGTGTTAAGTTGCGCAAAATTTATCCGTATTCTAGTAATACTCCTGTCGACACTAACCTCAAACTAATCAAAAATTTGCTAGAACCTAACTTGTTTCACAATCCCAGTAAAAGTTACTTGTTGCTTTTAATGGCATGATAAGGTATATATTTGGCCTTCGCCGACGAAGGTTGTTCGTTTCAACAATTCCTTAATGTCAGATGTTTTATCTTCTTCCCAAAATCATTCATATCACCCCAAACAATAATTATTTGAATACCTTTCGCCTTTGCTAGGTTTTGAATCTCTACCAATATAAACAAAAGAAATAATTTGGGATAGACAATTTAAAGATTCTGCATTAGAACATTTCTCTTGACTAATCAGGAACGGACGAACGGCGGAAAAAATTATAAAAAATAAAATGTCATTATCAATTAAAAATAAAATAAAATTGAAAATTTTTACATATGGATATGGAACCATTTTCGAAAGTAGTGTATCGATAAATGAAGATCTAGAAGGGTCACGGTTGTGGTTTAACTACCATAAATAAATTATAAGCGATAAAACAAAACTAGTTTGTTTTAAGGTATCTGGTAACAACTTATATGATTTCAATTTATGGTTCCATGCTCATGATTATAGGCAATTTTTCTTACCCATACATCAATGTGAAAATAGAATTTTTTTTTCTGCAGATTTACCTCGCACAGAAAACTGCTTCAAGATCGAATCAGTTCAAAATTTTAAGTACTTAGGTATAATAATTGATTTTAACGTAAACTGAAAGGACCACACTAAAATGCTTAAAAGTTATTTGCTGACCGTCACACGTAAAATTATTAAACCATTTTGTTCTCAAAAAGTTTTGTTAATGATATATTATGGTCTTGCACAATCAAAGTTGCAATACGGTATAACAACTTGGAGGGGATTCGTATGTCATTACATTCAGTCCTCTACTTACCGCTCAAAAGCATTTATTAAGAATTATTTCAAAAAAAAATCGTTTAGCGGCTAGTTGGCCCTTATTTAGAATATTGCGGATTCTACCAATCAGATATTTATATGTATTTAAAGCTTAAAGTGAGCTCTTCAAGCAAAGTGGTAATATTCCAAGTAGAAATATACAAATGTACAATATATGTGTAAACGATATGTTCATAGTAAATGTACCCTTTGCACATAGAACACATTTTTCGCATTTTTATATCTATATATAATAGATTGCCTCTGTATATATACAGTAGGAGAAACTTTTCAATATCCAAACTGGCTATTCACCTTAAGCTATGAAAATATTGAATCATTTTTTTTTAAATCTTCTTTTTCATCAGCAATACAATTATATTTACATCGCAAATCAATATTAATTTAGATCTCTTTCTTCTTCTTTTATTAAAATTTTTAAAATTGTAAATCAAAATGTTACTGATTATCAGCCCACATTATATTCTAATTTGGAAACTAATTCTTGAAGTGTCATTCACCACTAACTTTTGTTTAAGAATGATCACTAATATTTATTAAACTTATTTGTTATTAGTTTTTATGATTATGAAAAAATTAATTAAATAAATAAAATAGATAAATAAATAAAATAAAATAAAAAATAAAATAAAGAGCAGTTGAAAGCTCTAGAAGTTGAAAATTCTGAAAGTACAAATCCATTTTTATTAACCCGATCGAAATTTGAAGCAGAAAACAGTCTGCTATGGAGTGATGGCAATCTTCAATTCCAAAATAGTATGTGCAATAAAAAAAAATTAAGGTTTGTGCAGTACACCTATTAATTAAAAAAAAAAAAACAAAACAATATTTCAAATTTTCCATCCCATGCACGGGCAACACTATCATCACTAAATGATGACAATTCAACGTCAAATGTAAGATGTTATTTTGAATTCAACTGCTGGCTCCATTTTTAGAGTGATTAGAGTGAAATAATCTCGACACTATGAATTTTTTGTAAAGTTAAATACTTCTATACCAACAAATTTTATTTCAATTCTACATGCCAAAGTATTGGAATTCATCACAACTGCCATCCCCAACACATCACCATAGATTCCCCTGTCGCCAAACAATCCTCACGCCAACGAGACTACACTTGTTTATGGTAAATTCAGCTATTAATCACTTATATGGATTTGTGGAAATGCATCTGATGAAGTCAATCCACACGAATACGATGTATGATATCTGTCGATTGACCGTGTAAGGCTTAATCTTAAGCTTTAGTTATATTATTTGCCTGAATTTTGTGGTCGCCGAGATTTGGTAATCCTGAACTTCTAGTCAAAAGTCAGCTGCAAAAAGTGGCCGACATAACATCAATTACTGGGAACCATTTTGAACATTCAACACCAATTTCAACTAAGGTTGCCAACATAACCGCCTTCCTACAAAACATCAATGCAGTTCAATATTTATCGAATCCAATGTTACTGCAGGAATTAACATCAAATTTTCCGATAGAAAAGAGGATCGAGTCAACAGCTCTTGCTATGAAATTTAAAACATATTCAACCATAGGGGACCTGAACGATTGGAGTAAGCCCTTATCCAAAATAATTGCCAGAGCAACAGTTATTTTGGTGTCAGCATCAAGACTACTTGCACATCAGCGAAACTCACCCGGAAAACCCATACTCGTTTTCTACAACTGGATGCGAGCATGGCTATTTACTCATTTAGATTATATATTTAAAAAGAAAATAGCTTAGAAAGTTGAATTTTTTAGACGAATAAAAATTATATTTGTATAATACATTAAACGCAATAAATATTTCTAAAGTTATAATTAAGCTTAGCATTGACTACTGTTTCACTGTTTTATTATTATTATTATTATTATTATTATCAAGGGAACGATACAAATTAATTTGTAGGGTCCGGGATTTAACGCCGGGGTACTATGTCCATGTGGCGGAGTACTGAGTTCCCATGTGCTCACCCACCTACGTACTTACCGCGCCCAACATTGCTTGATTTTGGTGATCTAGTGGGAACCGATGCTTTCAGTGTAGCGAGGCCGTTGACTTCAGTATTTTATTTTAATACAAATCAAACAATCAATACACAAATCAAGAAACAGCAAAATTTCTATGCCTATCAATAGCTGGCTATTGCAAGCTACGTGTAGTAGCAGAATCTATATCCAACATCCTTCATTGTCAGATTCATTTGCTTGGTATTCCATTACACTATCTCCCATTTTTCAGTACAAAATTATATGGTACAGTGTTAGACTATAATTGTAGTTATGGTGTTAAATACTTTTAGAACGCCAAACATTTAATTATATTTTTCAATAGAAGAAAAATAAAAAAATTACACAAAAATAATCTATACATATGTTCCCAATTGACTTTTCTTGTCTGTGTGCAAAACTTCACACCACTCTGAAATAAAAATTAATTCCTTCACACTATGTTAAATACTTGATTTTAATTATTATTATTATAATTTTTTTTTTTTGGATTTGGTTTGTGCTGGTTTTATGTATCTGTACTGGTGATTATATAAAAAACCTGCGGTACAAAGTGTGTTGAAAAAGTAAGGTGACTATATATTTTTATAAAAAAATATTTATGTATTCAATCATATTCATCAATATTAATGTTCTCCCCTTAAAAGTAGTCCTCCTAATTTATAGTATACTTGTGCCAACGCTTTTCCCAATGCTCGAAATATTTCTCAAAAGCAGGTTTAGGTATAGCCTTGAGCTCTTCCAGCGATGCCGTTTTTATTTCCTCAATCGTTGCAAATATCCGTTCTTTAATAGGTCTATTCAGTTTCAGGAACAGAAAAAATACGCATGGGGCCAAAACCGTTGCATGTGGGAGATGAAGCATGATTTTAATGTTGTTTTTGCCCAAAAAGTCTCTCATGAGCAACAATAAATGAGGAGGTGCATTATCGTGATGCAAAAGCCATGATTTGTTTTTCCACAATTTTGGAAGTTTTTATCGTAAAGCCTCTCGCAAACGGCGCTTATTGACCATACGACCTTTTGGTAAAAACTCCTGATGAACTACACTACGGTAATCGAAAAAAAAACAGTGATCAAAACTTTGAAATTTGATCGAACTTAGCGTGCTTTTTTCGCTCTTGGCTATCCTGGGTGCTTCCATTGGGACGATTGGGCTTTGATTTCGACGTCATAACCATATACCCATCATTCGTCACCAGTTATAACTCTTTTAAGCAAGTCAGTGTCATCATTGACGTCATTCAAGAGATTTTGGTCGATGCTAATGCGACGGTTCTTCTGATCGAAGTTAAGAAGTTTCGGAACAAACTTCGCTAACACAAGTCTCATACACAAAACATCTAAAAAAATTTCATGACAAGAGCTGACCTATTTACCAACACCATCAGCAACATCTCTTATGGTAAATAGACGATTTTCTAAAATAATTTTCTTCAGAGCTTAGACGTTATCATCTTTTGTTGATGTGATAAGGCTTCCAGAACGAGCTTCGTCATTGGCATCTTCTCGACCATCTTGGAAGAGCTTGTGTCACTTGTATGCATTTTTTTTTAACTTAGATCTGACTGACCGTATGACACTCATATTTGAACTCTGTTATACATATCATAATACACTCATTTGTAGAAACATTATTGTACATTCATTCTTACACACTTCAATGTATTTACTCTAATACCAACATTATGCTCTCAATTTGCTTTGCATTCTCTTTGTCATTGCAAATTTATCATTTATAATTTCTCTCGTTCACTTGGATCAAAACCACAGGAGGCATCATACTAGCTTAGTAGCTTCCACCCAAGTACTAAACAATTTAAGATTAAACACATATCTACTATATATTCCCAATTGAATTATTTTTGTTTTTTTTTTCATTTTATTTCGAGTATTTCATTTACATTCATAAACAATGCTGTATACTTGAAACTGTAAACATATGTTCGGAACATGTGTACTAACACAAAAAAAAAAAACCATAATCAAATTTAACTACCCAACGAAATTTCAAAAGTCACCTTATTTTTGAACACACCTCGTACATGTGTATTGTCTTGACTGGAGGTTCAAAAAGAGGTGGCATCGCCTTTTTCTACACCCTGTTTGAATCGAACTGCAACCAACTTCAGACTGCTATAATTTCCAAACCCTTCATGACAGTGAGCTCAAATTTTGACACATGACAGATAATTATATTATTTATAAGCCTTTTAAACGATTTGCGTCTCAATTGTGTTGAAAGTTTTTTACCCCCGATGGAATTCAAACGTGATAGTGTGATTGCTTTATATTTGACTGGAAAACTACAAGTAGTTGTCGTTAGAGCCCTCCAGCACCTCAACGTGAATAAATCATTTGTATCTCGATTCATAACTCGTTACCGTGATACTGGCAGCGTTGCCAGTAACATCGGCAAAAATGGTTCGGAAAGTGAAGGCTCGAATTAAGCGAAATCCGCGTCGAAGTGGAAGAAAAATGGCTCGTGAGCTCAACATATCGTTGAAACGGATGCAACACATACTGAAAAGTATGTTAGCTCAAGCCATTGAAGTTCCAAACAGCACTCGATCTTACACCGCAACAGAAAAACGTTTGGGTCGAAAGAGCGAAGGAGTTGCTACGCTTACACGAAAGCGGTGAGTTGCCGAATTTGGTGTTTTCCGATGAATCGCCATTTGTTATCGAGCAATATGTCAACAAACAAAATGACCGAATTTACTTGCCTGAGAGATCCTTCGAAAATTTAAACCTTCGGACGGCAACCAGAAAGCAGGCAGCACCGATGGTGATGATTTGAGCCGCCATAACCGCCGATGGTCGCTCTCCGCTCGTATTTTTGGACCGTGGCGTCAAAATTAATGCGATCGTATTTCAGTTGGAGACCGTGGACATTTCAACAAAAAACAGTGTTCAACACTTCATTTCTTCGGCACAATGGATTAAAAATTCTCCGGATGCAACACAATTGGATTTCTCTGTCTGGGGGATTTTTAAGGCGAAGGCTGGCACTAAAAAATACCAAAGTTTGGGAATGGGATGGAATGGGCCAAAATACCGCAGAGCCACTTGCGTGCAGCGTGCGATGCTTTCTTCGGCCGTCTCAATGCCATTATTCGCGCCAAAGGCGGACATATTGAAAACTACTGATACGATTTGAAAATTGATGTATTTTCCAACATATTTCGCTTTGGCACAATAAAATTTATCAAAAAATAAAAAAATTATAGCATTTTAAAAAGTTGCAGTTCGAGTCAGGCAGGGTGTATGTTATAATGCTGGGTACATGTTATATATGTATGTTCTGATCAGTAAACGAATATCTTGAATATAGGAGATATGTAACACTTGGACTGCTCTCAAAGAAGGATTTAGCCATTGAAAAACGATGTCTGAAAAGAAAATCATTAAGTGATGTTATGATGTTAAGTGATCATATGTTTTAATAGTTTTGGATCTTTTCTTCATTAAAATTCGAAAGCCGAAAAATACAAATTTTCTTTTTATACATTTTTGTTCTTCTATAGCCACTAGTACCACTTTCAAATTTCACCCTTAAGAGTCCTTGAAAATCTAAAAATGAGTTTGCCATCTTTATATACCTTTAACTAAAAATCACTAGCATTAGTCTTGTAACAAATTTCTATACGTAATGTTCAATTATTAAATATTTTTATGTTAACGCAATTGACCACCCTTTTGTCTTAATTATGTATTCCATGTATTTATGTGCATACTATCTATTGTTTTCTAATAATGACACATCCGTATATTAATTGACTAGCAAAACAAATATTCGATTTCTAACACAGTTTGTATGTTATTATCATTACATACCAAGCTCTAGTATGTAACATATCGTTGGCATTGTTAAGATTTCAGAAGTGGGATCAGAGTACCTATTAAGTGAAAAACTGTTTGCGTAAAATTTAATTGTTTAAAGTTTAATTCACGATCCAATTTTTACATACGGAAAAATTGCCATTTTTAGAAGATGCGACTGTATCAAATTTGAAGCAAAAGTTGACCGAACTGGGTTTAGCCACAAATGGAGTTAAAGCAGCTTTGAAGATACGTCTGGATGTGAGGATATATTTACGGGAGATGATAATTATCGAGTGATGAAGTGGATAAAGAGTTTTGAGGATGCCAAAATAGTAAACAAATTGAGTGAGTCAGAAAACTTTGTGTATGCTAAGAGGTTGATGAAGGGAATAGCAAAATTGTTTCTACGATCAACCACGTGTCGAACATGAGATAAGTGAAAAGTAGCTCTATTGTCTGAGTTTCATGAGCACACCATAGCAACGGACGTTCACAACATGATGCGAGGCCGTAAGAAACGCAAAGATGAAAACTTTCAGCAGTATGTACTTTACATCTTTACAAGGATCTATACATGATTATGTAGGTATTAATAATTCTAAGTTACTTATGTTAGGAACGTATTTTGTAGTGTTTAATTTAAAAATAATTATGTGAAATTTATTTGATTATGTGAAGTTTATTTGTTGTAAAAGATAATACCATGCAAAATGCGATGGTGCTTGGAAGAGACTTTTTACAAAAAACAAACATAAGACTTATAGTAGAAAAAGAAAAGAAGAATTTAGTTGAAAACAAATATGTAACAGAAAATGCATGTGATCAATTTGTGAAAGAAATTTTAAGTATTGATACATCGGATAATAGCGAAAATTCGGTTTGCTTAAATATTAACGAAAGTTTGTGCTGCGATGACAAGGAACTTGTGAGAAATTTAGTTGCTAGAAGTAGTTTACCAAATAAGGAATTTTAGACAATTTTGAAATGAAGATAGTTCTAACTAATAAAAAACAAATGTTTTTAGTTGCGTGTCGAGGCGATTGTCCTATGTCCACAAGTTGGAATTGCAAAAGATTTTAGACGGGTTACTAGAGGACAAAATTATTCGTGAATGTAGTTCAACTTTTGCTTCCCCGATGCTTTTAACAAAGAAAAGGACAGACGAATTGCGTCTTTGCATAAATTTTCATCAATTAAATAAATTGACTTTGAAAGATAATTTTCCTACACCCTGATCGAAGGTCATTTAGATAGATTGCTTGATAGAAAGTATTTTTCGCTTTTTGGTTTGAAAAGTGGATTTCACCACTTTAAGATGGCTGTAGATGCTATTAAATTTAATTCATTTATAACACTATTAGGGCAATTTGAATATTTGCCTTTTGACTTTTGGGCTCAAGAATGCGCCTTCAGTTTTTCAGCGCTATATTAATTCACTTTTTAAGGATCTTATTAGTTCTGGGAAACTGCTTGTGTACATTGACAATTTGCTAGTGGCAACAGAGACAAAAGAAGAACATTTTTCATGGACATATTTACAAAACATAATTTGATATTGCGTTATGACAAATATCTCTTTATGTTCAATAAGATAACCACTTTAGGATATGAAGTTTCAGCTGATGGTATTGGGCCAAATTTAAATGGCCTTAAAGCAGTACTAGATTTTTCAGTACCTTCTAATGTTAAGAACTAAATTCGTTTTTAGGCCTGGCTTCATATTTTAGAAAGTTTATAAAAGACTTTTCAACCCTTTCAAAACCCCTGCATAATATTTTTTAAAAAGAAACAAACTTCATTTTTGGCGAAAATGAAGTAACCGTTTTTGATCTATTGAAGAAAAAGCTTTTAAATGCACCGCTGCTCAGTATATACAACCCTAATGCTGACGCAGAATTGCACTGTGACGTTAGTAGGCTAGGGTTTGGTGCAGTGTTGTTGCAATGACAAGACGACAAACGTCTGAATCCGGTTTTCTTTTTCTCAAAATACGCCACAGCTCAAGAAGCCAAATACCATTCATATAAATTAGAAACCTTGGTGATTATCTCTGCTTTAATAAGATTTAGAATCTATCTCACTGGTATTCGTTTCAAAATAGTTACGGACTGCAAGTCATTAACCCTTACTTTTAATAAGAAATTGCTAAATCCAAGAATATCAAGATGGGCGTTAGAGCTTTAAGATTACGACTTTGTTATTGAACATAGAGATAGTCAAAGAATGAGACATGTAGATGTTTTAAATAGGTGTCATAATATCTTAATTGTTGAGCCAGATTCGTTTGAGCATGTTCTTGCAGCATCACAACAAAGAGATCCAGTAGTAAGAAATTTAGTCAAAATGTTAGAACTGAGGGAGAGTCCCGCGTATGAGTTAATAAATGGTCTAGTATGTCGGAAGCTCTATAAAAAGGTTTTCTTCTATGTTCCATCCCAGATGGAGGGAAATTTAATTCAAACGCATCATGATGCATTATGCCATGTCGGGGTCGAAAAATGCTATAATTTTTTAATGAAGACTTATTGGTTTCCTGCCATGAAAAATAAAATAATAAATTATATCCATAGTTGTCGCAAATGCGTTCATTTGTCCCCACCGTATGGCAAAAAGGAGGCAGTTTTCCGAAAGGAGATAAATCTTTTGACACAATTCATGTAGACCACTATGGTCCATTAACTTCTTTAGTGAGAAATCGTTAAAAGTACGTATTTTTAGTTGTTGATGACTTTACTAAATTTACCAAACTTTTTGCAGTCAAAACTACTAGCACCAAGGAAGTGATGAAGATGTACCTTTAATTGATTTTAGACAGAGGTAGTTGTTTTACCTCCGATGAGTGTGCGTTACTTTGCAATGTACATTGTGTGCAATACATTAAGATCGCCACCAGTTCACCTCAATCTAACGGAAAGGTAGAACGCGTTAACAGGTGCCTTACTCCAATGTTATCTAAGGAGAGTGAACTTGAACCTTGTGACTGGATTAAACATTTGACAAAAATAGAATTTGCTGTGAGTTATTCATGATAAGGTTAAAGAGTTTTTAGAACAAAACGTTTTAGAGAAAGAGCCAAGAAATCTGGAATCACTACGGCAAAACGCTAGAGAAAAAACTAGTCGGAACTTAAATAAAATCTATTATGACAAACACCATAAAAAGCCTCGTGAGAATATTGTCGGTGATTTCGTTATAGTTAAGAATACCGTAACTAGTTCTGGTATAAATAAGAAACTTCTCGCAAAATATGAAGGACCATTTGAAATAATAAAAAGGTTGCAAAATGACCGTTATGTTCTTAAAGATTTGGAAATTCTTCAAATTTCCCGCATTCCTTACGAAGGTGTAGAATGTCCAGAAAACATGTAACCATATGTTCTTAAATCTTAAATTTATCGTAAATCTATATCTATACTTAATAAATCATCAAATAAAAAAGAAATTGAATTTATAACCTAATAATTGTGAATTTATTCTGAAAAAAAAAACTATATGTGTATGTATAAGATCCTATATCATATATCTCACATTTAATCGAGGACGATTTGTATTCAGGATGGTCGAATTGTAAGAAATTTCTATACGTAATGTTCAATTAATAAATATTTTTATGTTTACGGACTTGATCACACTTTTGTCTAAATTATGTATTGCATGTATAATAATGACAAATACATTTATTGATTGACTAGCAAAACAAACATTCGTTTTCTAATACAGTTTGTATGTAATTATCATTATGTATTGTGCACCAAGCTCTCGTATGTAACATATCATTGGCATTGCTAAGATTTTGGGCAGAATCGAATAAAAGCATTGGTATTAAGAAGTTATTCCTGTATTTTCTTGACAACGTACAGTCTACGTATGAGCTTTTCTTTTGTGTTAAAGAGTAACTTATAGTCTTGTCGTAATTGAGGTAAAATTTTGAGAAGCGAAAAGATTTCTGGGACTACAGTTTTCCAATTAAAAAAAAAAAACGTTGAAATGCTCTAATCTTAAGTCAATTTTCACCAAATACGTTCTTGGGTGCACATTTAACAAGTATATCAACTTTTGTTGGATCAAGTACCTGCATAATATAATTACAAGCAAACAACCGCATTATTTATTTGAAAGACTTAAGTTCACTCTATCACAGCGCTCATTATTTTTAATCTTACTACGCTTTTCTTATTAACTATTCGAACGACAATTGTTTGTTCAACCAGATCTTATTAAATGGTATAAAGCAGTTTTAGAGTTACCAGCAACGCTTGATATGAATTTATTATACAATATATGATTTTAAATTTAAAATTTTATACAAAAATAAAAATAGGAATCGACCGAACTCATCCGCCAGATGGAGGGATATTATCAAATGAGCAAAACTAAATACCAACCAAAACCAAATATTATTAAGGCAGAGAAAAATAATGATGCATTGCAGGAACGAATTCAGCAATTAGAGATACTTTGCTCTTAACTAAAAATGAAATATGCACCCTGACAGCAAAAAAAGCAAGACTCAAACAAAAAAATAAAAATTATAACGAAAAACCAACAAAGGAAAAGTCGAAGATGTTCAGACTGATCAGAAAGAATTAGCCCAAGAAATAAAAGGGGACAAAAAGAAAAGTAGACCAAACAAAAAAAAAGGAGACGTTATCTTCATCAGAAATAACGCCAGAAAAAAAATCGAAGCAGACTCTTGATACCGCACAGAAAGGGACTTAATTCACCCACCATCGACCTCTATCAATAATGATGACAAATGTCTGCAACTACACTACTTATAAAAAAAAAATAAATCATAAAAAGGGAATTAATTTTTTTTATAATTTGAACGCGAGTTACATCAGCACCTAACATTGCCCCAGCAATCGGAAAGGCTTACGCTTGCATTTCCGATGTGCAAAATTTAAGTGCAATGATCGAGCATTGCAACATGGACCTAATTGAAACAAAGTACTGTAAATAAAAATAGAAAATGCTAAGTTAAGCATTTGATGTCAATAGTTTAATGCTCGAACATTGAAACTAATAACAGGAAATGCTGACTGGACAGATGTTCAGTCGACGGAACACTCTGCCGAGTGTTTTTGTATTTGGGGAATCAGATATAAAGATATGCTCTGAAGAGTAAGAGCAAAGCTCTTCGTCTTTTATTTTCAATCAAATTAAATTTTTTTTATGTAAGGAGTGCGCCCACAAGGGATTTGTGTAACCTTAAAATGTTTGCTTACAGCGCGGCGAAGGTAATTTAGAGACGAAGAAAAGAGAGGTAACGATGTATATTTTTTTTAAATGTTTGCAAGTTATAACGACCAGAAAATAGAGAGCTCGGCAGGGCATACCATAAGCGAATTGTACGTCTTAGGACCGAACCACGATATTTAAAAGTACGTCCAAAATATTTCTTAGATCGCTTGAGGAAACCTTGAAATGGAAGATACCCAGATACTGAAGTATCTGCTAATAGACCTATTTGTTTGCTACCCATCATGGCGAAAAAGTTTAAAAAGATTTTCCTGAAGAGGCTAAGTCCGATTATTGAAAGTGACAATATGATACCAACTCAGAAAAAAAAGAGTTTCAGAGAAAAACACTCAAGCATAAAACAGGTTCATAGAATAGCCAACTTTATTGAAAAAGCTATGGAAGATAAAATGGTACGCTCAGCCATATTCCCTGATATTGATGCTTGATAAAAAAAAGTGAAGTAGAGTCAACCAAAATCCTTCGAAATGCTAAAAACTGGACCTGAAAATGGCTCATAATTCTCAACAGTACTAACTCATTACACGTAAATTTAACCAATAAAAAAATTCATTATTTTCCGATTACCATCTCTGGATTACAAATCCATCATTGCAACACAGCAAAATATATAGGAGTTAACCTAGATCCCAACATTAAGTGGAAAGAACACATAAAAAAGAAACTAGAAAAACTGAACATTGAATTGAGGAAAATATATTGGCTTATTAGTAGAAGATCACCCTTATCACCCTTATAAAAAAATTACTATTGTATAAATAGACACTAAGATCCTTATGGACAAACGGAGTTCAGATATGGGAATGAACGACTAAAAATTACATAGAAATAATCTAAAGTTTTCAAAATAAAGTACTGACAAGAATGTCCCATTGTATATAAGGAATGTAGACCTTCATCTTGATCTTAATCTAAAGACTGTAGCAGAAAGCATTGCAGATTACGCGGAGTACATGACCATAGGCTGAGACGACGCATAAAACCAGAAGCAATGAAGCTCACTGGTACGAACGGTGTTACTAAATCACTAAATCTTGTTATTCTAGGTAATATGAACATAGACATTTTAACCTCCAGCATAACCACAGAATTTTATCTCCCCTTAACATCTGAGCATGGCCTTTTTTTTTCATAAACAAACCAACTAGGCCAATTTCTAACTCCTGTTTAGACTATGTATTTGGTCATTTTAATAAAATACCTATTAGTCAATGTTCAGGTTTTAACTTTGATCTCCATGTTAATATACAGACTATTTTATGACCGGTATTTTGTTCTACACCTAAAACGACAATCCTCTTCAACAACAAAACTCTTCTCCGACTGTTACTAAAATGAGGTTTGATCTACTGAATGTTAAGCTACGTTTTAAAAACTGTTTACTTTACTTTACTTTCTGATTCTGAGCCTTAAAGTCGCGTATAAAAACTTACAGCTACAGCTATATAATAAGAAGATCGGAAGTATGGCTAAAACCATGGATGAATCGCGGTATTCTCCATAAAATAAAACTTAAAAATATGCTTTGTAAAAAAAGTCGTAAGCATTCACTCAATAGAACTTTTAAAAATCGCTTTAAAAAAATATGTCAGAAAGTTAATCGCGAAATCAGAATGTGCCACAATTTAAACTATGATTCTATCATGCGTAGATCGCAAGGCAACCCAAAAAAAAATGGAAAACTATAAATAGTATAATTAGTTCTAATGTTTTGAAAGGTAATAATTCTATCATACTGGATATTGGTGGTGTTTTAGTTGAAGAACCTACTACGATTGCAAATAAATTTAACAACTTTTTCGTTTCTATTGAAAAAATGACTTTTTCAAATGATTTTTGTAATCGGTGTACCGGGGGCAGTTTAGTAGAGGATACAGTTTTCAGAGGATACAGGATATCGAAATCGCATATGCCTCATCTAGCCCTCTGAGTTTAGTTGCTGTGATTAACCACGATGTTCTTTTACTACGAGACTTGCTTGCCAAGCAAGTTTTATTGTAAGCAATAAAACCAAGGTGATTTATTTTTGCTCGAAAATACAGGATTTTCCCAATCCGGAAATATACTTCCACGCTGGAAATTGCCTACGATTTATATTGCTCGATTGCACATATAGTGGGGGTGATTCTTTACGGGTTTTCAATGAGGGTTATGTTTGTAATACAAATTATTTTAGGATAGGTGAAGTTTATAATTCCAAATATTTGTGTATTTCATTTGATCAAAATATGAGTTGGTCCAAACACATTTCGACAATGAAACAATATGCGCATTTTTTATCATTTTAAGAAAGTTTGTGATAATGAAATTTCAAGCACAGCCTACTTTTTAATTTCCTATTCTAAACTCCAATATGGTATAAGTTGCTGGGGGGTTCCTAATCTAAACTTCTCCCTCTTGTCGTTTTACAAAAGTGTGCTATTAGAAAAATCTACGGTGCGAACAGTTTAACTCGCTCTATGCCCCTCTTTAGATCCTTAAATATATTACCGGTCAGATATTTATACTTCAATGTTTCCAAGAATTTTTTTATGAGAGATGGCTACATACAGAGTCCCATTTCTGACTCCCGTACTCTGCGAAGTAATGTGGAAAATTATGTTACTGTTCAATCTTTCCGTACCACGCATTTAAGAAACGTCGTTCACAGACCGTCGTGGAGTGAGAACGTGTTTCGGCCTTTTTTCGAGAAAAAAAAAAATAAAATAAAATAAATAAATATACATACAACGTGTAAACCATTATTTGGCGAATTTTCGTAAAGGCCCAATCAGCACAGTCGGGGTGGTGTTCGAGTTCGAGTGGGAGTTCGAGTCCCGTCGGGGAACACGAATATTTTTTTCTTTTTTTATTTATTTGTTTTTGTAATAAAAGTGTTTACAAGGCAGATAAAATCAGGAGATGGATAAAAGTGAGCGCTCCGCTCCCCCAATAGCGGGATTAGCGGATGACGCAAACACTTCAGCCAATGAGGCAGTACTTGCAGAAAACTTGTCTCGTGAAACAAGGTCCAAGAGGAGGAGAAAGGTAAAGCCGGCTCCCAACCCCGTTAAACGCATCGAAATATCTGCTTCTTCTGCGAAACCGCAACTTGGAGTGGGGGAAGATGTGAAAACAACTAAAAAAACCAACAACAACAACACGGTAGTGATCACTCATACATCTCCGATGGTGGCGATGTTCAGTACCTGGGGTCAAATAACAGCTTCGCCTCTCTGATGACTTCGGAATAAGAGGACGAAGAAGAAGAAGTGAATTGATGGTAATTAAAGCTAAACAAATAGCTAGAAGGACGAGAGAACTGCAAGAGACCCAAATTTCTCAACAACAGCAGACAAATGAAAAGCAACAACAAAAACAAACACAGAATATGTCCCATCCAGAAAAACATAATACTGGGCAACAAAAACGTAAGAAACACAAATTGCAACCAAAAAAAAAAAAACAAAAACAGCAGCAAAAACAACAACATCAACCACAACTGCAGCAAAAACAGCAACAACATCAAACACAACAGCAACAGAACCAGCAAAATCGTCCGCAGAAATCAATTAAGCAAAGGGTTCCTCCAATTAATACATACAAAATGGAATTGAAGGATACATTAGAATTGTGTAAGTCGGCCATGGGCAACAATTTCTATATTAAAAGACTAAGTTTAGATAGACATGCGATCCACTGCAATACAGTGGAGCGCTACCAAAAAATTAAAAGTTTACTGAAGGATACAACGACTGAGTTCTCCTATACCCCGAAGGGGGTGAAGCTGCAAACAATTCTGCTGAAGGGGTTAAAACCGAAGACTGATCCGAAGAAGCTTCTTGCACTGCTGAAAGAGAAGGAGTGCGAAGAGCTCAAATTCGTGGGGGTTAAGTCTTTCATCACGGCTAGAGCCAAAAGAGAGAAGCGGAAAATATCGTTTTTCCTGGTTCAGCTAAGTCCCAACAGCAAACTGGATGGTCTAGGGAGTATAAAAGTCCTAGACTACCAGGTTGTACACTGAGAAAAATTAAAGAGGAGTGAAAACATTTTACAATGTGTTCGCTGCCAAAGGTTCGGGCACGCCGCGTCGAACTGCGTAATGCAGCCTCGATGCGTGAAGTGTGGAAAGAACCACAAGTCAGAGGAATGCGCTCTAGGTATGGATGGAGCGTCAGAAAAAAGCTAACTCTCTTGTACCTTATGTATAGGGTTTTCTAATAACGACTTGACAACTTTTTTTTTTAAATAAAAGGAAAACCATTTGAGATATTTCAAAAACTTTATTATTGGCTTGAAGTACAATCAAAACATTTATGAATGAACCCAATTTTCAACGACTCGGCCACACATTTCGGCTCTGAGCTCTTCCAACGGCGTCGGCGTACTTAACGTAACTCCACAGAAAATAGTCAAGCGGCGTTAAATCGCACGAACGAGGCGGCCAATTGACTGGCCCATGTCTTGAGATAACACGCTCACCATACTTACTCTTCAATAAATCGATTGTAGCGTGTGCTGTGTGGCTTGTGGCACCATCCTGTTGAAACCACACGTCGTCCAAGTCCATATCTTCCAATTCGGGCCAAAAATAATCGGTGATCATGGCGCGATAACGCTGACCATTCACAATAACGTTACGACTGTTATCGTCGACGAAAAAATTTGGCCAATAACGCCGCCGGCATGCAAACCGCACCAAACAGTTATATTTTGTGGATGAAGTGGTAACTCATGAAGCACATGTGGGTTTTTACCCGACCAATAACGCATATTTTGCTTATTGACGAACCCATTGAGCCAAAAATGATCTTCGTCACTGAAGATGATTTTGCGATGAAATTCTTCATATTGGCGCATCTTCTCCAGAACCTAATCGGAGAACGTAGCTCGTTAGTATACTTTGCCATGATGAAAATGTTCAGCTTACTGAATAAATTGACAGTAACAGTTTAATGATAAGTGTAAGAGTGCATTCACAAATTAAAATCAAAGTTGTCAAAACCCTATAGGAACAAGGGGGATACCGCAAATTATCCGGGTTGTCCTAAATTCCAATACATAAAAAGAGTAAATCTGGCTCGACAGATACAAACACCAGCCGTCACTCCCCAAGTTACCTACGCCCAAATGGCGGCAGGTAGGGGAACTACAGTACAAAAAGCAAAGGTAGCTTCTCAGGCCCCAGCGCCTAGAGCACCAGAACCTGTACCTGACATGCTGGCTATCTTGCTTTCTATTCAGGGCAGATGGCTCAGCTTCAGCGTCAAATACAGGAACAGGCTACGCGGGTAGATCAAATATTCACGCTGCTGCCGGGCCTAACGCACCTCTAGTCGTAATGGGTACGTACATGGCGGAGCGAACCCTGAAGGCCCTAGCAGTGAATGTTAATTCACTGATTAGGTTAGAACGAAAAGCCACACTATTTAAGTTGCTTAAAGCCCAAGCCCCTGCTGTGCTTTTGGTAAGCGAAACAAAGCTTACTAAAAGACCCAAATGAGGCACAGAAGATATGAAATATTACGAAGAAACCAACCCAACTCCATTCAAGGAGGAGGTGTTGCAATCTTTGTAAGAAAAGGACTGCATTCCAAAAGAGTATACAGTCGTGTAGTACGTAGGTTTCAGGTGCTGGAAGCATGCGTCATGTACATTCCTCTTCGTAGTAGAAGGCGGCTGTACATGGTGTCTGTCTATGCACCTATGTCTACTCAATCCACCTTATTCATCTCAGAGCTCGAGACACTTTTTCGATTCCTAAGGCTGGAATTGGAAGACAACTATTTTATTATCGGCGGAGATTTCAACGCCAAACATAGAGATTGGGGAAATAATACACCAAATACTAGAGGGAACCTACTATTCAATTGGTGGGGTCAGCACAGTATAAAGTATCGACTCGGGCTTAATTCGACAGATAGTCCGTCGTCTCCCAGACATGGGTCAGATTTGGATCTTCTGCTGTTCGACTCACGAATACAACTGACCTGCACTAACCAACAAACTTCAAACTGTCTACGCACTTTCGTGTATGACAGTGACCATTGCGGTTTCAGCACCGAAATAACTATTCCCAACGAAACTGCGGAATTTAAAGAGTTTGTTCAAAGGCATTCCTACGATTATACTGACAAGGGCACTCTCCTCGAATTCGCTTTACCCGCCGTCCAACAGAAATCTGTCAAATGAGGAGATTGACGGATATCTAAAACTAATGGACGAGACAATTAAACGAACTATGGACAAAATGATACCTCGGTATCAATACACAGACAACGAAGACATATTCCGCAACGCAACTATTGACGCACTGCACCGACATAAAAGTAGACTACTGTCAAGACTAAAAACCATGACTAAAAATCATGACATTGAAGTCGTTGATTAAAAACCTCCAGATATTAATAAAGGAAAATTACAGAAATTCTGTAAGTTTGTATTGGAACAATAAAATTCGGGCTGTAAACACCAGCAACCCGAATATGTTCCCGCAAATAAATAAAATATTCCGGAAAAATAATCAAAACGACCTTCCATGTCCTGAAATCGCCCAAACAACGAACAAATACTTGTAGCAGCGGGTATCGATCCAAATGAAGCAGTTGATGATGACAACTTCTTTGTGATCGAGGATCCGCAGGAGTAGGTAGAGGCTATAGGAGCGACTTTTCAGGAAGTGTACAAGGCGAATGACATCATTGGCCCGAACCACGACCTGGAGAGTCGAGTCCTTGTGCACAATTTCTGCCTTCGAAATGAAATTGTGAATTGGCGATTCGAGAGCTCGGGTTTGTCATCACCAACGAAAGGGTATTACCACCGTTCATTTCGAAGGAAGAGCTCCAAACGATCTTCGAATCACTTAGAAGTAAGAAATCAGTGGGAACCGATGAAATACCGAACATTGTGCTTCGACATCTCCCACTAGAAGCGGTGAACATTTATACCACCCTGTTTAGTAATGCAATGAATAATGCATATTATCCAGCGCATTGGAAAACTGCGGTGGTACATCCCATTCCCAAAAGGACTAAGTGGGTTGAGGACAAACATATAGTTCCGGATAATTAATTCGGTTTCAAGGCGGGGCATGATATCATTCATGCTGCGTCTAAACTGGTTTCTGATATCCAATGGAACAAAGGCAAGAAACAGTGCACTGGTGCCTTGGATTGACTTGGAAAGTGCCTTCGATACCGTATGATTCAATTGGAGGATTACCAAAAAAACTGTTCTTCCACATCATATATATCTACTTATAGTTAAAATAACAAACAACAATCAATCTGTTCACCTTGGGGGAATCTATCAGTCACCCAGCTCATCAATAAGAGTGTTTTGCTAGGCGTTTAAAGAATGGTTAAGAGCGCAAGTGCTATCAAGCCAACAGTTTATTATCAATGGCGATATAAATATTGATTGGCTCAATGAATCGATTTCGTATTCAAAAGAAATGAAACATACAATTGAAGTCGAAAACCTATGTACACCCTGACTGACTCGAACTGCAACTAAATTCAGACTGCTATAATTTCAAACCGTTCATGACAGTGAGCTCAAATTTTGACACAAGACAGATAATTTTATTATTTACAAGCCTTTTAAACGATTTGCGTCTCAGTTGTGTTGAAAAACTGTATAACTGCACCTCAACGTGAATAAATCATTTGTGTCTCGAACCATACCTCATTACCGTGATACTGGCAGCGTTGCAAAACGCCATGGAGGTGGTTATAAAAAAAACAGCAACATCGGCAGAAATGGTTTGGAAAGTTTGGGCTCAAGCCATTGAAATTTCAAAAAGCACACGTTCTTACACCGCAACAGAAAAAAGTTAGACTCGAAAGAGCGAAGGAGTTGCTACGCTTGCACGAAAGTGGTGAGTTGCCGAATTTGGTTTTTTCTTATGAGTCGCCATTTGTCATCGAGCAATTAGTCAACAAACAAAATGACTGAGTTTACTTGCCAGAGAGGTCCTTAGAAAATTTACACCTTCGGACGGCCACCAGATAGCAGGCAGCACCGATGGTGATAATTTGAACCGCCATAATCGTCGATGGTCGCTCTCCGCTCGTATTTGTGGACCGTGGCGTCAAAATTAATGCGATCGTATACCGTGAAACTGTCTTAGAGGCAGTAGTGAAGCCTTGAGCAAACAATCATTTCGGTTGGAGACAAAGCGCGCGTCAACCAAGATTGGTTAAAAAACAATGTTCCACACTTCATTTCTTCGACACAATGGATTGCAAATTCTCCGGATGCAAATCCGTTGGATTTCTATGTCTGGGGTATTTTGAAGGCGAAAGTTGGCAATAAAAAATATTTAAGTTTTGAGCACCTCAAACAAGCACTTCGCCAGGAATGTGCCAAAATACTGGCGTGCAGCGTGTGATGTTTTCTTCGGCCGTCTCAAGGCCATTATTCGCGCCAAAGGTGGACATATTGATAACTAATGATACAATTTAAAAATTGATGTATTTTCCAACATTTTTTGCTTTGGCACAATAAAATATATCAAAAAATAAAAAAATTATAGCGTTTTAAAAAGTTGCAGTTCGAGTCAGGCAGGCTGTAGACAAATCGTTACCAAGCCCACAAGAATAACAGAATCTAGCCAAACGCTAATTGATTATGTTATAACAAATACACATACAACAGTTGCCAAAACAAACCTTGAATTAAAAATAAGTTATGATGAAACAATAATAATCTATTATATGACAAAAAGAGGTTTTAGAAAGAAATGAAGCGAATAAAATAGAAGTCCTTATCTTATACAACCGAGCCTCGTTTTTATATCAATTAAGATAAAGCTATTTAATCTGAAACTTTAGATGTGAGGATCCAAGTGTAATCGGGAGAATGCTGTAAGATGAGCTATAACGAATAACTAAGATCCAAATCCACACAAAATGTACCAGGATTTAGAATTTCCAAAACCGCTGTCAGTTGAGATAACTATGGCGCCGTTAGAAATCAGTATAAGGCAGAAATAGTAAAAGCTAAAATTACCAAAATAAAAAACCCAATCTCGAGAGCTACAAACTCTAAAAACATTCGTGCTAAACAAAACAAGTAGTTCAACAAAGGACCTATACTTCAACGGAGTGTGCATAAAGGGTGATCGAAATATTGCAAATGAATTTAATAAGTTCTTTGTACGAAGCGCTGTGCAAATCAATCAATCGATACCGTACGAGCAATTCAATCCGATCGCTGAAACCTCAATTACCACCTTTCGCTTTCAACTCGTAAATTTGCAATGCATAAGGCAAGTGTTACGATTACCAAATCCAAAAAAAGGATTTCAATCACATCCGTTGTAAGATGCTTACCGACGCGATAGAGATAGCTGGTCCTGTCTTCGTTTAACTAATAAATCAGTCATTTAAATCCGGGTCATTCCCGGAGTCATATAAGGAGTCAATAGTTTTACCCTTGGAAAAGATCAAAGGAACAACATCATGTGAGAACTTTCGGCCAATAAACCCACTATCAGTATTTGAAAAAGTTTTAGACAAAATAATTCAAATTCAACTTGAGGGATACTTCGAAACGAACAATCTGTTTCTCGAAAGCTAATCAGGGTTCCGAAAAAATCACTCGTGTGAGAATGCTCTTAACAGCTTTCTTTCTTGGAAAGAGGAGCTATCCGAAAAAAAACTTTGTAATTGCTGTCTTTTTAGATTTAGAGCATTTGAAACGATTGGTAGAAGTATTTTGCTATCCAAACTTCAAATTTATGGTATTAAAGCCAAGGAGGACGATTGGTTCGCACCATTTTTATCAAACATTTTTATCAATACATATATATAACACCATGATTTAACCACACTTTGAATTGTGTTCATCAATACTATATATTTCATCTAACAGTACGGTTGTTAAATTGCAATGTTTACAAAAAAGAGCTATGCGTATAATTTTCAAATGTAGTCGGTTTACCCCAATAAGAACTATGACCGATGCTTTAATGTGGTTAAGTGTAAAACAAAACATTCTATTCAATATTTCAAATTTTATTTTCAAAATTAAAAATTTGAACCTGAATATTTAACAAAGTGTTTGCGATTTGTAAGGGATTTTCAACCCTATTATTTGAGAAGTAGTAATGATTCTAGGTTACCTGCTTATCGGGAAAATGCTGTACAAAATAGTACTATATACAAAATAAAATTTTCTAATTTTTAAATTCATTTCCACATTGAAATAAATATGAATGTAATTTTTAAACATTTAAAAGACTTACCATATAGCCAATTACATCAGGCTCACGATCCCTCATACATAATTTTAGTTTGCCTTTTTTTTTTCCTTTAATAACCATTCATAATAATAATACATTCATTAGGCTACGTTTAAATATGTTTCCTTTTAAAACTGTAAACTGTAAACAAAAAAAAAATAATAAGAACGACAAAAAAATAAATAAATAAAAACTTCCGGTTGGCTTCTCTTTTTCTCGAACTTAATAATACTTCGTCTATCCACCAAACATTTGAATTTCTCTAGATCGAGAAGACCTCTCCATAATGCCGATACCTATTTCTAAACTTTTTTTAGCACAAGCTTTTTAAAAGTATTTTAAATGAAGCTTTACACTTTCAATGCAAGTCTCTTATTTCTCAAAGCCAACATGGCTTCCTATAATGAATATCAAATGCTACAAATTTCATTTAATCCATATCCTTTCCCTCCTCAATCTTAGAGAACTTTAGCTTAAATCTTTGATGAGTAGTCTCGCAATTGGTCCTTTAACCCACACAAGCTTCCTCCAAGAAGTCCTCAATAGGTTTATTATTTGGTGCCTCTGGCTTTGAACTTTGCAAAATGTCAAAATGTGACGAATCTGACGAATAGCTTCGGATAGAATGGATGCACTGTTGACGACCCTAGCAAACGTTTAAGGAACAGCTACCTTCGAAGAAAACTTATGGAAGAATATTTGTCCCTCACAGGTTCCGAATACTTTTAAAATTCACACATTTTGCAGACGATTCAAGATTGGGAAGTAATTACTCAGGCAATATTAACGGCTTGCTGGAAATCTATTGTAGAACAAAATTTTGTAAATGCCTAAACTCCTGGTACACGAGTCAATTTTCCCCTGGCGTGCAAGATTTAAATTTCGTCAATATAATCCCGGAAAGTATCAAAAATACGGAGTCAAATTCTATGAACTCTACAACCTACACAAGCTCCTTTTACGCTGGAAAAAATAACTCGAATAACCAAACAGGAAGACTAACCCCTAAAAAGTCCGTATTTTGTTTAGATCGCTTTAATCAAAAACATTAAATTTTTCTTATTTTTAAATTATAATAAAGTTACAAGTGTTATCGCGTTGTTCACTTTTAATGTAAAGGGTTTTTCGAAATTCACGCCTCAACGCTACTTTTTTATGTCATTCTTACATTTGTGAAGTAGTCACATGTATTTACAATTTTAATCATCAGAACTTAACGCCAACAGATCATAATCAACGCAGAACTTTTATCAATTGGTTTTTCACGTAAAATCATCTTAATTGATGAAACTCATTGTGCATTGGATAGACTAGTCAACAAGCAAAACTGTGTCACGTGGATAGGCAAACAACAATGCCACAGCTGAAAAACACCATTCGGGCCAGAACTGATGAACTTAATACAGTAATGTGTAAGCGAGACCTTGAAAACTTATATGTTCACATGAGAGCCTGTAGACGTGCTCGTGGTGGATAGTTTAATGATGTCATTTTTCATACATAATTGTTAGAAACCATTTTTATGGTAAATAATATTTACATGTAATATTTACATGTTTTATTTAACTAAAAAACATTTTGGTGCGACTTTTAAAAGACCCTTTATATCATTTCAATAAAATAAAACATTAATAAAATCTAAGGTTTTGAACATAATTTAAATGTTTTCTTTGTTTAGTAAAGAAAATATTTTTTATGAGGTACCAAGGAAAAAACAAAACCATATCACTCACAAGCCACGTAGAAAATATGAATACAAAATCATATAACTTGTGACCCACCAGTGGTACGCACGGCCTTCTAGGAAAGATTTGGGTGACCCACCGTTTGCTTGGATCTAGAATTTATATCCACTTATGCATAAAGAAATAAACTGATTTTTAACCCAAAAAAGTCCAAAGTACTACCTATTTCGAATACATAGGTAATACGCTAAGTCTCATGGATAATGCATCTGCATTTGTTCCAAGTGCTACAAAATTGAGGTTTGTATTTCCAGATATTCCAATGCTATAACTGGAGTTTCATTTAGACAACAAATCAATATAGGAAACTGTATTATTCTCTTCAATATTATCAAATCACAACAGCCAAACTTACCTTCTCTCAATCGATTCGCGCAAAATAAAGCATATTAACATTTCACATTCTATTTTTTGTCCATGCCATAAAATTAAAATTATGCAGTTCCTTGCGTTAAAGTATTTGTTCTTATAAAACAATTCATAAGTTTAAAAATATGATATTAAACTTGTTTTTAAAAATATCTAAAATATAAAAAAAATAATAAAATTTTTTTTCCAAATAATTTCTTTATATAATTTGTCAATTGATGCTTACTTGTAAAATCAGGCTTATTTTACAACTTGTTTTAGGTTATGTATAAACAAAACGAATGTGATTCATTAAATAAAAGAATCTAATCTAGTCTAATTTGGAAAAAGCGTTCGATATAGCTCTTTAACATCTTATATGAATAATGATAAGATCTCAAAACGTAAAGGTTAAGGACGGACAAGTATCAAAAAGTGTTAAACTATATGTTAGATTACGTTAAAATAAGAGTTAAATACTCAGAAGAAATAACCAGAAGAGTCGGAAACAACTTCTCTTCTTTTTACCGATGAAAGCCGAGGTTCAAAGAAGGTCCCGAAGAAAACTGAATCACTCAAATGAAAAACAATCAGCAAACAATTGGCCCCACTAAGGTGGTTATAAAAATGAGAGCAGACCCACTAAGGTGGTTATAAAAATGAAGCCGACTGTAGAATGGCAAATTAAGCCAACATCTTACTTTGTTTCTTAGGTGAAAGGTTATCCTCCTAAAGAGCCCAAGCAAGGCTTCTGAGGGTATCTTCCACCCACTTAGTCATAGGCAATTTTTTACATTTAACCTAAAAGTAGTAATGGGTTCTCGTAGGATTTGAAGACTATTAAATTCTAAAACTCTCTTCACTTTTTGATGTTAGGCCTTTGAATGGCCCATCATCTTTTTTTTTTTTTTTTTTTTTTGATGTGACAAAGTAGCTTTAACTCTGGGAGCTAGTCAAAGCAAAAGCATAGACGAACCTGGGTTAAGGGTGGTCCTTCCGGTCAATATTTGAAATCGGGATGGGCAGAGCCCTCCTTGTCTCCACTGTTATGATCAATGTTAGTAAATTTTCTACTTGACCTTCTCAAAAGCTTTGATTTCTAACTATACATTTTAAATCATATGAACTATTGACTGACGCAGACAACCCTAGACGTATTCGATACCGCTTACATCCTTTTACCGGAAACTAAGTATCTTGGTGTTTTTCTATATAAGAAGTTTATTTGAACTCAACATGTGAACTCAAAAAATATCATCTGACTGGGTATGAAAAAGAACATATTCCTTAAGTAGTATGTTATAAATTTAATAATAAATAAATAATAAAACATTATTACATCACTTTTACTTTCACTGGATCCTAAATACTAATTGAAATCTGAATAGGGAACGAAGCTATCGTCCAATTAAATAGTACATATTGAATTATCCAACAACTCACACTGTACTCGTTGTTCCAATAATTTTGCTCAGCATTTGTTACAATAAACTGCACAATAAACCAGGTAACGTATTTTTATTTACTTATATATTTTTCCGATGAATTTAGAATATTTTAAGCGGCGAGAAATAACCCGGGTATTTTCGGTATGCTCGTAATTAAATTAGGCACCAACGATAAATATTAACATCCTAGCATAAAAAAGAAATTATTTTCTTTTATTTTTATTTTTTAATTCTTTATTTTTAATTTTACTTTTTTAGTATTTGCACACGCAGCGAATTTCACGTGCATACTGTTTGGTCAGATACAGCGTTTTTGAAACCACGTTATACGAGTACTCGCATCGTATTTCTCTCTGCTCTCAGGATCTGTGTACGCCCTTTTCATTTATTTTTTTATGAATCACCACTACAACTAAACTACCATTTCAAGGTGTATCCTAGGAATTGCCTTAAATACATAAATGAAAAGCCGAGAGTTTGAATACAATACAATCAAATGTTTAGCTCTCAATCTGTTTCTAAAAATTCTGAAGGGAATAATTTTTTTTTTCTATATCTATGGTAAGCTAATCGCTTAGTAATTTTAACTTATTTAATCGCTACAAATATTAGGCAAATGCGTATGCATGTGTACGACTAAACATATTTGAATGTATACAACAACAAAACAATATCTTTAAATCGATTTCTCATTCGCGATTCAACGGATATAAATGAAACCGTGCATGCAAACAATACATAAGAATAGAGTGGAATATAGAAAGAATTTAATTCTGGTAGAATAATAGAAGCTCAACTGGGTTTCTATCATACACACTTTAAACAAAATTCAAACAACGGCCGATTAAATGTTTACAACTAAGTTTAACTAAGTAAGTTCCAATATGTAGGTTAAATATGTACTCGTATTTATATTGTGGAACTGTGCAAGATTTCCAATAAACCCCAAACTAGTGTCACACTATTACAAATATGATAGAATACAGTCCAGCTCTTAAATTCATATATTAAATCAATATTTGCAAAATATGTCCTTATTTTACTTTAATGCCTAAAGTTATGGTTATTAAACTCCCTGCTCCCGCAACCTCTACGTAGCTATCAGTCCATTAATGAGTCCAACGTGCCGAATGAATGAAAGATACGTCCATTTCCTGTCTCCAGCACTCTTCGACGAAACGTCCATTTTTTGTTTCCAATCTTTAAAATAAATTGAAAGTCTGCCTGGTATAAGGAAAGAAGAGTCTCGATAACGACCTTTTTATTGCCATAAATTTTGCATACTCAAAACGAAAGAAGGAATATTTTAAGAACCAAGGCACTCAACATAAATAAGAAGTGGCAATTGAATAAAGATATATGTTTTTTAGCATGACATATTTCACGAAATCCGTAATTATTAATTATTGCGCAACGACAGAATTATACTGAAACCCGTGGTGTGAACTCTTGGTTGTGAACTTGTCAAAAAATCTGAAAGAAGTGGCATTCAGTATTCGATGGTAACGTTAAGTGTTTTATGTGTCCGAGCAGCAGTTTTTCTTTACTTCCCCTGTATTCCGGTAATTGCAATTAATATAGTGTTTTGCATTGAGGAGCCACTCTAAGAAAACGGAAATTAAAGAAGAAAGGAAATTCGTCGTCGTGGGTGTCATGGCGTTAACACGTAATTTGTTTTGTGCGCACAGTTCTTTATTTTTTCCTACAAATAAAAAAATTAAAATGAAGTAAAATGCCTTGCGTTTACGAACAGAAAGTTGAAAGCAGTCAGCCATAAGTAAAATGTGTGGATTGCAATAAATATTTTCATTGCAATTCAGCAGGCAGACGACTTCGATTTTTTGCGTAAATCGAATAAGCAATTTGTTGTAAGAGTTGCTCTTCTGTACGAAAGGAATCGCTTCTCTCTCCTCCACTGTTAAAACAGCAACTTGAACGACAACCGCAAGAAATAAATGATACGTCGCCCCTCTCAATGCAAACTAATGCAGAGGAAAATCATCAGGCACAACATCAAGATCTTCATCAACAACATCTTGTTCATTGTCACCAAAATCAACAACGGCAACACCAGTTAGTTCCAGAACCGATTTTACAAACAATGTGATACCCGAAATAACAATAATGTGGCGACTTTAGAGACAGTTTATAATAAAAAAGTTAACACTACTTTTTCTCTTATTATTTTAGCATCAATGCCTTTTTACCCAAGCTCTGTGATTACCTTTCCCGATTTGCTGTTATAGTCTGAGAAAAAAACTCGGACGCAATTACAGACAGTATTGCCATGTATCATAGTTGAAACACATGCTGATATAAATATGTATGCACTATATGTACTTTTATGGAGAGACTCAATAAATTAAAGTTATTTTTTTTAGCCACGGGGATCCATCTATTTAAATACGAGCTGCCAGTAAGGACCAAAAACTGTTGTAGTTATTATTACTGTCAATTTTAACCGTAACCAGAGAAAACAAAAGCATGCATATTTATGTGTATAAGAACGAATTATCGGAGAGAATTTTATAATTCTAACAGTCTTACATACTTATAATCAGAAATAAATTTTCTAATGGAATAACTTTATTTCTAATTACTTTTATTTGCTATTCCATACTACATACAGGTGTGTATTCATACGTACCCACCTGCATATCTGCCGTATATAATCTGAATGCAATTCACTCAATCACTTTATGAAAGGATGCAAGAAAAAAACAATTTTAGACTAACTGAATTTAATATAGTTTGTTTATATTGACTGAAATGTACTGAAATTCACCCTTCGTTAAATTTTTCATTGTATTTAATGGATACGTTTCATACATCTCTCGCCAGTTCCAATCCTCAGTATAACCTGGCAGTCTCACAATCACACTTTGCAATTTAAATGCTGGTAAATTTTTTATTTTGTATTTTTTTATATTTATTCCCTTTTTGGTACGGAATTTTTATAATTATAAAAATTACAATTCATACAAATGTTACTTCAGATAAATTCTGTAGTGCATACAAAGGTTTGTAGTGGCGAATGATCCGTCAATTAAGATCAGAATTAATTTTTAAATTTCATGTGGAGCAAAGTCATGAACAATTTATTAAACTAAGCATACGGGGTGGTTCATCGTTTGATTTTCAATAGGCTTTTTTTTTGAAAGATCACGCGTGACTCCTATCAATCTTATTTGTCATTTTTGTTCAGTATCATTTGGAAAGTCATCATGGAAAGACTCACGTCACAAAAGCGTCTCCAAATTATTCAGCTGTAATACGAAAATCTGTGTTCTGTGAAAAATGTTTTTCGTGCGATTCGAGGAACTTACGGTGCGCATAATCGACCTATTGAAACCACTATTGCCAATACCATTCGCAAATTTGAGTCTCAGTTTACATTAGTGGATAATACTCGACCGGTTAGACAACATCCAGCAAGTAGTGCAGAGATTATAGCAGCTGTATCTGAGAGTGTACGCAAATACCGTGACGAATCGATTCGTCGTCTTTCTCAGCAGCCTGGCTTGGCGTATTCAACAACTTGGCGTATTTTAACTGAGTATTTCGGCCTAAAAGCGTACAAAATTCAACTTGTGCAAGAATTGAAGCCAGGCGACTTGAATTAGCGTCATATTTTCAGTGAATGAGCTTTGGAAAAACTCAATAAAAATCCGGTGTTTTATCGTGAAATTTTGTTCAGTGATGAAGCCCATTTCTATCTCAATAGATATGTTAATAAACAAAATTGCCATATTTGGGCTGATGAGCAACCCGAAGAGTACTTAGAGCTACCATTACATTCATTAAAAACAACGGTATGGTGTGGTTTATGGGCTGGTGGAATCATTGGTCCATATTTTTTTTAAAAATGAGGCAAATCAGAATATTACCATCATAAGTAACCGTTATCGCCCCATGTTAACGGACTATATGCTTCTTGAAAGCACATGGTCTCGGTGACTTCTGGTTTCAACAAGACGGCGCTACGAGCCTACAGCACGTGAAACAATGGACTTGTTGAGAAATCGATTTGGTGAGCACCTAATTTCACGTTTAGCTACGGTAAATTGGCTTCCTAGATCGTGCAATATCACACCTTTGGACTATTTTCTCTGGGGATATGTAAAGCCTCTGGTCTTCAGAAATAAGCCAGCTACGATTGATGCTTTTGAAGCCAACATTACTCGTGTTATCTACGAGATACCAGTCGCTATGCTCGAACGAGTCGCCCAAAAGTGGACCTTCCGACTGGACCACCAGACGTAGTCGTGGCCAACATTTACATGATATCATTTTCAAAAAGCAAATGCCGATAATAAAAATAAACATGCCAAAAAAACATGGTGGAGAACAGATAAAGCTAAGGCAGTGATACGGGGAAAGAAAATAACTTTCAAAACTCGGTCAAAGTGCTCTTCTACTACTAATAGAGATGAAAAAGCTCATCTTAATCTGATATATGTATAACATAGATGTTGCAAAAGTTTCGCGAAGAAGAAGTGCGCCCAATTTCAAGCAAAAAGTATGGAAGTCCTCTATAGGAATTTGGAGAAAATATCTTCGTCGGCGTCTGATAGGAACCAGGCTATCCAAGAGCTTTGACAAAAAAAAAACTTAAGTAAGGGAGCAATTATTTTTAAAATAACCCCCCAGAGTTCATTAACAATGCTCAAGACCAGTTTCTTGTAGGAGACGACAAAATTCTCCACAGATGTAAAAGACTCCACAGTATTGTGGAAGACTTCACAGTATTGTGAAAGACTTCTGAATGAATAGTTTTCCCGGGTTTACTTTCCAAGTGCCGCTCCTAAACATGCGGTCAAATACTTCAAAAAAAGGAAAGCGGTTAGACCAGACGAGATACCCTTACGATTCCTATCTCCGGACCATAAGCCACGCCAAACAGTGCATTTTTATCTAGTGCATTGGCACTCTTGTATTGCGTGAGGTTTGTCATTGAACCAAATAAGGCAATTTTGTTTATTACTGTAACTATTCAACCAGAAATGAGCCTCGTCCCTGAAGACAATTTTTCGATAAATAGGCGAATCCTACTCCAGTTTTTCTAAGGCCCACTGTTGTTGTCGGTCATTCGGCTTTTTTGTACCAAGATTCTGGCGTAAAATCTTCCACGTAGTGGAGTAACATAATCCCACCAATTACTATGAACGACGACGAATAAACAAATCACGGTTTCATTAACACTGGCGGATAAGAAGCAATATTTTCCTTCTTACGCACATTACGCGTACGAGTAGGTGGACCTATATCCAATAGCGTGATATTAGTGCATAGGTCACTATGACTTGAATTGTTTGCTCAGTAGGTCGATAATGACGACCGAGAATTGGTCGAAGTGGGCGATAAGCATTTTTCAGAGAGCACGAATTTTGATAATAATATTCAATAATTTGTAAGCATTGTTGACAACACTGAAACCCCAAACTGCATAAGCATCACCCTTTACAATTTATCCAAAAGTATCTCATGGTTGACCATATCAAATACTTTTGTCATACTATATCTATAAAAAGTACTAAACTTGTGTTACTTTTATTGAAGCTTTCATTTATTTCACTACGCAATTTCAGAACAGCGTCTTCTGTAGATCTGCTTTCGAAAAAGGAAAACTGTTCGTTTGTGAAAAATTTGATCTTATTTAGAAATAATAGAATGAGTATTTCATCAGTTTTTCGAACAGTTTACAAAACATCGGAAGTATATGTAATGCGCAATTGAGCTTTTACTTCCTTTACTTTTTCTACAGCCGAATAACTTTTGCACTTTTAAGAGATAACGGAAATATTTCACAATTAACACTTAAGTTAAACAAGTTATTAAACACATCAACTACATACAAACATATATATGAGCTTGAATGCCTTATGTCTGTGTTCTTAACATTGCTAATGTAACTGAGATGTGGACGCGATTGCTTGCAAAAATTCTGTGCTGGTTTTGTAGGGGAATACATTATGCAGACAAATGTGGGCCTAGTACAAGGCCCATTAATGTGCAGATTGCATGCAGAGAGTTTATGACACCATGTCAACCAAAAACAAACCTAAAAATAAATCATATATTCGCTTGAATGTGAATTCAGGCTCAAAAAGTATATTTTCATTATCAAGAGTCGTTCACGCTGGGAGCTACAAATTGACACGTCACCATACTATTGAAAAACAAATGGAAAAGCGGTCGAAACCACCACACAATCTGCAAAGAATGCTATCGGACAGCCACTTCACCACCGGTGAATCATTGCCAGATTTCCAACTGAAAGTTGGATACAAATATACAAAATTAAAAAAATGTTTGTTTAACTCGAAATCCCTTTATATCAAAGTAATAATTACGTACAATTCCAAGAGCTAAAAACCTTTTCTGCTAATCGAGAGTTTGGCACTTTTTGACGTACTAATAAACAGCATTTGCAGTAAGGTAAGACAGCATCAAATTTCAGTTTCTAATATTCAGCAAGTGATAGCAGATATATAGCTGTAACACTTAAGACGGTATGACTACTCTTAACATGCTGGAGTGTAAATTAAGTCTTTCGGATAATTGGATAGAGAAAATGAGAAGATGCTTGTGCTTAATGGATTTGATTATGCACTTAAGCAGAAATAGCATTATATCTTAAATCCCGAGTTACCCCTTGTTTTAGACCAAAGCGACCCGTGTAATATGCGTCAATACCAATGATAAATAAAGAGACTTAACACCTGAAAAAACACGGCGTTATTAAAAGCGTGAATTTCTCTCAATAGGGAATAGCCATAGTGACAGTTCTCAAAGCAAGTAAAGACGGTAGGGTCTATGGTGTTTTCTCAACAGATTTAAATAATCAAAGAATCAAACGAGTATTTACACTACCAGTAGGTACCATTTGGAGTCAAGCACCGAGATTATTTCAGAAAAATATGATGCACTTTAGCGCTTAAGCAAGTGGGAATTCCTTATTACACACGAATCTTACCGCAATTTTAAGCTACGCTATTTTATAAAACATTTTTGTACCTATACATTAATGCACTATAAATAATTTTGTATTATTATTATTATTATCAGGGGAACGATACAAATTAATTTTTAGGGTCCGGAATTTAACGCCGGGGTACTATGCCCATGTGGCGCGTTTTGTCAACAGCACGCGGAGTACTGAGTTCCCATGTGCTCACCCACCTACTTACTTACCGCGCCCAACACTTACCGGTGATCTAGTGGGAACCGATGCTTTCAGTGTGGCGAGGCCGTTGACTTCAATGTTTTATTTTAATACAAATCAAACAATCAATACACAAATCAAGAAACAGCAACATTTCTTTGCCCCTCAATAGCTGGCTATTGTAAGCTACGTGTAGTAGCAGAATCTATATCCAACATCCTTCATTGGCGGATTCATTTGCTTGGTATTCCATTACACTATCTACAAGTTTTCGGTACATAATTATATAGTACATAGCAGTACGGATGTTGTTGAAGCAGAAGCCAGTGTTAGACTTTAATTGTAGTTATGGTGTTAAATACTTTTAAGAATGCCAAACATTTAATTATATTTCTCAATACAAGAAAAATAAAAGAATTACACAAAAATAATCTATATATATGTATGCGCTTAACTTTTCTTGTCGGTGTGCAAAACTTCACACTACTCTGCAATAAATATTAATTCCTTCACACTAAATACGTGATTTTAATAATTATTATTATAATTATTATTATTTTTTTTTTTTTTTTTTTTTTTTTGGATTTGGTTTGTTCTGGTTTTATATATCTGTACTGGTGTATATAAAAAACCTGCGAGTACAAAGTGTGTTGAAAAAGTAAGGAGACTATATATTTTTATAAAAAAATATTTATTTATTCAATCATATTCATCAATATTAATGTTGTCCGCTTAAAGGTAGTCCTCCTCATTTATAATTTACTTGTGCCAACGCTTTTCCCAATGCTCGAAATATTTCTCAGAAGCACTTTTAGGTATAGCCTTGAGCTCTTCCAGCGATGCCGTTTTTATTTCCTCAATCGTTGCAAATCTCCGTACTTTAATAGGTCTTTTCAGTTTTAGAAACAGAAAAAATACGCATGGGGCTGAAACCGTTGCATGTGGAAGCTGAAGCATGATTTTGGTGTTGTTTTTGCCCAAAAAGTCTCTCACGAGCAACGATGAATGAGCAGGTGCATTATCGTGATGCAAAAGCCATGAATTTTTTTTCCACAATTTTGGAAGTTTTTATCGTAAGGCCTCTCGCAAACGGCACTTAAAACTTTTAAATTTGATCGAACTTGGCGTGCTTTTTTCGCTCTTAGCTATCCATTGGGACGATTGGGCTTTGGTTTCGACGTCATAACCATATACCCATGATTCGTCACCAGTTATGACTCTTTTAAGCAAGTCAGTGTCATCATTGACGTCATTCAAGAGATTTTGATCGATGCTAATGCGACGGTTCTTCTGATCGAAGTTAAGAAGTTTTGGAACAAACTTCGCTGACACAAGTCTCATACCCAAAACATCTGTGAAAATTTTATGAAACGAGCCGACCTATTTACCAACATCATCAGCAACATCTCTTATGGTAAATAGACAATTTTCTAAAATAATTTTCTTCAGAGCTTGGACGTTATCATCTTTTGTTGATGTGCTAAGGCATCCAGAACGAGTTTCTTCTCGACCATCTTGGAAGAGCTTGTGCCACTTGTAAGAATTTTTTTTTTTTAACTTAGATCTGACTCGCAGTATGACACTGTCAACATTTAAAATATTTAAGAATACTTGACTCCCTTTTTTACACAAAATTTGATGCTAATTTTTTGCTCCATTTTTTATAATAATTGATACTCGTCGAGCCACTTAAACACGTGTAACATGTTTATCTGTCAAAAACAAACTAATTATGCTTGTCTATATCTCAATGTAGGAATACGATAACGTGTCCAATCTCACCATAATGTAACCATAATGTAATCCATTCATATTTGAACTCTGTTATACATATCATAATACACTCATTTGTAGAAACATTATCATACATTCATTCTTACACACTTCAATGTATTTACTCTTATACCATTATTATAGCTCTCAATTTGCTTAGCCTTCTCTTTATCATTGTAAATTTATCATTTATAATTTCTCTCGTTCACTTGGATCAAAACCACAGGAGGCATCATACTAGCTTCCTAGCTTCCACCCAAGTGTTAAACAATTTAAAATTAAACACATATTTACCCTATATTCCCAATTGAATTATTTTTTTTTTTTCGTTTTATTTCGAGTATTTCATTTACAATCATAAACAATGCTGCATATTTGAAACTGTGAACATATGTTCGGAACATGTCTACTAACACAAAAAAAAAATCATAATCAAATGTAACTTGCCAGCGAAATTTCAAAAGTCACCTTATTTTTGAACACACCTCGTACATGTGTATTGTCTTGACTGAAGGTTCAAAAAGAGGTGGCATCGCCTTTTTCTACACCCTGTTTAAATCGAACTGCAATCAACCTCAGACTGCTATAATTTCCAAACCGGTTATGACAGTGAGCTCAAATTTTGACACATGACAGATAATTTTATTATTGTGTTGAAAATTTTTTACCCAAACGTGATAGTGTGATTGCTTTATATTTGGCTGGAAAAACACAAGTAGCTATCGTTAGAGCTATCAACGTGAATAAATCCTTTGTGTCTCTAACCATAGCTCGTTACCGTGATACCGGCAGCGTTGCAAAACGCCATGGAGGTGGTCATAAAAAAACAGCAACATCGGCAGAAATGGTTCGGAAAGTGAAGGCTCGAATTAAGCGAAATCCGAGTCGAAGTGGAAGAAAAATGGCTCGTGAGTTCAACATATCGTTGAAACGGATGCAACACATACTGAAAAATGAGCTTGGGCTCAAGCCATTGAAGTTCCAAAAAGCACACGATCTTACACTGCAACAGAAAAAAGTTAGAGTCGAAAGAGCGATGGAGTTGCTACGCTTGCACGAAAGTGGTGAGTTGCCGAATTTGGTTTTTTCCGATGAGTTGCCATTTGTTATCGAGCAATATGCCAACAAACAAAATGACCGAGTTTACTTGCCAGAGAGGTCCTTCGAAAATTTACATCTTCGGACGCCACCAGAAAGCAGGCAGCACCGATGGTGATGATTTGAGCCGCTATAACAGCCAATGGTAGCTCTCCGCTCGTATTTTTGGACAGTGGCGTCGAAATTAATTAAACCGTGAAACTGCCTTGGGCAAACAATCATTTCGGTCAGAGACCGTGGACATTTCAACAAGACTCGGCACCGTCTAACAAAGCGCGCGTCAACTAGGATTGGTTAAAAAACAGTGTTCCACACTTCATTTCTTCGGCACAATGGATTGCACATTCTGCAGATGTTGTCTAGGGTATTTTGAAGGCGAAAGTTGGCACTAAAAATAACCAAAGCTTGGACCACCTCAAACAAGCACTTCGCCGGGAATGGGTCAAAATACCGCAGAGCCACTTGCGTGTAGCGTGCGATGCTTTCTTTGGCCGTCTTAAGGCCATTATTCGCGCCAAAGGTGGACATATTGAAAACTACTGATACAGTTTGAAAATTGATGTATTTTCCAACATTTTTTGCTTTGGCACAACAAAATTAATAAAAAAATAAAAAAATTATAGCATTTTAAAAAGTTGCAGTTCGAGTCAGGCAGGGTGTATAATGCTGGGTATATGTTATATAAATTCTTTCACTGTTTACTGATTAGTAAACGAAGAAACATCTCTTCTTAAATATAGGAGATATGTAACACTTGGACTGCTCTCAAAGAATGACTTAGCCATTGAAAACCGAGGTCTGAAAAGAAAATCATTTAGTGTTGAGTGACCACAATGCAGGCAAAAACGAAGAGGCGAGGGAGAGTCTTTGCCAACTGGGTAATCTTGTAGTACTTATTGAATAGGAAATAAAATAAATCTGACTATAAAAACTGCCTTAGGTTAATTGTGGATCAAAATTGGCGCAGATCCGACCCGAAAAAAATGGCAACAGTTGCAAACCTGCCGCAACCAAAGTACTCTACCGTGGTACGTTTATTTCTGAGCATGCTAAATTTTACGCGTAGTTCATGCCGTTCTGAAGGGAGAACCATATTATTAATTGACAGGTTGCGACAGGATTTCGTCATCAGCGCTATATAAATTGAGAATAAAGTTAATAGAGTGTTATCAGACACCCTTAAACACTGGCTTGTAACGTTCAAGTGGGGCAGATTGGGACGGAATCAATTCGCAAACAATTCAAAGTTATATCCAAGCAACACGCACAGAGTAAATCAAGGATGCCAGTCTAAAACAAGCTTGTTTCATGTTATAAAATAAACTAATACTTCCGTTTTCATTTCAGAAATGAGTCCTTAAACAGCTGCATACTGGACACCTAGGTATTCTGCGAATGAAAACATTAGCACGGAGCTACCTCTATCGGCTCTCCGAGAGTATTTTTCATGTGCAGTAGCGGCACCAGCACTTATCAAAGCATCTTTGGTATTTTGGCCCTTGCTGTTCCAGAAGCCAGAGTCAGCCAGAGAAGTTCGTCGAAAGAGGAAAATGAAAAAGCTAGAAAGAGAGGATAGAATAGCGCAAAGAAGGTTGTTGATGTGTGTGGAATTAGACACCAATGTACAATTATATAACAACATCACACCAGAGGAAGCCACGCTAGGACACATGAATACACCCTACATCGCATGAAGGCCAACGAAAATAAAAACTAACCAACCGAAAGCTCGGTACAAGACACTTTTTACGCAAGAAACTACGGCTATACCCGCATTCAAAACTCAGGGTACCAGGGATCATTTTTAAAAGATTGGTGTACTTGTAGATCAAGTACACTACAAATCGGTGCCAAAGCATGATGTTACCACATGCAAATCAACTAAACCTGAAGTGTTATAGTTATAGAGATCATCAAGATCTGCAGTACACCCATCTTAAAAGACTTATTCCAAAAAAAAATGCTTTAGAAATTCAAAAATTTAAGACTAATCAAAAATTATCTATCGTTACAGATGTAAGTATCATTTCATCGATATTTTTTGTTTCAATATACGCAAAATATTTTTTGTTAAATGAACAAATAAACTCATAACACCAATACCAATATCCACAACGGAATTTCCAAAACTTCAAGGATCAATGTATGACTGAAATCCGATAAATTTCCATTTTAGATAACTCTACAGGACGCACACTTTTTAAGAAGGAAGAAGTTAACGACAAAATTGCAAACCTTAACACGCGCCGCACCCGCAGTTATTCGTGGGAGCTTAAGTAACTTAAACCAAAAATATGATTGTAAGCTTTGGTTGCCAATTCAAATCCTTTTAAGTTTTTTTTTTTTTTTCAATAAATGTATTGTATATATAGGGTTTTCCAAAAGCGACTTAACAACTTTGAATTTAATTTGTGAATGCACTCTTTCACTAATCATCAAACTGTCACTGTCAATTTATTCAATTAGCTCAACATTTTCATCATTGTAAAGTACACTAACCAACAACGTCTGCAAACGTTCTCCGCGCCATGATCACCGATTATTTTTGACCCGAATTGGAAGATATGGACTTGAACGACATGTGGTTTCAACAGGATGGTGCCACAAGCCACACGCTACAATCGATTTATTGAAGAGTAAGTATGATGAGCGTGTTATCTCAAGACATGGGCCAGTCGATTGGCCGCCTCGTTCGTGCGATTTAACGCCGCTTGACTATTTTCTGTGGGGCTGAGTTAAGTCATTGGTTCATGCCAACACGCCGACGAAGTTGGAAGAGCTCAGAGCCAACATGGAACGCGAAATAGCGGCCGTTTCGGCCAAAATGTGTGGCCGAGTCGTTGAAAATTGGGTCCAACAAATCGACCGCTTCAAACGTACCCGCGGTGGCCATATGAACGAAGTCGAGTTCCATTCATAAACGTTTTGATTGTACTTCAAGCCAATAACAAAGTTTTTGAAATACCTCAAATGGTTTGCTTTTATTTAAAAAAAATAGTTGTCAAGTCATTATTAGAAAACTCTATAGAACATAATTGATCAGAATTAACTTGTTCGTGAAACATTGGGTACAATTCAATTATTTTTTAAATTCTCCATTTATAAAAAAACGTTAATTTGTGCCCGAGCAGGGACCTCTCTATCAAACCATAAGAACAAAGAGAGCGGTACTGCGTGAAGTTAAATCCTAACCCATAAGAACTAGGATTTAGTTACGTGATCCATTTTAAAATACAAATACTCAATTCATTACTTATTTTATTACTTTTCCCACAAAAAATATACAAAGATATATATATCAAAATCTTTGCTGTGAAATAATCTTAACATATATGTAACTTTTATTTTCATACATTTTTTAGTAATCAAAAACGAGGTAAATGCTAAAATGGCTTAAATTCTTTCCTTTTTGCATTTAGAAGTTTTTTGTTAAAACATGATGACGCATTTAAACCGTTCAGTTGTTCTTTTGGTTTTGTGGCATATAATCCGTGCCGTTTCTAAGAGAGGGCACCACTTGAATTAAATCCATACTATTTTCAGTTAGTACCAACCTTCGAAAGATACGTATAAAAATTTGACAGCTGTCGGACGATTAGTTCTCGAGATATAGCGTTGAGTGAAACAACTTTTATTATTGTGAAAAAAATGGATTCAAATCAATTTCGTGTGTTGGTTTATCATTGCTTTTTGATGGGGAAAAATGCAGATGATGCAAAGAAATGGCTTGATAAGTGTTACCCGGACTCTGCACCAGCCGAACGAACCGTTCGCAAGTGGAGTGAAAAATTTAAAAGTTGTCATACAAGCACCGAAGATGATGCACGCAATGGATGTCCGAAAGAGGCTGTTTCAGATGAAAATATCAAAAAAAGTCCACAAAATGGTTACGAATGACCGTAAAGTGAAGTTTATCGAGATAACTGAGGCTCTGAAGATATCAGAAGAGCGTGTTGGATATATTATACACGAATATTTGGACATGAGAAAGCTCTGTTCAAAGTGGGTGCCGCGTTTGCTCACAGTCGACCAAAAACAACAACGTGTTAATGATTCAGCTGAATGTTTGAAGCTGTTCAACCACAATAAAGCCGAATTTTTGCGTCGGCATGTGGCAATGGATGAAACTGGGCTCCATCACTTCACACCAGAGTCAAGTCGGCAGTCATCTGAGTGGCGAGCAGGCGACGAACCTCGTCCAAAACGACCAAAAACTCAACAGTCGGCTGGCAAGTTTATGGCATCCGTATTTTGGGATACACATGGAATAATTTTCATCTCGACTATCTCCAAAAGGGGCAGACTATCAACGGCGACAATTACATTGCATTGTTGGAGCGTTTGAAGGACGAAATTGCAGAAAAACGGCCGCATTCGAAGAAAAAGAAAGTGCTGTTTCATCAAGACAATGCACCGTGTCACAAGTCGATGAAAACGATGGCAAAATTTAATGAATTCGGCTACGAATTGCTTCCCCACCCACCGTATTCTCCAGATTTGGCCCCCACAGGCGACTATTTCCTGTTCGCAGACCTCAAAAGAATGCTCGCCGGAAAGAGATTTAAGACCGATGAAGAAGTAATCGCCGAAAGAGAGGCCTATTTAGAGGTTAAACCGAAATCGTACTACAAAACTGGTATCGAAAGATTGAGAAATCATTTCAAACAGTGTATCGCCCTCGAAGGCAACTATATTGATAAATGAAGATGAATTTTGCAAAAATTTTGTTTTTTACTATAAAACGGCACTGACTTTTCAGCCCATTTGTTACATACATACAATATAAATTTTGAAATTTGCCTTTTATAAATGTAATGATTATAAAGTAAAATAATGCTTAGAACAGTATTCACCGTAAGACTGATGCCGCCGGTCATTGTTTATCCTAGTTGAACAACATCTAATCACTCATATACCAACATTAATATTCGTCAACACAAAGCGACTTAATTAAAAGCACTAACAACCCAGACAAAAGGAACACACAAATAAACTTATTAAAGTAATTTCATCAATATGAACCTACTCATATATTAAAGTAACCGAAACCAACAACAACGGCGACCCTATGTCCAGTCTAATCTTGCAAATCTATTTCTCACGAACGAAACGAAATATAGGGTAGCGAATTTCGTTAAAAGAAATCAAGTCATTTGGCTACTTTCCTTATTTTTAATACGATAACTCGTATTTCATTCACTTCAAAAATTGTAGGAAATACCTCTTAATTTAATTTTTTTTTTTCATGGAAAACAATTCACCATACATATATAAAATACCTCGATAATTGCTCACTACTGTTAAAACAAATTTCATATTGTGAAATCTCATTGTCTTAAAAGTTTGTGTATACTAAAAAAATTAAAAAAATAATAAATAAATAACAATTTCTTTATGAAAAGTTGTGGATCAAACAGACGTACGAGTTCGTCATTTAAAAATGTTAGATATAGTCAGTTCCGTAAAAAAAATATTTAATGTGGTGCACGAATGGGTTTGCTATCCACATTATGTTAATGTTTTTCCATTATTTGAAAAGAAAATGCTTTTCTAAAAGGAAATAAGCGCAAACGAAAATAATGTTATTAATATTAAATGAATTTCATATCTAGTTCGGCTTTGGAATGGTAGGTGGAGTGTTGATATCCATTCAGTCTTTATATCCTGCAGATCTTAGGCGGTTAGTGTGCACTGTTCAGAATTCACTGTCAAAAAAAAATATGCATAAAATAAAAAACACAGCCTGTATGCATTTATGCCATAGACTGCTTTCCGGTTGAACAAACAAATAGGAATATGTATATACTGCATGGTAAGGTATTAATCTTTTACAAAATAGATATCCGATAACATGACGTGGTAGTATACACGCGGAATATGACGCGAATTACGACCTGACACCATCTGGTCGTTACCCTGCCGCACATCCAAACACCATCAACCCGACACCACCATCTGCAACAACAACAATTCTAACAACACGTTCTGACCTCAAAGACAACAAATGCAGATCAGCAATAAATTATTAATATTGTAATTGCACAGGTGAACGATATGAACTTTATGCTGAATGTGTGTCTACCAAATACCCGACACAAGCCAATGCAGCTCAATTTCCGGAATTCACCCATGCAAACATAGGTTTCTTTTGTAAATTATCAATAAATTGTAGTCAGTCTGAAGTATTAATCGAGAACGGCAAGTTCAAATAAAATAAAAATAAAAATAACTAAAATCTTTGTTTTTTTACATTTCATCTCGTATGTAGATCATAACTGGCGCAGTCGGTAGGATCAATGATATGATAATTTTTTTTCTTTTTTTCTATCCCAAGTAACAACACGGTAGAAGTAAAGAATAGTGAAAGTAATTGTACCACCTAACGTATTTAACATAAAAATCGTTCGATAGTTGCATCGTGCAACACAAACAAAATCAATCGATTGACAATTGTTTTAACCGTGGTCAATTCCATCACCGATCAAGTGTTGTGAATTGTTTTAAAGGAAAATCTTGGACATTAAACAAAACAAGAAAGGACAATTTCAACCGCTGGGTTTTAACTCTTAATTCACCGATGGATCAACTCTAAACACCTACACTTCTCGTCATTCATCTCTACAATAAATTGCTTTTCATAACCATCGTTCTTGGGTGAATGTAAGTTGTTATATACTTTGTATGTGAATAACTGTTAAATACTACTCAAGTTTAACCGCGAACCAAGGCACTCCGGTATAAAAACTGCGATCCTTATTGCAAGGCACTCCAGTTATAAATAAATAATAAAAGAACTGCGTTCCTTATCGAAAGACACCCCAGTTAAAATAAAAGTGAACAAACTGTAGCCTCCCACAAATACACTTAAGTGTAACCGCGAACCTTATTGCAAGGCACTCCGGTATACAAGAACTGCGATCCTTATCGAAAGGCACTCCAGTTGAAATAATAAATAACAAAAATTATATATATAAATTAATCAAAAAATAATGTTAATTACTGCGATCTCTACCAAAGAGCACTCCAGTAAACAAATATTAAAGCTAAGGTATATTACATGTTAAAAAATTAATACAATTATTGTAAGCTACTGCGATCTCCACCAGAGGGCACTCCAGTACTACATAGTGAATAAATAAATAAATATATATTGCAAATTACTGCGATCTCCACCAGTGAGCACTCCAGTATAACACATTAAATAAATAAGAAAAATATAGTAAACCACTGCGATCTCCTCCAGCGAGCACTCCAGTATTACATATTAAATAAATAAGTAAAATATTGTAAGCCACTACGACCTCCACCAGCGAGCACTCCAGCATTACATATTAAATAAATAAATAAAATATTGTAAACCACTGCGATCTCCACCAGTATTACATATTGAATAAATAAGTAAAATATTGTAAACCACTACGATCTCCACCAGCGAGCATTCCAGTATTACAAATTAAATAAATAAACAAAATATTGTAAGCCACTACGATCTCCACCAGAGAGAACTCCAGTAGTAAGCTTAAATATTAAATATATAAAAACAAATATATATATACAAAAACCTTTTAAAATATATATAGTTATGCATTTTCATTATATTTAATTTTAAGAGCGCATTCTTTCAAAACATATTATATTAAAATTTACAATATTTTAACTTTATGTTTTACATATACATTTCATAAATATAAACTAAGAGCAAATTTAGATTTGTCCCTTACAACCTGAGAAAACTATCAAAAAGCCTAAATTCCATCACGGAAAATACCGAACTAGAAACAAATCTTGACCTTTCTGATTTCTCTGGCTCCTCGTCTACCGACTTAAGTAATTCGACAAATTTAATAATAGCAACAAACGGTACTGAAACAGAACCACCACCACTGACAAATCCGGTAAGAAATCACATGGAGATTTTTAATTCGTTAAGGATTCCTGACGCGATTAAAGATCTTCCAAAGTTCGACGGGAATCCCCGACTCCTTTACGAATTTCTGAATAATATCGAAGAAATCCTACATTACATCAGGGGAACCGATAAAACTCCTTATGGTCAAATTTTGCTTAGGGAAATCAGAAATAAAATTGAGGGACAAGCCAATGAAATTCTTAACATGTATGGCACACCATTAATTTGGGATGAGATAAAAAGCAATCTCATCTTACATTACTCTGACAAACGCACCGAGACTTCACTAATAAGAGACCTCCACAGTCTCCAACAATTAAACAAATAGGTGGAACGTTTGTATGGTGAAATAATAGAGATACAATCAGCGCTTTGTAATAACATTCAAATCCACGAAACAAACATAAATGTCATAAAAGCTAAAAAGCTTTATGCAGACATGTGTTTGAATTCTTTCGTTACTAGTCTTAATGAACCTTTGAGGTCGAGAGTTCGAGCTATGCGACCAGAATCTCTTGCCATGGCTCTGAGTTATTGCATCAAGGAGCTAAATATTTCCTATCAACGGAAATCCCAAGCCCAAAACCACCAAAAATCTAATCACTACAGTCCCTATAACTCAAAAAGACCAATTCCAAAACAACATAGGGAAGAACATCCTAGAGCCTCCCACCCCCAATCTACAGTCAATACTAGAAATCCAAATGTTAAACACCACCAAACAAACGATCGAAGGAACACTGAATCAGGAAAAAACACTCCAAACATCAAGACAAGCCAATCACAACAAACAGAACTTCAACTTCCAGAACATGAACAATATCAATAACAGCGACTAACAACAACACGAAAACGACACTACTAATATACACGAATATTTGGACATGAGAAAGCTCTGTTCAAAGTGGGTGCCGCGTTTGCTCACAGTCGACCAAAAACAACAACGTGTTAATGATTCAGAGGAATGTTTGAAGCTGTTCAACCACAATAAAGCCGAATTTTTGCGTCGGCATGTGGCAATGGATGAAACTTGGCTCCATCACTTCACACCAGAGTCAAGTCGGCAGTCATCTGAGTGGCGAGCAGGCGACGAACCTAGTCCAAAACGACCAAAAACTCAACAGTCGGCTGGCAAGTTTATGGCATTCGTATTTTGGGATACACATGGAATAATTTTCATCGACTATCTCCAAAAGGGGCAGACTATCAACGGCGACAATTACATTGCATTGTTAGAGCGTTTGAAGGACGAAATTGCAGAAAAACGGCCGCATTCGAAGAAAAAGAAAGTGCTGTTTCATCAAGACAATGCACCGTGTCACAAGTCGATGAAAACGATGGCAAAATTGAATGAATTCGGCTACGAATTGCTTCCCCACCCACCGTATTCTCCAGATTTGGCCCCCACAGGCGACTATTTCCTGTTCGCAGACCTCAAAAGAATGCTCGCCGGAAAGAGATTTAAGACCGATGAAGAAGTAATCGCCGAAAGAGAGGCCTATTTAGAGGTTAAACCGAAATCGTACTACAAAACTGGTATCGAAAGATTGAGAAATCATTTCAAACAGTGTATCGCCCTCGAAGGCAACTATATTGATAAATAAAGATGAATTTTGCAAAAATTTTGTGTTTTACTATAAAACGGCACTGACTTTTCAGCCCATTTGTTACATACATACAACATAAATTTTGAAATTTGCCTTTTATAAATGTAATGATTATATTCTGTTCTAATACTGTTCTAACCATTATTTTACCTTCTTAGGTTTATTTGGCTACTACAGAAAATTTATTAAGGACTTAGCCAGTTAGTTCCTGTCTTAAGAAAGGTGCCAAAATCAGTCTAGATAGCAAATACACCGATGCTTTTGAAACATGTAAGAATCTACTAATCAATGACCCATTATTGCAACATCCAGATTTTAATTAGCCATTCATTCTTACTACCGATGCGAGCAATTGTGCATTGGGAGCAGTTTTATCCCAAGGAAGCATTGGTAATGAGAAGCCCATCGCTGTTGCAAGCCGGACGCTTTCGGAAAGCGAACGGGACTATTCTACAATCGAAAAAGAACTCTTAGCTATAGTTTGGGCCACAAAATATTTTCGTCCATACTTGTTTGGAAGGAACAAAAGGGGTTGTCTAAATACAAACGCGGACGCTCTTAGTCGTATCAGAGATATAGAAGATTACGATAAGGTTAAAAACCAGAACTTTTTCATACTGATGAAGCTACAATACAAGCACCAGGATTCCCTTCAACAGTTGAAACTATTTTTCGAAATAAACAAAGAAGAACAATCCGGAATCCCCAGTTTAATGAAGGAGATATGGTAAATATCATAAAGAATCATTTCCCTCCGAACAGACTTAGTGCTATATATACAGAGGATCGTATATTTCAAATACTGCAGTCGATTTATGCCAAATTCTTTTCCAAGAACAAGATGTTACGCATCATAAGATGCACCGAAATCCTGAAAGACATAAGACAAGTAGACGACCAAGAGAAGGTAATTAGAGACTGTCATGATCGATCAAATCATAGGGGCATAAACGAAACCCTTCTTCATCTAAAAACAGAAGTAACACATGGGCTAAAAAGTCAGTGCCGTATTATAGTAAAACATATAAACATAAACACAAACATTTTTGCAAAATTCAACTTTATTTATCAATATAGTTGCCTTCGAGGGCGATACACTGATTGAAACGATTTTTCAATCTTTCGATACCAGTTTTGTAGTATGATAGGCCTCTGTTTCGGCGATTACTTCTTCATCGGTCTTAAAATTCTGTGGAAGCAATTCGTAGCCGAATTCATTCAATTTTGCCATCGTTTTCATCGACTTGTGACACGGTGCATTGTCTTGATGAAACAGCACTTTCTTTTTCTTCAAATGCGGCCGTTTTTCTTTGATTTCGTCCTTCAAACGCTCCAAAAACGCAAGCCAATAGTCGCTGTTGATAGTCTGCCCCTTTTGGAGATAATCGATGAAAATTATTCCATGTGTATCCCAAAATACGGATGCCATAACCTTGCCAGCCGACTGTTAAGTTCTTGGTCGTTTTGGACGAGGTTCGTCGCCTGCTCGCCACTTAGATGACTGCCGACTTGACTCTGGTGTGAAGTGATGGGGCCAAGTTTCATCCATTGTCACATTCCGACGCAAAAATTCGGCTTTATTGCGGTTGAACAGCTTTAAACACTCCTCTGAATCATCAACACGTTGTTGTTTTTGGTCGACTGTGAGCAAACGCGGCACCCACTTTGAACAGAGCTTTCGCATGTCCAAATATTCGTGTATGATATATCCAACACGTTTTTTTGATATCTTAAAAGCCTCAGCTTTCTCGATCAACTTCACTTTACTTTTTTGATGTTTTCATCTGAAACAGCCTCTTTTGGACGTCCACTGCGTGCATCTTCTTCGGTGCTTGTATAACCACTTTTAAATTTTTCAATCCACTTGCGAATGGTTCGCTCGGCTTGTGCAGAGTCCGGGTAACACTTATCAAGCTATTTCTTTGCATCGGCTGAATTTTTTCCCATCAAAAAGCAATGATAAATCAACACACGAAATTGCTTTGAATCCATTTTTTTTTTTCACAATAACAAAAGTTGCTTCACTCACAACGCTATATCACGAGAGCTAATCGTCCGACAGCTGTCAAATCTATACACGTATCTTTTGAAGGTTGGTACTAACTGGATATGGTATGGATTTAATTCAAGTGGTGCCCTCTCTTAGAAACGGCAGCCCATATATTATTCTTTCCCAACATGAAAGATAAAATTGCAAAAACAATAAATAATTGCGATAAATGTTACCTTTTAAAATACGATAGAAACCCTCCCAAACCACAATTCGGAAAATCATAAATACCGCTAGAACCTCTGGAAATCTTACATATAGATCTCTACACGATCAACAATAACCAAATACGCACATTGATTGCGAAATTGTCGAAATTTGCATACGGTTTCACTCTTAGATGCAGAAATAGTTTAACAGTATTAGGTTTCTTAAAGAAATACATTAGCCTGTACAGCATTCCCAAGAAAATCGTTTGCGACCAAGGGTCCGAATTCATGTCAAATATATTTAAAGATTTTTGCAAACAACATGAAATAACCCTCCACTTCACATCTTTTCAACAAACGAGCAGTAACTCTCCTGTTGAAAGGTTACATTCAACCCTTACTGAAATATACAGATTAATTCTTTCCAAAAGAAAAGAACGTAAACCACGAACAAAACCACTACAAACCACGAATAAATATTATCGGAAACATTCATTACCTATAACAACGCAATCCATTCAACTGTAAAACACCATACTAACTTTTCTTTGGTCGCCCTTATAAATTCAGCAAAACATTAGCATTTTCCAACGAACATGAATATCTTCAAAAGCTCAACGAATTTCTTAACGAATTATATCCGTAAATCCAAAAACAAGTTGAAAAAATTACTAACGCGAGAATCGAAAAAATTACTAACGCGAGAATCGAAAAAACTAATCAGTCGAGAGAAGAGCCAGAAGAAATAGTAGATAATCAAATAGTTTTCAGGAAAGTGGCAAGACGAAATAAATTGACTCCGAGGTTTTCGAAACACATAGCTGACAAAAATAACAAAATAACGATTCTGACAAAAGAAAGTAGAAAAATCCGTAAAAGTAAATTAAGAAAAAAAACGAAAAATACTTTAATAATACCTAGTATAAGTCATAAAAATGCTGCTTCCTATATAACAAATACATTTCTATTTTACAATACTAAACTCTCTTAATTTTATTATTTCCATTTTAAAATCCCACTAACCAGTTCTCAACTAATATAAACTTACAACTTGCCAAAATATCATAGCCTATTACAACTTAGCTTAGGGCCTTCGAGACATATTATCAACTATCATAATCTAATACATATTATTGACCTTAACAACTATTATAATAATATCCAAGATATCATTAGCTCATTTAACCTTTTCGAAAAATCAGGAACCATAACTAAGACTTCAAAGTAACAAATAGATGAACTTAATAGGAAACTGGAAACGCTCCACCCTTTTAGAAGGAACAGACGTGGCCTTATAGACGGACTAGGGTCAACAATTAAAATTATAACAGGAAATATGAACGCACAAGACGCATTCAACATTAACAAACAAATATTGAATATCAACACTAACATAAACAATTTAACATATTTACTAGGAAACGATCACATGCTCAACACGCAAATGATCGAACGATTCAAAAATATAACTGATCATATAAATAGAGAGCAAATAACAATAGAAAAATTTTTCAAAAACACAGTTAAAAGAGAACACCACATACTTATAGAAACACAATATCTTAACCAACTTATTTAAAACATTGACCTTTTAACTAACAACCTTTCAAGTATAGCAGAAGCAGTAATTCTAAGCAAACTTAACATTATTCCTAAGCTTTTACTAACATATGAAGAACTTTCTAATATTAAAACTAAATTACAAAACCAGGATATTATTATTAATGCATTTGAACAAGTGTATGAATTTTTGAAGCTTCAAACTTATTATAATGGTTCAAATATAATTTTTTAAAATACGTATACTTACTGTTTCACAAGAAAAATACTATTTATATCATATTATACCATTACCTTAAACAATACAAAAACAATAATGATTAAACCATTTATAAACTATAACGAAAAACACATACAATATTTTAACTCACTTTGCCCCAAGATAGAAGAAATATACTACTGCACAACACCTATTTCCGAAGAAGATGCTGAAAATTCCCCATGTATCGGAAAGCTGATGAGTAACAAGGCAGCTCATTGTCCACTTAATGATGTGGGCCCTATCCAATCAGCCACAACCAAATTTTGTAATATTTGTAAATGTAAATAAACTAATAGTAAATTCCAAAACATTCTCAGTAGAAGGTACTTCCGTGGTGCATTTCAAAGGCTGTAACACCCAAACTAACGGCGTAATCTATGAAGACGACGCACATACATATTGAGATGCGGTACATGTACCACCGCCCCCGAGTAGCAGCATTTACTCCAACGTAACAACAGAAGTTCTAAACCTAGAGAAACTACGAGCCTTCAACTTCAACACCAACAACAAGTTATACAAACTGGAAATCACAACAAATATGCTCAATTATGCAACAGGAACATCAATCAGCATATGCCTAATTATCACTATTACCCTATCAGCTATTATCATCAAAATAAGATTACGCAAAAGAACTAATCCGATACATACAGCACCATTTGATTCTTCAACTGCTCCTGTCCAAATGACGTCATTTCAGTCATTTCCATCAATGACGTCACTCTGGCCATCGCTTTACTCCAAGGGGGGAGGAGTTACGACCTGACACCATCTGGTCGTTACCCTGCCGCACATCCAAACACCATCATCCGCTACAACAACAACTCTAACAACATGTTCTGAACTCGAAGACAACAAATGCAGATCAGCAATAAATTATTAATATTGTAATTACACAGATGTACGATATGAACTTTATGCTGAATATGCGTCTACCAAATTTCCGGCACAAGCCAATGCAGCTGAAGATCTTGGAATTCATCCATGCAAACATAGGTTTCTTTTGTAAATTATCAATAAATTGTAGTCAGTCTGAAGTATTAATCGAGAACGACAAGTTCAAATAAAATTTATAACGTTAAACTAAAATCTTTGTTTTTTTTTTTTTTATATTTCATCTTAAATGTAGATCATAACTCGCGCATATAATTACATTTTTCCCAACACTGCTGATAGTAACGAAAACGATTGCTTCTCCCGTGAAAAATTTTGATAGATTATTCTCATTACACATACATCCCGATTATGCAAATCAAAAAAGGGAAAAACTTTTGCTGAGCAAACAAAACCAAAATTATTATTCCAAAGTAAAAGAATAAAAGGGATGCTGTAATGCGACATGGCGGACAATGACAAGTGTTTTAAACTTGTGCATGACCTCTTTCTAAAAAAAAAAAAAAAAAAAAAACATCATCCACAAACACGAAATAGCTCTTCTCTTTTGCCGACAGTACCACGACTTAATACTAGTATATCGGAAAACTTCAAAACTAGACCTGAGCCATTTTATTGTTGGACTACGAATCAAGAAACAACATCAGTCTAAATGCATTACTAAAAGCTGCGATAAGTTTGTGTTGAAAACCAATTTCCGGGCGGTGCATTAGGACAAGTCAATAGTAACTTAATCTCTTAACCCCGTTTGGATGATTTTGAGACAAAAACATAGTCATGTCAACGACTATGCTAGATATGCTGCTAGATACATAGAAAAAAAATGCATAAACAGGAAAAAAACTACGTGATCCACACATAGAGGACAAAAGACAATTGAAATACTGGAATATCCCTTTAAAACACAAAGTAACAAATAATATCGAGAATAAAGAGAGAGAAAGTATAGAAACAATTTTTTGAGCGTATACCAAAAATAACCACAAAATTTATTTATATTAATTAATATATATTTGTATATATGTATGTATCTAAAATTTCATGCGAACAGGAATCTAAGAGTTTCCATGTTTCACATGGCTTATTCCGCATGAGTAAAACAACGTGTTTTAAAAATCACATACGGTCCATCTTTATTTATTAAATTGAATTAGATATGATTTAAAAAATGATAAACTTTAAATGAGAACGAAAATGAAGATAAAAATCGAAACATAAAAATTAAGATACCATCATATTTTTTTCACATTTGCTTGGTACGCATCCCTTAGCTCTTTCAAATATAGATCATTAATCTAACCGCGTATATGAGTATAGACACGTATTAACATATCAAACGTGCTGGTACACAAAAGTTGTACTTGAAATCTAGGCAAATTGAGCATACACATACAAAACTAACTAATTTGTGTAAGGATTCCCATCAACCACCAACTGAGATGATTTAAGCCTGAAAATCCCTCACAGAAAGTTAAAGGAATTTGCAATCTACGAGCAATGAAAAGGACCATCGGTGCAATGTACATATGTACCCATCGTATGCTTGTATACACTCGTCTACATATTTCATTGTTCTTCCTGCTCGATTCGAAGTCCATATTTTGGAAACAAATACTGAACACGTAAAAACTAAGCAGTAGGGGGAAAAATCTACGCCAGTGTTCTGAATAGACATAAAACGCAAATTAGGAGGAGGAGGTTTAGGAGGCCATATCCAGCTTATTTTTGTGAAATTATCTAATCTAGTTATTAACCGTGCTTGAACTTGAACAATTGGCGACGTTTGCAAAAAACCAACTCTGTCCTAACAATGTCGTGGAAAATAAAAAAGCGTTTATACAGCGGTACACATGCTGTAATATCGCTGTGTACATAATTAAAAATAGTGCTAGAATCTGCTCATTAAATGGCACACAAATTCATTGATAGATTTTCAGACGCAAATCATAACCGTATGCAAAGGTGTCATAGAAATAAAACAAAATATGGGTCAGAGCTTAAATTTGTTGGTTACTTAAAAAAAAAGCAATCTTTTTCCTGAAGATAGATAAAATTGTGTCATATATTGTAACTAATGCTTTTACTATAAGTAGAAGTGAATTCGATACTATCTGTCGCCTGATACATATGCTGTGTATGCCCATCATCATTTACGCTTACCATTGGAAATATTATCGATTACAAGGCAAACTATGGCCTTCATGCATTCATCGTTCAGAAGAGCAGCCAATAAATATCAAAAATGACATTTAAAGATGAGTCTTCTTAAATCCTAACACAACGTAAAAATATTCGTTTGTTTAAATAACAATTTAGAAAGAAACAGCAACGCATCGAATCCTGGAAAGCAATTATAAAATTTAACTCTGTTATGAACTCAAATCTTAAACTGAATGTGTAGGTATGTATATATGTATTGATCAAAAAGTGTTAATTACATTACTTTCTAGAAACTCCAAACAAATATTAGCATAACGTCTCATCGAAAAATGTAGATAAAAATAGTAACATCTAAACATAAATGACTTCAGCACGGCGGAATTACCTAATTTAGCAATCAAAAAATAGCACCCGTGTCACGAGAACTTTTTAAATAAATATCCAACGAAATTAAAGTAATATCATTTGCACAACTATTATCACCATTAAATGGATCTAATTGACAAAAAAAAAAAACATTTTTCGCTTGGTGTTAGCCCCGAACAGCACTTGTTATTAAACTATTGATTAGTATACATAATGAAGACCCCTTGGCTTTTAATACCACTTAACATAGGAACATAGTTTTTCTTCATTATAAAAATATATGTTATATAATGAAAAAAAGAAACATTCACCGCCGCATAGACTTTCGTAGAGAATACGTGGAAGAAATAATAAACACAGGACATAACTTTCGGATGCAAAATTCCGTAGATCTCTTGGGCTGGTGGATGTCAACTACTTTGATAATATTGATGATTAATTAGGTAATTTCAAATTGTTCTACCTCATCTACTTGTACTCACCGCCACTTACGGATATTTCTTGCAGGAGTCGTCCAAATACAATCGGTCCCTAAAAAAAACAAAAGAACAAAAAAAAAAATCATTTAGTTTGATTTTAAAATGCTACCTTATCATTTTCTGGAGATGAACACACTTAAATAGTTTGCATCAGAAACATGTAAAATTGATAGCAGGAGAAAACAATTTTTATGAAAACAAAATAAAAAAACAAAATTTAATTTCTCTTTAGTAAAACTTTCTAATTATTTTTATGTATATGCTTTGCCCGCTCCCTAGGAGATGATCGACCTTCAAAGGTGGTTCTAGAGAGAGAGACTTGACAGCGGCCGGACTATCCGAAAAGATGCGGATATCACTTGCAGACATAACGTTTTTCATCAGTCAGAACAGGACTTCTTAAGTCGCAGAAATCTTTGCCTGGAATAAGCTCTAGTGATATAAAACGGGAAGGAAAGGCTTAAATTAAACCTATCTGAGAAAACACCGCTAACAACCCCGCTATCAATCTTGGATCCATCCGTATAGAAGTGGATTGACTGGTCTCCATAAAAGCATCTTACATCCAGAAGAATCTAGAGGGGATGCTTACATGAAAGTCTTTGTCAAATCGATGTTGGAGTACAGTGTATTTGATGCTCTCTGGTAGGATTCCAATTGTATTAAGAATTTTAGCGTGGCCAAATATTTTATATGTTCAGTATGCAGTCGCTTAAAGACGAATAGCCGCAGTCGCAACTATGTTCTTTGCCTGGTGAAAATATCGGTCTAAGACCGTAAACCAGACATCCATCCCGTAGGTGAGTATCAGTCTTATAAGCAAGACGTATAGCCAGGGGAGTATGCGAGGTTGAAGGTCCAATTTGTTTCCAATGGCGATTTGCAAGAGAATGAAGCAACTTCAGTTTTCTTGACACTTTCTTGAGTGTTAGGTTTCCTATGTCTATGGATATTTAAATCTGAAATAGATACAATAAGTTGCCGGCGAAAATTCATATTTGTCATGGCAACTCCACTCAAATTTTACTTTACTTTCATAAAATAACAAATAAAGAACAAAAACCTTATACCTAATCTAAGAACTTAACACTTAGTGCGTAAGCATCTTTTATTTAGAAAAATGGAATAAATCGAAAAAAAAAATGTTCGGCCTCAGTGGCTATTCAAATTCATGGTGATCATCTAATATTTAACACTTAGCGGACGAATCGCATGCTTGAGATGACATTGAAAATATTGCTAGTGTTCTGGTACCTCATCTCCCAAATGCAAAAGTGTAAATATTGCAATATAGATGCAAGTCATGTATACCAGAAATTTTTTAACATTTTTACTTTCGTCACTTTATTATCTTTCAAATGTCAAAGTTTTATGAGCCTATACCTACCCAAACATCTACAAATTAATTTTAATTAAAACGAGTGAAGACAATGCAGTAATTTAATAAATTGACGACGACGTGAAGGGTCGGTAAATGGTCCACGGCCGACGAGCAACCTGCAATAATGCTGTCTAAATGAGAGAGATAAGATACGTCTTGTAGGACATGTCATAGAAAGACTGCTTCGCCCGCAAAAGGTTAATGGGGAGATTAAATTTACTTTTTCGAAAATAACCGATTTTGCGTGATATTGCCGTATATGACCCATTTTTTATCATCCGTTACCAATATGTAGCTTAGTTTTTGTTCCGTTTTAACAGCGATTTGCATATGTTTTGCTTCTTTTTGGAATCACCTCATTCCAAATGACTTAAAACTGTTTTGTAGTCGATCATAAATCTCTTAGCAATACCATGATTGACTTGCTATACTTCTTTTCATGACCTCATCGATTTTTGCAGTGATAGGCCTACCAGAACGAGTTTCATCTTTCAAATAAAAATTTCCAAAACGAAACCGAGCGAACCATCTCGTTTTTATTATTTATTTGTTTTTATTTTTATTTGTTTAATTTAAATAAATAATTCAGGTAAATAAAATAAAATAATACAATTCATTACTTAGGGGTAACATTAACAAATTTTTAAAAATATTTCTAGCAAAAACAAATCTAATTCTCGAATGTATAAGTATATACAATATAAAGAGTGATTTATCGTGAGGTTTGACGCTTAATGTTAAATAAAACACATACATTTGAAAGTGAACTTCAAATGTTTATTATCGGTTAAAAGAACAATTTATGGCACGACTGAGTCTGAGATGTTCTACTCCGAAGCTCCAATTTTGGGCGACTCGTTCGAGCATAGCGTCTGGTATCTCGCGGATAACATGAGTAATGTTGGCTTCCAAAGCGTCAATCGTAGCTGGCTTATTCCTGAAATCCTGAGACTTTACATATCCTCAGAGAAAATAGTCGGCCAAAATGATTTATCAACAAGTCCATTGTTTCACGCGCTGTATGAATTGTAGCGCCATCTTTTTGAAACCAGAGGTCACCGAGACCATGTGCTTGAATTTCAGGAACCACATAGTCCGTTAACATGGCGCAAAAATGGTTACCATTGACGGTGACATTCTGATTTGCCTCATTTTTGAAGAAATATGAACCAATGATTCCACCAGCCCATGAACCACACCATACCGTTGTTTTTAATGGATGTAATGGTCGCCCTTGATACTCTTCGGGTTGCTCATCAGCCCAAATACGACAATTTTGTTTATTAACGTATCCCTTGAGTCAGAAATGGGCTTCATCACTGAACAAAATTTCACGATAAAACACCGGATTATCATTGAGTTTTTCCAGAGCTCATTCACTGAAAATATGACGCAAATTCAAGTCGCCTGGCTTCAATTCTTGCATAAGTTCAATTTTGTAGGCTTTTAAGCCAAATTGTTGAATATGTCAAACTAAGCCGTTGAGAACTACGACGAATCGATTCGTCACGGTCTTCGCGTACACTCACAGCTACAGCTGCTATATTCTCTTCACTACGTGCTGGATGTGGTCTAACCGGTCGAGTATCATCCACTAATGTAAACTGGGACTCAAATTTGCGAATGGTATTGGCAATAGTGGTTTCAGTAAGTTGATTATGCACGCCGTAAGTTCCTCGAATTGCACGAAAAATATTTCTCACAGAACGCTAATTTTCGTAATACAGCTAAACAATTTAAAGTCTTTGTTGTGATGTGAGTCTTTCCACGATGACTTGCCAAACGATACTGAACAAAAATAACAAGGCGGTTTGAATGGATTCACTCGTCATCTTTCAAAAAAAGGCTATTGAAAATCAAACCTCACGATGAATCAAAACTTATACATATATAAAAATAGGCTTACGCTGACTACATTGCAAGTAAAAGACATTTAGAACTAATGTCGCAAAATAAATGATGTAAGGCAAATCTTAACAAAAAAATAGAGGAAGAACCCCAAACAACACAAGCATACTCAACAACAGGATGAAGGATGGAGCAAAATAATGCCTTAATTATAAAGGGACCTTTGAAATCTGAGGAGTTCCTTTAAATGTTGTTGGCTTTGGCAACAATATAATTTATATATAGATGCTATTTTAATGTTCTATCGAAAACCACCCCAAGACTTTTAAAACCATCAACAATTTGTATTTGAACGTATATATACGTGTAGTGTGGGAAAATAAAATGATGAATCCTATTATAGCACATGCAAGCGGATTTATTGATGTTTAAAAATAAGTCATTTAAGCGGCATCACTTAGTGAAACAATTCAAATCTTCGTTAATATTGTGCAACAATTTATGTGATATCACAGGCAATCCAATATTTTAACAGAGACGGTAGATCATTCATAAAAAGTATGAATAGAGAAGCACCTAGATGGCTACCTTCTGAAACACCAGATAAAATCATGATTTCTTCGGAAATATAGTCGGCGATTACAATAAATTGCTTTCTGCCATAAAAACCATTTGCTTTCAACCTTGACAAAGTCTGTGTAGATCACATGGAATTCACGAATTCATACAGTAAATTAGTAAATTCCACTAAATTAGAAACAGTTGATCTACCCTTCAATGTTCGTACTTGCTGACATGCTGTTTTATAGTAAAAGTAAGTTTTTTTTTTTTTTGACAAGGATATCGAAAAGTTTTGAAATAACCGAAAGCAATTATCTTTTCGATAGAAAATTTTCACCATAAATAACTCAAATCTTATCATAGGCCTTCGCTTTATTGTACTGAAATTGTAGAAAATACCTCTCAGTTGTGCTTTCTTATTTCATTTTTTCATCTGTGTTTTGAAAGGAATATGATGTGGCCCGACTGTACTCGTATCCGTATCTAATATTGTTATGCAATCTCTGCAGGAATAATTTATATTTCAAATGTGTGTCACAAATGAACTCTAGAACCAGTAGTTTGACGTTTATTCAACTTCTATCGCGTCTAACTATTGCTTCGCCCCAAGAGTTGTTGTTTGCATTTGAGCCCAAGATTCTATAAAATTTCAGAAAACATGAATGGAAATTAAATTCTGTATTTTGCAATTATGAAAATGTGTTCCCATGTCTTTACATGAAATTAAAATGATCCAGCGGCTTCGTAAAGTCTTCGTGTTTTTATAGTAGATCAGATAAGTGAAAAATAATATCTACATAACATAACATAACATCTACAGTTTTATCCGATTATTCTTGTATTCACACTAGGTTCGCGGTCAGGTGTAAACTGAAAGATTTAAGTCTTTAGACGAGCCCTATCGGTAATCATTCCCCTACAATTAAGTATTTGTGACATTGTACTGAACTAATTAATAGAAATATCTTACAGAAACAAAGTATGAAAAACAATATTGAAACCCCTATGATATTCCTAAAGACATACGAATAGCTATTGGGTAAGGAAAAATAACAAATTTTGCTTGCAAACTCTGCATCAATGGCCATTGATACAATGTTATACCGCAAGTTCTGGACGATCCCAGTTTGATTTAGCACTACACATAAGGAGTACACGTTGGAAATCCGTCTACTTTCGCTAAATAGCTGCCTGCCCTTGTAAGATAACTAAGTTTAAGTCAATATGAAAAGAGAAAATATCTGAATAAATTAGCGACCCATAGTGTTCGCAAATTTTCCAACTACCCTGGCAAAAAAAATCACATTAGGGATTCCATTCCACGGAAATCATGACCTTGTTCCTTAATCTAACCCTTACAAGTTCTTTAATAAGGTAATACTATTAACTTCTAACAAGAATGCTGAATAATCATACAAATTCAATATGGTTTTCTGAAAATTAGGTTAACCAGAGCATCTGCTGCCCGAGTTTTATATGAAATGCAAACTCAATTTTGACATTCAATAGGCAAATCCTTTCACCACGTTTTTCTCAACAAAGAAATAAAAGAAAAAGAATTATCTTATAATTTTGTTCTATTCTCACAACACATACTTTTTCCATACATTAATCTTACATAAAAGTGCACTTAAGGTATGAAAAGAACTTGTCAAAGGGAATGAGCACCTTCCTAAAGTTTGCAACTAAAATTAGAAACTTTTGTGAGAGCAGATGTGCGATTTGGGTTTAAATGTACTCGTAAATTGCAAACTTAGCCTTTGTCCGGTCGGACAATTTTAGATCTGAAACGGTAACAAAGACTCCGTACCGGATAGGTAAAAATATATCTTCCCATTTTGGGATGTCTCGCGGACATTTAATGGATTGCTCCAGAATAGGGTCCCACAATTCAGTAGAAATCTAATGAGACTTAATTATTGATAGACAATCATTGATAGCTCTTTGAATGTATCGAAAGATACCATTTTTTACTTTCATAATGCTCGGAAAGTGCTTTCCAGGTTACTATGAAATTATCAGCAGTAAGTGAAAATTTTAAAACCCTGATATAAGCTTCGAACTTTCTTTTAGAATGTAAGCTTTGATTGCTCAATGTAAACCGAGGTGAACATACCTCGGAAAGAAGGCTAAGTTAAGTAATCAGTAGAGGAAATTTTATAAGAGACTTTTGAACTTATCCCGGAAATATAGAAACATAAAAAATTAATGCGGGTTATGAATGCACGTCGACATTAAGATTTCACAGCATCAACATCTTCTAGAATAGTACCCTTCAGACACAAGGCATTATATGATTTAATATTTGACTACAGTTCTTTAAATCCTCATCCTATCCCAAAAGATTAGAAATTTGTTCATCACTTCTTTGGAGCTTAAGTTTATCCACCACAGCAATAACGCCATCTAACATAGTCATATTAACTAGAAAACCTTACTGCAAACACTAGAAAACAAAGCGCGCAAAACTAATATCAGAATTAAAATACATATACAATATTGTATACTTGCACATACGAGGTGTGTTCAAAAACTAAGGTGGCTTTTGAAATTTTGCAGGCAACGATTATCAATATTTTTTTTAACTATGTTGGTACACATGTCCCGAACATTTTTTACAATTTCAAGCACCATATAAAGCATACTTAGTTTGTTTTTGATTGATAGAAAGGTTAGACGTGTTTTAGTGTCCTCAGGAATTTTTAATTATTATAAAAAAAATGGAGCAAGGAATTTGCATCAAATTTTGTGTAAAAAAAATAGTATTAAATCCTCTAAAACACTTAAAATGTTGACAGTGGCATACGTTGAAACTGCTCTAAGTAAAAAAAAATGTTTACAAGTGTACAAGCTCTTCCAAGTTGGCCGAGAACATACCAGTAACGAACGTCGCTCTGATCGCATCAGCACATCAACAAAAGATGATAACGTCGAAGCTGTAAAGAAAATTGGTTTGGAAAATAGTGTTACCATAAGAGAAGCTGCTGAGGATGTTGACATATCGGTCGGCTCGTATCATGCAATTTATTTCGGATGTTTTGGGCATAAGGCATGGGTCAGCAAAGATTGTTCCAAAAATTCTTAATTTTGATTAGAAAAACCGTCGCATGAGGACCACTCAAGAGCTCTTGAATGACGTCAATGTTGACCTTGACTTGCTCAAAAGGGTCATAAATGGTGACAAATCATGGGGATAGGGTTATGACGTTGAGACCAAAGCCCAGTCATCCCAATGGAAGCACCCAGGTGAGCATAGACCGAAAAAAGCACGCCAAGTATAATCAAATTTCAAAAACTTGATCACGTAGGGTAATGCAGCAGGAGTTTTTACTACAAGGTCGTACGGTCAATAAGGAGCATTACCTTAAATACGAAAAAAAACTTCCGGAATTGTGGGAAAAAAATGCATGGCTTTTGCATCACGATAATGCACTTGCTCATTCATCATTGCTTGTGAGAGATTTTTTGGTCAAAAGCAACATAACAATCATGCCTCAGCTACCATATTCGCCGAATTTGGCCCCATGCGACTTTTTCCTATTCCCAAAACTCAAGTCTATACCAAAAAGTGCTTATGAGAAGTGCATCGAGGATTGGAAAAACCGTTGGCACAAGTGTATTATATCTGAGGGGAATTACTTTGAAAGGGACTTGGCGCACGCACCAAGTGGATATAAGTACCCTTTTACTGGCTTTTTCTCCAGGGCGCGGGCGGGTGGTGTAGTAGTTTGAAACTCAGGTGTAGAGGTAGAGAGGGTTGTGAAACTGTACATCCTCAGCCAGTGGGTCCTAAGTACTTGCTAGTTGTTAGTTCGTTACATTTAGCCCAGCCAGCAACCACTCCAACATCAGTGTTATGCCTTCATGTCAGAGTTGACGCCGACGGGATTTTCATATAACTACATACAAATTCTATGAAAAGACTTTTTCACAGAATTGCCTCGCACGGGATTCGAATCCACAACCCTCTGCTTGAGGAGTCTATGCATATACCACTACATCAAGGCCACCCCACAACATTAATATTGATGAATAAATAAATGTTTGCTATAAACATATAAAGTCACAATACTTTTTGAATACGTCGCGTATATAGCAATTATGTTTGACTAATTCTGTTCTGAGCATGGTTTCACCAAACAGTAATTAATATTTTCTTTGTAAAAACTATAGATATATTGTTTACTATATAGTTGATTGGTTTGTATTTGCTCTGCGTTTTTGGTGTTGCTTTGAAAAGTGTTCTGTTGCTTTTGGTAATTTATTCGTTTTTGTTGCTGAGTGTGGTGTGCTTTGTGTCTCGCTCAAGAAATCTTGAGTGAGTAAGACAAGGCTAGCTGTAGCTGAAAGTGAACTCTTGTGTTGCTTAGTGTGAGCGGGATGGCGATGTTATCATAATCAGGATGCGCTTTTGAAATTTTCAGCCGCCGGAATTGAAGGCGTTCACATTTGATAAGAACCGTCATGCCGGTCGTAATGATAACGTTGGACCTGACCATAAAAGAAGAAGAGCAGCATCCGTAGTGTATCATTTCTGTGGAAAACCCGGACATAAAATAAAAGAATGCCGAATCAAAATGCGGCAAGGCGGACAGATAAAACCACAGCGTGAGAAATCAAGCGTTACTTGCTTTCGGTGAGGCCAACCGGGATATTTTTCAAATCAATGCTCCAATAATGGGACAGCAGCCAAGCAGGATGCAATCCAACAGAAGAGCGTTTACCAGTGCTTTGTGGCAGAACCAAAAGAAAGCATGACACAACGACGTAAGATCTACAAAATTTGTTTTGATTCTGACGAAGAATGTTCACCGATTAAAGAAAGAATAAGCAATAAATTGTCAGGCAAACGTATCCATAATATTGTTATGTTAAAAGATATTGGTGATATTAACTACGTATATTTAGTACGTTGTAAATTTTAAGTGAAGTAACTATTAACAAAAATTCTATGGAAATATTGTTTCATGTAGTGCAGGATAAACAATTAAAGAACGATATTGTAACTGGGCCTGTAATCCTCAATCAGGGCTTTAATGTTATTATCGAAACAACTACGTTTGAAATTGTAAAAACAAACCTGTTAATATCTGCTCTAAAGCTGAGCAAACATTTGGTTTGACTGACTTTGATACTGAATTAGTCGTTAGTGTAAAAGATGAATTAATTAAATTACTTAAAAAATATTCAACTGCATATAATAAAGTTAGCACAAGTGAAATCAAAATTCCTTTAGTTGACCCTAGCAGAACGGTTCAGCGGCATCCTTATAGACTGAGTCCTGAGGAGAGAGAAATAGTCCGTACTCAGTTGAGCGAATTGATGAAGTGTAATATTATTCGTCCTAGTTAATCTCCCTTTGCTAGTCCTATGTTGCTTATCAAAAAGAAGAACGGTTCAGACCGCCTTTTTTTTGATTATATAGAATTGAAATCGAATACGATTTCAGACAAATTCCCGTTGCCGCTTAGACGTGTCGAGTGGCTTTCACCAAATCCCGATTCATCCTGACTCTGTTGAATACAATTTAAATTTTTGACAATGCCTTTCGGCCTTAAAAATGCACTGTTTTCTGTTTTCCAGCGCGCAGCTATGAACGCGCTGGACGATCTTGCTCACTCCTATGTAATCGCTGTTCAGCACCTGCGATATGAATTGCGAGCAGGGGAGATTCGAACGAACTAGCGGAAAATAACTGCATTAAGCTCCTTGCCTCCACCGAAAACTGCTACCGGTGTTAGACAATTTATTGGTCTGGCTTCGTATTTTTCAAAATTTGTGCCTGATTTCTCCCAAATAATGAAACCATTATATTTTCTATCTTCGGGAAACGGAAGCATTACTTGGAATGCAGAACTGGAAGAAGTTAGAAAAAAAAATCGTAACTATTCTCACAAATGCGCCAGTTTTAGTAATATTTGATTCACAATTCCTGTGGACATGGCGCTATGCTCTTACATCGAATACAAGGTAGACTTCACGTAGTGGAATAATTCAGCAAAACAACATCCTCTGTGGAGTCTAGGTACCATTCCTATGGGCTGGAAACCTTAGTTGTTGACATTTTCGTCATTATCTACTTGATAGCGAGTTTGTGGTGTATACCGACTGCAATTTCTTGAAGGCTTCTTCAACCAAAATGGACTTAACCCCTAGGTTTCATCGCTGATGGGCTTACTTACAATCATTCAATTTTGAGATTCAATATAGAGCAGGAAAAACGAATGGCTCAAGTAGACTTTTCAGAAATCCACTACCCCCCGAATCTCATCTCAGCGAGTAAATATATGTTAAAATGTTTTAGTAATAACATGTACAAGTATTTATCGACGTGCTATACCTTTTGATAGTATACACACATAATTGAAACATATAACTTACACTTATAAACACATATATATTTCTTTACATAAGCTTTGTCACTATAAAAGCAACCAATCAAATCAACACAGTTGATTTCCTTATCACAAATATAGTAAAGGATTACGCATCAAAAGTGTTTGTTTCAATCATAACTTAACAGGTTATGGGCCCCTTAGCTAAATTTTCATTTTTCTTTGTGAAGTGAAAAGTGCCAAAAATTAACGCCACAAATAATGTGTCAATTGGAAAGCTAGATGAACATAATTACGAGCACTGGAATCTACATATGCGAAGTGTTCTTGTGTGCCACGAGCTTTGGGGGTATGTATCAATATGCTAAAGTCCAAATTACTTTAAGAGGAGGAAAGAAGACGACCTCAAAATAAAATAGAAGAAAATTATACAGAGAGTGCACTTTACATAGATGACAGAACAAAAGAAACAACAAAGCCCAATAACGGATCGAACAACAAATTCTACAAAAGCCGGCCAAAACAAGAACAAAAATTTCAGAAAAACTGCTACAAATGTAAGATTGTTTACTTAGGTAACAAAAAACACTATTATTTTCTAGAGGTTAAAATTATATATCTACATTTACTTAAAATAACTGATAAAATATGAGTGTAAGAATTTGTTTGTTGAAAGAACTGCCACGATGAGAAGCCGGGAAACAACTGCCCTCATCCCTCGAGTGCGTTCTTTTTATATCCTGTCTCTCATATTCCTCCGTGACAGTGTTGCTGATTGCCCACAATTCGGCCATCCTGCTAGGCATTCGCCTCGAATGCCTCCAAAAGGTTGTCGTCATCAAGACTGGTCGGCCATGGCTTCATAAATTCAGCACACGTACTTGTATGTTTCGGACCTTCATTGTAACCTCTTTTTGTGACATTGTAAGTATTATTCGGCTTAACTGTCATAACTTCATACGGCCCTAAGTACTTTGGCCTTAGTTTCAATTCACCTCCAAGCTGAGTCCTTTTGATGACTACTACATCACCTTCCCTATATTTTGTGGCTGGCTTTCGTCGAAGATTATAACTTTTCCTGTTCTCGTTTTGAGCCTTTATTATTTGTTTCTTAGCACTTTTTCTTAGCTCGTCCCTTTTATCGTTATAACTCGCGATTATTTTCTCCTCTATCAGCTCCTTTATGCGAAGGTCTTTTTTGGTAAGTATTCTTATTCCGACAAGTACCTCAAATGGTGTCAAACTGATACTTCGGTTAAAGGTTGAGTTGATGGTTTTCTGAAAGGGTTCGACAAACTTGTACCATTTAGTTCTATCTTCGATATTCAGCTTAGACAACACGGATATGATGATGCCATTGAGGCGTTCGACCTGCCCATTTGCGCGTGGTAAACCGGTAGTGATTTTGATGTGTTTGATGTTCTTCAGTTTACAGTAGGCTCGAAAATCATCCGAAGTAAAACGGATCCTCGATCTGAGATGATTTGAACCGGATTGCCAAATGTCATGCTTTGCGTCCGCAGTTTGACTATTACTTTTTTGGCTGATGTAGACTTCGTGGGATACAACCAACAGAACTTTGTGAAGGAGTCGATAACGACAAATATATGGCGATACATTTTGCTTCTTTATGTATTGGATATAGTTCTCCTTCTTGCTTGCCTTGTTTATTATGATGCATGGTATACAGTTAGCAATGAGTCTTCGTACTTTTTCATCAAGTTTGGGTATAAAATATTTTTTATAATTTTATTAATTAGCTCTAGCGAAGTGTCCTTTTTCGGGTGCGGGTCTTATTATTTCCATCTGCATGCCTCGTGGTATTTCTAGCAGTTCGATGTCTTTTACCAACTTATACAGAACGTCGCCTTTCATAAAATATTCCTTGTAAGATGACTTTTCTTGAAGAATTTCTTTAATGGTTATGCGGTCTTCGTCTTGCATTTGTAGTAGTTGTATTCTGGTAATTAAACTATCATCGTTGATTATCATTACTATCATGCCTGCTAAGAGCGTCTACGTATTTCATTTGTGAACCAGGTCTATGCTCAACGACGTAGTCATATTCTTGTAAAAGCAATATCTAACGAGCAACTCTAGTACAGAGATCTTTTTTATCCAAAGTTTTAGCGAAGGCATTACAGTCGGTTATTAATTTAAAATGTAAACCAAGAAGATAGACTCTGAACTATTACATCTAATATTTCGAGTACATAGCTCGTGAATTTTCTTTCCTGTTCAGTGGTCTTCTTGCTCATATAATATACGGGGTGTAATTGACAATCTTCTGGTGATTTCTGCAGTAAAACCGCGCCGTATCCATCGATAAAAGCGTCCGTATGAACGTCTTTTTCGTAATTTTGATTGAATATATTAAGAACTGGCCTTTCGCTTAGAATTTTCTCAAGTGTGTTAAAAGAAACGACTTGCTCTTCCTTCATTTCAAACTTAGCGTTCTGTTTTTAAGTCGATTAAAGGTTTTGCGATTATAGAAAAGTTTGGTATAAATTTTCGGAAATATCCTGCAAGACCAAGGAAGCTTTCTAACTGTTTAATATTTTTGCGGTATCTGCTATTTTATTAGGGCTTAAATTTTCTCTGGTGACAGGGAAACTTGTTGATTTTCTATAACATGTCCCATGAACTGGATTTTTGTTTTCAGGAAGCTGCATTTCTTTAAATTAATATCTAGCCTATAGTCTCTGCAAAGTATTAAAACTTCTTCTAAGTTTGATAGTGCTTCTTCTTCATTTTTGGCGGGTACAATTATATCGTCAATATACGGGAATGCAATACCTCTTCTATTTAAATTACGAAATACTGAATTGACGTGTCTTTGGAAAGTCCCTGGAGAATTCGAAAGTCTGAAAGGCAGTTTTAAAAACTGATACTGCCCATTATTTTCGACTGGCTTTGCTAACAGGCACATGGAAAAAACCATTTTTTAAATCTATGGTACTAAGAATCTTGACGTTTTGTAAACGATTGAGCTAGTCTTCAGTCAAAGGAAAAGGGAAAGGATCCCTTACTATTACTCGGTTAATTTTTCTGTAATCGACACAAAGCCTTGATGTACCATCTCGTTTTTTTACTAGTACGACTGGACTACAGAACTCAGAATCTGACTTTTCGATTATACCGTCTTTTAACCACTCTTCTACTTGATCGTCGACCACATGTCTTTTTTTGATTAGTAGCCTTCGTGGCTTACATGTAATGACAGCTTCATCTTTCAATATTATATGCATTAAGACAATTGTTGTTTTGATCTTATTTGGGCGAAAGTTTTGGATCAATTCAGTCACATGTTGCTTGGCGTAATTACTAGCAGTTTCTCCAATGTCAATTTCTTCGAGTTCTGACAAGGCATCTATCTTCATAATCGCGTGGATCTCATCATTGACATCTTTTTTTTAATTTCTGAAAATATAGACTTTCTGGAGTAATTCTTATTTCGGCTAGTCGACAAAACTCTTTTCCAATAACTATTTCAACATCTAAACAGTCGGATGGCATGACATGCAATATTAAATCAATCAATTTCGACTTCTTGTTCAAAATGGCCTAAAGGTTTTGTTTTATTCTCATTTTTATTCCGCCCAAACCCGACAAGATAAAAATTGGATTGTGAAAGCTTCAGCATATTCAAATATTTATAGATTTTTTCGGTTATTATATTGAATTTGCTACCTGTGTCAAATAGAGCTAACCACTTCTTATCTCCAATTTTTACTTCCTTGTTCATTATGTCATCGTTAGAATGTAGAATCCGCATGTTGCTTTTGGTACTGTCAACTTTTTTTGATATGTAATCTCTCGCAATGTGGTCAAACTTATTGCATTCGCCACCCTTTTCTTTATCTCCGCAGTTTATGGATTTATGCCCTTTTACGCCACAATTAAAACACTGTATTTCAGTGTTTAGCAAAATCTTTTTCAAGCTTTCTTATTTCATTTTTTGGTTTAGCTTTTTCTTGAATAGTTTCGTAACATCTTAGTTTGTCTTTAAAATCTAATATTTTCATACCCGAACAAAATAACTTTATTTATATTCGAATCTGTTATTCCGTCAATAACGTACTGTATAAGAGCATCTTCTTCGACATTTCCCTGAGAGGCTATATCTTTCATATGCAGGAAATACTCTTGGACACTTTCATCTTTTTGCTTTTTTCTTTCGCGAAGCAATTTATGCAGTTGCGCGCTATTTGCTGTTTTCTAAATTCCGCGAATAGAGCATATTTCAATTTTTCGTATGACATTATACCCCTTTCGCTTGATTTAAAGATTTTTGCTAATCCTCTTAATGATTTTTTCGCACACATAAATTTTTGGAAGTCATCCCAATACATATTTGAATACTTTTCATCAAATTCACTTACCCATATTTCCACGGATATTTTCCCGTTTCCATCGAATGGTCTTATAGAGTCCTCTATGTCCCTGAAGTTGATCGCAAATCTGGAAATCGGCGGTATATCACTTTTAACAGCTGCTTGCATTCCTTTTTGCTCCTTTTTAATGATGTTTTTATTACTGCTTTGTCTAATATCTTTCACCATCTGTATACACTTTTTCTGTTGATTGAGTTGGTCCCCGTTGTTGTTTCCGTTCTGGGTTTTTTCCTTTTCCCCATCGCCATCATCGTTGTTGTTGGTATCGTCGTCCTTACAATTGTCGTCGTCGTCATCATTATCCTCGTCGCCATCCTCGTCGGCATTTTTGTTGGCATCGTCGTCGTCGTTATCATTATCGTCGTCAACATCGTCGTCATCGTCGTCATCGTCGTCATCTTCGTCGTCATCTTCGTCGTCATCTTCATCGTCGTCATCGGCATTGCATGAACTAAGTAAACAACCCTTTCTTAATTTATCAAATATGTGTTGGCTCACATCCTTTACATCGTAATTGATCCCTAACGCGTTGCAAATCGTAATCAGGTCAGCTGCACACAAATGTTCATCGACGTACTTTTGCTTCTGTTTATACCTCTCGTTGTTATTATCGAAGTCGAAACCTTGAAACTATCTGAGTCTTCTTCTGTTGGATCTGTCGCCTTCGGCTTCAAATACATATTTGTGTAGAGTCATCACAATGTTTTTTTTTTTTTTTTTTTTGCTGTATTTTAGAAACCTTTTTATCTCATTTATGTCGTCCAAGCACGTCATTTCGTATTTAAAAAAAAAAAAAAAAAAAAAAAACCAAAACACTATTTCAATAATCTGGGTGAGTCCCCAAATTTGTAAAATTGTTTACTTAGGTAACACAAAACACTTTTATTTTCTAAGGGTTAAAATTATATATTTACATTTACTTAAAATGACTGATAAAATATGAGTGTAAGAATTTGTTTGTTGCAAGAACTGCCACGATGAGAAGCCGGAAAACAACTGCCCTCATCCTTCGAGTGAATGAGAAAGAGAAAGACACCCAATCTGCATAACAATGACTGGTGCTTAGACAAGTGGCGCAAGTGCACACATGTGTAATGATTCAAATCAATTTGTATATTGGTCAGACAAGGAAAGACAGACAATTAAAACGGCAGGCAACGACACAATCACAGCTCATGGAGCCGGGAATATTACTCTACACATCAACAAATTTTTTAAGGTTAAACTAATGGAAGTACTGTATGTGCCTGAGCTTCGTCATAATTTAATATCATTGCCAAGAGTTACCGAAAATGGATATTCAGTGAATTTTGTGAACAACACAGCAGTAGTGAGGAATAACAAGCAAATATTTATTTTTAAAGCAACGAAAGAAAATAAGTTATACGTTGTCAAGACTACACAGGAAGAAACAAATACTTGTGAAAATAAATTTAACAAAGAAATTGCTCTTGTTAAATGACATCAACTTCTTGGTCATTTATTTTTTTTGATGCAAGAAAACTAAAAACTGAAAATCTAGTTATATGTCTAAACGATAATCTAAGTCATTTCAAAAATCTCAGAACATAGAAAGTGAGACACTAGAAACTGTACACTATAACATTTGTGGACCATTTACTCGTGCAGTGGATATAAATACTTCATTAGTTTTATCGATAACAAACCGAGATTTATAGAAATTGAGTTTATGAAATCAAAAAGTGAAGCTTTTGAAAAATTTAAGAAGTTTAAAGCACGCGTAGAAAATGAAACTGGAAAACGTAAAAAACGATTACGAACAGACAATGGAACGGAATATTTATCCAAAGAATTTTCTGATTTTCTGGAGCTAAACAGTATCAAAAGGCAACTAACTACAGCGCACACACCGCAACAAAACGAAAGAGCAAATCGAACGATACTCGAAATGGTGCAATGCATGTCGGTGGAGTCGAGTTTGCTGAAAAACTTTGTGCGCAGAATCATCAAACACAGCCGTCTTCATTGAAAACCATTGTCCCATCCGCACGTTAAAGGATCAAACACCTTTTTTGGATATTCCCAAAAATCAAAAGCATATCGACTTTGGGACGCTGACAAAAGGGAAATAATAAAACGGCGAGATGTAACGCTCTTTGAGAAAGCAGACCGAGAAAACTATATTAATAAAAGCATGCTGTATAACGTCGAAAAAACAAAGGAAAAATCCGATACACATGATCTCATCGAAAATGAACAAAACAGAAATGAGTACAGAATGAGTACCAGACTGACTTTAGCAAAGCAAAAACTGAAGAAGACTATACACAACCAAAGGACAAAGATGAAGTATATGAACAAACTGATCCTGACAACGACAGTGAGAAGACGAGTCCAAAACTTATTCGACCAAAACTACAAAGAATTTGCAAAAAGGCACAATCTTATAAAGAGGACCGGTAAAAGGGCCTTAACAAATAAGTGGGTCTTCCGTATCAAAAAGGCCAAACCATCATTTACGCCAATCGAATCAAGCGATTTTCTATCGAAAGAATCGTGTCCAAAATCAAGGAAAGAAGAAGAACAAATGAGACGAATCCCATATAGGGAATTAGTTGGTAGTCTTAAATACTTGGCAAATGCAACAAGACCGGACATTGCTTTCGCCGCGAGTACCCTTAGCAAATTTTGCGGGACCATTGGGTTGCGGCAAAGCGAGTTGTGCGATATCTGAAGAAAACTTATAATTTCAATATAGTTTATGAAAATTCCAGACTACCGCTTTATGGATACGTGATCGAGATGACCGAAAATCTTGCTCGGGATATATGACTATTTTGGGAGGCGGACCTATTAGCTGGAAATCCAGAAAGCAAAAATCGGTGGCGCTTTCTATAATGGACTCGGAATATATAGCGCTTTCGGAAATATTGTAGGTAAAGAAATAATTCACCGACGTTCGATGCTAAAAGAGCTGCAAGTTGAACATCTTTTAAACGGTGCTAAAATTGTAAATTGCAACCAAAGTACCATTAGGCTATCGAAGGATACTGTTCACCACGAGCAATCAAAATATGTGGATATTACCTATCACTTCTTCCGAAATATACCAAAAAAAGGAATGGTTGTAATTCGGCATGTATCCACACATTCTGCCGACATTCTAAGAAGAGGTTTGCCGAAAATGAAATATGAATACTGAATCAAAATGTTGAAGCTTAAAAGCTTTTAATTTTTATTGCATTCTAGAATTAGTTTGAAATCTATTATTTTTATTTTGGTTTTGTTGTTAAAGTCAATTTAATTTTGTTTGCTAATATTATCATGATTATTAAATTTTTTAAGCGTATCTTAAAAGAACTTGAAAAAATTACCACATGAAGTACTTTGAAATTTGTTCGTTAACCGTCGTTCGGGTTATTTTAACACACGAAAGGTCGTTTTGATTTTTCTTCCGAAATATTTTATTTATTTGCGGGAACATATTCGGGTTGCTGGTATTTACAGCCCAAATTTTGTTGTTAAAATACAAACTTACAGAATTTCTGTAATTTTCTTTTATAATTGTTTGGAGGATTTTGATCGACGACTTTAATGTCATGATCTTAAGGTTATTTCTGTCAGTAAACTGTCTGTACAAGGTTTTAAGTCTTGACAGCAATCTTATTTTATGTTGGTGCAGTGCGTCAATAGTTACGTTGTGGAATAAGTCTTCGTTGTCAGTGTGTTGATACCGAGGTATCGGTTTGTCCACTGTTCGTTTAGTTGTCTCGTCCATTATGTCAATCTCCTCGTTGACAGATTTGTGTTGGACGGTGGGTAGAGCGAACTCTAGAAAAGTGCTCTGGTTAGTGTTCTTGAGAAGTTTGTCCAACGCACCCTACTATAGCTGTAGGAATGCCTTTGAACAAACTCTTCCAATTCCGCAGTTTCGTTGGGAATAGTTATTTCGGTGCTGAGACCGCAATGGTCACTGTCATACACGAAAGTGCGTAGACAGTTTGTATTTTGTTGGTTAGTGCTCGTCAGTTATATTCGTGAGTCGAACAGCAGGAGATTCCGTGTTTGGGAAACGACGGACTATCCGTCGCCTTAAGGCCGAGTCGAAACATTATACTGTTCTGACCCCACCAATTGAATAGTAGGTTCCCTCTAGTATTTGGTGTATTATTTCCCCAATCACTATGTTTGGCGTTGAAATCTCCACCGGCAATAAAATAGTTGTCTTCCAACTCCAGCCTCAGGAAACGAAAAGTGCCTCGCGCTCCGAGATGAATAAGGTGCATAGACAGACACCATGCTCAACCGCTTTTCACTACGGAGAGGGATATACACGATGCATGCTTCCACCACCTGGAATCTACGTACTACACGACTGTATACTTTTTAAAGCGTATTCCTTTTCTTACAAAGATCGCAACGCCTCCTCCCCTAATGGAGTTGGGTCGGTTTCTTCGTACTATTTTGTATCTTCTGAGCTTCGTTTTGTCTTTTGTCTCAGGGTCTTGGTCTTTAAGCAACTTAAATAATGCGGCTCTTCGTTCGAGCGTAATCAGTGAATAAACATTCACTGCAAGGATCTTCAGGGTTTGTTCCACCGTGGACGTACCCATTACGACTGAAGTTGCGTTAGGCCCGGCAGCAGCGCGTATATTTGATCTACCCGCGTATCCTGTTCTGTTATCTGACGTTGAAGCTGAGCCATCTGCCCCTGAATTGAGAGTAAAATAGCTAGCATGTCAGGTACAGGTTCCGATGCTTTAGGCGCTGGGGCCTGAGAAGTAACCTCTGCTTGTTTACCGTATTTCCCCTACCTTCCGTCATTTGGGCGTAGGTACCTGAACGAGTGGACGTTTAACTTTCACTTTCTGCTGCCGAGCCAGATTTACTCTTTTTATGTATTGGAATTTGGGACAACCCCGATAGTTAGCGGTGTGTCCCGTATTCTTACATAAGGCACAAGTGAGCTGGCTTTTTCTGACGGTCCGTCCTTACCTAGAGCACATTCCTCGGACTTGTGGTTCTTTCCGCACTTTACACACCGAGGCTGCATTTCGCAGTTCGACGCAGCGTGCCTGAACCTTTGACAGCGAACACATTGTAAAATGTTGAAAATGAAGAGTTAAGTCCGCCCATGAGTACAGTTTGGAACAAAAGTAAATTGTCCAAGCGAGATGATGAGTTATCCGTCAGATGTGACGATAAATTATCCTTCAGATGTGACGATGAGTTATCCGTCAGATGTGACGTTGAGTTATCCGTCAGATGTGACGATGAGTTATCCGTCAGATGTGACGATGAGTTATTCGTCAGATGTGACGATGAGTTATCCATCAGATGTGGCGATAAGTTATCCGTCAGATGTGACAATGAGTTATCCGTCAGATGTAACGATGAGTTATCCGTCAGATGTGACGATGAGTTATCCGTCAGATGTGAAGATGAATTATCCGTCCAGTAAACTTTCTACCCAAGTAGGACGATTAATCCGGTTTGGAGCATGAGTTAGCCGCTTGTAAAAGCGAAGATGATGTACTGGCGGAAGACCAATGTGTGGTAATTGGTAAACAATAATATTAAGTTAAATCATTGATATTCTGGATGTAAATTGAGGAAAACTGAATATGAAAATCTAATTGCGATAATTATGATAATGAAGTAAATTTTGTTTAAAAAAAAATAAAATAAAAAATATTAAAAAATTAATTTATTAATCATATAATAAGAAATTTTGTTTGTAACGAGATAAGTTTAATGTAATGAAAAACTTTTGTAAAAGACATAATGAAGTAAATATAGGAATAAAGAATAACCCTTATATTTGGAAGAAATTTAATAGCTATGGTATCTAAACGACTACACGAGGACGTGTAATATAAAAGTCAGGATAGCCATGTCTTGAATTGTGTAGTTGCTTGGTTTGTGTTTGCTCTGCGTAGCTCGGTGTTGCTTTGGTCCTCTGATTCGTTTCCTGTTGATTTTGGTAATTTATTCGTTCTTGTTGCTGAATGTGGTGCGCTTTGTGTCTCGCTCAAAAATCCTGAGTGAGTGAGACAAGTCGAGCTTAGTGTGAGCTGAATGGTGATACAATCACAAGCAGGATGCGCTGTTGTAATTTTCAGCATGATGATCTCGGCCTGAGAAAGGGCAGTTATTATAAGGCCACCTAAGCGAACAGAGAGCTCGTGAACTGAATGCAGTGCTTATACAAAGTTAGTGAAATCCCCAAAAAAAATGAGTAACAACGATTAAATTCATCATTGCACAGATACATAAAATATACGAGTAGCACAGAAAATGCACGGACCTGATTATTTAGTTTTTTTACGAATGTATATTTTCTCCTTTGATTGGTACTGCTAATGTTGTTGCTGCTGTCTTAGCAGTGTAGTGTTGTATCAAATTTTGGACTCAAATTGACATCAATGACTGATGTGGAATAGTGGACTAAAAGTCCAGTTATATTGTTGCTTGGGTCAGCGTACAGAGATGACGATATAGCAAAGGGATGAAGATCTTAATTTATCTGTGATGATGATTGTCTATAATTCTTTCCCTGGTATGACAAGGTACAGGGACCTCGTGCGGTATAAGATTAAGATATTTCGCGGTGAAGAAGAGAGCAGTGATAATTTCGTGGTAGAGTACAATCAAACTCCAGATGGGCACTCCTCCGTATCGGGACTGCTTTATACCGCGACTTTAGAGGATAGGTATGTGAAGCGATTGATGTTGCACTCGTAGTTGAGAAGATATAAGGTTGTATAAAGTTGTTTCTATTTTGAAAAATGTAGTTATTTTGCAGACAAAATAAATAGATATAGCTACTTATTATATAAAAGAAGGACCAGATATTGGGATAAGAAATATCCCCGCTGGATGCTCGATAAAGTTAAAACACGATACTTCTCGATTGAAATTCTTTATTGTGCTTATTGGTGCTTTTTACCACGCTGAGGTTCAATTCAGAAGAGACGGAAATCAGAGAAGCAAGTTAAAAAAAATTAACAATTGGTTTCGATTTAGTGCAAATGTTCTTTAAACTATAGATACACCTATACGTCAGTAACAGCTAGAATTAACAAATTAAATTCAAGTACTAGAGGAAAGCACCGCTGATAGTTATGAAATTGTTTGAAAATTGAACTCCTGGTTTTTTCCTTATGGCTTCTTTGCATATGAATAGTACCAATCAGGCTTTGCTTACACTGGATGTAGGGCTTTCGGTTAAAATTATCATATAGAATCGTTTCCAAAAACGTTGTCTGTTTGTCAAAAACTAATTGGATCCTAAAGAGAGTAAGTGTGCAATAGATGAGAGTTTCTATTTTCTGGTGAGAATGACCAGACACTTGATTTGAGAATCAAACCAAACTTTTCGGTCAAGTTGGAGAGTAGATTCAAAGATTTTTGTATTCGGTCTCTTTTGCCTGTCTAACAAATTTCCTAGCTATTAAGTTCCATAAAGAATATCATAAGTGAGAAAATTTGCTCATGATTTATCGAAAATGACATGTTATCAAGATGTAAAACTTTTTAGGTTTGTGTTGAATCTTTTAGTGGGAAATTAATTTTTCAACTTGTTAATGTTTTTTTAACTTGGAGTTAAAGAGTTCTTTAAGAGGATTCCGAAAAAAAACGCGAACGGACAGGTTTTTGTCTCTTCGCAATCGTCCGACTTACATTCGAAAATTATATACACCGATTTACTATTGGGTCTTAATTCGTGCGGTTTGCTAAGAGATGGCGTAACTTGTATTATTCCATTGGAACATGCGTTAGAAAGCTACTGTCATTATACGTCATTTCAGTATATGTCATTCATTTGAAGCGTAAACAACTATAATTTTTTTTTACTCAAATATGTCGAACTTTGTACCTGAAAAAGTGTTTTTGCGGGGAGTTCTTCTTCATTACTTTAATATGAAGAAAACTGCTGCCGAAAGTCATCGTATTTTGGTGGAAGTTTGTGGCGAACATGCGCTAGCTAAGCGAACGTGCCAAAAGTGGTTTGTACGATTTAAAAGTGGTGATTTTGGCTTGGAAGACGATGAACGTCCTAGGCAGCCAAGAAAGTTTGAAGATGAAGAACTGGAAGCATTACTCTATGAAGATTGTTGCCAAAAACAAGAAGAGCTCGCAGAATCTTTGGATGTTACTCAAGCAGCCATTTCAAAACGTTTAAAATCAGCTGGATATATTCAAAAGTAAGGAAGTTGGGTTCCACATGAACTCAAGCCGAGAGACGTTGAAACTCGGTTTTGCATGTCCGAAATGCTGCTGGAACGCCACAAAAGGAAGTCATTTTTGCATCAGTTTGTTACTGGTGATGAAAAATGGATCCATTACGACAACCCCAAGTGCAAAAAATCATATGTGAAACCCGGTCAACCAGCCAAATCAACGGCAAAGCCGAATATCCATGGCGCGAAGGTGATGCTCTGTATTTGGTGGGATCAGATGGGTGTGCTGTATTATAAGCTGCTAAAACCGGGTGAAACCATCAATGGACAACGCTACCGAACACAATTAATCCATTTGAAGAAAGCAGTAGCCGAAAAACGCCCGGAATATACGACCAGACACGAGGTAATAATTTTCCATCATGACAACGCTCGGCCCCACGTTGCTATTCCGGTTAAGAACTATTTGGAAAACAGTGGATGGGAAGTCTTACCCCACCCGCCTTAGAGCCCAAACCTTGCCCCTTCTGACTACCATTTGTTCCGGTCGATGCACAACGACCTCACTGAAATACGGTTCACATCAGAGCAGAATATCAAAAATTGGCTTGATTCACTCTTGGCTGCCAAGCCGGCGCAGTTCTTTTGGGATGGGATCCACAAATTACCAGAAAGATGGCAAAAAGTCATAGCTTTAGATGGGCAATACTTTGAATAATACTATTGTACATAATTTTCTTAAATAAACGTTCAAATTTTGAAAAAAAACCGCACGAATTAAAATATATACCCAATATTATATCTAAAAATTATTTGTTTCCGTCCAAACTATTTCACAATAAGTTTAAGACAAACTTAATTCTGATTCCTAAGACAAAATCTGTTGTTTATGTGGTAAAATAAAGAGTCACGGATTTCAACAAATGTTTATTTGAATTAAACTTTTAATTTAATATTTTAAACTTAACATTTGATAATAAAATTTCGGGGATCGAAAGAAGTGTGCGTTCACATTGACAACCGGAAATAAAAAAGAAAAAAAGTGAGCGAAAGGGTTGACAGGTGAAGGAAATGACATATAAATATTGTTTTATCGCACTTTTGATGTGATGCCAAATTCACAATAAATGTATGTATATAACACTTCCTTCCTTCCCCGAAAGAAAAATAAAAAAATACAAATCGCACTTTAGATTATTTTAAGGCATAAATATCTATACATATAAATATATATGTTATCTATATAAAGATTGAAAATGATGTTACACATAATATTTTTTTTTTTTTTTTTTTGTTACGTACAAGATATATAACAATTTTTTTATTGTCCTATTTACCATATTCAAATCTTTCTGGAGCTTTTCTAACTCTATTTGACCTACGCAATTCGGGGAGACTAGGCTCTGAGATGTTTGAAAGTTCTAAGTTAATATTTTTTCCATTTTCATGATTAACATTTTCATCTTCGTATTTAAAGGTTGCTTCTGTGGAACTGTCATTACTAGAGAAAACCTCCATTTTATTGTCTTCGGAAAAACTTTCTTTATTAAGGTCTCTATCCCTCCGAGTGAACGGGCTAATCTCGCGAATTTGGTCAAAATGCCTCTTCCATTCTCTTCCGTCATTAAGCTGTATAAGATAATGAAGATCTCCCAGTATCTGACTGATCCTACCAATTTTCCATTTTTCATTTAAATAATCTCTAACTGAAACTCTAATACCGATAGCATAACTTTTACATTTCATATGATTGTGTAAGTTTCTTGTTGATTCATTACACGTCGGTTTCAATAAATCTAACTCAGTTCGAATATTTCGGCCGAGCATAAGCATAGCAGGACTTTCTTTGGTGCTTGTGTAAATTGCATAAAACTTCTTCGTTTGAATTGCTCTCACACCGCATCGCCTTTAAAGACCTTTTCAAAGTTTGAACACAACGTTCTGCCAGATCATTTGTAGCCAGTAGCCGTATCACCCGGTGCAGTAAACTTGTGTTCAACTCCATGTTGCAAAAGAAATTGTTTAAATTTGTATGATGTAAATTGCCTTCCATTATCTGAAACGAATATGTATAGAAATCCGAAAGTGCAAAAAATTTTCCTACACACTGCTATTGTATTTTCTGTTGTTATGATTTTAAAAATATAAATTTCAGGCCAACGACTGCAAGCATCTACCAAAATAAAATAGAAAACTCCTCTAAAAGGGCCAGCAAAATCAGCATGAACTCTCTCAAATGGTATACTTGCTTCCTCCCATGGATGAAGCGGGGCTTTTGGTATATTGTTCTGCAATTTATTACATTCGAAACAAGACTTTACATACATCTCGATATCTTTATCGAATTTTGGCCACCAGCAATAGCTGCGAGCGAAGTTCTTCATTCTAACAATGCCAAAATGTGCCGAATGCAATTTAGAGAGGACTTTGCTACGAAGAGCTCTTGGTATAACAGTTCTATCCCCGCGCAATATACAACCACTTTGTAGTTAATCGTGTTGATTAACGTTAAAACTGAATTTCTTTGAAACTGTTTTACCAAATTGTTAAGCTCTCAATAGCTTTAAAAGAGTGTCATCCTTTGATGTCTCTTCTGCAATTTTTTTGATAGAAACTGGCATCATTTGTATTTGTAATAATTCAACATAATCGGGTTCATCAAATAAGAATTTATCACTTAATTTTAGGGGTAAACGGGATAATGCATCGGCGTTGGCATGTTTAGAGGACTTTTTATATTTTATACTGTAGTTAAAGCTTTGAAGAAAAAGAGCATAATGTTTCATGCGAGTGGCAGATAATACTGGTAAGCTCTTATTAGGGGAAAATATCTGAATTAAAGGTGCATGATCTGTATACAAGGTAAAAGTATTTCCGTAAAGGTAAAATTTCTTGACCCCAAAAATTATGTGGAAAGCTTCTTTGTCTATTTGGGAATAGCGTTTTTGAGTATTGTTTAAGCTTTTTGATGCAAATTGAATAGGCCTCTCTCTCCCATCAGGGTACAAATGGCTAAGGACGGCTCCAACTCCGTAGGGCGATACATCTGTAGCAAGAACTAAAGGCAGTTTTGGGTGTACTAGTACCGTTTTGAGATTGAGATCGACCACCTCGCAATCGTACAGGTATAGGGTTGAACTTAAATTTCTTAGAAAACGCCCGTAATGGTTAACTAGACCGATAAAAACACGGACTTGTGTTTTGTTCTTCGGCTGTGGTGCATTTTGAATTGCATCTATTTTAGATTTAATTTTATGGATACCCTCTTTATCGATCAAATAGCCGCAGTACACATAAAAGTGCTTTTTTCTAAATTAATTTTGAGATTAAATTTTTGTAAACGCCTTAAAACTTCTTCTAAATTTGAAAGGCGGTTTTCGTCACTAGATGCCGTAATTTTAATATCATCTAAAAATACTGTCACCCCAGGAATATCTTGGAGAACCATGCATCATGCACCGTTGCCAAATAGCTGGTGCACTAGCCAGTCCGAACATTAATCTATTGCATCTAAAAAGACCTTTATGCGTATTAAGGGTTAAAATTTGTCGCATTTCGGGTTTAACTTCGAGATGTAGATAAATTTTACTAAAATCGATTTTAGTAAACTAAGTACCCCCTGCCATTTTAGAAAACAGTGCATCAATTGTGGGCAATGGGTGTTTATCAATCTCAATATTTGGGTTTACAGTGCACTTAAAATCGCCACAAATACGGATGCTGCCATTAGCTTTGACTACTGGAACAATAGTTGTAGCCCATTCCGAACTGTCAACCTTTTCTAAAATGCCTTGCTTGACTAAATTCTGTATTTCCTCTTCAACCCTTTTTTGGAGTGCAAATGAAAGATGACGCGCTTTAAGGAAAATTGGTCTTATATTTGGTTTTAAGTGTATGGAAGCTTGCATTCCCGAGATTTTTCCTACACCCGGAGTAAAGATATCCGTATACTTCTGAATCAATTTTGCAATCGCGTCAGTTTTAGAAACTTGTGAAATTTCACGAAAGTCATTAAATTGAATATGTAATGCGCGAATCCACTCGCGACCCAACAATAAGGAGTTCCCACTAGCAACAACGTATAAATCTAACCTGAATGTCTGATTTTTAAATTGCACATCAACCGAAACAAAACCACAGACTTTCAATTGAGTTTGCCAGTATGAAACTAACTGTATTTGAGTATTTTTCAATTTAAGTAAAGGAAATGTATTCTTGAAATATACAACTGACATTATAGTTACAGCAGAGCCCGTATCGATTTCAAATTTAATGTGTTTTCCCTCGACTGTAACTTGGAAATAAAATTTATCCGTTCCCATCAGTCGCTTTGCTGAGTTAGCAACTTTGCTCCGGCGCGTGTATACGGTGTGATGAAATCCGATTCCACTGGGACCATAGGAAGATGTTTGCACCTAAACATGCTGACTCAGCGAATTGTTCGCTGACATGCTTTTAATGCGTGGCCCAGGTGCATCGTCTTAACTTAGGCATAGAGCAAATAGGATCGCATATAGTACGCATGTAAAAGTGAGGTACGATCTATGCTTTGACAAAACTGTGTGTAATGACAAATAAATGCTGAGATGCTCGGATACAAATGTAGCTGATGATATTGAAATCTATAGACAAATTTCGAATTTTTTTTATTCTCGATAAGTTCTCAATATGGTGCCACAAAAACTTCCTTGAGCTCAACATAAGGAAATGTCAAGCCATCTCAAACTCCCGGAAATGTTCTGGCCGAACTATAGTATATCAATCCAAGCTGTAACTTCGGTCATTTCAATACAGGACTTAGGCATTATCTGTGACACTGAACTTAATTTTCGCTTCCACATTGATTACATAATAAGCAGAACTAACACAGCTTTGGCTTTGTGAAACGATAGCCCAAAGAGTGCTCTGACTCTTACTTACCAAAATCCTTTTACAACACTTTTTTTGATCACTTATCGAACATCATATACGGGTATAGTCAGCTTACAACGAAACCCATATTTTGAGTATATAAGCTTTTTAACGCCGATTTTTACGATTTGCGCTACGCTGACTCCCATGAGCTGACCATTACGTTCTTCCACCCTACGATGACCGACTCAAATTGCTGGAAAAACATCACGAAACCGCCGATATTTTTTAATTTTTTTATTTTTTATTTTTATAATTATATTTATGTTCTTGCAAATTCATTAAACAATTAAAGAATTTAAGTTCTAAGAAGCAAAAAATAAAAAAGTTGATGACATTCAGTATATATAAATCAATAAAAAATAAAGATGAATACCACTTCAACTGGCAAAATAAGAACAAAATAAAGATTAGTGGGTGGGGTGACCCTTAAAGAATTCAGAGTAAGAAAAAACAAAATATAAACAAATATATAAGCTTTAAACATTACAAGAATCATAATCCAAAATAAATTCAATGCAAACAAAAAAGAAAGAACTGCAGTTGTAAAAAATGACAAAAACAAAGATTAGACCAAATCATCAGAAATACGAGATTCTAATGCTGCATAACCAAGGCTGAATAACCACATTTTTACGCGTTTTGGGAACATTCCAGGTATTGTTATTGTCCTGATTAACTGAACTAAATAAACTATAAGACAAAACAGTGAAAAAATTACAATATGCAGTGGTACGGAAGTTGAGTACAGAAAAAAAGCTAGAAAAGTTTCTACGAAGATTATAAAAGGAAATTAGACGAAAGTTGAGATTACCCGATTAAGAAAATTTTTACACCTTAAAACAATACAAATGACGAGCATGAAGAATTTTCAAAGCACAGAGCAAAGGAAATCTAGAATGTCTCCCAGATTTACAACAATTTTTTCTTAGGACATGTTCCTGCAGAATTAAATTTCATATTATAAATTGGAATGGAAAATACCATAATAAATTATCTTTACTATCTTGGTTAAGCTTACGTTACGCAAATAATAAAAATGACGCAAAACTAATCCTAGATACAAGGATAAGACCTTCTCTCTACTAGGAAACAGTTATCACTTCAGGTAAGATTACAACAAAAAGAGGGAGAGGAAACACCAGACGAATAATAGCAATTAGACAGTTTAACCATTTCAGGTTCGTGAAAGTACACATTAGCTTCCAAATTGTATGAGAAGGATAAGCTGAAAAACATTATCTTGGTTTTAGAGCTTATAACCAAATTATGTTCAGCAAACCAGTGTCATAATATTCATATCCCAATTCACATTAGAAACTAGGTCCAAAGGACTGTTTAAGCCGTAAGTAAGACCAATGTCATCAGCACTAGTAATAGGTTTGCCCTTGAAACTAAGCGCATGGAGTGAATTGATGTAGACCAAAAACAGAATTGGACCCAAAACAGAACCTTGTGGAACACCCAGATTAAGGAACTGTATTTCTTATTTATTATTAATTTATATTATATGTAAATTTTTATTTATTTGATAAGTAAATATTTTTATTTATTTACAGTAATTAATATTATAAACTCCTTTTATCATCTATTTTCACTCTATGCCACCTATACCTAAGACCTAAACCAGTGGAGCATAAAACTATGAAAACCAGCTTTTTCCAATTTTCTTAACAAGAAGTTGTGGTTGACCATGTCGAATGCTTTAGTAATGTCAATAAATAAACCAACCATACATTTTTTCCCATCGAGGTGAGAACAAAACTGTAAAAGCGTATCTTCCTCACGTTCAATCACTATTCTATTTTCATTAGCTTTTCGAAGATTTTACTAAAAATAGAAAGAAGTGAGATTAGCCTGTAATTACCAATTTCCTCACAGGGACCTTTTTTGAGTAAAGGAATAACATGAGCGCATTTAGGATCTTTAGGAAAACCCCTTAAAACACGCAACGATTATAAACATTTGCCAAGACATCCACTATTAAAGATGCAATTTTTTTAAGTATACAATTTGAAACACCATCAGCTCCGCACATTGTTGAATTGGGTAAAAAACCAATAACCTTTAAGATTTCCAGCCAAAATAAGTAAAATAACAATTAAAATGATCAGCAATAGTGAGTTTGTCATACAGTTCAGAGATATCAACACGTGAAACAGTAGGTTTTTTTAGAAGCAGTAGATTTATTCAGTAAGCTTTTTACAACTCGCCATTGAGTTTTTAGATTTCCCAGTGTAGAGCTGAATTAAGCACGATAATGGTGATCTCGACAAATAGGAATCTCTTTTTTTAATTCAACACACAACTTTTTATACCTTCTTTTTAGATCCTGGCTATCAGGATACTTATTCTCTTTATATACAAGGTGGAGCGTGGTTGCGTCGAACTTTGGTGACAGACCTGAAGGCGATGAAGAGGTTAACTTATACCCATGCTCTGTTTAACCTGGTGAAAGAAGACGATGTTATGCAAATTACAATGAGCGTGAAGCTCATTTTCGCTTAAGTGGTTATGTAAATAAACAAAATTTGTGGGGCACGGAGAGTCCACATGTGTGACTGTTGGAAAAGCATTTACATCACTACACCACTATACCCGTACCTGGTGAGTGCTACAGACAGATGTCAAATGAGTTCTTTTTGCCGCAAATCACTAAATTGGGTCCCGAGCATTGTTAGTTCCAGCAGGACGGAGCAACAGCTCATACAGCTAGGGCAAAGATATAGATTTAGGATCACCAATTTCCAGGCCGCGTAATCTCCCTTTTTGACGATTTGAATTCTCCGACTTATTTCTTTGAGACTTTTTGAAATCTCGCGTTAACCACAATAAACCACAAACCTTGCAAGTTTTAAAAACCAACGTTGAAAAGAAATCACCAATCTGCAGACAGATTTTTTGCGAACAACAATTCAAAATACCGTAAAACGAGCACAAATATGTATCAACTCGGGAGGCGGTGATTTAGCCCATATCATTTGCTCAACTTAATGTCATCATGTCATCATCATCAACTTCAAGTAATCTTTTCGTGAATACTGAGATCAATTTTTTTCATTTCTTGCAAAATAGCAGCCAATTCACATTATGATATTACTTTTATATTTCACTATTTCATCAGGTAAAAGATTGTTGCTCGGCAGTGATTAGCCTACTGTTAAGTTAAAATATACTCAATTTTGAAGGCCTGCCAGAAAAGAAACCATATTCTTCTATATTTTAAAATCAAATCAATTTTTAAACCAAACAAACTAAAGTCATACTGCTATTTAAGAGAACCAATAACGAATAAATTAAATATGATAGGCAAGCCAACTTTTCTCACATATCCTCGATCACATTCTACATATCAAGCTGTGAGGCGGTGTAGTTTCTTTTAAGGTAAAAGTATGTTTATAGACACATTTGTGAACGTGATTCAATTGAAAACAAAAAAAAAAAAACATTTTAGTTAGCTGATTATTATAGAATTAATTCGATATTCGGTGAATACAAGTTTACATGTAACATACAATAACTCACACTTAACCGGATAATACGCTACTTATCCTTGTCCAACGGTTGATTTAAAATTGCCATCGATATGAAGCAATTTATTATTAATATTTCCGTGAATTGCTTATTGTTTTTTTTTATATTTTCAATTAAGTGGAATAATTGAATTAATTGAATATTAAAGGTAGTATCAGCTTTTGGTCGTTTTTTCAAAAATATCATAATATCTGCCGCATGCTTCATCCCAACGTTCATTCAAAACTGTCAGCTGTCAGCTCTTTAGACAAGGTTGGTCCACACTTTCTAATCAACGGATTAGAAACTACCTTTCAAAATGTTCAATTTAAGTTATCTTAAATGGCTTGAAGTCTGATATTCACAAAATAAATTGTAGTGTATCCAAGGGCTCCGTTCTGTCTCCAATGTTTATCAATGATCTCTTGTCTGCCATTATAATCTAATGTATTTCCTTGCTGATGTCAGTACTCTCTGGTTTTCATATTCGTTCCCTGACTCACCTCCCTGATGTTCGGCTCTAGAACGGGAACGGCAGCGTATGTTAAGCCCATTGAATTCCGATATTAACAGCTTAATCAACTGAGGAACTATCAAATGAGTGGAATTTAATGCTTCCAAAGCAAAAGCTGTCTACTTTCATTAAAGCGAAATTTAAATACCCAGCTTTTATCCATATATGGCACTTGCATCGTCCAAACTTTAAAACATTCCATTCTCGATATGTGTGTCAATGACAACTTACGTTTGAGTGATAAGATATTTGATGTTGCGAAATGTCTAGGTTTCCTCGAACAATGCAACGGTGCTGAGAAATGAGTTGGTGTATGCTCTCCACAAAATTATTTCGGCCGATTAGTATTCAGGTCCAGCAGATTTGTTGGATTTTAGCTAAGATATTGTTATCCTTACTTCGTTTTGGTCAGGTGGACGGAAGTTTTCGGTATCACCGTCTCAATTGAATGGTCTATTGTGCCTCATGGCGGGATGTTGGGCTTCTTCGCAGCAGAACAAATCTTTCCATACTCTCAATACCGACAGTGAATCTAAAACAAGACTTCCTTCTTCATCTCTACAGGGTTCTCAACGGATTTTCTTATCTTGGCACGTTCTGTTTGTAAAACTTCCGTACATTATTTTTGGAGTACAACCACTCAATATCTTCTCGTGGCCCTTTTTCTTCTTCTTCTGGAAAAGCCGATGTTTTTTCCTTCTTTTCTGCTCGCACAGCTTACGAGCAGCTCGTTGTTGCGGTGCTTTATAGATTTCTTGTTTAGTTGCATATGCTTGCTGGCATTTTTTATCAAACCATCTTGTTGATGGTCGGGTGAAACCCAGCACATCAGTTGTGGCTTCTCTGACAGCATGTTAGCAGCATTGCCATTGGTATTCTATACTTGATGCTGGCTGCATAGGAGTTGTAGAGAGATTTCGAAGAAACGCGTTTGGCGAATCTTGGGATTGCAGGTTGTCTACGTGGTGGAACTTGACTGCCGGAAACGTTCAGACACCGAGAATACTGGAGATATGCCTGACGTCTATCACAATATGATCAATTTGGTTTAGCGTTTGATAATCCGGAGACCACTATGTCTCCTTATGTGCATGAAATTGAGTTAAACAAGAAGTATAAAAATATTTATAACTAAATGTTGGCCATTTCAATTGTCATTATTTGATTGCTTTTGAAATAATAAGAACTTCAAGAGTAGGAATCTCTTCTCTGAAATCCAATAGCGTTTTCTGTTATTCCTGGAGTTGATTTTTGTGTTCTATTATGACGATCGCTTTCAATCATATACGGATATCCCGTATTCCGAAGTAAAACGAGTATAAACCAAGATAATGCGAGTAAAATCGATAGCCCCCTTCAAATTGAGGAAAAAACAATCTTGAATCGTTTACACTTCCGGGCTGTATAGAAGTTACAGGGATGGGATGGCCCCGCATCCAAGAGCATATTTAAAGCTTTCTTGAGTGCTTGCTTGATACTTTATACGCTGCCGATAAATTGTTTTTCTCAAACTTCAAACATAATTGTTTCATTCGATACTATCGCTACGACAATAATTTCGTCGCCAGGATATCTTTTCGATTACTTTCAATAATGAAAAAAAACTTAAAGGGGAAATTACACGTCAACTTTCAGTTCGAAAATTATCTCACATACTGAACAAATTTGTAAAATCATAAGTCAAATGTTCATAAGTCTTAAACTTGTAAATTACACCTATACAAAACTTTTAGTAAAACGAAAAGTTAAATATTCCCGCAAACCTCCCTCCAGAGTTTGGTGAAAAGACACGAGTCAAATAAATCTAAGATTTTATTAAAAATATATTTGTAACATAAATAAAAATTTGTAAGTTGGGGAAATAGGCCACAGGCCACTCTATTTTGAATCACCTCATTAGTGTATCTAAGAGCGTTTTGATGTTTTCGTATTCAAGTGATTCTAGTTTTTTTAACCGTATTTTTCGACGTTGAACGTCGTACTACTTTCATCACAAAGTTCCCGAAAGTTATTACGAAAATTAAAGATACAAATTTATTCATCTAAATCTATATTGTCCCCTTCAAAGTAATCCCCACCGACTGCAATACACTTATGCCAGCGCTTGATCCAATTCTCGAAAGATTTTTTATATTCGGTTTTCGGTATGTCCAAATTACGAATAATGATGGCACCGTGCGACGGTGCGTTATCATGGTGCAAAATCCACGAGTTTTCTGCTCAAAATTCAGGTCTCTTTCGGCGAATTGCTTCACGCAAACGTCCCATAACGCCTAAATAATACTCTTTGTTTACTGTCTGGCCTGGATTACTACCCGTTGTAATCCATGAAAACCGTGAGCATTGCCTTCTGTTTTGACTAAAAACGACGTGGTTTTTTTGGTCTCGGCTCATTTAATGAACGCCATTCACTTGCCTGATGTCTGGATTGCGGCTCGTACTCATAAACCCACGTCTTGTCTACAGTAATCAGCCTTTTGATGAATGTGGAATCGGATTCAGCCTCGCAAATCATCTCTTTTGCGACGTCAACACTGTTCTTTTTTGCATAAAATTGAGGTCTTTTGGCACAAGCTTTGCTGCTACACGACGGAAACTCAAATCATTAACCAAAATATTTTAGACGGATCCGTAGGCAATGTTTAAGTCCTCCGCTATCTCTCTGATATTTAATTTGCGGTTATTGACCAACATTTCTTTTACTTCATCAATGTTTTCGTCGGTTTTCGATGTCGATGGTCTGCCACTGCGTTCATAATCTTCGATTGACTCACGATCACTTTTAAACCCAACGTGCCACTGGTAAACGACTGTATTCTTTAGAGAATTGTGGCCGAAACATTTTTCCAACATTTCCAACGTTCGCGCACCATTAGATCCGGTTTTTAAGCAAAATTTAATAAAAGTTCGTTGTTGCAAATTTAAATACATTTCTAAAAATGTAAAAACTCGCCAACACACACAGAGATAGATGTACTCTTGGCTACGTTACTTTTGCAAATGTCAAGCTATGATGCTAAGATTTGGAGATGTCAACAACAGATGCATTTTTAATGCACCGCGTGGAGAAAATCTTTAACTAAAAACTATATTCCACTGTGCAAGAACTGCTTTCTGATGGCTTAGAAAAGGGACTTGAGTTTTCTTACTGCAATTTCATTAGCAGAATTCTCTGGACGGACGAATCTCAATTTACAAGATATGGGATCACAAATTTTCATAATCTTCACACATGGGCTGAGGACAATCGATATACAAGGATATAAATTTTTTCAACACAAAATTTAGCGTCAATATTAGGATAGGTGTAACTGGAAATATGTTAATAGGCCCCTTCCAACTACTACCTATCCTGAATTCTACAAACTACCTATTTACCAGAACTAGATGAAGAGTACGGTAATCGTTGGATAGGAAGAAATGGACCAGTTCACTGGGATACAAGATCTTCTGACCTTACAGTATTGGATTTTTTTTTGTATGGGGAAGAATGAAAGAACTTGTTTATTCAACCGGAAAAGTAACTTCAAGTGAATTCAAAGAGCATATTCTTGAAACGTATTCAAAAGTGAGGCAGCAGTTAGCATTAAAAAAAATACTCGCTGGCAAAACCATTGCGTAAGCTCTTCCATTAATCCTACTCTTTAAGACTCTTTCCGAGTAGATGGAAAACACCATTTGTCCAGACCGTCCCTAAAAAAGGCGAATCTTCTTCTCTCTCCTCCTGCAGACTCATTGCTTTTATGTCATTTCTTTCGTTCCTTCTAACGTCATGGAAACGCTGATAAACCGTCAGCTCATGAAACATCTCTGACTGGCAGTACAGTTTTCATAGCAACAGTTACACTGGTGATTTAATGGCATGTCGTTCAACTCAAGTTGTTTTGGACAGTTTCAGGTCTGACGTTCACAAAATAAATGCTGGTGTGCTCCGTTCTGTCTCTGACACTCTTTTTAATTTTCATCAACGATCTCTTGTCTCCAATATATTCTTCTGTTGAAGACAGCATTCTTCGCTCTTTTTATTCGTTCCCTGATTCACGTCCCGTAGAACGGAAACGACAGCGTATGTTAAGCATATTAACTCCCGATATTAGCAGCATAACTTGTTCGGGAACCATCAACAGAGTGGAATTTAATGCTTCTTTATTTCCTAGCCACTTTAACTTGCAAAGATACAAAACCAACACACATCGGTATCTCTCATTTTTCCCTTCCTAACTTCCTTTCGCCAGCGCTATGTGCAAACATCGTAAGGGAACATAAAATCCCTTGTGTGTGCGCCTATTATAAGATATTAAAATAACAAAAAAAAAACTATAGGGTAATTCATCGTAGAGGTCTGATTTATAATGTAAAATTAAACACATAAATTTGAAAGTGAACTTAAAATCATTTAAAAGGACAATTCATGGAATCTACTTTTTGAAAATGATATCATGTAAACGTTAGCCACAACTACGTCTGAGGTGGTCCATTCGGAAGGTCCAAATTTGGGCGACTTGTTCGATCATAGCGACTGGTATCTCTGAGACTTTACATATCCCTAGAGAAAATAGTCCAAAGGTGTGATATCGCACGGTCTAGGCGTCCAATTTACCATAGCAAATTAAGTGAAATTAAGTGCTCAGCAAAATGATTTCTCAACAAGTCCATTGTATCACTTATATGGCTCGTAGCCCCGTCTTGTTGAAACCAGAGCTCACCGAGACCATGTGCTTCAATTTCAGGAAGTACATAGTCCGTTAACATGTCGCGATAACGGTTACTATTTACGGTAACATTCTGATTTGCCTCATAATTGAAGAAATATGAACCAATGATTCCACCAGCCCATAAACCAAACCATGCCGTTGTTTTTATTGGATGTAATTTAAGGTCATTGTACTCTTCGGGCTGCTCATCAGCCCAAATACGGTAATTTTGTTTATTAACGTATCCATTGAGCCAAAAATGGGCTTCATCACTGAACAAAATTTCACGATAAACACCGGATTTTCATTGAGTTTTTCCAGAGTCGCCCGGCTTCAATTCTTGCACAAGTTGAATTTTGTACACTTTTAGGCCGAGATCCTCACGTAAAATACGCCAAGCTAAGTTGCTGAAAACGGCGACGAATCGATTCGTCACGGTCTTCACGTACACCATCAGCTACAGCTGCTATAGTCTCTTCACTATTGTTGGATGTGGTCTAACCGGTCGAGTATTATCCACTTATGTAATCTGGGACTCAAATTTGCGAATGGTATTGGTAATAGTGATTTCAGTAGGTCAATTATGCGCACCGTAAGTTCCTCGAATCGCACGAAAAATATTTCTCACAGAACGCTGATTTTCGTAATACAGCTGAACAATTTGGAGACGCTGTTGTGGTGTGAGTCTTTCCATGATGACTTGCGAAACAATACTGAACAAAAATGACAAAGCAGTTTGATAGGAGTCACTCGTGATCTGTCAATATTAAAAATCATTTAAACGATTTGGTCAAAACTGGAGTTTTAGTGTTTAAGTAACACATGGGCTGAAAGGTCAGTGCAATTTTTGCAAAATTCAACTTAATTTATCAATATAGTTGCCTTCGAGGGCGATACACTGATTGAAACGATTTTTCAATCTTTTGATACCAGTGTTATATCGATACACGTATCTTTTGAAGGTTGGTACTAACTGAAAATGGTATGAATTTAATTCAAGTGGTGCCCTCTCTAAGAAACGGCACTGACTTCTCAGCCCATGTATTAGAGTTTGCTCATGCAGGGTTTTGAATTTAAAAAATGCAGATTGGGTTACGCGCTTGTGGTAATAATTAAACTATAATCAATAAGTTTTTGATGGATGTAAAATTCAGCAAACAATACAAAATCTTTTGCGAGGCATTCCAAACACGATCAGTGTGGAATGATATTGTGGTAACGGGTGCAAACACTATCAATCATATAAAAACACTTGAACTCGTATTAGAAAAATTAGATTCGACCAATTTACGACCCAATGAAGTAAACGTGAGTTCTTTAAGGAAAGAATTTCATAATTAGATTATAATATAATTCGTTTTAAATTGAGCAAAAATGAAGACTGAGTATCGTCAGTTTTAAGAGCACCAATTTCACAGTGGTATTTCAGAAATTAGAGCATTCGTGGGTATGATAAACCATTATTTTAAGTTTATTCCTAATTTTTCCTATAAAATGGCACCATTATATAATTAAAAAAAAAAGACTTAACATTGCATTAGTCAAAAGCATACCAAGAAGCGTACAAAATATTAAAGTTGGAAGTAGGTCTGATCAGGTTAATCCAAAATCTTAATCTTAATCCAAAAATCACAATGGTTTTGTCAACTGATGCTTCTCATTCGGCGGTAGCGGGTGTGTTGTCACATGTTCAATGATGTTCTTAAACCAATCGCTTTTACAGATGGGCTGATAAGTCAGTGCCGTTTTATAGTAAAACACAAAATTAAATTTTATTTATCAATATAGTTGCCTTCGAGGGCGATACACTGATTGAAACGATTTTTCAATCTTTCGATATCAGTTTTGTACTACGATTTCGGTTTAGCCTCAAGATAGGCCTCTGTTTCTGCGATTACTTCTTCATTGGTCTTAAATCTCTTTCTAGCGAGCATTCTTTTGAGGTCTGCGAACAGGAAATAGTCGCTGGGGGCCAAATCTGGAGAATACGGTGGATGGGGAAGCAATTCATTCAATTTGGCCATCGTTTTCATCGACTTGTGACACGGTGCATTGTCTTGATGAAACAGCACTTTCTTTTCCTTCAAATGCGGTCGTTTCCTGCGATTTCGTCCTTCAAAGGCTCCAACAACGCAATGTAATAGTCGCTGTTGATAGTCTGCCCCTTTTGGAGATAGTCGATGAAAATTATTCCATGTGTATCCCAAAATACGGATGCCATAACCTTGCCAGCCGACTGTTGAGTTTTTGGTCGTTTTGGACGAGGTTCGTCGCCTGCTCGCCACTTAGATGACTGCCGACTTGACTCTGGTGTGAAGTGATGGAGCCAAGTTTCATCCATTGTCATATTCCGACGCAATAATTCGGCTTTATTGCGGTTGAACAGCTTTAAACACTCCTCTGAATCATCAACACGTTGTTGTTTTTGGTCGATTGTAAGCAAATGCGGCACTCACTTTGAACAGAGCTTTCGCATGTCCAAATATTCGTGCATGATATATCCAACACGCTCTTTGGATATCTTCAGAGCCTCAGCTATCTCGATCAACTACACTTTACGGTCATTCGTAGTCATTTTGTAGACTTTTTTGATGTGTTCATCTGAAACAGCCTCTCAGCAGAGTCCGAGTAACACTTATCAAGCTATTTCTTTGCATCGGCTGCATTTTTTTCCATCAAAAAGCAATGATAAATCAACACACGAAATTGCTTTGAATCCATTTTTTTTTTTTCACAATTACAAAAATTGCTTCACGCACAACGCTATATCTCGAGAACTAATCGTCCGACAGCTGTCAGATTTATAAACGTATCTTTTGAAGGTTGAAACGAACTGAAAGTGGTATCGATTTAATTCAAGTGGTGCCCTCTCTTAGAAAAGGCACTTTTCAGCCCATTATTTTTTGTGCCCTGTACAAGCGAAAAAGCTACAGTACGATTCAGAAGAAGGCTTCTTTGGCTATAGTCTACAGTGTTATGACATTGAAGCAATATTTGTTCATTGCTCATCTCACATTAAAGTCAGATGTATAGGTTAGGTTATTTTTTGATGAAAATAAAGTTTTAATCGTTATGGCAGCGGCAAGAATGCAAAGATGGGCCTTTATTTTATCTGATTTCGATTACACTATTAAGTATAATAAAGGTACAATGAATCAAGCTTACATTTATAGCGTATTCCATAAAAAAAAAAATTGCGAAATAAATACGGATTTTTCGTATGTAAATTTGTTGGAAACAGACAATAATTTAAAATTTAACAAAAGAAACTAGGCGCGATCCCCATAAATAAAAAATAAAATAAAATAAATATGATGCGTACATTTTTGTTTTTAAAGTCGACTTCAATTCAGGTATATGCTTGTTATTATCTACATAAATTTTGGGAGTTTCGAATGATGTGGCAATAAAACTAATTGGAGATATCAGGCAGAGTAAATAGGTTTGTACACTATAGTCGTTTCAACTTTTTTTTTATTTGTCTGACGCATCGGTATTTTTTTTATATATAACCCTATTGATAATGTTATTAGGTTTCTTGTCTTACAATTAAGAGAATAGTTAGAGGCATTTAGTGCTCCATTCAGAATAGCGATAAATAACGCATCATTATAAGTATGTCAGTGTTGGCTTGGAAGACAATGTACCATACATACGAGTACATATAAATTTGAAAAGTTAATTATAAGTATAAACATTTTTTATTTGAATCGTAAAAGAGGAAATAAAATTTATAATGAAGGGCAAAGGGAAAGGAAAACTAATTTTTGAATTAAATAGCAGTTTTATATATTTAGATGATAAAGCGCAAGAAAATTTAAATTTTATGATAATTATATTAAATAAAAGTTTCTTCAAAGGCTTGATCTTTCGTATGTGCGAATAGGTAGAATGCTAGCCATGGTACTTGTGCTGCTTGTCATTTATGGGAATCTGATGGTAATCACCTATAATGAAGAAATTTGGTAGGACTTTGTAACAGTAAAAGTGCCTTAAAGGCAAAATTTTCAATGTTGTGTTTTTCTTATCACGAATTTTTGTAGTACAGCTAGTTGTTGTACTTTATAAAAGTAAGTACCACCACAGCAACTAATACCATATTGCTGGGAAGTGAACATTCAAATTTTCCTATGAGGAGTTGAATTGTAATTGAGATCTTATAGAGGCAAGTTGTGTCTAAGTTTTTTTTAGTTTGAAAATAAAGAGAGTAAAATAAATACAGTTAAGTGAAAATTAAAATTTACTGCCAGTGGGATTTGTTTTTACAATTTAGATTTCTTACAAAACAAATAGTTCTTTTTTAAAATCCTTGAAGAGCAGTACTTTCGAAAGTCGACAATTTTTTCTCAGAGTGCATAACATGGCTAACAAATATTGCTTCAAAATCTGTTCGCCCAATTTAGGTTTTGGTCTATTACATCTTCCAAGTACTTATAAGTTGACTTAACTAATTAAGTATAACAATCGCATTGGAGTAGACTAAATCTTCGGCAACACGCTGAATGCACGTGTATCACAATGCTGAAATCTGGGAACTCTTTAGCTGTAAGACTTAGCTTAGTCCAGGCTGTTAACAGGCGATTTTTTAAGCTAAACGCAAATGTGAAGCTATCTGCAAAAATTGAGTTAAAAGAAAACATTTAGTTAATGCAGATTAAAAACAGTAAGGCACCTACGACAGAATCTTGCGGAATACCGATTGAACTGCCGCCAATTTTTATCGTTTTCATTCTGTTTTTAAAATAAGATGCAAACCAACCTATGGCAAAGACACGAAATCTTAAGCGATACAATTTACTCAAGAGAATGGCATGATCTACCATGTCGAAGGTCTTGGTTATATCTACAAAAAGTCGAGTGCAGCATTTCTTGTAATCACGGCACGGGGTGGCCGTGGAGTAGTGGTATATGCATAAAATCCTCAAGCAGAGGGTCGCGGGTTCGAATACCGTGCCAGGCAATTCTCTGAAAAGTCTTTTCATTTAATATGTATGCAGTTATATGTAAATCCCGTCGGTGTCAACTCTGACATAAAAGCATAACACTAATGTTGGAGTGGTTGCTGGCTGGGCTAAATGTAACGAACTAACAACTAGCACGTACTATTAAGACCCACTGGTTGAGAATGCACTGGCTCTAGTTTGACAACCACCTCTGGAAAAATATCGAAACCTAACACCTGAGTTTCAAAAGAATTACACCAACCTCCCGCGCCCTGGTGAAAAAGCCAGTGAAAGGGTATTCATATCCCCTTGGTGCGCGGAATTTAAAAAAAAAAAAATATTGCAGCGAAAAGTGCTCTTCTTAAGGCTTTTCGCCAATCTGCAACAAATTCTATTAAAGAACAAGCTGTATTCACTTCAATTCAATTTTATTTATTCGTGTTCTCCTAAACAAACTTTTTAATGATTTAAAATAAGTTATAAAATATAGGGTTTTCTAATAACGACTTGACAACTTTTTTTTGTAAATAAAAGGAAAACCATTTGAGATGTTTCAAAAATTTTATTATTGTTTTTGAGCTCTTCCAACGTCGTCAGCGTGTTGGCATAAACCAAAGACTTAACGTAGCCCTACAAAAAATAGTGGTGGATGAAGTGGTGATTCATGAAGCACATGTGGATTCTCACCCGACCAAACACGCATATTTTGCTTATTGACGAACCCGTTGAGCCAAAAATGAGCTTCGTCACTGAAGATGATTTTGCGATGAAATTCATCATCTTGGCGCATCTTCTCCAAAACCCAATCGGAGAACGTTCGTCGCTTCAAATGGTCCATCGGCTTCAATTCTTGAGTCAGTTTGATCCTGTATGAGTGTAAACCAAGATCCTTACTCAAAATACGCCATAATGTGGTCTGAGCGATGCCCAATTCTTGAGAACCCCGTGGAATTGACTGATTTGGATCGTTTGCTACGGACGTCTGAACGGCAGCGATATTTTTGACACTGCAACCAACCCGTTGTCTCACTGAAACGGCAACATCACAAAACGAATATGTAGACTCAAATTTTTGCACTAAACTTGTTATTGCCTGTCTACTAGGGCGAGAATTACGACCGAAAATTGGAGTTAACGCTCTTAAAGTTGCAGTCGCCGACTCCGAATATCTGCAGAAAATGTTTATAATTTGCAGACGTTTCTCGTTAGTGTACTTTACCATGATGAAAATGTTGAGTTTACTGAATAAATTGACAGTGACAGTTTGTTGATTAGTGAAAGAGTGCGTTCATAAATTAAATTCAAACTTATAAAGTCCTTATTGGAAAACCCTATAGTTGGAGAATAGTTTGTGGCATTTTATTTATTATAATAGTGATAATACCACATTAACATTAAAATGAATTTATTGTGGGGTGAACAATTAAGATTTGCACTATAACATTTTGGAAAAAAAAGGAAATTCAATAAAAAAAAAATTCAAGCAATCATACTGTAGAAATACTTCTAATTCATTAAAATCGAAGCCAAGAAGCCATAATTTTACATGATTTAAGAAAATCGGTAATATTCTAATAATATGTATATGGGGTGGGTTTCGAAAAAATGCATTCCGAAAAGAAGGCAATACAACAGTGCCAGAGATACTGCTACGTAGAATGTATGATTCAAAAATAGGTCTTTGCATATATCCACCTCTTAAGAAAAAATAGTTTTAAGGACCTTAAAATAAAATAAGTGCCTTACTGGAAGGATATTTATTTCACGAAAGAGATTCATAGAGTGTGATAATCTAGTTTTGTTGCAAACTTTCCTTAAGGCACATTTTTGCAAGACAGTTAGGGTTTCCAATTTATTAAGGTAGATAAGCTCCACCCCAGAGGCATATGGTATTTCATAATCTAACTTAGAATGAAATATGCCAAAGTAAGCATTTCTTAAGCTTGCGTGAGACAAATATTTCATTAAATGATAATAATATCGAACAGAAGTTAAAAGATACTGTCAAAAACTTAAAATATGTTGATTCCAGTACAACTGATAATCAATTGTTATCCCTAGATATTTTAATTGTTGCGCAATTTCAATTATGAATCAATTGGCATCTCAAGCATTTATTGGACTATATAGATTTGTAGAGCTAAGACTCGGACAGTTCACAAGTGGTTTTTGCAAATTGGAGCATGAAATGTAATATCAATACACGCAAGTTCTGTAAACGCAAGGCTAAACAACATTAATTTTGTTCTTAACAAATTTACGTCATGATTTATGTCTGAGACAAAGCTTAAGAGATTAGATAAATCGTAAGCAATATCTATATCATCTGCGAAAGATATTCGTTTTCTAACAAATAGTTGCCCAAAGATTGAATTGATATATATCAAAAACAAAATCGGACCGAGAACTGAACCTTGTGGTACTCCTAGGTCAATCGTTTTCAAACCAGTGAAGGTGTTGCCTATTTTGACTTTTTGAGTTCTGTTTTTTTAAATAAGACGCAAAGCATTTTAGAGCAAAACCACGAAAACCAATATTATGTAACTTAGTTAAAAGATTATTGTGGTCAACCGTGTCAAATGCTTTGATTATGTCTACAAAAAGTGCAGCGCAATATTTTTTATTATCTAGGTTCCTTTGAATATAAGAAGTCCAAAAGCGCATCTTCCGTAGAAAAACCTGCTCTAAGCCCAAACAGTAATGGACTTAAAAAAATTATCTTTGTTAAGCACTTCAATACTCTGCGTTTTATACACTTTTCAAATAACTTACAAATCCCAGGCAGCAATGAAATTGGTCGATAATTTGTAATGTGAAGATTCTACATAGAATTATTACCTCGGTCACGTTGGCATTATATATATATGCCGACTGTGCTTCACGGGGAGTGGAACCAGAAAAGTTTTTGAAATTAGATATATGGCCAAATTGGTTGTGGTTAGATGTGCAACAATGGAAAATTCCAGAAAGTATCCAAGATTATCTAAAGAGAAGAAAACGATTGCTGTGGTAAACGTCTCCTCTACAGCTTCACATTTTCTATGTCAGCTAACGGGTAGACTATCTTCGTGAACAAGGCCGCTTCGAGTCACATCATTTGTTTTTCGCTTTGTTTATAATTAAAGAAATACTTTACACAAACGCTTAAAAGAGTTCCTCTCCTTTTCGAAATTTTAGATCGCCAAACAAATTTGTTTGTTTTAGGCTCAAAATGTTTTTAGATTTGAAATTCGTGATTAAAAAATTAAAAAACAGATCTCCACACGAACTAAACTGTCTCTTTTGTCACCTTTTGTGGATGAAAATGGATTACTGCGAGTTGGAGGAAGAATTCAAAAACTACTGATATTTCATTTAGTATCAAACATCCAATTATCTTATCTAAGAATCATCCCGTAAACCATATAATTCTTGTGGATGCACACTTAAAGTTCCTTCATGCAGATGTATCGGAGCTGTCTTTGTTGGTTCGTTAGGAATTCTTAGAGCATGGAATCTAATAAGAAATATCCATAAGAAAAATCCATAATAGCAGCAAATATTTTCGACTGCGCCAGAATAAATCTAATCAGCTTATGGGCGACTTACTATCTTTCAGACTTTCTCCATCCTACGCATTCGTTAAAAATGGATGTGGCTACGCTGGTTCCATTACTCTTCGAATATCCAATGTTAGGTCTCACAAAGAGATACTTTGCGTTGTTCGCATGCATGTTCACCAAGGCGCTTCACTTGGTAAGTGAACTTTCCTAGGCTTTCCTAGCTGTTTTGCGAAAGTTCGTCGCCAGTTGAGGAAAATGCACCACAATTTATTCGGATAATGGGACCAACTGTGTGTCAACAACATTGTCGGCCGACAACATAAAATGGGAGTTTATTCCATCGCATAGCCCGCACTTTGGTGGGCTTTGATAGTCTGGCGTTAAAAGCGTTAAGCAGCATCTACGACGCGTCGTTGGTAATAACATTTTAAAGAGTTGTCTCCATTGCTTGCCCAAATTGGAGCCCTATTAAACTCTAGGCCCTTTTGTGAAATTTCCGATCATGCTTAAATCCATTAACCCCCCTCTCATTTTTTCATAGGTAGACCATATACAGCAATACCAGAGCCGAGTTATTTGAAGACTTTAGCAAACCGATTGAGACGTAAGGAATTTACACAGAATATGACCCAGGAGTTCTGGCAGTTATGGCGTACCGAGTACATTACATCAGTTCGGCAACGACCAAAATGGAGACAAATCGCTACTGAATTCAAATTTGGGACCTGGTAATAGTCAAAGAACCGAATTTTTCTCCATCCAAGTGGTCATTAGCTCAAGTAGAGGCTATTCATCCTGGACAAGATGGTCCCATAGTGTAGTTTTAGTATGCGGCAATGGTGGTGTATTTAAGCGGCCAATAACCAGACTGGCTATCTTATCATCTTCCTGAAATCCCTTCAGGGGTGGCGGCGTGTTAGAAATGAAATTATGTATTGTAATTAAATTGAAAATAAATCTTCACCTTTTTCATAACTCATTAATATTGTATTCAACTTAAAGAATATTCGTTATTTACCCTATGATTAGTTTGAGGAGTTTTTTTTAGTTAAGTTGTTATTAATTAAGTTAATGTGATTCGATTTCAATTAAACTAAAACAGTAGCTGAACACCATAAGATAAGTGCTAGAGAGGAAATACTAGTTTTTCGTTTTGAACAAGTTCGATACTTCTTGCTACGCTAAAGATGGATCTCAGCCTTTTACTGCTAACAACCACCATTGTAATAACATTTATTTGCCTAATACCACAAATTGTCTTGATTAATAAGAATAAATAATTATAAAGTTGTTGATTTGGAATTGTTTCATTTATTATAGAAATTTATTTCTTTCATTTGTGATCACAACCTTTGGCAGTTTTAGTCATGAAGTCGTTTACCACGCAACAGCACACTTTTGTTATTCAATCTTATAACAAAAATGGGCGATCTGTAAAAGAAATATTTTGTAAAATTTGTGAATTTTACACGCTAAAACATCAACACTGTGAGCGAAAGTGTTCAAAACCAGCCAGGCACTTCAATTCATCACCGAAGTCAAGAATTGGGCTTCACTAATGGCACCTTACCTTAAGAGTAAGACTTTTGGTAAATCTGTCATATAGAGCATAAGGCACAGCAAAGCAATTCCTCTGAATTATACAAAGCAATGACCCATATCAATGGATAAATATCATTTAGTTGGTTCCGAAGGAAGTTATTACGATTGATTTAGAGATTCAACCATATTTTGTGCAGTTTGTGTTCGTACACAGATTAACTTATTTCACGGGGTAATTCTGAACTATAGCCCCAGGTGTGTTCACAAATAAATATTTGTAACTCACAATTGTTCTCCTTAAAAAAATTAGCTTTTTTATGCACCCTTTTTGATATTGGCATTTGCCATTTGATAATCCACATATTGTTGACGAGCACTGTTTACACTTGTGTATACCTGTGTAATTGTCTATAGTGTTTTCTAATAGAAATCCGGGATGTACTTCTATGTTCTTCTAACCAATAGAAAGCGAATTCTGTTTCAATTGTAATTATATTGAAATTGAAAAAATACATCTTCGCTATAACACATGGGCTGAAAAGTCAGTGCCGTTTTATAGTAAAACACAAAATTTTTGCAAAATTCAACTTTATTTATCAATATAGTTGCCTTCGAAGGCGATACTCTGATTGAAACGATTTTTCAATCTTTCGATACCAGTTTTGTAGTACGATGTCGGTTTAGCCTCAAAATAGGCCTCTGTTTCGGCGATTACTTCTTCACCGGTCTTAAATCTCTTTCCGGCGAGCATTCTTTTGAGGTCTGCGAACAGGAAATAGTCGCTGGGGCAAATCTGGAGAATACGGTGGGTGGGGAAGCGATTCGTAGCCGAATTCATTCAATTTGGCCATCGTTTTCATCGACTTGTGATGATGATTGTCTTGATGAAACAGCACTTTCTTTTTCTTTAAATGCGGCCGTTATTCTACGATTTCGTCCTTCAAACGCTCTAACAAGGCAAGGTAAACGTCGCTGTTGATAGTCTGCCCCTTTTGGAGATAGTCGATGAAAATTATTCCATGTGTATCCCAAAATACAGATGCCATAACCTTGCCAGCCGACTGTTGAGTTTTTGTTCGTTTTGGACGAGGTTCGTCGCCTGCTCGCCACTCATCTGACTGCCGACGTGACTCTGGTGTGAAGTGATGGAGCCAAGTTTCATCCGTTGTCACATTCCGACGCAAAAATTCGGCTTTATTGCGGTTGAACAGCTTTAAACACTCCTCTGAATCATCAACACCTTGTTGTTTTTGGTCGACTGTAAGTAAACGTGGCAGCCACTTAGATCAGAGCTTTCGCATGTCCAAATATTCATGTATGATATATCCAACACGCTCCTTTGATATGTTCAGAGCCTCAGCTATCTCAACTTCACTTTACGGTCATTCGTAATCATTTTGTATATTATAATACACATAATACATTTGGTGCAGAGTCCGGGTAACACTAATCAAGCTATTTCTTTGCATCGGCTGCATTTTTTGCCATCAAAAAGCAATGATAAATCAACACACGAAATTGCTTTGAATCCATTTTTTTTCACAATAACAAAAGTTGCTTCACTCACAACGCTATATCTCGAGAACTAATCGTCCGACAGCTGTCAAATTTATACCCGTATCTTTTGAAGGTTGGAACTAACTGAAAATGGACGGACTTTTTAGCCCATGTATTATATTAATGCGATTTTTATGTACAGTGGAATGGGATCACTCTAAAGTCATGCCTAAAATCTAATGTGTCACATTATCATTTAGATAAGGTTTTAGTTATTTAATTTGTAAGATGACAGAACAAGTACAAAGAATGGCAGCAAGGGTTTTTTAGTGCAGATGAGGACAACGCCTCAACACATATATCCAAATGCATGTGTGCACATCTATTTCCGTTTAATGACTCTTCGGGATGAAATAAGAGTTATCAAAACTATACCACATCTGCAATTATTTTTTTTTTGTCCTAATAAGAGTAAATTTATTTTCTAAACAAAAGTGCACTTGAATGTAAGATCAATTTATGGAACAAAACCAAATTATAGGACAACAATTTTTTCACGAAAATTCGATACATGATATTTGCACCTTTTTTGAAAATCTTTTTCTTTTTATTTCTTTTTTGAGAAAAACGTGGTAATCGGAGACTATATTTGTGAAGAAATCGTTGTTTTCACTGGTGTTCATATATTTTCCCACATTACTTGTATAAAATATGTATGTATTATATTAATGCGATTTTATGTACAGTGAAATGGGATCACCCTAAAGTCATGCCTAAGATCTAATGTGTCACGTTATCATAAATTTTTTTGAAAATGTTTTTCTTTTTATTTCTTTTTTGAGAAAAACGTGGTGAACCGTTTTGCCGATTGAATGTCAAGATCAAGTTTGCATTTCATGTACAACTCGACGACCAGCAGATGCTCTGGTTAATATAATTTTCAGAAAATCATATTGAATTTGTAGGATTGTGCAACATTGCATAGTATTCTCTTATTATAGGACTTGGTATTATTGGATCAAGGATGAAGGTTAAGATTTCCTTAGAACTGAGAGGTATTTTCTACAATTTCAGTACAATAAAGCGCAGGCGTATGATAAGATTTGTGCTGTTTATGATGAAGGTTCTTTATCGAATAGAGAATTGCTTTCGATCATTCTAAAACTTTTAGATAGTCTTATAAAAAAAAAAAACTTACTTTTAGTATAAAACAGCATGTCAGCAGGTACCAACATGGCTTCTGGAAGGGTATATCAACAAATTAAGTGGAATTTACTAACTTCTGTTTGGATTTGTTAGAAAACCATAAACAAGTACATGTGATCTACACAGACTTCGCCAAAGCATTTAGTAGAGTGAACCTGAAAATTCTTTTAGAAAAGCTGAAGCAATATGGTTTTTATGACAAAAAAAAAAATTATTGTAATCGGAGACTATATTTGTGATAAAATCATTGTCTTCTCTGGTGTTCCAGAAGGTTGCCGTCTAGGTCCTTCTCTGCTCATACTTATATGATCTACCGACATTGCTATTGCTTGTGATACGATATACATTTTTTTGGCAAAATATTAACAAAGATTTAAAATGTTTCATTAAATGATGCCGCTTATTGTTATTCAGTATTGTTAAACATCGGCAAATCCGGAGTCGTTATTGTATTTTCCCACATTACTCGTATACAACAAATAAGACTCAAATACGAATTGTTGACGACTTTAAGGATCTTAGTAAAATTTTCGATGGAAAATTAACATAACATCTACATATAAATTACATTGTTTGCAAAATCCAAATTTCTTAGAATTCGTTAAAAAAGGACTCAATAGATTTCAAAGATCCCTATATAATTAATGAAATTTTTTTTATTATTTGCTTTACGTCATTTATTTTGCGTCATTAGTTCCAAATGTCTTTTATTTGCAATGCAGTGTAAGTCATAAGATATAATTTATGTGCAACAACCGATAGTGTGCGCTTGCTTAGTTGTTTGAATTTATATGCTAGTTCAAGAGTCCCAAGGCCAATACCACTACATTTTGAAAGCACTTATAGTGCATTATATAGTCATCGTGAGTCTATTTCTTCGTGTTGTAGAATATTTCACTTATACAACTCAAAATTAAATTTGTCTTTGCAAAGAAATATTTTTTAAAATTTTTTAATGTTACTTATTATTTTATTTACTTGAATTAATTAATTTGAAGCTATTAATTTATATATATTGTATTTCAAAATTTTTTGAAGTTAAGTTCGAATAAATAAATAAAAAATAAAAAAATAAAACTTTTGTTCCGGAAGTTTTTATGTGAAAGATGCACCTCGCCTATCACCGAAAAAGTCGATGAAATCATTTAAAAAGTTGAGCAAGTTAAAGTCATAAGCAGTCATGGTATCGCTAAGGAATTTTTGATCGACCACAAAACAGTTTTAAGCCACTGGCGAATATCACTAGAAAAAAAAATTCAAGGGATAAAAGCGAAAAGACAGGGATGCATTGAAGGTCTTTAATGATTTAAAATACGATTTAACCTCTGCAGAAATATTTTGACGTTCCATTCCTTTTCACCACCGATGCGCCTAACTTTGCAATAGGAGCAGTTCTTTCGCAAGGTAAATTTGGGAAGAACAAGGACGAGCGCTTAAATTTTGAGATCCCTTTAGAAAACGGAAGAGAATTATGCGACAAACGAAAAAGAGATGTTAGCGATAATCTAGGCCGTGGATAGCCTTCGATCGTACTTATACGGAGCAAAGAAAATCCGAACATACAATGTATGGACCACCAGCCTTTAAAATTTACCCTGGGAAATCGTTACTATAATGCAAAGTTGAAGCCTTGGAAGGCCAGAATGTGGGAGTACAACTGCGAATTGATCTACCACCCTATAAAGTCCAATGTTGTACCTGATGCTCTATAAGATTGAAAATCCGAAGAAATTTTTTGATCGGCTCAGGGGAAACTGTGACGGGGGCCCAACGGTATGTGACCAAGTATAGTTCCTCAAGGGAACCGACTCACTCAGATTCTAATATAGCTGGACCTTATCCCACATATCAAGTCCTCACCTTATGTTTTCCGAAATTAAATCATCATCAAAGTGGGAAAAGGCTTTTTCATATAAGAGAAACAGCATCCTGATTACTATAGGCATAACGTAGCCGCTGAAAATTTGAACAAAACCAATCTTACCGAAATCTTAAAAGAAAGACCTAGACCATATGTTCTTAAGGGTATAAAAATTCCCGAATCCCATATTTGGAAACGTTACAAAATTAGAATAACGCGACGAATTGTAGAAGCATTAAAAATGAAGAGAGGGTGTGTCGGCTCATCAGTAAAGAACATAAGAGAGCCCATCGAAATATTTGAGAGAGCAAGGAACAATTATTAGAGAAATATGGTATTACTTCTCGAGGATGAATAGTCTTATAAAAAAGTACACGAAAACTTGAGGAGTTTGCTTTATAAACAAATACGACAGGCATCCGACAATTGCCGAACTTCAACCGACCACTGTTCCATCATATTCTTGCGAAATACTGCATATGGACATTGTGGAACTACAAAGTGAGAAGTTCATAGCCTGTATCGATAAGTTTTCGAAATTTGCTAAAATGTTCCACATTAAAAACATATCTTCTCCGAATTTAAGAGATGAGCTTGCGAAAATCCTACACTACTTTACTGTCCCAAGAGTTCTAGTTACGGACAACGAAAGTAGCTTCCTCAGCCCGATTATGGTGAACTTCATTAAAATGCCGGATATTAGAAAGTATCAGACTCAAGCTGTAGCGAAGTAAATGGTTTCATTCCACGATCTTTGAAATGTATCGATGCTTGAAGGCCGAACACAAAGATTTGGGACTAAAAGAGCTCTTTAACATTGTTGTCGATATATATAATACAAAAGCTCACTCCGTAACTAAACGGAAACCGTCTGATATATTCTTTAACAGATATTAAAGGATTAATTTTCAAAATTTGGTGAATTTTCGCACAAAAGTAAGAGCAGGAAAAGCGCGAAAACAATAGGCAAATAACAAATGGCGAAATTTAAAAAAATCTCCCCGAAAAAAAAATAAAAAAATGTGAAATCATAAACAAATTTTAAAAAGATGCAGGGCAATCATAAACTCTGTTTCGAAAGGAAGTTGTGACAAGAAGCATCAAAGTATTGTAAAAATTGTTATGACTTCTGGGCAAAAAATACGTAAGTAAGACACAAGTGAAAAACATATAACATGTGATTAAAACACTAATTACATATGAAAATACACGTACCCGTATATATAATAAATGTACTCGTATATATTTATTAAAATATTTTAATGCGCACTTACCACAAGACTTTAAAGCACATATGGTCCTTACAACACACTTACGGCACATACATAATTACTTAACGGATAAGTCGTATATTGTAGAAACCAAAATACATGTCATATAGCAAACTTAAAATTAAGATTAAAGTGCTAAACATATTTTACTTCATATATTAAGTATGTACTTGTATAAGGGAAATAACACACTGCTATACCACCTTGATCAAAACGTTCCCGGAATTTATTCAGAAAATTAAAAATACAAGTTCATTCATCTAAATCTATATTGTGCCTTTTAAAGTAATCTCCATCGACTGCAACACACTTATGCCAGCGCTTGATCAAACCCTTGAAACATTTTTTTAAATTCGGTTTTCGGTATGTCCATCAGTGCTTCCCGCGATTTTTACATTACTTCCTCTCGGCTGCTGAAACGCGTTCCTCGTAGTGGTTTTTGAACTTGAGTGAACAGAAAGAAGTCACAGGGAGCCAAATCAGGTGAATTCGGTGGCTGTTGGATGGTATTTGTTGCATTTTTCGTCAATAAATTACGAATAATGATGGCACTGTGCGACGGTGCGTTATCATGGTGCAAAATCCACGAGTTTTTTGTCCACAATTCTGGTCTCTTCTGGCGAATTGCTTCACGCGAAAGTCTCGTAACGCCCAATAATACTCTTTGTTTACTGTCTGGCCCTCTGGCAAAAATTCATAATGCACTACACCGTTGTAATCCATGAAAACCGTGAGCATTGCCTTCTTTTTTGACTGAAAACGACGTGGTTTTTTTAGTCTCGGCTCATTTGGTGAACGACATTCACTTGCCTGATGTCTAGATTGCGTGTCGTACTCATAAACCCACGTCTAGTCTACAGTAATGATCCTTTTGATGAATGTAGGATCGGATTCAGCCTCGCAATTCATCGCTTTTGTGACATCAACACAGTTCTTTTTTGCACGAAATTGAGTTCTTTCGGCACCAATTTTGCTGCTACGCGACGGAAACCCAAATCATTAACTAAAATGTCTTGGACATAGGTAATGTTCAAGTCCTCTGCTATCTCTCTGAAAGTTAATTTGCGGTTATTGACCAACATTTTTTTTACTTCATCTATGTTTTCGTCGGTTTTCAATATCGATGGTCTGCCACTGCGTTTATCATCTTCGATTGACTCACGACCACTTTTAAACTGCTCGTGCCACTAGTTAACGACCGTTTTCTTTAGAGGCACGTTGCCGAAACACTTTTCCAGCATTTCCAACATTCGCGCACCATTAAATCCGTTTTTTACGCAAAATTTAATACAAGTTCGTTGTTGCAAATTTAAATCCATTTCTAAAATTGTAAAAAATCACCAACACACACAGAGATAGATGTACTCTTGGCTCCGAAACTTTTGCAAATGTCAAGCTATGACGCTAAAATTTAGAATGAATGTCAACAACAGATGTCAAAACCAGATCGATAAATTGGATTAGATCTGCATGGAAATGGGTGGCTGGAAACCCAGACGCAGCTGACTGGGACACAATTCTGTGAAATGAAGAAGCCTCAATTGAAAACAGTAACCAGCAATATAGGTTTAATTAAAGAACCCTCAGAATAATTACAGATATTATCAAAAAAATCAACTGCGTAACTGAGAGTTCCAAGAATCAAATTAATTCATCCGAAAAGACAAAATTCGAGCACGATATAATTAACATCATAGTGCTGAAGGAAGAAATAAACGAAATAGTTCGCGCTAGGGGTCAAAACGGCAAAAAACGGGGTCGTCAACATCAACCTTCTGGATCGAGAAGAAATTAACGGGATAGTTACCGGAATCGATACACTTCCAAATGCTAACCAAATAGAGGCATTTCAATACGGAACACCTTCGGCATTCACGAACGAAACGATGCTGCAATACATTGTCTCTATGCCGAGAGTAATTAAGCTAGAGGTAATCAGTTTTGAATGGGAAGCAAGTTGACCTAAGTTTCGAAGGATGTTGGTGAATCACCAGGAAACATAAGGAATTATATCAGATTGCCTTTCGATAAGCAACTTAACCGGATGAGGGCAAAGAATTCTCGAAAAAGTCGGCTTTTAAAAGAAGGGCACGTATCTTGCACCTTTCGCTCTTACAGCAAAGAAGTAATCGAAAAAGTAAGGGAAGACATGAACTTTGTGACCAATTTTAAAGATTCAGGTAACAACAGAAGGTGAGGCCAGGAATCTATCCGGAACTTTTATCATTCAAATGAAGAACGAGGCAATTCATATTAAGAAATAAACATTCTCAAGCTTGCCGTAACATCACTACAGCTATTGCCTGATATCCTGATAAACGTCACAGAAGCAGAACGTAAGATCGACATTAAGTACGTAATATTAATTTGCTTCTTGAACTTAAAAATCGATTAAGGCTTTCCTTAATGGCTGACATCAGGATACCCCTACTAGTAGTTACCGTAGCATTCATCATATGGTACAGGATAAATAAAAGTATGGACATACCAGCATTAGAGATGCCAAATCCTAGAATACATCCTCCAGGCCACGCCACTTAACGTTAAGATCTACGTGACGTACATTTTTTTATGAAGGTGTGGTAAACACAACGCATTTCCAACCAAAGGAAATCTGAGACATCACCTTGAACAGACTTCAGCGATGTTAAAATACAATGCACCTTTGTGTGCAGCGCAAATTATAACACATGAAACGGAACATTATCCGTTGCGAACACTGCATATTGCGGATTCCCACATTTGGAATTGAAGAACTGCTGATTGCACATTTACCCCTTATAGTTATTTGACATGGGCTTGCTTGCTTCATTAAAGATCCTACAAAGTATGTATCTGATAAATGTTTGAGCCATATGTATTTATGGGCGCTTCAAAGCCATTACATTTTGATGTTGCGGGAAATTTCATTCATTTTATGATAATCGATCATTCCATGACGGTACTTTTTGTTAATATTTCAGAAAAGAAGGATATTCAAATTACCTTACCTTCTCAAAAAACAATAATTAATTTTATTCAGCCTAAAAACTGTCATTTACATGAGTCTTGGTCTGATTGCTCTTACAATATTTATAGATTCCTTTAAGAATCCTGTTCGAAACTGTTCTTATCTCTGTACTCCAAAAAGTTGTTAAAAATACTACAACCGTGGATATCTAGGTATTAACTAAATAAAGTTATAGGTAAAAACAAATATCCTGGTGATCCTGGTATGTAAATTAAGAAGGAAATTCTAATTTGGCTCGATAGGTATTATTCATTACAATTTAGCTCTGCAAAAGGAATTTTAAGAAGTGAATGGCAAATAGTTAATAGCACAATACCATAAATAAATCCGCAAAGAGCCTTCTGTTTTAAGGATTGATGACTGCGAGATATCTGAAAAAAATTATATTGCTTATGCATTTAATAACTATTTTTTAACATAGTTAGTAATTTACAACCATGCTCAGTCCAAAAAATCAGCTCCCTCTGTTTATCTAGTTGTGGCTGTGCTGAACTGTTAGAAAATAGAACTTTTGTTTTAACTACTATAACATCTTTTGAGGTCTCAAAGGCCAAAGGCCTTCCAGCTTTCAGCAAAATATTTTAAAAATCATGAAGAGCAGGACAGTGAGCTTCTAAAATAAAACGAAGTTCTTCAATTCAGTTCAATTTGGATTTCAAATGGAAACATCAACGGAAGATGCACTTTTAGACTCTTATACTCAAATAATGTCTAACTTTGATGGCAAAAAAGTAGAGCTTGCCTATTTATTTATATAACCAATGCGTTCGATGTGGTTAACCACAAGTGTTTATTAAGCAAACTGGAAAAAGCAGGGTTTCGCGGTTCTAATGTCTACTGGTTACTGGTTACCTTCAAAATGGGTAAATATAATAAATGTTTTTTGATAAAATGCGTAGATTATTTTAAATACTTGGGCAAATCCTTGATTCTAAAATGTTTTTTATACATCATATCGATAAATTATGGAAATATTTCCGATGCACACGTAGACATTTTTTTTATCTACGTTATCTTTTAAAAATTATTTATTACAAAATTTTACATTCTATGAGGCGACAATATATGAGCCCTTCTTATTTTGCACAAATTTATTTTAAGTAAAATTTGCCGAAAGCTTCCTAACCATCCTAGTTATTCCCTGTTCTACGACCTAAAAATTTCCCCGGTTCGTCACTTATATTCTTGTATCGTAACTTTTAATTTCAATATATTTATCTTATCTTATTTATTATTATCATGTTATGTATATCTGCACTAGCTAACTGACCTTCCGCTAAAAACTTAATCTAAATTTCTGTCATATTTTGATAAATTGTATCTTTTACAATTTAATTTAAATTTGTATATACCTTACTACTGTTAACGCTATATTCCTATGGTCACCCCACCCCAAGTACTGTAAATTTGAATTGCATATGACCATTGCAGTGGCATTCATTTCTATTGTTTTATATTTTTATACATATGTATATTAAAGTACCGAATGTCATTTATTTTTCTTTGCTTTTAAAAATTTAAAGAATTCTTGAAATCTTTTTTTGGATGTTTATTGTTGTTGTGTTGTTTAATAGAAATAATAAACTAAAATTAATAAATAAAATAAATGAACTATTAATAATTTTTTGGAATATAAAATCATGTAAATAGTTGCCCAGAATATACGTGTGTATGTATTATATGTTATGCCAGGAATATTTTACTTTCTCTTTTCATCGAACTTTTTGAAAAACGTAACAAATGCTAAGGATATTTATTAATTTCTACCCCTTTCTAACACTTAAAAATAACATCCGTAAAGGTCGAAGCTATTTTTCAGAAAGTATGCATATTTCGGGAAATCACACTTTAAAATCGTGAACATTTACAATTGATAATTCGGCTTTCACTTGTTTTCCGAAATGAAAGGTGGGAAAGCAGTAGGTGAGTTTCTTTTGAAAATTGCCATAAAAAAACAACATTCAATATTTTTCAAAGTTTGTTGCTTTGTTGAAAATATTAAACTTTCCGATTAATTATAGAATACAATACAAATTTCTTGACAGTCGAAAACGGATTATTTTAAAATCCATGGATTTGTTGGTGCCAAGTCGACATCTGGCGCGATTCAAAATGTACTTATCACAATGGAAAAACATCGTGAAGCCTTGATGGATCTGCTTATCGTTTTAACGATTCGGAAACAGAGCTACGTGAGATATTATTTGGACAGCGCTAAGATCTCAAAATATACCCGAGACCTAATACATGGACTGAAAAGTCAGTGCCGTTTCTAAGAGACGGCACCACTTGAATAAATCCATCCATTTTCAGTTAGTACCAACCTTCAAAAGATACAGATATGAATTTGACAGCTGTCGAACGATTTGTTCTCGAGATATCGCGTTGTGAGTGAAGCAACTTTTGTTATTGTGAAAAAAAATGGATTCAAAGCAATTTCGTGTGTTGATTTATCATTGCTTTTTGATGGGAAAAAATGCAGCCGATGCAAAGAAATGGCTGGATAAGTAATACCCGTACTCTGCACCAGCCGGACTCTGAACCATTCGCAAGTGGATTGAAAAATTTAAAAGTGGTCATACAAGCACCGAAGATGATGCACGCAGTGGACATCCAAAAGAGGCTGTTTCAGATGAAAACATAAAAAAAAGTCCACAAAATGATTACGAATGACCGTAAAGTGACGTTGATCGAGATAGCTGAGACTCTGAAGATATCAAAAGAGCGTGTTGGATATATCATACACGAATATTTGGACATGCTAAAACTCTGTTCAAAGTGGGTGCCGCGTTTGCTCACAGTCGACCAAAAGCAACAACGTGTTGGTGATTCAGAGGAGCCGAATGAAACTTGGCTCCATCATTTCACACCAGAGTCAAGTCGGCAGTCAGCTGAGTGGCGAGCAGGCGACGAGCCTCGTCCAGAACGACCAAAAACTCAACAGCCGGCTGGCAAGGTTATGGCATCCGTATTTTGGGATACACATGGAATAATTTTCATCGACTATCTCCAAAAGGGGCAGACTATCAACAGCGACTTTTACATTGTGTTGTTGGAGCGTTTGAAGGACGAAATCGCAGAAAAACAGCCGCATTTGAAGAAAAAGAAAGTGCTGTTTCATCAAGACAATGCACCGTGTCACAAGTTGATGAAAACGATGGCAAAATTGAATGAATTCGACTACGAATTGCTTCCCCACCCACCGTATTCTCCAGATTTAAGACCGATGAAGAAGTAATCGTCGAAACAGAGGCCTATTTTGAAGCTAAACCGAAATCGTACTACAAAACTGGTATCGAAAGATTGAAAAATCATTTCAATCAGTGTATCGCCCTCGAAGGCAAATATATTGATAAATAAAGTTGAATTTTGCAAAAATTTTGTGTTTTACTATAAAACGGCACTGACTTTTCAGCCCATGGGTTATATAAAAATGATACGCGATATGTACGATGTCATCAAAATGAAAGTTAAATACACAGCGGAAATACCCAGAGCATCCTTTCCCCCTGATAGCGCTGTTAAAGGTAACGATGTGACACCCCTTCCAGTAACTCTTAATAATTTGAGAAAGGTGTTAGAAGCTAACCGGCTACTTTTTGAACGGAAGCGTCAAAAATAGGTTTAAGCACAATAAAGATGAATCGTATATAACGTAGCAATAGACAGCTATAACTTGGAGGTTATCAGGGACTTTCTATTTCTTGGCTATGAAAATGACATCTCATCAGTAACTAAACGAGAGCTGAAAATCGTTGTTGGGCTATGAAAGCCCAATCGAGTAGCATTCCGAAAATGTAAAGAAACTCTATCTAATACCTTTATCATCCCAATCGTATTTTATGGCCCTGAAACATAGACTCGCATGAAAATATTTATAATCATTTTGAGAGAAGAATCCTTCACAAAATATTCGGTCCGGGCATTACAGTACAATGCAGTAGAGGAAGACCGGATATTAGGTGGCATGCCGTGGTGTAGTGGTATATGCATAGACTCCTCAAGCAGAGGGTCGCAGGATCAAATCCCGTGCGAGGCAATTCTCAGAAAAAAGTCTTTTCATAGAATTTGTATGTAGTTATATGAAAATCCCATCGGCGTCAACTCTGACATGAAGGCATAACAGTTGGAGTGGTTGCTGGCTGGGCTAAATGTAACGAACTAACAACTAACACGCACTTAAGACCCACTGGTTGAGGAGGATGTACTAGCTCGTCCCGTCCAGTTTGACAACCACCTCTGGGAAAAATATCGAAACGTAATACACCTGAGTTTCAAACTACTACACCACCCCCCGCGCCCTGGAGAAAAGCCAGTAAAAGGGTATTCTTTTTTTTATAATACCGCGCACCATATCCCCTTGGTGCGCTCGTGGGATTATAAAAAAAAATGCACAAGAAGAAGGGACCGCGAAATGTGTATTTTATTTAGATCTCTCTTTATAAGAAGTAGGATCATCATGTATGAAACATTAGCTAATAGTACAATAACTATCCGAAGTCTCTTCGCTAGTTGAATCAAAAAATAGCCTGCTAAAAATATATATGTACATACCTAGTAAGAACCATTTTGTAACTAGAGTACAGAATTCTAAAAATTGTTTTTCGTAGTTTAGCTTTGCTGCGAATAAATTAATTTACTATTTGCGCATTTTAGCTTTCTTCTCCGCAATATCACGTCAAAAGGTGAACGTTATTGTCAACCAATAACGCCCAGTGATATTACATACTGTAGCAGATATTTAGATCAAGAAGTGACATTATTTAAAGCAGATCTGAGTTTCAGTTGTATTTTGTCATCTTTAACTAAAGTATGAATTATAGTAACTTGCAAACAAAGTAGAAACTGACAGACTGCTTCCAATTTTTCTGAAACACTTTTAATTATAGTTGTTTTAGAACGGCTAAACAATGCACCAGCTTACAAAGGCCGAACTATGCGTTTGTACATGTAGAAGCTTTCTAGGTACATAAAATTTCTGGCTGCAAAGAGTTTTGTGTTTTGAATAATTAATGGTCGTCAAAGCAGTCCGTGTCCGTTTAATATTGAATTCTATCTAGGAAAAAGTTAAAACAGTTGGGATTACTGAAGCGGACTAAAACCACTGGCATAGAGACTTACCCTTGCATGATTATTATTTGGTTTCATTGCCATCGATTTGTTATATTTCCATATATGTATCTGATATCAGCAATATCAAATATAAAATAAATCTTAACTATGTTCTACAAAGACAAAGTATTGTATTTTTCCCTTTATTGTTGCTACACATCGATGTAGTATGTAATCCTTATTTCGTACCCGACTTAAGTAGATGACTGGATGCGAGTACTCTCCCTTTTTAATAAAATTCATATTTGTATACATGAATAAATGAAAAAATTTGGTTCTCAAATCATGTAACTCCCAAAAAATTTCATGAACTCTGGGTGTGGTGCGTGATTTATACGTGGTAGTTTTAAACGTTTTCATTAAGTAAGGATAACTTAGACAGTAAAAGCAGTATATGCATAGGGTGCAGATGCTGGAAAAATGCATGTCTTTCTATCTAGTTGAGAAATATGTATGTTAGAATATTCTTAGGTTTTCTCCAAAACATTGAACAGACTCATGCCTATACCATATTTTTTCGTTATAGTCTTTATCCAAGTTAAATAGACCGTAATGCCTGGCAGCGGTTATTTTGTCGTCTTCACCGTGTGTCAGCCTATAACAGTCCAATTTCCCAGTTCTGTATTCCAAGTTGTATTTCCAATACAATCTTTAGAGGCGCAAGTTAAATAAGGAGTATTTGATGTAGTAATACGCGTTGCATATTTCAACGCTAATAAACATCTACTCTGAGCATCGAACTGTGGAAGGTCGATAACTCTAGAAAAGTTCTCCAGATGAATTTTGAAATTAAAGAGTGCTTAAGCTCATCCATCCCTTTCGATCCTTTCTCCCATTGGGCCAGATCGAAATTTCATAAAACCTATGCTGATAGCCGATAGTCAACTTTGATGACGTCCCAGTGTCTTTGAAAATAGCTTAGTCATGAACAGACTATCCGGATACTTGGTGTCCTCCGGATTAGTTAGCCTCATCAGTATACATCGCATTTCTGTACTTATGGTATCCAAAATTTTAAAAATAAAATTCGAGACTGGTACTTTTTCAATACCAGACGGTTAAACACTGGCTACACTACCGGAAAAGCTACTGCAATGGCAAGCAAAGGCAAAACTGCCACTTCAAAAGGCAAACGCAACGAGCCAAACCACAAACTCTCAAGAGGTGGCAGGAACGTGGCCATGGTACTACCACTTCCTCCACTTCTAGGAGCAGCAAGTATGTGCAGGCAACGGCCGTCCTGCTGCTTCTAAACTTTCTCCCTCCAACGAGGAATCAGAGATCCTACCGCGTCGGCAGGTCCCATCCAAGCTGTTCTACACCTACAATGCCGCACGCATTGTCAAAACCTTCGGATCCATTCCGGGGATCGAGAGAACTGCGAAAATGAGGAACAAAATATGTTCTACATAAGACACTGAAATGCCGCACGCATTATCAAAATCTTGGATTCATTCAGAGATCAGGAGAACTGCGAGCATAAAGAAGAAAATAAAGTGGACCAACAACATCCTAGAAGACGGATTACCTGTTGAAAAAGAAAATCATGCCGGTTCCGAAAAGGCCAAAATTAAAAGCGCCAAAACCCCTCTGAAGCCTTCCAATGTCACATCTCTAAGATCTTTTACCAAAGTGCTAAAAACGCAATAATGATCGTGGTGATCGATAAAAGCCGACGAATCAATTCCACCTGAACAGTGGCAGTTGTTCAACTGGCAACTTCTTGGCTATCATGCAGGAAAACCCCGGTCCCAGTCATTAAAATATTCAGACATTTAAAACCAACGTTCATCGCTACCTCTCTTTCTTTCCTCACTAAGTTTCCTCCAAATTTCTATGTCATGACTAAGGAGATATCTTTCGTAGACCTAGAACATTTACCTGAATAGAACCTGTACCCGAAGGCCAGCAAAACCCTCATCCCCAGACTACATTTTAGAGATCATTAGGTTCACTAACCCGACCCTTCCAACTAATAACTGGAAAGGACTAAAGGGCCCTTATAACTCCGTGTTAATTATGATCAGTAAGGAATCCCTTAAGTTTCCAGCGCAGAGTTAAGGTATAATTCGGTTCGAAATCAAGTCTATGTATAGACCTAAGGTTTAACAAAAAGTAATTGAAACAATAACTAAAGCCTTAGATCCATCGATATCCTTTCCTGAAATAGAAAGCGACGACTCCAATCTTTCCGAGGTGATAACCAAGCCAACGGTCTCTACCTCCGACATCCTGTCGAAAATCACAGAGGGTGTTACGGTTGAAAGTTGCGGCGGAATATTACTGGCGATTCTTATGGAGAACTATTGGTGGAAACAGCAATTTAACAGAGTGAGACACGAGACATTTTGTCGGCGTTCGAAGGAGTCGTCGTCTATCCAAAGACATAGAAGAGATCATTTTAATCTAGAAACTATGTATTGTACAAGGCTTTATGCAAAAGACAAAGGTAATATTAGAAGTTGTATATTAGTGAAACGTAGCCCTAATGTGCTCTTACTTCCTAATTTTTGCAATCCCGAGACAACCATTGCTAGGCTTGAGACTTCCAAAGGCCAAAGGCGATGATGGCTAGCATCGGCATTTCTTAGCCACGACTATGTGGGCTTACTCCCTGATGATAACCTAGAAAAGGTGATCTTGGAAGCTGGAAAGTTAAAAACTGGCCTCATCATCATGCTAACGCACATCACATGATATGGAGCAGTAGAGACACTAACGACAAAGGTGAGTTGCTTTTTGATTATATTCTAAGTACTAACCATATTGGTTGCAACATCGGCAATGAGCCCACTTTCATAACTTAAAACCTATAAGAAGTGCCAGATATCAGTCAAATGATAACGAACTGCATGGTACCGTCTGAACACTCTTTTTTTAGATCACAGATACATCCAATGCAGTCTGAATGTTGCTCTTTCCCTTGCTCAAACAAAAATCTTGAAATGAATAACAAGGATTTCACCTTGCTTTCTGCCCTCTAATTTAACCTAGAGGCAAGAAAAACTGCAATGGTGGACATCAGCACTTAGAAACGTTTACGGGAAAGTTTTCAACCTAGCAAAAAGCACTAAGCTAGAACTCATATAAAATATATAAAAAAGGACTGAGGGAAGAATCCTGGAGGTCTATTCTGTGACAAAATAACACAAATATTGGTGGCATCGCGGCTAAGAAAAATTCTCTCTGCTTTGCCCAGATTTTTAGACGACCTTAAGTGATGAATGCTACTGGAGACCCGTTTTCCAGGTAGCTTTCTATTCAAGGCCAGAAACAAGCTTAGGAGGACTACTGCAGCACCGACTAAAATGTACAGCCTGACTACAAGAGACAAGCTCTTCTGGGCGCGTACATAGATTCAAACCATACACGTCTGCTGGGCACGACGGTATAATAGCAGAACTACTGCTGCCCCAACTAAAATGCTCTGTCTGATTACAAGAGACAACCTGCTCTGGGCACTACATAGCCTTAAACCACACAAGTCTACTGGGCCGAACGGTATATTACCTGCCGAGCTGCATATGTCCTCAAATATCATCCTGCTAACGCTAGAGAATATCATGAGGAGCTGTTTAGAAATAATCCACATTTCCTTGTCATGAGGAGAAATTAATGTAGTTTTCATTCCAAAAGCCAGAAAATGTCCTCACGTTGTCTCAGAAGATTTCCGACCTATAAGTCTATCTGATTGGCATACATATACGATCTGATCCACGACTTTTGTCTACGGTTCAACATGCCTACTGGAAGGGAAAGTCGGTGGAACGATCAATCCCTACATTATATTGGGTATATATTTTAATTCGTGCGGTTTTCAAAATTTGAACGTATTATTCAAAGTATTGCCCATCTGAAGCTCTGACTTTTTCCCATCTTTCTGGCAATTTGTGGATCCCATCCCAAAAGAACTGCGCCAGCTTGGCAGCCAAGAATGAATCAAGCCAATTTTTGATATTCTGCTCTGATGTGAACCGTATTTCAGTGAGAGCGTTCTACATCGACCGGAACCAATGGTAGTCAGAAGGGGCAAGGTCTGGGCTATAAGGCGGGTGGGAAAAGACTTCCCATCCACTGTTTTCCAAATAGTTCTTAACCGGAATAGCAACATGGGGCCGAGCGTTGTCATGATGGAAAATTACTGCCTCGTGTCTGGTCGCATATTCCGTGCGTTTTTCGGCTACTGCTCTCTTCAAACGGATTAATTGATAGTTTCACCCTGTTTTAGCAGCTCATAATACAGTACACCCATCTGATCCCACCAAATACAGAGCATTATCTTCGCGCCATGGATATTCGGCTTTGCCGTTGATTTGGCTGGTTGGTCGGGTTTCACATATGATTTTTTGCACTTAGGGTTGTCGTAATGGATCCATTTTTCATCACCAGTAACAATCCGATGCAAAAATGACTTCCTTTTGTGGCGTTCTAGCAGCATTTCGGACATGCAAAACCGAGTTTAAACGTCTCTCGGCTTGAATTCATGTGGAACCCAACTTCCTTACTTTTGAATATATCCAGCTGATTTTAAACGTTTTGAAATGGCTGCTTGAGTAACACCCAAAGATTCTGCGAGCTCTTCTTGTTTTTGGCAACAATCTTCATAGCGTAATGCTTCCAGTTCTTCATCTTCAAACTTTTTTGGCTGCCCAGGACGTTCATCGTCTTCCAAGCCAAAATCAACACTTTTAAATCGTGCAAACCACTTTTGGCACGTTCGCTCAGCTAGAGCATGTTCAACATAAACTTCCACCAAAATACGATGACTTTCGGCAGCAATTTTCTTCATATTAAATTAATGACTTTTTCAGGTACAAAGTTCGACATATTTGAGTGAAAAAAAATTATTGTTGTTTACGCTTCAAATGAATGACATATACTGAAATGACGTACAATGACAGTAGCTTTTCAAAGCATGTTCCAATGGAATAATAACAATGGAATAATACAACTCTTAGCAAACCGCACGAATATAAGTTATAGACCAAATAGAGAGTACATAATGCTCGGGTTCCTGAAGATAGAAGGTGCCTTTAACAATCCGCAACTACGATTGCGATCTCAGCTCTGAAGGTGAATGACTTCCTTGGGCAGTTGATCAGTCTTCTGATAAAAGATAATAATCTTCTATCTGGGTGGGGTCTCTGCCTAAAGATTTTATACCAGAGGTACGTTGCAAGGCGTTATCCTTTCACTCCTTCTTTGGAACCGGATGGTGAAAAACTTCCAGGCCAGAAAAGAATCCAAATATTATTAAAGAGCTCTTACAAGCAAAATTTAACAAATTAACCCCCACAAAACTGATCTTGTCCTCTTTTCCAAGAAAGTAAGTTAGGAAAAAAGTAAGAGTGAATGAAAAACTAGTTGGTTGAATTAAGAGAAAAATTATTCGACTAATTTTCGATTACATCTTCTTTGATGACGAAGTATGGAAAGAAAATGCAGCGTATGGGCAACAGTACATAGGTTTATAAAATCTTTCGGCCCACACCAGAAAGAAGATGCAGCGCAACATGCTAGGTTGTTATATTTATTTTAATAATAGTTACAGTCGAAACTAAATTGGATTTACTTTCCAAAGACTGGACAAAACGCGGAAATGAAGCTTTTAAATTACTATCAACATCAATGTCTAATAAGCAGTTAAAGTTAAAAAAGTTAGCAATATGCATATGCTTGGAAACTATCTAAAACAAAATGTATTGTAATTGTTATAATAAATAAGTAAAAAAAACTTAAATTAATCACAAAATCAATGCCGCTGTCAATATTTTTAATGAATAAAAAAAAAAAAAAAAAAACGAAGTAAGCCAACGGTTAAAATATTTTCCACCCCGGCCGTTCTATACTAGACAGGAAAATAAATCATTTGACATTCACATTCAGTTGGCACTTAAGAAATGAACATGAAAGAAAAAATCGAATCGAAAAATTCCAAGTTGTTTTGAAAATGAAAGAAAGAAAACTGGTCCTTAGATTGTTAAACGAATTTGAATGAATTTAATATCCCCCTCCATGCCATAGTTAATCAATCCATATTGTGCATTATTCTCAGCTAATAAAACTAAAACAAAGTCTTCTAAGAATTTATGCCAAAACAAGTTGCAATCTACAAATTTCTGTCTCTATGGATTTCTGATTTATTTTTAATAAGTATGACCTTACCAAATACAAGGGATCGAAAACATCAGAGTTGTTGGTTCTTCCAATACTGGTCTTCAATTTATTCACTGACTACTCATACAAGCGAATCCTTGAAGAAAAAAAAATACAAAAATACAATACTATGGTTGAATTATTAAATTTTATTAAGGTCTTATTGTTTTGTAAAATCATACAAAATATGGAACAATTAAAAACACAAATCAGAAATCAAAAACTGCAAGATACGAAATGAATTAAAGCAGAACAATTGTATTGTTCCAAAACGGATGGTAGAAATGGGAGGGTTAAGGTGAACTGCATTCGAATTTCCAAAAAAAAATATTTGCTAAACTTCATCTGAAGCAGGTCATCTACTCGTACATATCTCTATAGCTTCACATAAAAGAAGGAGAAAAAAAATATATTTATATTGTGCTCGTATATACGAGTAGGATTATGTGCTATTTATACATATGTATATAAAAGAAACATTCTCGTATGTATATTCGTATTATTGGTGCAACAGCTATTCGTGCATAGGAAAACCATGTACTCATATGTGAGTCAGCCTTACGCTCTCACTTAAGTTTGGTGAATAAAAATGAATATTTTTCATTTAAGGGATGACTTATACTAATATTGCCCCAGTTATTAGTGGCCAGCAGCTTATATTAGTATGTGGGTCGGCGTCCTTATGTCAGATAAAGCAAAGCTTATCAGTAGATACTATTCAGATAAAGCTGTTTGGTTTTAAAACAAAAGCCAGGAATATGAGTCCGCACATCCAAAAAGCAAATTGTGTTAGTGACAATGAAAAAATCTACAACTAATTTCAAACAAATATTTTCAGGACTCATGCAATTTTATTCTCTTTTAATTAATCTCATGAGGTTTTGCCTTCAGAACCAAGTACTCGTATTAAAAAAAAATACTAGCTAGATTCTGGAAAAGTAAACTCCTACGTACTCGAGCATTAGTGGATTTCTTGGAAATATTCGACTGGACATGTTGAGCTAGAAGTTCTGTAGTAAATATTATTATTTAAAATAATTGTAAAATACCTTCGGTGTGGGGGCTTATTGTATCAATTAAAATACAACCCGAATTCACATACGAGTATATACTTGTATGTGATTAGTGCTACTGCGTTTACGTTGTTCAAAGCCATATGACAAAAGGTATGAGTTTAAATCTTTTTGAATTATAGAAGTCTAATTTAAACAGTATTTGTTGTTTTTGCTGGTAGAGGTAAAATGTAAAGACTATCAGAGTTGCGTCTATTTGTGAGACTTGTTTACCGTCATGGAAACTGTCCTCCTTTAATTTGAAATGGGAAATTATTGGGAATGAGTGGAATACGAATGAAAGCACTATTTCACCTGCACTTACACCACACCTCGAAGGAATTTCCACCTCAAGTTCGTTCTATATCGGGTTCCGTTGCATAATTTCGAAAGATTTAAGTTCCGAAGAAGCATTTACGGAACACCGACTTTAAGTGTAATCCGATGTGCAACACAACATTTCCTTCAATTTGGGTTAATATAATTTCCTTTATTTTAGTGACTTGGTCGTGTAGTGTAGTGTAAATATCCCGAAATCAATTTGATGTGGTATCTGTGCAATATCTATTCACACCAGGCGAATAAGTTCCACTAACGTGGAATGTTTCTGACAGTTTCACTTGACCATTTTGCTCCTACAATGGATTTCTTTCGCCAACTTTCAACAATAGCTCTTTATTTTTCCGTCCATGTAACTTCCAAACATCTCACATCGGTATCTCTCTCTTTTTTCTCCCTAATTTTCTTTCGCACGCGCTGTATGCAAGCATTTTAAAGGTACACAACCCCTTGAGCGCTCGAAAAAATTTAAAAAAAAAAAGAAAAGAAAGCATACGAGTAGTAGACAATTCTTGAGCGTGTGAGGTTCTCCCAAGTTTTGCTTTTATGTTAACCGTCAAACTACTTCGAGTAACGTCGCAAAACGTATTTGTCGAAAATCGCCGCAAAACATGACTAGGAGCTTGTCCATAAACTGTTGATGTCGCACACCAATTCCATATAATTACAGATCAGTCCCGAGTCCCGAGACACTTGCCATTATTACGGAAAATCGAGCGCACGGTTATTTCATAGCTGTCTATGTCTATTTCAGAATTACACACATTTTAAATAATACACTTAAAAAGTATAAAAGAAATTTAGTTTTAAAAATTAAATGAAAAGATAGGAAAGAACAGGTACAAAAAACAGAAATACAGGAATTAGGAATTGTCGACAAAAAATGTAAAAGTTTTTTTCGCGAAAACGTGTGTTGTTTATAAGTTTAATACTGAGGGGAAGTTGGTTCCACAGTCGAATGGCATGAACAAAAAATTGGCTAGAGGTCACAAGGTACTTATATCTGGGTAGAATTATTCGTAATATCCAATTACTTCTCACAAACTTGATATGGTCAAAAAGGTATTTTGGTTTTTTACTTACCTTTCTTTACTTTCTGTAATAATAACAAAGTTCGATATTGCAAAAGACTTGACAAGGAGCAGCCTGCTATTTGTTTAGAGTAGTCTGAAATGTGCTCGTATCTTTTCAGATCAAATATATATCTTGCGCAGCTACTATGCAACAGCAAGTTCCCTCATGGACTCAAAGTCCAATAAAATGGATAAAATAAATGATTTTATTAATAAATAATGACTCGTAAATGAAAATGAATCGTTTGCATTTAAATTTATTGTTATTATCTCAAGGGGCTTTTGAAATATGAGTACATAGAAAGTTATTAACAAAGATGATCCTAAACGAAAGATATAAGCAATAAATTTGAACAAGGGTACTATGCTCTTTGGCAGTTCACATAAGTATTAAGCAGTCTTCTAATGAATTAAGTAATATTTCATTTTAGGCAAATACGATACATTTACAAAAAATCGATCTACTCAGATGCTTCACCTAAGGTAAACACATGTCATTGACAAAAGTTTGAAGACGTATTTACAGACAATTATATTCTTTCTAGAATATCTAGATAACAAGGTTTCTGCTTGTTATATAATACAGTGTTGGCAACACCTTTTTATGATGAACTCAAGTTGACATTCAATCGGTCTGTCAGTTCTTAACAAACTTCACATGAAGATAGTAATCAATTAAGTCCGCATTTAATAAAGAAGTGATAAATAATGGAGATGAACGATATTAAAATGGCAAATATTAGCGAAGGAGCAGCGGCGACTGTCGGCAAATTGGATCAATTCCAACCTGCAATGATATCGTGGAGCAACTAACAAGAGAGGATTTTAGTTTTATTTTTTTTTTATCATATGACATTCGCTCTTTATTAAAACCATTGGGATCAAAGACATTACATTTCAAAAGATTCTGGAAAAGTTGGATGGCCATTTCCACCCAAAACCAAACGAGATCGTTCAAAGGTATACGAGGTGTTTCCAAAAAGTAATCCTGACTTATTCAAAAGTGTCATAACGGGTGACCTGAAGAGACTGAACTCAGTCTCTATATACCAAAAAGTGCTATGAGAAGTCCTTCGAGGATTGGAAAAAGCGTTGGCATAAGTGTATTATATCTGAAGGGGATTACTTTGAAGGAGACAACATTAATATTGATAAATAAATAAATATTGCTTTACAAAAATATAAAGTCACCTTACTTACACACCTCGTATGTTTCACTAAAGGCTACAAAAGATTGGAGAGTTCATAACCGGATACATGGAAGAAAACAATTCAGTTTTGTTAAACTGAATAACAAGATACGCGATCGAATCGTATGTGGTATCTCAGATAAAGCAGTACAAAAAATGTGATATGTTGAGCCGAAGTTGGATTTTCAACGAACATATGAACTGGCACTGGGTCATGAGGCTGCACATAAAAGTATACTCAATGTACGTGGTAATAATGAAATCTTAACTTTCTCCAGTCAAAAAAGAAAACCAAATTACAGGGTGAGAGTTTTATCCAAATGTTTTCGCTGAGAGGGAAATCATCCCCAAAAAAACGGCGAGTGGGAAGTCAGATTTTGCTGGCGAATGCTAGTGTTTTTCTAATTCATCAAAGAAGATGTTTATTTCCTCAGGCAAAAAAAAAAAACTCATAAAATAAATCTCTGACTCATGGAGGCGCCCTGAATTGGAGGCGCCCTGAATTGGAGCCGCCCAATTATCAAGGCTTCGCCCGTTAATGACAATGTCTAATAATAAGCGAAGGAGAAGCAAAGTATTGTTCTTATTGTAACAGTTTTCAGATGCGGCCACCTAAAGTTGCTACGATTTAACCAGTTACAAGCGGCCGATCATAGGTCTTATTGGCGGCGGGGCCAACAGTAGTCCTTCCTACCAGGACTGACTTGACAGCCCTGACTTGTTGAGGTAGAACCCCTTATGGGAGCGTCATGAAGGCTGTTTAAATCCAAATCGCAGAAAAGGTTCTAGACCGATTTTAGAGTAGCAAATCGTAGCTATGACCATAAGATCATCGGCCTCGACACATATCAAGGGTGGAACTTGTGCCTCCAACACAAGTTCTGCTTTGATATTATACTATTAATGTAGGTAAACGATGGCAAGGCTTATCCTTGCCCCATGAATGTGTGGGCATCCCGTGAAATTAAGTCTTTCAGACATCTGTTCATGTAAAACACAAGACACATTCTGTCAGTTGATAGGTTCCTGCAGCAAAGTTTGCTACAAAAAAACAGGGCTGTCAGTAGACAGAAGGGAAAAAGGCACGAAGTTCACATGATTCAATAACCACTTGGCTTGCAGGGTGAAACAATAATGGATAATTATTTAAATGAAGTCAAAAACATATGCCAGAATTTTGACAAAGATAAACCTCAATGGAGTTATTGAAGAATATGAAATCGACTCCTGGGCGTCATGTACTGTCATTTCCGAGACTATGTCAATGCTATTTTGCAATTTTGAAAAATGAGTTATTACATCGATTCTACTCGCATTTTTTAGAGGAATATTTGGCTTCAGAGCACATAAGAAAAATTTTGCCATCGGAAGTATTTAAGCTAACGAATTCTACTTGCTACATCACGCTGTATTTAAGCCTCACATTTCCATAAAATTTTGCGTCGCTTTAGACGTTTTTATTGTAAATAACAATGGAATCTCTCTTAATCAATGTCTTATGGTAGGCCCTCCAATCCAAAGAAATATTTTTGAAAAAAAAAAAAGAATGTCTTTCGGGCGAGGCTCGTATTCGAACACCGAACTTTCCGATTTGGAAGCCAGTCAACTACCTCCCACTTGAGCCACGGCCACCCACGTCTCTAAGCAAAATAATTTATTGACCTGCTTGCACTTAGCTAGTTGCAAAGCAACAACCCTCAATCCTAAAAAAAGGGAATTAATCGTTAAAGACAGTGAATCTGAATCGTGTACAAAGGTAATCGGTATGTACTGGAACCCCAAAATATTTTTCGTTTTCCCATTCGTATTCGTATTAACCTAAGCCAGACGAGCTTCTGACAAAACGCCAAATTAAAAAAGGGCACCTTGAGTAGCCCTTATTCACCCCAGCTCCAAATGGTATTAAGTAGCCAAAATAAGTATCTGCCATACTGACTTGGTTAATAATGTTAATTCGTTATTCCGTACAAGGATTCTTACGATTCTCTTTCACAAACAATCACCAATCAGAAGCTCGACATGTCACCTCCGGTCGGACGACTCCCAACAATTTCAGAATCTACTTTGTTTTTTTCTCTGGATTTAAATTTCAATGCCTTATGGGTACGAAAACAAGGAAATATGACTCTACTGTTTGAAAATAAAGGAAATTAGAATCCCTTATTCATATCGTTTCATTCACAAAAGCGATAAATTTCTATTGAACATAAATCCGTCATCCATTGCGAGTTTTGCAAAGGTTGAGACATTGCTTTCAACTGTCATCCATATTATATAACCCAAATGAACGAGCAATTGCGAACATCAAACAATCATACTCGTAGATACCTTTCAAATCTCATGTATCTACGGATAGATACGACAAAAAAATTTTCGAAGCCGGATTTTTTAACAGGTGTATGATTTTTGTGTGGCGTCCACCTAATGTCTCTTCATCCAAAATTATGACTCATTGTGATTACAAATTCAATTGGATAATTTCAGATCAATTGCAATATGCCTGCTTTTAAAGAAGTTTTAATGCGATAACCAGAGTTACTATTATTATTACAATATTATGAATGAAACGATACAAATTAACTTGTAGGGTCCGGGATTTAATGCCGGGGTACTAGTAGAAAGACAGACGATTTTAATTCGTGGTTGAACCGGAATTTGTCAACCCATACAAAATAAAAAAGCATTGAACTTACGTATTTTCATGCAGAGAGAATTTTAAATTGTAAATTTAATGGATGGTTCAAGTTCTGCATTTGGTGACAAAGAAAATTCTGTAAGGCTGTTGGTAATTCACTTGCCTCATGACGCTAGGGGAAAAAGCTGTACTTAATCTCACACAATATCGGGTCTCATTGTTTTGATGCTATTATCATGGGTATTTTGAATGGAGATCACCCATATCCCCGTTGTTAGTCCATTATTCTATTAAAACCACAAACCGTAATGGAATTTAAACTTAAAATAGGTAAATTCGCGGTTCGAGGCGTGGCATATAAGAAAAAAAAAATAGAAGGGAACGATTACTATGAGCATTTAAGTTGGAAACAAACATAGATATGTTAATAATCTTCAATCGTGAATTGCACAATGCGTTTACTGGTGGGTGGAGACCCACCTAATATTTGAAAAAGAGTTAATCACCTTTGTGGGAAAAGTTATTATTATTATTATTATTAAGGGAACGATACAAATTAATTTGTAAGGTCCGGGGTACAACGCCGGGGTACTATGCCCATGTGGCGCGTCTTGTCAACAGCACGCGGATTACTGAGTTCCCATGTGGTCACACACCTACGTACTTACCGCGCCCAACACTGCTTGATTTCGGTGATCTAGTGGGAACTGATCCTTTCAGTGTGGCGAGGCCGTTGACTGGGAAAAGTTATATTGAACATGTGACTATTCCTGACAATTTCGACCAGTTCGAAACATAATACGAGTACTCGTATGTATAACTTTATACTAAAGATACGGGTTTACTACCATATATGTATGTGGTAGAGTTTATAAGGAAAATAAAGGTATTTTTAAATTAAATTAATTTAAACTAATTAAATAAAAATATAATTAGTTTGGTTATATTTTTACGAGAATTAGAAACATCAATTTCGGAAATTTGTTTTAAACGTGTTTCGAAAAGCATTGCCAAATGTTTATTAAAAAAACAGAAGGGCAAAATACCTACATGTAAATATTCTCCTCTGTTTGTGTAGGTCAAAAAGTGTCATATATACATACATATATTATACTCGTATCTACAAAGTTACAACAACTTTACAGGAACCCATTATAGGACAGTTTTTATTTATTTCCTTAAAATCTGAAAATTTTAATTTACAATGTACATATATTTCTGTGTATGATTCTGCATCTGAATTTTGGTAAACAATATACCGACATCGTTAGAAATTCAGAGATTTCATATTAATCACAAAAAAGAGTTTTTATACAGAAAAAACATGCTTATACTGAGTCATATATCCATATATATCATAAATCCATTCATATACATACATGTATATGTGTACGTGAACATAATTGCAATTTTTGATAAATGAGGTTGAAAAAACATACTTACTATATAAGTAAATTTACATGCATGAATATTGTATATCGTATAAAGTGGAAGTTTTAATTATGACTCGGTGTAATGCCAGCCCTTATCTTAATGAAAGTAATTTTATTGGCGCGAAAAACCTTATTCCATATACTCGTATGTAAATTTTTTACGAATAAATTTTTTTCAATAAGTAGACCTATGAGTGTACCACCATCGATCGATAAGCAAAGCATTTAACATTAAATTTACGGTTGCCCAGCAACCATTCTTACTGTGCGACGATGAACAGTTCAAGTGATTAATAAGAAGATGCAAACGTAAAGAATAAAGACGACTTCGGTTCGGGGGCATATCCGAAGAAGTTGGCTTTTTTCTATAGAATCAACCAGAAAGAAAATATTCGTAAAAACATAAAAAGGAGTAGTATAAGTAACTTGATTGCCTTCTTTTCTTATGTCGTGAGTATAATGTGATTTTTATGAAGGTTGGTTTTTCGCTCTTTAATTTCATCTTGCTCTATCTCTTTTTTTTTTAAATATTATTCTTCTCAGCAAAAGCGTTATCCGCAGGGGTTGGTGATGTGTGATGGTTTTACTGTGTTTCTAAGCTTATAGGCCTACGGATACACTAAGCCAGAGAGAAACTTAAATTTTCTTTGGGAAAAGGATCATCCTACGTAATTTTTGACAAGAGTTCCTGTTTTTTGTTTTTGTTTTTTCCAATGAGAAATGAGGACCACCGCCACAATATACCAAATATGTATATGCGAGTACATATAATTAAATACAAGTCGTGCTTAGTGCTAAGTATAGCGCTGTCAACATTTTATGCTAAGGAAATAAAAATGTGTCGCCGTTGAAGGTCAGATAATTATGCATTCTGCTCAAGGGTTAAAATACGTGTACATATACGTAACTAACACACGCTACTTGTGTGAGTCAGTTGATTATTAGGAGAAAATTAACATTTTTCTGGCAAATTAATATGTTCTCATATGGAATCAATAAAAAGGAAGACCCCAATATGTTATCCAATTTGACGTAATCATTCTGATTCCAATATCCAAGCCGTTCCTAAATAAAACGATCTACGAGTATTTAAAAATTAAATTAAAATATTAAATATCTACAAAAGCATTTCAAAAAATACCACTTACTTGAAAAAAAATGTAGGAAAATCAATTGAAGGCCCAACAAAATAACGAACCGTTCATTTGTATAGATGGAATTACTTCTATATATATAATTTATTCTTTATTTATTCTGTCACGCAGTAAATTAAAACTTTTGTAGCACTTCTACACTTAATTACTTTCTGATGTTGGCCTTGATTTTGTTATTATTTATATCTATATCTGTATTTATAATTATATTTATATTTATATTTATACTTGTATTTACTTATCAATATTCATATTTTATAAACTCGTTTTTTTTAAAAGCTCTTGATTTATGAACTTTAAAAATTTGAATTTTTCAAATAATTGTTGGTTTTTTTTAAAGTTCTTTTTATAAATTTAACTTTATATTCGAAATTCTTAATTTTGAAAATTCTTAATTATAATTTTAAATTTATATTATTTTTTTTATAGTATAATTAGCATTATTATGAAATATAATTAATTAATACATAATTTTTTATTATTATAATTATTAGTTTATAAGAAATTAATTTTATATTTATACAAGCTAGAACTGAAAGAAAATCGAATTTTTTTTCACATGGTCTATTGCCAGAAAACCGTTTGATAACTGACTGAAGACGGCAAACTGGCACGCAGAGTCAGGCAGCATAGAAAGTCGTCCAAAGTAAAATTCGTATTTCCTTTTGGAACTTTTCTTGAGCCTCATTTTCGTCTCTCTTTTAAGTTCGTTTAGTGTAAATTTCCACCAGTCGTTGCTTAAGCTGTTATCTTCGGCTGCGGCGAAACTTTATCATTTTTGTATTTGATGTATTGTGTAGAGCTATTGTATTTGAAACCATATAATATTGGCGTTGGCGCGCAACGATTTATATGTGGGTGTGTGCTGGGAACAGAGAACGGTAAAAGAACATTTTGTTGATTTTCAGTTTCTTGTAAGTTTTATGACAGAATATCACACAAGCATATTACCAAAGTTTCCGAATTCAACCCTCTGCAATGCGCGCGTTTTTTATTAAGCTGTTTTCTGCGGAAATTCTTTTCAAAAGTTTCAGTATCACTCGATGTTTGGTGAAACGTTTTTCTTATCGTCGTTATTGTGCTCTAATTCACCAACAATTCCCCTCATTGGTTTATAATATACGCTTTTGTGCTTTGGCTGTTCTTCCTTCTTAAAAGCCATTTTGGTATTCGTCCTCAATTGTGCTACGCTACACACTGGGCATACACTAACTAATTGTCTCAGTTCGGAATAGTTCATTTTAAGCCGGCAATGGATAAACCAGAACTTCAGGCAGCCAACACATAGTATTTAATTATTTATTATATCGATTTTTAAATGGGTCGTGTGATGTTAGTAATGTAGAATTGTTTATAATAATTTATAAATTTATGTATTAAATTAAAAAAAAACGTTATATTGCAAAATAAATATATATAAAGAAATTTTAAACTTAGTTTAATTGAAAGGAAAGTACCGTTCAATTTGTGGGATATCTCATATACTAATCTATCGAATACCAGGAACACTTCATCTAAGAAATCATTCTTAAAAACAAAAAAAAAAAAAAAAAAAACAAAAAAAAACGACTGCTAGTGAAAAGTAAATAATAATCCATTTAATAATCATACGATACGACTTTGCATAGTTGTATCGCATTTTTTTTAAAGGTATAATCACATTATGGATATCGTGGAAATTAATATGATGACGTTTTCCACCGGATGTCTGTTTGCGAAACAATTTAATAAATAAGTACAAGTTGGGAAAATTGTTGTTTATTTACAGAGATTGCCACCTTGAAAAAGACTATGAACTTTGCAAAAAATAAACGAAAAAAGCGGTAGCCAAAACACAGTAGCAGAACCGGTTTTGTATCGAGAATTAGAACAGATACCTTCACAACCATTGAAGAGGCTGCAAACAGCAAAAGAATGGGAACGTCGAAACACAGGTAAGCGACCTTCAAAATTTGTGAGAAATAAACAGCAGGTATAAGTTTAAAAACAACAAGTATTTGTAAATAAACAAATTTATTAATAATATTTTTGTTTACATTTCATGATTCATACTCGCATATTCCAAATTGTATAGGCAAGCTTTTTATGAATTAATTTTGGGGATGGGGAGGTCAAATTTTATTTGCTGTAACTCACTTCTCAATCGACATATTATGTTATTCAGCTCTCTCAGGTAACGCGGTAATAAGTTCCACACATAGATGGCAGCAATGAAAAATTGTCTTTCAGACGTTAGACAGAAAAATTGCGGCAGAATCGAACAACCAATATTCCGGATGCCAAAAACCAGATTTTATTATATAGATGCATCGATTGCCTTGTTTTTATAATGTTATAAAGTATAACGAGAGTACAAAATTTGATAGAACTCTGAAAAGGCATACAAAAAGGGTTGTTTGCAAATATAATACTTGACCAAACCTTCTGAGACCGTAGACATACCGTATAGTGCTGCCAAATTCAACTTGAAGATTTATTTTACTGCATCATAGTTACCAAATATTGCGGAACCACAAATAAATACAGGAATAACCAGTTCCTAAGCAAGAGTTAACCTCTTCTTCGGTGGTGTAAACTTTTGAGCAGTTCGAAGAACGCTATACTCGTATGTGCTGCCCACTATCGCGTTTATATGGTTATTCTATTTGAGTGTCATATTGAATAACATGCCTAGATTTTTAAAAGATGCAACAAATTCTATTGATGAATTGTTTAATGTGATTGATGGGAAAAAGTAAAGCTCTAGATTTTTGTAAAATAATTAAACATTCACACTTGCTTGGATTAAGTACCAGAATTTTTTCTAACGACCAGTTTAAGATTCTTTCAAGATTTTCATTCAAATCATTAGAGAAGTCTTCGATAAAGCCAAGGGCACGACACTTATAAATTTGAATATCTTTGGAGTAAAAGTGTTTTACTGAATCCAAAATTACAGTTTGGATGCCATTGACATACAATGAGAACAAAAGAGATACCAAAATCGACCCCGGCGATTGCCTCATGCCACAGGAAAAAATTCTGATAGGACGCCCTCCAAAGACACTGCATATTTTCTATATTTTAGATGTTTTGAGAGTAATTTTACGGCAAAAGGAGTCATATTACAACAATGACGTAACTTATGAATGACTGTGGAATGGTTGAACAGCAGAAAAGTAACATGATGCATATTCAGTTTTTCTCTTATATCTTCCACTACACTCATCAAAGCAGTAGTACAGCTACTGTTTGGCACAAAATCCAGACTGAACTGAAACCAGTAGATTAACATTTTACGTATATAAGAAACAAATCTATTTACGTATGCATAATGCGGGGAAAGGTACCAGATGGGTGGCCGCGACTCAAGTGGTAGTGTATTGGCTTCCCAATGGGACATTTTGGGGTTCAAAACCAGCCGTGCCCGAAAGACATTATTTTTTCAGGTAACTAAAATCTAGTGAGATGAATGATTGCCTAAAATACAACAACAAATCAGTTTAGACTAATAATTTAGTCTCCCAATTAACTGTTAAATGCCACCCACGGAGCGAAAGAATCACTGAGTCTAAGAATCTTTTTCTCTCTCTCTCCCTATCCAATGTTCCAAAAAAATTAACACGTACTCCGGCATTTTAAGAGTTATTTTACACTCTCGAGTATAAAGTTCTTTAAGAAAAAAAAAATATATATATATACATATATAGGCCTAGATTCATCACCTCATGAATTTTTAGGAATTGATATTATTTTAGTAAAATCGTATTTATTGCATATATAATAATAAACGGAAGTAGTAAAGGTAGTGTGGCTTTTGATTTTATGGAACAACAAATTTTCACTACATCCGTGTTTTATAATCTTGTAAAGAAAAATGGTGTCTCTATTGAGACAGCAGCAATCCGGTGAGTACAAATTTAATTTTCTTCTAAGATTATAGGATGTGTGAATCGATAAGTATATGAACAGCCTAATTTGTGTATACAAACCTTTAATTCACGAAGGTTACTCCATAATTTGCTGTCATCTAAAGTGGTATTCAGTCTATGGAAGTAAAACTATATTTTTGCAATTCATATTTCGCGAACAACACTATCTTAAATGTTTGTAGACTTAGTGGAAACCAAGATAATTACACTTGATATTTCTAAGGCATTTTGGAGAGTTTGACATTAGTCTCATTTATCAAAAATGTGTGCATCGAGCGTGGAGTCGAGGTCACTCTTCTTTAGTGGATTAGAAATTACCTTTCCGAGCGTTCAATTCTAATTGTCTTGGACATTTTCAAGTTTAATATCCACAAAATAAATTTTGGTGAGCCCAAAGGCTCCGTCCTGTCTCCGACACTCTTTTTAAATCTTACCAATATACAAGTATTCCTTTGCTGTACTGAGACAGTACTTTTTGCTTTCCATATTCGTTCCCTGACTTACATCCTTGCTCTTCGGCTGTAGAACTGGAACGGCAGCGTATGTTAAGCTCATTGAATTTATATTAACATCAACACAATACTGTATAGTTCGATGGAAGATGAACCCCCCCCCCCCACCAAAAGAAAAACTTTCAAAAAAAGTTTCAATATTTTGACTAAATAAAGGAAGACAGCAGTTATATTCTAAATAAATGAAACGTTTATTCACCAAAGGACTTATGTGCATATATTACAATAATCTGTCATTGTATCTAAAATTTCTCTTTCAATAAAAATCTAAAATTATTAAAATCAAACATAAAACTGAAAGACATTGTAGACAAAAATATGTTAACAACAATAATAAAGAAATAACACATAAGCAAGAACCACAGGTGTATAAATGAAATGTTTTTGGAATTAATAAAGTTACACTTTTATCCAAGTTGAAATATAAAAATTCAACAACAATTGTGAAATTTGTAACGTTGCAAAACATGATCGACAACCACTAAAAATACGTATGGAAATAACAGGAAAAAGCAAGCATTTTAATGATATATCCACATGGATATATGTTTTCTCGAACGCGGGAAAATGTATTTGACCACAATAGACAAGTTTTCAAAATACACCTTGGAAAATATAAATTAGCAATCCAATGGGTGCAATCCAATCCAATTCTGGGTGCAATAAAGCAAAGAATACAATCATTGTAATTGCAATTGCAATAAGCCTTTAAAAATATAAATATAACTATATAAATATAACTAAATTAAAACTTAAACTGTTGATAAATCTACAAAAAGAAACATTAAGTATCACAGAAAACAATGAAAGCGACAATATTTTTTTTTATAATCCCGCGCGCGCACCAAGGGGATACGATGAATACTCTTACTGGCTTTTCTCCAGGGCGCGGGCTGATTATGTAGTAGTTTGAAACTCAGGTGTATTAGGTTTCGATATTTTTTTTGTCAAACTGGAGTGTTATGTGTTATGTCGGAGTTGACGCTGACGGGATTTTCATATAAGTACAATACATACAAATTCCTGGAAAAGACTTTTTCAGAGAATTGCCTCGCACGGGATTCGAAACCGCGACCCTCTGCTTGAAGAGTCTATGCATATATCACTAGACCACGGCCACCCCCGTGATGGCTTACTTACTTAATACTTAAGTACTTAATAGGTACTTTTCATCCGTACTTAATTAATTACCTATTACTTTCTCTATTATTGGCGATCCTCTTAAGGCTCAGATTCTTCATCCTATAATGTTTATTAAAATTCAAATCGTAACGTACAGTATTGGGACGTCCTCTATTGTCACGTAAAAAAAATGTTATACTACCTTGATCAGTTACCGGAATTAATTCAGAAAATTAAAAATACAAGTTTATTCATCTAAATCTATATTGACCCTTCAAATTAATCCCCATCGACTGCAACACACTTATACAAGCGCTTGATCCAATTCTCGAGATATTTTTTAAATTCGGTTTTCGGTATGTCCATCAGTGCTTCCTGTGATTTTTCCAATACTTCCTCTCGGCTGCTGAAACGCGTTCCCCGTAGGGGTTTTTCAACTCGATTGAACAGAAAGAAGTCACAGGGAGCCAAATCAGGTGAATTCGGTGGCTGTTGGATGGTATTTGTTACATTTTTCGTCAAAAAATTACGAATAATGATGGCACTGTGCGACGGTGCGTTATCACGGTGCAAAATCCACGAGTTTTCTGCCCACAATTCTGGTCTCCTTCGGCGAATTGCTTCACGCAAACGTCATATAACGCCCTAATAATAGTCTGTGTAAGGTCTTGCCTTCTGGCAAAAAATCATGTTGCACTACATCGTTGTAATCCACGAAAACCGTGAATAGTGTCTTTTTTTTATCTCAGCTCATTTGGTGGACGCCATTCACTTGCCTGATGTCTGGATTGCGTGTCGTACTCATAAACATTTTTGGCACTCTTTTGGCATCAACTTTGCTGCTACACGACGGAAACCCAATTCATTAACCAAAATGTCTTGGACGGATCCATAGGCAATGTTCAAGTCCTCCGCTATCTCTCTGAAGATTAATTTGCGGTTATTGACCAACATTTCATTTGCTTCATCAATGTTTTCGTCGGTTTCGATGTCTATGGTCTGCCACTGCGTTCACCATCTTCTATTGATTCACGACCATTTTTTCTTTAGAGCATCGTTGTCGAAACACTTTTCCAACATTTCCAACGTTCGCGCACCATTAAATCGGTTTTTTATGCAAAATTTAATACAAGTTCGTTATTGCAAATTTAAATCCATTTCTAAAATTGTAAAAAATCGCCAACACACACAGAGATAGATGTACTCTTGGCTACGTAACTTTTGCAAATGTCAAGCCATGACACTAAGATTTAGAGGGAATGTCAACAGCAGATGTACCAACTTAACAAAAAAAAAAACGATACTCAAATCGGAATAATGGGAGCGCCACACGGTGGTTATTTTTTGATTAAGGTGGTATGTATTCCCGTGAAGGGAGAGGAACGACTTTTCTTCTTGTATTGGTAACCGCGGAGTGAAATACATAAAGTACGACCACTGTAATTGTCAAAGGCGCGCATACCACTACAGACGATGGTAGAAACCACCGAGGTTTCAATTCCGAGCACATGGAGAATTCGCTAAACCCATTTACAGACATCCTCAAATATTTTAGCGAATTCGAGCAGTATGCAGCAACACGTGAATTTACTACCGATGATATGTGCTTGGCGCTGCGTAGGCTTCTCAAGGAGACGGCAAAGGAATTCCTGGGAACACGAAAGGCAGGTCACCCACCGAGACGTGTACCGACAACTAGAGCAACGGAAAATAGAATGAAGGCTCTGGCTTCCAAAATATCAATTCCTGTGGCAGAGTTAGTGACATTTATTATCGACGGCTTTGTTGATGCCTTTATAAAAAGGGGCTGGAGCTTAAACTCAATAAATGCAAATTTGGTTAAGGTGATATTAAGGGTATGTAGTGCGTGCAGCAGCATCAAACCGTCGGAAGCCCATATTCAAAATATTAACCAGTACCCGATGCAGAAGAATCAGTGTGAATTGCACCAATGAATGGATCTGTTTTCATATTTTAGGCGAGTTGTACCCTCATTCTCCAGAATAGAAAAGCCGCTCTTGGAACTGTTGCGCAAGGAAAGCCAATATGACTTTTCAGTTGATTGTATAAGAGCATTTCGAGAGCTACTCGACCAACTTGTCACAACACCCGTACTAGCTATTAACAGTCCCGAAAGAAAAACTGAGCTGCACTGTGATTCAAGTAGCTTGGGATTTGGATCAGTCCTGCTACAGCGGCAGCATGACAAAAAATATTTTTCCAAAACCGCCACTCCGGTCTACATATCAAAGTTCGAGCTGGAAACCCTAGCCATTATCTTTTCTCTGCGACGTTATTGGATATACTTGGAAGGAATACCATTTCAGATCGTCACGGACTGCAATTAGCTTACTCTCACACAAACTAAATAGCAGTTAGAATTCTAAGCTTAGAGTCGGGATCCGAAAATTAGAAGATACCGGGAAAATTTAGAAGTAGAGTCACTGGAGCATTGTGAATTGCAAGGGTTGGTTTTTCGAAGGTTGATGGCAGTCGATTGCTGTTTTGCGTACCCGCCGAAATGAAGGACAATATAATCAGGATGGTCCATGAGAAGATTGATCATTTAGGGGTCGAAAAATGTTATAATCAGATTCGGAAGAATTACTGTCAATTCAATTACCGGCTAATTCTACTAGCACTAAAGAGATGTGCGCCTCGTTAGACAATTACTTCCGCTATTATAGTCGCCTTCGACGAATGGTCACTGACCACGGTTCGTGTTTCACCTCACTCGAGTTTGGGAATTATCTACTCCGAAATAATGTGGAACATATTAATGTTGTAGTCGCTTCTCCCCACGCCAACGGGAAAGTCGAGCGGGTTAATAAGGTGATCAAAGCCGCGTTGAGCAAAATGAGTGAAACGAGTGGGCCTCAAAGCTAACACTTTTAATAACACCATTCACAGTTCAACAAGGTTGTCTCCAGGCATATTGCTATTCGGGGTAGAACAGTATGGAACGGTTGCAGATGAGCTCATTGAGTATTTAGAAAATAAATTTGATCACGGGCAGGTCTGCGATCTCGAGGCAATTAGATCCAAAGCATCAGCCGCCATTAAGAGGTCCCAAGAATACAATGAGAAATATTTCCTAAGGCACAGTGTGCCAGCGAAAATATATAACACAGGTGACTTTGTAGTGATTAAACATGTCGATACTTCTATCCGAACAAACAAAAAGTTTATTCAAAGATATCGGGGACCAAATGTCATTTACAAAGTGTTACCAAACGACCGTTATGTAGTAAGGGACATTGAAATTATCAGCTGTCACAGTTACCATACGACAACGTTATTGTAGAAGCGCGTATTAAAAAATGGGTTACCCCAACGTAAAGCACCACAACAGCTGAATATTAGAAAGTGACACTAACCTAGTTATAAGTTTTAATATGGTTAGTTAAGTTTATATTTAAGAGGGACCCATTGTTAAAATTGTTTGCATGTTATTGTCATGATCGAGGACGATCATACTGTCAGGTCGGCCGAGTTGTAATGTATAATTAAAATTCAAATCGTAACGTACAGTATTGCGGCGTCCATTATCACGTAGAAAAAACGTTATTGACACGGCCATATTGTATTGTATTGTGACGGAGAGGAACGACTTCCGCTTATTCCTCTTGTATAAGTACGACCACAGTAAACTAAAACAAAATATTGTTTAGTTTATATTGAATCCGACCTAAAATTAAAATCTCTTTGTTTCCTTGCAACCTATTTCAATTTTTCATCATTATTTCATTTTTCTTCTATTATAATCCTCTAGATTTAAAAATAATTTTCTATTTGAAAATCTAATGTTTCTTTTCAAATTTCTATTTCCTATTCTCAAATTTCTATTTCCTATTTTCAAATTTCTAATTCTTTTGACAGCGTATTCCGAAAAATCAATTTGTTAGTTCGATGACATTCGATGGGTGTGTTGAAGTTAAATATATGTTCTTGGTTCATAAATTTTTTTAGAATTCATGGTTCAGGAAAAAAAAATAGTGCCGTATACATATTTAAACACATTAAGGATATGTTTTGGGTGTAATAAAGAAAAATACATGATACAAAGTTTGGTTTTTACGCTATGATTAAGAAAAAATTAGGTTCTAGTTGTATTTAAATTCCTTTTAAGTAGATAGGTTCAATGAGAGATTTTGATTAAGTTAAAAAAAATGTGACACATAAGAATGTTTTTCAAATCATTTTTAAGGAGGTACAAAAGTATGTTATGCTGATGATTGCGGCCTTTTTCCAGAAAATTTTTGAAATTTTTGAGGAATTAGGTAATAAAACAGCTGTGAATGTTATTTCGATGAGGTTTATTTCAAGAAAGTGAAGTGTATGTATCTACCGTATCAGTGTATGTAAACTGAAAAGAACTAATTATGTAAATACAATATCAGTAAGTTAGTGTAATTGTAATATAAGTAAAGTTGAATTGCCAATGTAGTAATTTTAACACAACCCCTCAATTCAATATAACTTCAAGTTAAACATTTCAACAAACTTTACATGTTTCATTTGCTACCATCTCATCATTAGGAATGTATTCCAATTTGAGCCCTTTTCTTTCATCTTCGTACGGAATAAAGTGCATCTTGATGTCGATGTGCTTGTTTCTTGCGTGGAAAAACGGGCTCTTGACTATACGCGCCTAAATTGTCACCATATAAAACAGCTGGCCTGTGACCAAGCTGCTGAATCCAATTTCGTTCACTAGATTTCGCAGAAACACAATTTCCCTGGATGCTGAACAAAGCGCCATATACTCAGATTCAGTGTTGCTAAGTGCGACTGTGGGCTGTTTTTTTGATTCCCACGACACCGGTCCGCCAGCCAGAAAAAAAACATGACCCGTAAACGCCCGCCTATCGTCAGATTTTCCACCCCAATCCTCATCAGTGTACCCATACAAATCTACTCCAGATTTTTTATAAATAATCTTATAATTCGTTGTCTTGTATAAACATATAGTAAAGTTTCACTGCAATGTAGTGTTCTTTATGTGGATTCCTGTTGTATTGAGAAAATTTGATAACCGAGTGCGAAGTTTGTAGACGTGTAGTAATACTTATAGAATTCAAGAAATCCGTTATAGATTGGTAAAATATCTTATCTACCTTACTGCAAAATCGATCACGTTGTTTTCTATTGAGAAAATAATTAAATATTTATTAAAATAATTAACTCTACATCCAATATAACTACTAGCTGAGTCGTAGAATATGTAACCAACGGAGAAAACGTTTCAGAAAAATTAACAATAACAGCTTATTTCCATTGTGGGCATCACTACGCTCAAGAGATTCCTTAATAATTCGTATTAGGCAATCTTCGACTTCTTAAAATCCTAGGACTTACTTGAACAATGTTCCTGTCAACAACTCGATCAGAATTTTATTTTTCCTCTGTTTTGTCTCGCCGAAATCATTACCTCCTACTTGACCGCTATCATCCGAATAAAAACCATTTTCTGCATCAGAGCCTAGGGCATCTGCTAATACGCTTTCAGCATCAGCTGCTTGTTTTACATCTATAGCAATTTTAACACTGTAGAACTCTAACATAGAGTTTTGGTGAATCTTACGTCTCTACTGATGTATGATTTACAAGATTTTTAATCAAATAATCGATAAGCTTTGGATTCCGTAGCGTAATCTAAAATAACAACATCTACAGCCTTTGCCTGCAGCTTTGAACTACTTGCTTTATTAGGCATAACTGCATTGTTTCCAAATATTTTGAGGTGAGCCACAAATGGTTTGAACCCATACCAAACTTAAAATGGTGTCTCTCCTTGCAATATACGACTAGGAGAACAATGCCGCATGACTCATTCAGTCAAAATACTATTAAGTAATTTCGATCCGATCAGCATGCATCTGCACATCTCTAAGATTGTCCGGTTTGCCCTCTCTGCGACATCGTTTTTTTGAGGTGTATACGGCGATATCAACTGGTGGCGAATACCATAATCCTCTAGAAACTTTTTAAATGGAGAATTTACAAATTCGTCGCCATTATCACTCCTTAATATCTTTATTTTCTTATATGTATGCCTGCTTTTCCACCATTGCCTTAAAGATTTTGAATTTTTCAAGTGCTTCACTTTTTGCCTTAAAAAATAAACAAACATTTTTCTGGAATAATCATCAATAAAAAGTAAAAAATATGATATATATGATGTTTTTCTCATCGGGCCACAGATGTCAGTATGAATTAAATCTAATATAGCGCTGCTTCTACTATTTTCACTAACATACGGGAATGAACAAATCTTTCCTTTTAGGCAAACTTCATACTGGATTTGGATACTATTTTGTTTGCACTTCACGCCCCTTACCAAATCATTTTTTATCATATGGTTTCAATTTTTACAGTTGTGATGTCCATACCTCTCGTGCCATATGAACTTCTCGTAAACGCATTAACTTGAGTCTTTTTTCAAATAATGGCAAATGTACATATTATCCGACCTTTTAGCAGTCATTTGTCCGAAAATCTATTTTTGTTTTGTTTCTGCCACATAGAACACTATCATTTGAACTACTCGTAAACGCATTAACTTCCGTCATTTTCCAAATAATGGCAAATGTACATATTATTAGCAGTCATCAGTATATTTCCGCGTGGATCTAATATTTTTGCACCGTTTTGTCCGAAAATCTATTTTTGTTTTTTTTCTGCCACATAGAGAAAATCTTTCAACGTAACACATCCATACTTTGTTTTTAATGTAACTTCTCCAATGCCCGCCGACTGAATACGAGAATTATTAGCTAGCGCGATATTTTCGACATGTATCATGATATTAAAGAACAGGTTTTTCTCACATCACAAGTGGTTTGTTGAACCACTAGCAAGAACCCAATTATTGCGCGCCAATGGTAATGCACGCTAAATTTACCATTGGGAATTCTTTGTTTTTGCGTCTTTATCTTCAGTTAGCTGCTAAATGTCCACAAAGATGGCAAACACAACAGATCCCGTTGAGTTTATATTGCCGATCATTCCTACCTTCTTGAACATGTTGTTGGTTCAACTGTGGAGAGTGCTGTCGATGAATCTGATTTTGCTTCCGGTTGTGTATGAACATTGCTTGTTCCGGTATATCACCATTTATGTTAAGTCTATACCCCCCTTAGATGTCCCTCCTCTAGAAGCTTCAATTTCAAAGCTTCGTTCGTGGTTAAATTATCGCGGGTCTCTCTTGTGAGTACGAAATTTTCATCACTGCTAGGATCTATTCTTCCTAGCTTATGGAAAGAAGTTTATCTTAGCACACAACTTAGCACGAGTTACATAAGTTGCAAAGCAAACAACAAGAATGCAAGCACTTTCAGCCAAGCCTAACTCTTACGAGATAGATTAATATCGTAAGCATATATACAAATATCATAAGTCTAGTTTTGTAAGTTAGTCTTTGAGTTTCAGAGTTCAGTGGACCTTCGACGCTTAGAAGGACTTCTCAATTACGCAGCGCCAGCATATTGGTTCTGTTATTATCTAGAATAGCCATGTGTTTAAGAACTCAGAAAAGGGTCACCTTATCGATAAACGTATGTCACTCAAGATATTTTCCATTTGTACATTCCTTAATGTGGTTATCGTAGAGTACTCAACCTTCAATAGCTCCAAAAGCTAAGTAATTGATTCTCCAATGCTTTCAAGATTTTTATTTTGACGAAATTCGGATCATTTCTGGTGTCTGCAATGACATCTATAGTACCCACGTTTCTTGTGAGTTTTTATCTATCTGTTTAGGTGTGTGAAACAAGTTTTGCCCATTTTTTTGAAATGAAACTTCTTATGGCAGTAATTCCGAACTCCGATGAAACCAAAAAGCAACATGAAGTGATTCCAAACTCCAAAGAAATCAATCCTTTTGCACCCACATTGGCATTATATCGCACGACACTAATATTTTGCAACAAGGATGAAATGTTTCTCTTTTTACGATATTGTATTGCTATTTCCACTAGTAGTAATGGACCAAAAATTGATCCTTGAGGAACACTATTATTAACAGGAAGAAACGAAGATAGTTTACTATTATATGAAACAGCTTGCAAGCTATTGGTCATAAATGTATGAATATATCAATTTGTTGGTAGTGTCAGAGAAGTTAAAATATGTCGTCAACTTATCGAAGAGAATATTGGGGTTAACGCAGTCAAATGCATTCGAGAAGTCGAGTAAAGTGATCACAGTGGTATAATTAGAGTCGATGGCCTTTCTTAAATCGTCAGAAACTTTTAATAGAGCTGATGTACAACAAGGTTCTGACCGGAAACCTGACTGAAAAGAGTTAAGAAGCTGTCTATTTTTAGTATTTAAATATAAAAATATTTAAATCTCCACAAATAACAAATGTTGGTGCAAGATAAGATATTTCTTCAACAATAGGTGAAATAACAATACATTTGTTTTCACCATGAGAATATTACTAAAATAAAAGTCACAATACTGGGTGCCGTCTGAACACTTAACACAACTAGACCTAATATATTTTTTAACATGTATAGCAACCCCTCTTCCAGTTGAGTGAGTCCGATCACCTCGGCAAAGCTCTTTAAATCCTTTGAGTAAGAAAAAACTGCTTTGTAAATCAGGGTAAAACCAAGTCTCGGATACACAGACAATATCAATTAAGCTGTTCTCAAATATTAATCTGAACTCATCAAACTTATTCACGAGACTCTGTGCATTGATGTTGCAAATATGCAAGCCATTATAACTTTTACAAGGAGTATTGAGAAGAAATTTGTTTTTTTCATAAATGATGCCAAAGCCAGCGTCATTGCTGTTGGTCATAGGGAATATACCGGTATGAAGTGAGCGTCAAGATACAAATTTAGTATACAATACATCAAGTCATTGAGCAAACAACATCATATTTTTTCATTTGAAGAAAACATCGCATCAAATGCTTATCGAGGCATATGGTGATTATGCTCTATCAGAAGCAACATGCAAGAGATGGTTTCAACAGTTCAGAGATAACGATTTTGATGTGAGAAATGAAGAACGTGGAAGACCACCAAAAAAGTTTGAAGATGCCGAATTGCAAGCAATATTAGATGAAGATGACTTTGACTCAGAAACAAAAGGCAGAAATGTTAAATGTTGCACAACAAACAATTTCTGACCGTTTAAAAGCTATGGGAAAAATCGGAAAGTCTGGAAAATAGGTGCCACATGAATTGAATGAAAGACAGATGGAAAACCCAAACACCACTTGTGAAATTTTTCTTCAAAGACACGATAAAAAATCAGTTTTGCATCGAATTGTTACTGGCGATGAAAAATGGATTTATTTTTAGTATCCTTAACGGAAAAAATCAAAGGTTAATCCGCGACAACCATCAACTTCGACTGCAAAACCAGATCGATTCGGCAAGAAGACAATGCTGTGTGTCTGGTGGGACCAAAAAGGTGTGGTGTACCACGAGCTCCTAAAACCTGGTGAAACCGTTAATTGACTGAACAACGACCAGAATGCGCCAGAAGACACGGCATGATAATTTTGCTCCATGACAATGCACCTGCACACGAATATTTACAGTGGTGCATATTATGCTTTAGAAATTCGCCAAATTTTCCTCAGGAGACTCAGGCACACTGAATATGACACAGCTGATTTTTTCACGCTCAAATTTATCAACCGCAAGCTTAAGCCGTTTATTATCTTATTGTATATAATTGTAGTTGTTGTTCAAAAAGCGTTTTATTTCCTCTAACCTGTTCATTTAGGCGATCCTCCAGGACGGAGAGTTTGGTATCCAACAATAGGGAAAAATTCTCCATCCATTTCTCCAGTTTTTCTTCGATTCGGCTCCACAGTTTATCAGCTAAAACAGCTGAATTATGTGCACCAACATCTCTCGGAGAGCTAACACTGACTTGTTGTTGTACACGACAATTACGAGTGTTAGGAGGCATTGTATATAATAATATTGTAGAAAATTAATAGTGAAAGAAACAACACAATATTAGACCGATTAACACAATAACAGAGAGGATGGCTAGATGTTCCAGATGTTTGCCGAGAGATAGATTTTATATGCAAAAAAAATAAGGATTTTGTCGGATGACGAAATCAACACGTCTACTAACTTCGCATACTTCCGTAATATGTTGGCATAAGATATTTCATCGCTCAAATGCCTGCAACTTTAAATCGACTGAGTCATTATTAGGGATGGATTTTGATGAAGAGCACTGTATACCGCTTGCTAGTTTGAATCCCAACGTTCGTGTTCAGGACACAATTGGCCTGTAAAACCTTCTTGGGCAGCCTGTATCCGCTCGTGAATTTGAAATCTGGCCTCTGACAACGTTTCTTCTAATGTTCAATCAATTGAGAACGATTCCAGCAGCATTGCGCGTGATTCCGAAGGACGATGATTCCACAAGGATGCAGTTACATTTGCAAGCGGATGACCTAACATGACATGACATGCTGAACATACCCTATAAAATTTAAACTGAAATGGAATCTGACATTTAATTGAAAATAATCAAATATCGTTCATGAAACATCGTTCTTAAAGACCGTTCTTTAAGAACATCGTCGATGTTGAACATCGATGTTTAAGAACGATACACCGATGTTTTAAAATACAGATGTATCGTTTGCATGCCTAATTGGCGGGCACTCTTTATCAATCAGGAGTTTGAAATGGTAAATATGGGTAAGATCATATTATCGATACCAATTCACACTCTCTGCGTGATATGCCGCCCTTTCTGCTTTCGCGGGAAATGTAATTTTTTTAAACCATTCACCTATTCGCTTTTAATCGTTGTCCAATGCATCGTACAATTCTGTACAGTAATTGTGTATCTCTTCTTTTGGTAATATAGCCAATGAATTTAGCGTAAGCGAATGTTGACTAAACATTTTATTATTTCCATATTTGGTTGTAAACTTTTGTGCCTGAATTCTTCTCCAAATAATAGATCCCTAACGAAAGTAACACCCTTTGCTTTGAAATACTGGGAAGTACGGATGTGCAGCGGCAGCACTTGCCTTATTAAAGTCGGATATAATGAATTGGGGTAATAAACAAATGCCGTTGTCGCACCCAATCCGACATAATGAATAGAAGAATTCATATATGAGTTTACTTTTGAAAGTCATTAAACAAAATATTAACGGCAAAGCTTGATTTTCTACGACACCCTGGATTGTAAATAATTGTCGCATTATGGATGGTACAACTTCAAATATATCATCCATAAGCAACACTTTACATTTAGACATTTTTAAATTGGATATGCTTCCGAAAATTAAAAATCTTTCATTTACAGTGAATCAACTTCGTTCGTAACTTTTTTATTTGTGCTTATAATTCAACGAAATTTTGAACAAAAAAATAAAATAATATTATAATTCAGTATAAAAATGGGGACCAAATTCATCTTTTAACATAATTCAATACAACAAAAGTAAAAATAGGGCATTTGATCAATTTGTTGACTTTGCGAAACTGTTCCTACTTAGTACTTCGTACGGCCTCCTTTTGCTTTAAGGACCACTTTTATTCTTCATGAATATTAAATATTGATACTATTAACTTTTTACATTAACATGCGGTCATATTTAGCCCAGCAGTTTAAGTGGGGTGCCATAATTCATGCAAATCCAGATAATCTCCAGGCAAATCCGAAAGAACACGTTTTACCTAAACCCAAAAATATTCGATCGGATTGTGGCCTGGATTATAAGGGGGCCAATCAAGTATTTGAAATTGCTGATTGCAGCCACGCTTTTGTAATTTTGGCTGTGTGTTTCGGATCACTATCTTGCTGGAAGGTAATGTCCGACAATCTTTATGCCACTTTTCCAAACTTGTAAGGAGTCCGTCTTTGCGAATAGTAATGTAATGAGTGGCATTAATGCGACCCACCACTCTAATGCATTCACCAACCCCTTCTATGCACAAGCATCACCAAATCATAAAATGTCCTCCTCCAAATTTTAATGTTGTTTTGATATGACAATAGCTGATTGGCTCATCTGGCCTTTTCCAGATCCATAGGCGACCATCGGACCCAAGATGGTTTATTTTTGTTTTTTTTTTTTGTTTCATCCGACCATATTATTCTTGCCCAACAATAACGAACAACAACAATAACCAACAATAACAATAATATTGCGGTCAGTCAATAGGGGCTTTTTAATTTTAGTGCATCCATGAAACCATTTTCTGCGCAAAATTCGTACAGCCCCAGTTGTTACATTAATCCCATCGTTTTGGTTTAATGCCTTATTAATCTAGACCACATTTTCATTTACTCATTTACAAAATACGTCTTTGTATATTTAAAATTAAAATTGGTTTCCTACCAGACTTATTTTTTTCAGCGTCAGGCTTCAAATTTTTGCGAATTTTGGATACATCTCCCACTGAAACTCCAAATTTTCGAGAAATTTCTTGATGAGTTGTCTTGGAAACAATTAGCTTTTCCACTTCCTTAATTTTGAAGACACCAAATTCTTTCATCTACCATCAAATTTAAAACAATTATTTTAATTTTTTAAACTAAAATTTAAATGTACCTTATATAAGATTCTTATTTTATTACTTTAAATATTTTTATTTTTAACAAAAAACACAAAGAAAACTAAACACTTGGCCAAAATTTGTACTCACAATGTGCAACTGCGACAGTGTCAACAAATTGATCACATGCGTTGCCTAAGAACTTTTACAAATTCTCACAAATTAACAGTGCATTTTCGTTTGCTGTGCTGATACATTTACTTTGAGTAAAAATTGTTGCTCTAACTGTTAAACTTGAAGAGTTACAACTAATAGTTATACTTTGCTCTGATCATATGATCAAAAAGTTAAGTCACTGTATATGAACAATTTTATCGCTGAGAAGAAATAATTCAACTTCCATATATTTTAGGTCATTGGGTATACAAATTTCACTGACTGTTTTGGGTTCTTTATTTAAATTTTTGCATCTGATTCTTTAAAGTAAGTCTTTTTGGCACTTAACAGTACTTTTTGATATAATATTCACAGGTGCATACTATGTCTTATCGGCAAGATCTTTAAGCAAAGCATTTGTTTTATACACTTGTTCATGAGTCAGATAATTTGTGTCATCTATGCTTATCAACATATTAAAAATGCAGCAGTTAACCAACAACAATATCAAGTGGAGAATATTGTACACAGATTTAAACAGTGAGCTTAGGGTTTCTTTTTTTGTCTCAATGTCGATAAAAGTTAAGTGAATGATATAAACAGGTGCGCGCGGTGTATGAAATAATTTTAGTTATAAATTCAAAGTCAATAACAAGAACTTACAATGTATTATTCATACAATATTTTGAGAAAACGTTTATACAAATTTGTCATTGCAATTTCAAATGGATTGCGATATTTTTAAGCCAATCTAATTGATTATAATTAGATTTATCATTAAGGACAGTTGATAATTGTATTTCTTGTTTAATAACATCCTTTTTGGGATTTCTTCTTTCTCCTTTTTGGATTTCTTCTTTCTCCTTTTTGGGATTTATTCTTTCTCCTTTTTGGGATTTCTTCTTTCTCCTTTTTGAATTTTATCTGCAGTTTGTTTGACAACTAGATACTCCTTAAATAGCTTTGCAATTAATTTATACAACCCAATATGTGATGCTCCTACAAGAACCTTTAACCGCATGTGCCAAGCTTCTAAGGTGTTTTGAGTTCTTGGTAGTTTGAATCACATTTGGTCAAGCACCGACCAGAAATCTGGTTTGCCGGCAGGAGGAGTAATTTTGATTTTATTTGAAAATGATCGCTTTCTATGATTTTTTCAAACCATTGCGCTATTCGTGTACCATTATTATTCAAAACATTTTTTAATTCATCGAAATATGCACGTATCTCCTTCGGTGGCAAAATTACAAATGCTTTAATCATTCACATTGGTCAACTTTATTCTTCATTGTTCCCATATTTTATTTTCAGTTTTTCGGTTTGAATTTTTCTCCAAATGATTTAACCAAAATGAAAAAAACATACTTTGTAAACAGATTCTGGGAAAAATTTTGTTGCCGCTACGATACTAACTTTCTCAAAGTCAAACAAAATGGATTCGATTAATAATGGAATATTATATGTCCAACGCAAGACAACATAGTTCATAGAAAAACTCTTCATACAGTATTTTGCTTTTGCTACTCATAATACAAAATATGAGTGGCAAAGCTTCACCCTTTACAATGCATTGAATGGTAAATATCGCATTTTGGATGCTACAACTTCGAGTGTACCGTCCATAAGCCACACCTTACATTGAGACAACAGTTCTAAAAAAAAAAAAAAGTATGCGATGAATAAAAAAAAAAGATGCAACTTAATAAGTAACCGATACTTTATTATAAATGTTGCTTGCCGACTCTTAACAAGGAAACGAGACTTAATTTTTGGAATACCATCCTTTCCTAAACTACCTCGTAAAAAGAGCGTATCTGTTTTAATCATTGACCTATGTAAGTAAGTAAGTAAGCACAAAAAGCATTCATAGGAACAATGCATACGAGCATTGGTTTTCTATCAACACAGCGTCTGGGTCACTGGAATCGAGAATCGGCAACAGGTTGAGTGACACCTGATGCTGTTGCAATAGGCTAAGTGTAGTTTACTTTAGAATTAAGTTTGAAAATGTAAATCAGTTTAAGTTTGACTTCGAAAGAATAAAGTTGTTTTTTTTTAAGAAAAAAACTTAATAAAAATTTAATTTGTGTGTTTGCGGATCCTCCGGACAGCTAAGTGCATGCCATTTGTGCCAGGTCATCGACCGAACTCTACCACTTGCTCCTGATCATCATTATAATAATGCTTTATACTGCAAGCCTAGACATAACGTACCTTAAAACAATGCACAGCGCTTAGTCATAGTTGTGTGCGTTGCTCAGTGAGTCAGTAAGAGGAGCGTAAAACCACAAAAAACATAGATTTTTATTTGTATGCCATTTCGCTGTTTTGTCTCTTTCGCTTCTTGTAAGCATTTTTGCCGTCGGCATTTGATTTGATCGCTAGCATTTGATTAGGTTGATTTGCATTTGCCGACGTGATAGCTTATGATGATGGGTGCTGCAATGATGTTTTGTTGCGTTGCAACAGAAATAATTCACTTTCAATAAATCTTAACGGTTCCGGGACGCGAATTTCATTAGAATTTTTGGGTTCGTTGTTTACACTTTTGGATCTTACTCTTTTAATTTTCTGTGTTAGGCTTGTATTATTCGGCACGCTAACACGGCACTCGTTTTCACATTTTACAACACTTCCAGTGATTATATTAATCAGCAAGATCTTTTACCAGGGAATTTACTTAATGGACGTGTTTTTTTAAAGGGCAAGGGGTCGTGAGAACGATTTGAGGGCTTTTTATAAAAAATATGCTTTTCATTGAGAAGAATATTGCCTAATAACGCGACCCTAACAACGCGACCCTAACAATATAATTTTGTTTTTGCTTTCACAACGCCGCCGATATACATACATACACTGAGTTACAAAAAAAGTGGCTCACCTTAAAAATTTGCGATAACTTTAAATAATTTAAAAAAAACCGCTTCTTTTTATTATTTTTTTTTTTTTATTTATATAAAAGTATTTATGTAAAAAAAAGCCATAAATTCAGAAAATGGGCAAAAGCTTCGAAGATATTTTATTTTTCTTTTATTTTTTATTTTTAACAAGTCTACGTTGCTTTAATAGTGGGTATTGCCTCCGCGTGCATGTAGTAATGCTGTTATTCGCCAAGGCATACCTCGGATAAAGTTTGTAAGAAATGTAACGTCCAAATTGTCCCATTCCTCGTTCAAAGCGGTTCTCAGGCACCTGAAGGGCAGGTCGCATCCTTATCTTTCTCCCTAGTAGGTCCCAAAGGTTTTCAATTAGATTCAGGCCCAGACTCATTGAAGGCCAATCCATTGTGTCGATTTCTACCTCTTGCAAATACTCCGTAACACACCTGGCCACGTGCAGCCGAGCTTTGTCCTGCGTCAGCAATTAGTTCTGTCCATATATTCCTCTAGGATGGTGATGATGTAGTAGGTGGAGTTTATCGATACTTCGACAACACATAACTCGAGTTTTCCGGACATCGAGATTCCTGCCCATAGCATTACGGAATTTCTCCAAAAAATTTCCCGCAGCGCTACTGTTGCTAAAGAGTATCTCTCACCTGGCCGTCTCCACACTCTGCTGCGTCCATCTGGTTAGCGTAGGCAAAACCTGGACTCATCAGTGAACAGAACTCTACCCAGTCGGTCTCGGTCCAATCCTGGTGAAGGCGAGCATACTCCATACGACGTTGCTTATGCTGTACCGTTAATCTCGGTACACGAGCATGTATTTTTGCTCCCAAGCCATTTTTCACTAATCGTCGCCTCACCGTCTGTGTATTTACAGCTGTCATTCATCTGATCCTGGACGCCATATGAAGGAGTGCGTTGCCCTGTACTTTTTAAGGGCTCTTCTTAAGGTCACTTTTTAAGTTTGCCAATGATATTGACGACATACCGGACACTTCGCCCATCCTCAACCAAAGCTGGCGACTTCTGCAGTTATTTGCAAATTTGCTTGTACACAAAAATCACTAACAACTAATAAATAATCAAATTAAAAAAAAACATTCATAACAATAAACTTATTAAAATTCTTACGGAACCACGGAAGCCAAAATTGGTATATCTCACGTCTAATGTAAAAAAAAAGAGTTTGCAACGCGGTTTTCTTCAATACTAAACACGTATTACAAAGAAAATGGAAAGAGATTATGCAAGCATGCACAAAAATATTCCATTTAATCAAAAACCACTAAAAAAATAAAGCCCCGCAAAAACATATAGGTATATTACTAAAATAAATAACTATCGGCAATCCCATCGAAATGCTTTGCTGTGCGACATTTTCACAACTGAAATAGGAAGATATGAAATGCCCACCCTTAATTTTATCCGTATATCATTCTACAATTTCTTTCTTTCTTTCTATGAAAAGTGACAGATGCTCGTGGAGCCGCCGTGTGAAAACAAACTACTGTTGAATGAAGTAAAGAATTAGCAGCATCCCAACTGTTGGGGGTCGGCCAGAACGTCGAAAGCAGAACGTGTAAGTTGTTAGGAATGTAAGAAGGAAATTAAAATAAAAGAAATCCACGAGTGTTCGTATTCATTCAGTATTCATTTTTTCATCTTCTATAATATTAATATAGATTTTTCTTTAGATTTTGTATAACCCTTTAATTCTCTTTATATATATACGGGTCTTACCTCGGGGAGGTCATAATCAAAAAGAAGGTATATAGCAATTACAAAAAGGCGGCTAAGCGGTTTCCGATCTCAAATAGATTTATACAGCGACATCTAATAATTCTAAGTAAAATATTTACAGTAATTTTAAGATATGTTCATTGTCTTTGACTTGAACACCAACTGACATGTAAATGCCAAAATCACAAGTGTCACGACTCCATTCTAGCTGAACTGACTCTAGCCATGGAGCCATATTACCATACCACTGGTGAACGACAAAAGATCATCTAAAGATGTCTGGAAATTCTTAGAAGAGATTTATGACCGAAAAGGACCGAGGCGAAAAGCGGAGTTTCAGACGCTTCATAAATACCAGGAAGAGATCAGCTCAGACCATGGATGAATACATTAGGGAGTTGGAAACTACAATAAGCAGGTTGCGAGAACTAGATGCTAGTTATTGTTTCTTGCGTTTGGCACAATAAATATTCGATTTTGTTTTAACTCTTAAAAATATTTATTAACTTTTTTCTATTACACGAGAAAAATATAAATGTATTCGAATTACAATTTTTTGCTTTTTTATTTAACGTGGGGCCGACGCACAAAAGAGCGCCTTGATCGTTACCGTTCTAACCCTTTTCTCCAGTTGTTCTCTTACTCCACTTCTACCAACCTTTAGGATTGTTTCTTTCTTATTATTTTAATTACACTGCCATCTAATGGAGATTTTTTGTGTCACTATCTACCGAGTCGTTTGTCCTCTATATGTGAACCTCTACATCACTCCCCTCCCAGACAGCTGTCAGCTGTTGTGAAAAATGGCTTAAGTCTGTCAATTGAAATCGTTGTTGGTCGTCCTAATTTCTCAATCACAAATTGTTTTCTAAGGCGCCTAATAACTTTGTAAGGGCCTTCATAAGGTGATTCTAGACTTTGTTTTACCCTATCAGTTCTTAAGAAGACGTAGTCGCATTTGTATAAATTTTTAGGGATGTGAGTGGATGTTTTGGTTTTCCGGATTTCGAGTTTTGCGTTTGGTATGTTTTTGTAGAATGTTTGGAGTTGTTCAATAAGTTTAAATTCATCATTGTCTTTGCTAGTTGATGAGGACAAATCATGCTTTTAATCTTCTTTAATCGAGGTGCGAATGCCCAGTGTTGCCAGTGTTGTTTATTTCAAGATGATCGAATTGCTGTTTTGAGTTGGCGGTGAAACCTCTCTACCATGCTATTGGCCTGTGTGTGGTAGGCGGTAGTGCGAATGCGCGACATCCCAAGGGCTTTACTTATTTTCCTAAATAGTTTTGATTCGAACTGCGAACCTTGGTCTGTGGTGATAGTGTTGGGAACTCCAAACCTTGAAACGTGTTCACGGACATAAGTACTCGCAATCGTATCTGCATTTATGTCTCGAATGGGATATGCCTCTGGCCATCTGGAGAATCTGTCTACAATTGTCAGGATGTATTTATAGCTGTTTGATGGAGGCAGGGGACCGACAATATCCATGTGTATGTGCTGAAATCGTCCTCCATGTATAATTATATTATCGCATGGCGATTTAGTGTGTCTAATGACTTTTTCTTTTTGGCATGGAATACAATTCCTCGCCCAGGCATTAATGTTGCTGTTCAATTTGGGCCAAAAGTTTTTTTTTTTAATTTTCTTGCGCGTGGCACGAATTCCTGGGTGGTCAAGAGAATGTATTGAATAAAACATAGATTTCCTTTGTTTTCGGGAATATATGTCCCGTTGTTGTTAGTAGAGGTTTCACACTATAAGGATAGGTTCAAAGTAGGTATTTTAATAGCCTCTAGCTTGATTTTGGATTTTGTGAGCTTATTGCACCTAAGTGCTATCAGTTGTTTGTCATCGGCTTGTGCCTTGGCAAGATCTTCGATACCAGGGACAAACAGCTCAATTGAGTCTGTATTTGGTCGTGATAGAGTGTCGGCTACGACGTTTAATGAGCCTTCGACATATTTTATATCATTTCTGAACTGGGACTGGGACTGCGTTTGGTTTTGGTGGTTAAGGCTGTAGTAAGAGGTTTGTGGTCTGTGAAGACACGAAATTTTTGACCTTCGACAAAGTTCTGAAAGTGTTGAATAGCTAGGTAGATTGCCAGAAGCTCTCTATCGAATGCTGAATACCTAGATTGCGTAGGCGAAAGCTTTTTGCTGAAGAAGGCGATTGGTTCCCAATGATCTCCCCTCAACTGCTGTATAACAGCTCCGACGTCATTGGTGGATGCATCAGTGATGTGTAGGAAGGGTTGCTTCAGCCAAGTTTTGCTTTGCCTTTGTGAAAGCCTCTTGACAGTCTGTGGGCCATGTAAAGTTCTTTTGTGAGTTCTTAATTTTGGAAATGGTTGTAAATTGGTGTTAACGTTCTTGCGAGATTGGGTATTCAGCGATGATAATAACTAAGCATACCTAAAAATCGTTGCGCATTTTTAATCGATTTTGGCTCAGGAAAGTTACGTATTGCCTTCACACTTTCTTGTGATGGTTGGATTCCCTCTTTCAAGATTTCGAATCCCAAGAACTGTAGTGTGGATGCACCGAACACGCATTTGGAAGCTTTTATGCGTAGGCCATTTTCGGACAGGCGTCGGAACAACATACCAAGATGCCTTTCATGTTCCTTTTCCGATTTGCTGGCGACTAGGATATCATCTACGTAGACGAATATAAAGTCGAGGCCTCTTGTGACTTGGTGCATGAAGCGTTGAAAAGTTTGGGCCGCGTTTCGAAGGCCGAATGGCATATGCGTAAATTCAAATAGGCCAAAGGGTGTTGTTACTGCGGTTTTGGGCACGTCTTCCGGTGTTATACGAATATGATGGTATGCGCGAACGAGATCGATTTTAGAGAAAATGGTGCATCCATCGAGGATGGTGGTCTCGTCATGGAGATGAGGTAGTGGGTACCTGTCAGGGATAGTGATTTAGCATTCTAAAGTCCCCGCATGGTCTCCAATCGTTTGCTTCCCGTTTAGGTGCCATGTGCAAAGGTGATGCGCAAGGTGACGAAGATGGTCTGCAAATTCCCATTTGCACCATGTAGTCGAATTCTTTCCTCGCTATTTTAAGTTTGGCGTTGTTTAAACGCCTTGGTCGAGAATGCGGAACTGTTTTAAGATGTTGTTGTACCTCTGTTCAACAGCGAAAAAACGTGGTGTTGTGACATTTTCTCGGCAGGGAATACCATTAACCTTTGTGTTTGTGAGTGGATCGATTAATCTTGAATTTTTGACATCTATAACAAGACCAGTTTTTCGTAAAAAATCTGCACCAATTATGGGTTTTGTTACCGCTGCAATTAGAAATGTGTGAAAAGTCGACGAAAGCCTAAGGATGTCCTGAGATATTTAGTTCCAAAGTCGGTGATTGCAGAGCCGTTTGCTGCAGAAATAACTTGGTCTGGTTTTGAATGGGGTGCCTTGAAACGTGACGAAGGTATCGCGGGCACATCCGAGCCAGAATCGATTAAAAATGTGATACTTGAAATAGGATCTTTGACAAAGAGGCGGCAGTGTTTTGTTGGCTTACTACTGCCATAAGCCGCCTTAATGACAGTAGTTTTTAATTTGAGTGTTGCCTCATAAAGCTGCAGGGTTTCGAACACTTTTGTGCATTGTCGCCGTATTTTATGTGAAACCAGCACATTTTATTTTTGTTCTGACCACTGCTGCCCGGTGGGTCGACATTATTGTTTAAGTAGTTGTATCTGGATCTGTGTTTTGAGCGCAAGGAGTGACGCGTGCGTTGTAGGTGGGGATTTAGCCTTTGTCGGTTTCGAAAACGCGGGTGGTTATCAAAGGTAAGATTTGACAGCATGGATTTAATTTCATGCATTTCATCCTGTAGGGTTTGATTCATACAGGTGAGTTCGAAAATGGATTAGGCGGATTGGGATGAAATAGAGAAAAAAGAAGTGTTCTGTTGTTGTTGTTGGTAAACTTCGAAAATGTCGTCAGCTATTTCAAGCAGATCTTCTACTTTTGCCTTAGAGCTTGTCTTAAGAGATACCTGAACAAGTGTGGGGAGGCGGCGTTTCCAGAGTTCTAGAACCAAGCTTTCAGTGACAATCATTGACTGACACGCCAATATCTGAAGTCTTCGGTAAAACTCAGACGGTTTTTTATCGCCCATTTCTTCCCCCGACAACACTGCCTCGATTCTTTTACTCTCTCTCATGGAGTGACACTCTATAAGTGCTTTTTTAAGGTTTGTATAAGGAGTGTTGGACTCTTTGATGAGGATATCATATACACTTGCGGCCACGTCTTGTGGTAATGATTGAACAACGTGATGGAATTTTGATTGTTCGACCGTTATGTTTCGAATAGTAAATTGGGATTCAATTTGGTATTTTGGTCCAGTATTCAGGTAGCTTAATCGCGACCGCTTGTACAACACCATTTGGTTGTACAGCTGCGTTGTTCTGTGCAGCCAGGAGGTAAGGGAGTGGATACGGAGGTTCGTCATCGACCATTTTATCGACTGACCAAAAAAAAAACTGATAATACTTCCCAGTTGTTTTGAATCCAAAGGTTGGTTTACAAATTTGGCGGAGTTTGCAACGTGCGCTTATGCATTTTTCTGCTTACTATTTGAAAGGGGAACGATTCGCCACTATACATATATATGTATATATGTATATTAATATGTAGATATATATGCCCTCTATATGTGAACCTCTACACTAGTCTTGATAAGGATTTAATTGTGCCGATTCTCCTTGAAGCAAAAGCTAGCTATCTTGTCAAGTGAATTTCTAAGTGATCAGTTGTGCTTTTCTTTCCGGTGCTAAATATAAATTGTAAAAAAAAATTGCAAAACTATTGCGAAACAAAATTTTAAAACTTTATTAAAAAAAAAAAAAAAACACTTCCTTTTTGTCATAAAAGATCCTTTATTTCCTTTATTATTTATATTAATTTGTGAACGCACTCTCTCACTAATCATCAAACTGTCACTGTCAATTTATTCAGTAAACTCAACATTTTCATCATGGTAAAGTATACTAACGAACGAACTAACGAACAAACGTTCTCCGATTGGGTTCTGGAGAAGATGCGCCAATATGATGAATTTTATCGCAAAATCATCTTCAGTGACGAAGCTCATTTTTGGCTCAATGGGTTCGTCAATAAGCAAAATATGCGTTATTGGTCGGGTGAAGACCCACATGTGCTTCATTAATCACCACTTCATCCACAAAAAATAACTGTTTGGTGCGGTTTGCATGCCGGCGGCGTTATTGGGCCATATTTTTTCGTCGACGATAACAATCGTCACGTTACTGTAAATGGTCAGCGTTATCGCGCCGTGATCACCGATTATTTTCGGCCCGAATTGGAAGATATGGACTTGGACGACATGTGGTTTCAAGAGGATGGTGGCACAAGCCACACAGCACACGCTACAATCGATTTATTGAAGAGTAAGTATGGTGAGTGTGTTATCTCAAGACATAGGCCAGTCGATTGGCCGCCTCGTTCATGCGATTTAACGCCGCTTGACTATTTTCTGTGGGGCTACGTTAAGTCATTGGTTTATGTCAACACGCCGACGACGTTGGAAGAGCTCAGAGCCAACATTGAACGCGAAATAGTGGCCGTTTCGGCTGAAAGGTGTGGCCGAGTCGTTGAAAATTGGGTCGAATCGACCCAATCGACCGCTGCTAATGTGCCCGCGGTGGCCATATGAACGAAGTCGAGTTCCATTCATAAATGTTTTGACTGTACTTCAAGCCAATAATAAAGTTTTTGAAATATCTCAAATGGTTTGTCTTTTATTTAAAAAAAAGTTGTCAAGTCGTTATTAGAAAACCCTATATCTGTAGATGTAAGCATATTAGAACAATCCAGTTCAGTTATTAGGAATATGGTAAGTTCCATAGATGACCTTTGTATAGAATCAGTTTTAGGATGTAAGGAACTTCAACAATCTGCGAAACGGGAGATAACCAAAATCGATCATAGGATCAGAATAATTTCAGGAATTTTTGGCAAGCCAAAAAAGGAAAAAGGAGGTTTATTAAATATTATAGGATCAGGCTTAAAAGTTCTCTTTGGAACTATGGATAACGAAGACGCTAATTACTACTACAAAGCTGTTTAGGGTAATAGAATGGAAGAAAATATAAAAGTGCTCAGTCATCTAAACAAACGAGTTATCGAAAGTATAAAAATGTAATACAACCACAAACAGGATTATTAATATTATTTACGAAGTCAATATGGCTAGAGACAGTGAAGTAAATCTTAACAGAACCATTCTTCTTACTGCGTACTAGTGAAATTAGTCACAAAATGATGCACCTAGAAATAGAAATAGAACAGGTTATTGATAGTTTGTTATTCATCCAAGCAGGGACTTTACACCCTCGTATTATTGAACCAATAGATTTAATGAACGAATTACGAGAATTAGGACAAAGTAAAATTCTGACTATTGTGCCAAGTACAGAAAATTATTCCGTAATTTTAAAAATGGTCAAATTAAAATCCTTTACCAAAGACCAGAAAATTATAGTCGTTATCACCATCCCAACTGTTAGAAAAGAACTCTACGATATATATGAAACAATTGCTATTCCGAACATTGTTTTAAACGGAATTTTAATTTTAGCTTAAAGATATAGATATTTGATCATTCTAAACAATAAAGAAGAATACAGTTTAACAGAAGACTTAAATGAATGTAAAATTTTTAATAAATTATATTTTTGTAAGAACCAAATGTTAATTATGAGAAATAGAGCTGACAATTGTAATATTAAAGTAATAAATTCTAAAGTCGAAATTTTTCACAAAATTAAAACCAACTCATATTTGTATTCTATAACAGATGGAACACAATATACCATAAGTGTAAATGTTATAATAATAAAGCAGACGAAGCAAACTTTTTGGTTCAGAAATTATTACATTAAAAAATAACTATAAGCTAGAAACATATGATACTACAATCAAGACAATGGACAACGGCGATGAAATATTGCTTCAAAGTAAACATTCATATGGAGAACTAGAGGACTGTTGTGTCAACCACAAGCTCAGAGATATTATGATAACCCATGAACCTATATCCAATATCACGGCTAAAGATATTCAAGAACTACAAGACCTTTCTTCGGAAATACAGAACCAAAGGAGCTTTTGGGCAAAAGCCATAGAGAAGATTCCAGAGCGGTTACAAGGAGTACTCATGTCGATTTTTGGAGTAATAAGCATGTTGGGTATCGGTTATTTTCTATGGAGATGCATTTCCGGAAGAACAACAATAGCCTTATTCAGCAGATGTTTCAACAGAAGACATCCAGTACACAAAGAAATGACGTTACGGGTTCAACATTCAAACCATACAGAAACAGCGGCAGACACTCTAGGGATCAAAACAACACCAAAGTCCAATGTGTGTAGTGTAAATGGGGACGCGTTATGCATGTGCATTGAGCAGGTACAACAACAGCAACAAGACACCAAAAAATCCAACGTGGGAAAATATGCCGTATGACCTACTGACTTAGCGTCTACATAGTTTAAGTTTTCATTTATTGAAATTTTTGTTAAATCAGCTATTAAGAATATTATAAATAGAGGGGCAAAAAATAAAATCTTTAAAGTTGGAATCAGAACTCAGAAATGCAATTGTGATTTGTGAATAATAATTGTTTTATATTAAATTAGATTAACTTTGTAAAGTAAATAACAGTTTATAAATTAAACTGTGTTTGATTATTCATAAGGTGATTAATATTGTGCTTTCTAAGTGGGTTGAACGTAACAATCTACGAATGCATCGAAACGTAAGAGATCTTGTTAAACAAGGTTCTTTACACCAAAACAGAATTCCATCTGAGGGAAATAACAGAGCCTGAATCCCAGGCAGTAATCTGGCCCGACAAGAGTTTCGACGAATTAAATTAAGTGTAGCTGTATCTCAGGCATAACACTATATATATATTTTTTTTGTCTAGACCTCTCTGTATAGTAAAATACATATAATGTGGGTGGCGGTGGCTCAAGTGGTAGTATACTGATTTCCCAATCGGACGATTCGGGGTTCAATAACAGCCGTGACCGAAATGCTTTTTTCCAGGCAACTAAAATCTTGTGAAATGAATGGTTGAATAAATACAAGTCAATTTACAGCAATAATTTAGTCTCCCAATTAAATGTTAGATGTCACCCATAGAACGAAATAACCACTGAGCCCAAAAAATTTTCTTTCTCTCCCTGTCCCATTTTCCTAAAAACTTAACACGGGCTCAGGCACTGTACGTATATTATTACTACCCTCTTGATTATTAAGTTAAAAAAAAAAAAAAAAACACAAATCCCGAGGAGCATCTTCGAAAAATCACTTGTGTCACCTGCGTGGGTATGGTAAATGACGTCAACAAAAATTTTTGAAGGAAGTTTACAGGGCATGTGATCCATCAATTTATTTTGACATATTTTAACAGAAGCTGCAATTTCATATTTTAATCTTTAACGGTGGATGGATTAATAAGAGATAAGCGATAAACGATAAACTTAACAATGAATTGAAAACTAAAATTCCACGATGTCGGGAAAATTTATTGTAGGAAACTTCTTGCTGAAACTTTAGGTAATTCTAAAAGGGAATGGGAGGTTGTAAACGATATTCTAAATAGAGATAAGCCAAAGCTATTAATACGGAATGGTAATACTTTAAAAAATGACCCTTCTTAAGTGAATGGTTTATTTTTTTTTAACAGAACTTGATATATAAAGAATAATCCCATTCGAAGCCATATTATTGTTCCGATAGTATTATTCAAGATTCCTTTAGCTCCACAAGTTTTTTTCTCTAAAAATCTTTCTGACTAAAATCTCAAACTCAACATCGAATGACTTCCAAAAACATCTTAAAAATTATTTCTTAATTGTTTCTGATGTCTTAATTTTATCTTTAATCATAAGTATGTTAGATAGTATAAGAAAAGTTAGCAACTGTTATTCCGCTGCACAAACTACGTGTCTAAACAACTGCCATACTATGAATATAATATAATATTAACATAAATATAAACAGAATTAATCCTTTGTTAGTCTTGCGAAAAAGCATATTAAAAAAAGATCTGCAATAAGCATCGGCGTCATCCTAGCTTTCCATTGTTTTGCGATTTGAAAATCCCTCCTGTTCGTCATTTATACTGTTTCAAATTTTTAAAAATGTTCTTTAAGAGATCAGGAAATTTAAATAACAGATTAATTTTTGACTATAATCTACGCAGAAACTTTCCATATGTTATAACTGTACCAATTTTTCTTTTATATAGTCTCATCCTGTCGATTATTTAAAAAGCTGCCTCTAAACATTAGAGCAATATCAATTCTTGGACGTTTTGAAAAGTTTGTAAGGAATTGGCTCTTTGATTATGATTTGCGTCATATAGAAATTCTTTTCTCTGACATTCTAGTGTAAATTTTTCTTCTTTTTGATTCCATCAGTTATTTTAAACTATATATAATACTTATTGCTAAATCTTCTTCTATTGTTTTACTTTCTTTAATTTTATTATTATTATTATTTATTATGATTATTTTTTTTTATTTTGATTTTTTGTAACTTTTACTGAAACGAAAATTAGACGGGTCACCCCACCCAAATTTTATATACTAAGAATAAAGTTCATTGAAGTGGCATTTGACACTATTTTTAATACTGCATGTATAAAATAGAAAATATAAAATGTCCCTACATTATTTCTATATTGGTCTTGTAAAAAATTTTAATAATACTGTAAGATATGTATGTAGAATAAGATAATAAAAAAATATATCTATCTATCTATCTATCCATCCCATTTTGCTTCTGTCAGTTTTTGAAAAAGGTATGAAATCCAGAATGTTGTTCTGTTTGCATTAAAACCATTTCTTTAGTGGTAGGCAATTTCGTTTCAGGAAAGGCAAATCAACACAAATTGCTGTAAAATGGGAAACTGTTGAAGTATAAGTGTTTTCTTAATATTTGAACCATTGTTATACTAAAGAAATATTTTTCTCTTTCGCACTGCCTTCTCTTGATCTTATATGTACTTTTCTTGTATAGCTCTTAATTTTAATAAAATACTTAAACTGAACGTTTGGTTTTATTTTTCGCAATTGTGCATAAATTCGTTAAACCCTAGCTTAAGTTTTGATCCTGTTTCACATCACGTATTTCTTCGTGGAAACATATGGTAAAGTAGATTTTCGGGTCGAATAAAGTATAAAAAAAATTTGCCGTTCGGAAAGAATGGGTCCAATAGTGGCGAAAGTTGAAAAATTGCAGACCGTGGAGCAGTGTCCTTCCTGGAAATTTCAAATCAAAATAATAGTAAGATCTAGTGATTTCCAACAGCCGGAGCCTGACAAACCGGAATACAAACGGTTTTTAAAATCAGAATGTAAAGCACAAGAAATAATTGTTACGGCGCTGGGACAGCAACCACTGACACAAGTCATGAATTGCAGTACATATAAACAGATGTGGAAAAAATTAGAAGCAGCGTATGAGCAAAAATTCCTCACAAATATTCATATGCCCCAACAAAAATTGTATTCGTTTACAAAGGATGAAAGCGACGACTTAGCCACACACATATCAAAATTAGAGTCCATTGTACAACAACTTCGTGATATTTGCGAGACAATGTCAGAAAGCATGGTTACAACAAAAATCCTCATGACACTTTCAGGCGCATACAAGCCACTTTAATACAGATGGGAATCGACAGCAGCTGCTGAACGCACACTTTCAAACTTAACCAGTCGCCTAATCATAGAAGAGACTCGTATAGTACAATACCCAGCCAGCCACCAACAACATAATGCATTCATCGCCGACAAAACGTGCCCGGTTTAAATTTATTTTCTTCCAGCTCAACTTTGAACAAAGGATTTTTTTTTGTTAATATCGGATAGTGAGAAGTGTGAGCTGCTGATAAAAAAAAATTGCGGCCATAGGAGTGCGCGAAAAGGCTTTACTTTACATGTTGTTTAAAGTAGAAGTTCCCTTCACTCCAAACTTAGTCACTAAAACAGACACGTTCCAGATGTGGCATGAGCGACTAGCTCATCAAAATAAAGTCATTGTCTCTAGGTTCTTAAAGAAAAATTATATCACTTGTGCAAATTCGAAAGATCTTTTTTGCGAAGCATGTGTTTTTGGGAAGCAGGCTAAACCTGGTGAATTGATTTATATGGATCTTTGCAGTCCAATGCAGCAAGCTTCGCTGTCTGGTCCAAAATTATTTTTATTATTTAAAGACGATTTTTCGGGTTTTCGAGTAGTTTACTTTCTTAAAAGCAAAGATGAGTTTACAAGTTTTTGTCATCTTGTCAACGGCCTCGCCACACTGAAAGCACTAGATCACCGAAATCAAGCAGTTTTGGGCGCGGTAAGTACGTAGGTGGGGGAACACATGAGGTAACTCAGTACTCCGCGTGCTGTTGACAAAACGCGCCACATGGGCATAGTACCCCGGCGTTAAATTCCGGACCCTACAAATTAATTTGTATCGTTCCCTTGATAATAATAATAATAATACAAGTTTTTGGAACAAAACTAGAAACAGAAACCAGATAAAAATTAAAAACATTAAGAAACGATAACGGCTCGGAGTTTTTAAATACGGATTTCAAGTGCATAGTGCAAAGACATCGCATTTCCCATCAAACTTCGGTGCAATACTGCCCGCATCAAAATGGAAGAGCAGAGAGGGAAATGAGGACTTTGGTGGAAACTGGCTGGACGATGCTGTATGCAAGGAACTTGCCCTTAAAGCTATGGGCTGAAGCAGTAAACACCTCTGCACTTGTAGTAAATAGGAACTGTGGACCTGTAAAGACTTGGTCTCGAACTATACCGATTGGGGGGTTTTTGGATCAGACTGCTATATACCTGTGTCCAACCAACCGAGACAGAAATGGGATGTGAAATCCGAAAAGGAAAGTTCGTAGGATACGTGCAAGGGGTGAAAGGTGTGGATCTAAGGAACGAACAAAATTAAGGTTGGTCGTAATATTATCTTTGAAGCTTCAGATCCAGGTGGTAAAGTGACCGAGACAGTTAATCATGATGCCATATTTCAACTTCCCGATGAGAAGCCTAATTGTACCGAAGCTCCAAGCGAAGATGAAGTCTTTAATTCAGCGGATGAATACCATGAGGAGAATGTTCCGGTAGTGCCTATCAAAGATCGCCTGCGAAGTGCATCAAAGGTAAGAGATAGTTCAATTTCAACTATGATAGCGGGTTGTGCTTTTGAAGCTGAAGTTTCTGAGCTTACAAGTTTTGAGGAAGCCTTGACGTCGAAAGATTCGAAGAAGTGGGAGCAGGCCATGACGGAAGAAATGGGAGCTTACCAAAGCAATGCAACCTGGGAAATTGTTCAACCACCTGGTGGACGTAAGATCATTGATAACAAATGGGTCTACAAAATAAAAGGTTCCAACACAAACAAGCCATCTTGATTTAAGGATAGGCTCGTTATAAGAAATTTCTCGCAAGTAAAAGGTGTTGACTACGAGTTGACATCTTCAGTAGAACTATTTTTCGATTGGCAGCATCAAGAAAATATAAAATGAAGCAGTTTGATGTCACTTCTACGCGGATCAGATCGCGTGTGCCGACTATGTAAAGGCCTATACGGTCTTAAACAGGCATGGAGATGTTGGAATGAAAAATTCAACTCTTTCCTCAAGTCTTTCCAGCTAAAAGCATCTCAAGCTGATCATTGTGTGTTCGTGGGAGGAGACGTCATCTTGGCCATTTATATTGATGATGGCATTATCGCAGCGGTTGACGACAACAAAATAACAGCACTTATCAACCACCTAAAAGAAGAACTTTCTCTTAAGGTTTTTGAGGCAAAATACTTCCTACGGCTTTAGATATAGCAGAATTCTGATGGCTCTGTAGACCTTAGTCAGGCGAATCTAGCTGGTCAAATCATATCCAAATTCGGAATTATGGATGCAAATGTTGTTTCGACACCTGCACCAGTTCTTAAAGATGTTGACAAAGACAATTTCTGCAGCAGCGATTTCCCATATAGAGCGGCAGTAGGGAGTTTTATATATCTTGCTATTGGGACGAGGCCAGATATATATTTTGCTTTGGGAGTTGTTATTGGATACATGGAAAAACCATCCGAAATACATGTTAAGGCGCTGAAACATATTATAAGATACCTCAAGGGTACTCAAAACTATGGCATAGTATTTTATTCTAACTTAAAACTTAAATTTGATTGTTTCAGTGACGCTGATTATGCTTTAGATCGGAAAACTAGACGGTCAATCAGTGGGTATGCTTGTTTTCTTGGTAATAGTCCTGTATCCTGGGGCTCTTAACTGCAGCGTTGCGTGGCTCTTTCAATAACCGGAGCAAAGTATAAAGCTGCAGGAGAAACAGTTAAGGAGTTAAACTGGGTTAAACTATTTCTTGAAGACCTCCATGTTTGCTGCGAAGTTCCTAGTTGTTAAGTGAAGAATCTTGAATTTCATAAGAGAACGAAACATGTGGGCATCAAATACCACTTCATAAGGAAAAAATATGTTGAGAATCTCTTTAACATCGAACATGTTCCATCCGAAAGTCAGAAACCCAATATTTTTACCAAGGCCCTAGCTCGAGATCATTTTCAAAAACTGAGACTCCGACTGAGACTGAGACTGGTGACTCCGTCTATGCGTGTGAGAAAGACAAAAATTGAATTATGTATTATTAATTTGATTTCATTTGTGAATTGAATACTTTACTTGATCAAAATTTACCGCAAAATTTTTAATAAGTCAAATATTAATGAAAGTGGAAATGTTGAAGTATAAGAGTTTTCTTAATATTTAAACCATTCTTATACTAAAGATATCTTTTTCTCTTTCGCACTTCCTTTTCTTGATCTTATATGTACTTTTCATGTATAGCTCTTAGTCTCTATAAAATACTCAAACTGAACGGTTGGTTTTATTTTTCGCAACTGCAACAGAAACTATACACCAGTCTACACAACGCCGAGATTGCTGTCTGCCTTTCGACAACGTTGACCATATTTCGTTACTCCAAAAAAATGTTTCATTTGCATTGCTTTAGCTCATACTCGTAAAACACATTGTGTAAGCGCCGCAAAAGCCGTCAAAAAGCACCCTCAATCCCGATTGAAATGTTCAACGAGTGCTCTTTTTCGTCGAGTGCACTTTCAGCTTTACCAGCGGCTTTACAGCCTCGTTAGGACTTGGACTTTCGTGAGCATATTTTATCTTATGGATGTTAGCGTAGCGCAAATAGTAATCCATCGTCTTTTTACGAGGACCGTTCCTTTCTCAAGAATTAAGTTCATGCGAGTAGTTGCATAGAATATAAATAAAGTTATACTATACTAATCCAGTCTCCCCATTAAATATTAAAAGTCACCGAACAACCACTAAGTCCCAAACACTTATCTCTTCCTCTCTATCCAGTTTTCCCAACTTAACACATAATTATTATTCGTATCCTTTTGAGCGTTAAATTACTTTGTTTTTAGGGGTCAAGCAGAATTACGCACAAACATCTTAATCATGTTTCAGGGTTGCAAGCCAGATTCCTTTGTTGTTTTATAGTATCTTCTTATAAATCTAGTAAACATCCGTCACAAATTCGAAAAGCTTTCATTTCACATAAAAAACGATGTGATACCTTTTAAACAAAATATGTCTTGTAATAGTCTGAGAATTCTCCATAATTTCCCAAAGATACTTTTTCTATCATTTTCTTGTCGCCTGTTTATATTATAGATTATAAAGGGTCATTCATCGTGAAGTTTGATTTATAGTGTAAAATAAAACACATAAATTTGAAAGTGAACTTAAAATTTTTATTATCGGTTAAAAGAACAATTCATGGCATTTACTTTTTGAAAATTCAAGTCGCCTGGCTTCAATTCTTGCACAAGTTGAATTTTGTACGCTTTAAGGCCGAGATCTTCACGTAAAATACGCCAAATTGTCGAATACGCCATGCCAAGCTGCTGAGAACGACGACGAATCGGTTCGTCACGGTCTTCGCATACATTCTCAGCTACAGCTGCTATAGTCTTTTCACTACGTGCTTGATGTGCTCTCACCGGTCGAGTATCATCCACTGATGTAAACTGGGACTCAAATTTGCGAATGGTATTGGTAATAGTGGGTTCAGTAGTTCGATTATGCGTAAGTTCCTCGAATCGCACGAAAAACATTTCTCACAGAACGCTGATTTTCGTAATACAGCTGAACAATTTGAAAACGCTGTTGTGGTGTGAGTCTTTCCGTGATGACTTACTAAACGATACGGAACAACAGTTTGATAGAAGTCACGCGTAATCTGTCAAAAAAAAAACCTATAAAATCAAACCTCATGATGAATCACCCCTTAGTTTATAGATGAACATGCTTTGTAGGGTTGGATGTTGGGTTGCTGATGATAAGTGTTTTTTTTTTTTTAAGAACTTAACACTCAAGAGGGTATGACTACTCTTAAAATCATCTCGCGAGATTTTAGTTACCAGAAAATTTTTCTGCTGGTATTGAACCCCGTACTCTCCGATTGGAAAGTTAATACTCTACCACTTGAGCCACAGCCACCCATGATGTAAATAATAGTTATTCTAAAATTGTAGTGCTGCGCAGTTGAGCTCCAAATTTGACTGCCGTTGATAAGAAAGAAGCTTCTGTGACTCTTGTCATTTGTACATTTAAGTGAGATTGAAATTGAATATGAAAAAAAGGAACAGCGATGTAGCAGAGAAGAGAAAAGAAAATACCACCATTTGTTTATATATATATAAAATAAAGTCCTCTATTTATAAAATTCTTACAATATACACTTAAAACAGTATACAAAATTTCAACATTAATTAGCAATAAGACACTGTGACATAGCGTCAGCTAATCTAACGAGGCGTCTTTTTCTTCGTTTTTTGATTGCCTTTATTTGCTTTCACTTGATTAGCTCTATATTGACCGTTGAGATTGTGTAATTAAATGAATATATACATATGAAAATGCTGGATTAAATATATATGTGTTTTTATTGTTATTGTCATTCCCATACCACTGTTGATTATGAAGCCCTGGTTTTGGCCACCATTATTGATCAGTTAATTTACTTGCAATATATATAAATATATAAAACCACGCAGTATGAATCGATTAGGAAGTATTAGTAGTGAAAAAGTTCACCGTTACCAAGATCATGCAAGTACATGACCATATCAGAACGAAAATTAACCAACCGGAGCTGCGGAAAGGACTGCGATATTCGTTAATTACACCACGGCCAAGCAAATCAACGCAAGTTCGCCGTGCGAAATATACCAAAGCCACGGGTATAACGTACTGAATTCCCGCGCCTGCATAACTACCAGTGAAACCCACCAAACTGGTGAGACTCTCTGTGAAGAATGTAACTACGAATGGTGGCACAATTGCTAGAACTGGAAAGAGAAGCCGTCTTAACACAAAGTTGTATGTGTCAAAACGGGACATATCCAAAAATAAAGTCTGCAGATTATTACGTAGCGTTATAGCTATTATGGGAAAACTTGCTGAAAGTGTAAACACTGGAAATAATGAGAGAAAATACTCTACTATTTTCAGAGCAATGGAGCCACCTGAACTTGGTATAAAATTAAGCGTGTAAAGATCTTCAAGGTGAGAGAATGCAAAAGATCCAGTTAAGGCCAAAACCACATAAAAGAAACATATCAATAAATAATCGTAGGAAAGTAGTGATTTTATATTTTGTTTATCACTAATTGGAACAAGTAGACTCGGTAAAGAGTGGTGGCACATGAATGAGTAAACGCAAGCCCCAAACAGTGATGGAAGACCAAGAATATTGGCAGTTGGTGGATTACCTTGTGCACCATTAACAATTAACGATTTAATTGCCAAACCAATCATTGTTGCGAACGCTGAAACGATACAAAATATACTTAAGACAGAAAAGGGAATTTATGTTAATATGATACTTACCAAGCCAACGAAACAAAACTGTGAACATTTGGATATATTTTGTTTTTTGAATGCTGTACAAAGCAAATGGACCCAAAACCACAATGAAAGCGACTAAAAATAGTCGATACACGTCCAAACGTGACAGCGTGTGCGTATCCCAACAGAGCGCGTCCTCTGTTATATTTAAGTAATTGCTAGAGTTGGTTGTATTCAATTGGCTGAAAGAAAAACCCAGTATTTAAAACTTTAACTTTGAACAATGGAGAAAATGGAATCAAAACCTAACGTAATGCGTTTTGTAAGCTCAAGTTACTGAAAAAAAATACTTAATTAATCTTATTTTGAAAGTACGACGAATCTTTATTACGAACTCACATGGTACGCATAGTCAACAAAAGCTAGAAGTATTGCACAATCACTCATATCATCCTCATATATTTGAAACAATTAGAAGAACAACATTTAAAGAAATTTAAAAACCATGCAGATGAGAAAGTTGAGAATATTCTTAGTTGTCATCGCACAAATGTTTTTTTTTTTAAAATTTGATCAACGTGTATATTTTCAATTCTAATGCAATCTGTTAGTTTCCTGCTCATATTTTATATGACTGCTGGGATTTATTCTTTATTTATAAGCTATGTACATTTCTCAAAGCGTTAAAGTAATATGATAATTATAAAATCTAAAATCGAGCTTATCTATTATTTTTACCAATTAATTCAGAGCAATCTCGAGTAACTGCACTATTTTAAAAACGGTCAAATTGATGCCATAAGCAATGGTTAACAGTCGCTTCATACGCGTATTTTCTTCCCTTCCAACTATTCTACACACACACAAAGAGTGCCATTTGAAAGAAAGAGGTAAATTTATATTTATAAGAATTTTAGTATGTAATAATATTATCCTGCATCAAAGAGAAGAAAAAATGTGAAACAAACTCCCAACATTGTAAATTGTTAGTTTTATTCGAAAATTAGGAAATGTGCACCACGACCATCTGAAGCAGCAAAACAATGCATTAAGAGTCCAAAATGACCCATATAAATACAATACGTATCTTAGATAATCATGTAGAGCTCTTTCTTCGCAGCAAAAATTTAAACCATAAAATTTAAATAGATGAGAAGAATGGAAAAGAGTGCACCAAAGCTGTAACGTTGGTCACAGCAACAAAAACAACAGCAAAAACGATAATCAAAGCCAAAACAGCATCCACAACCCCAGAAGTTACAGCAGCAGCATCAACGACAACGACAACGAAAATTGCAATAAAAGCAACACCGAACAAACGATGTAAAATGGAATTAAAAGAAACCATTAAATTAAATGGAATCTTTAGCACAACATATTTTGGGTTAGGCAAATAATTTTGGGGTCTTTGTATCCTTTTTCCTAAAAGATTTGCTTAAAATTTTCTAAGAACCTTTTTTCTGTATGGCTCTAACTATTGCTGCAACTTCTCCCCTTTTTAGAGGTTATCAAATAAAACCTTTGCAAACATTTTGCTTTTGTTTGGCATTGTGTGATCGTAGAATTATTTTGAAATAAATAAAGTTTCTATGCATCAGTGACACGATTCAATTCGATCGTAAACTTAGTTGTCGACTGAATCACTTCATAAACTGAATTGAAAGATTGCTTCAAATTTCCCAGGCTTGTTTTTTTTTTTTCATTTTATTTTTATAATCCGGACTTTTAACTTGCCAGAGTGCTAGATGTTGTTCTAGTAACAGGAAGATTTGTTTCCACAAATCATTATTTCCAATTTGTGTCATTGCTCTTAAAAAAAAAACTCTTGACAAAACAACATCGCTCAAAATTACAAACTAACACGAGAAAAATTATCTTAATATTACAGCTAGTCAAATGACTTGTCCACACAAAGTTCAATCGAGTTGAAAGACTTTCCAGTCAATCTCCAAAATTCAAAATCTTTTGATATTCTTTTGATATCTTTATATCTGAACCGACAATACCCGAAGAACGATGTGTTGAGATCTTCGTTGCGGAAAACAACTTGATCCCACGCGATAGTCACACCGCCAACACCCTGGACTTGTTTCTAACTTTTCACCCTGAAAAGTAAAGAGTCGGTGTACTATCCCCTCTAGGCTTATCCGACCACTTTGTCATATCAGGAAATCATATCATATATTAGGAAATTGAACTGGTCGTTAACGACAAAGACGCGACTGCTGATATGATCACAGACTATTCTCTTTGGAAAAGATCCTTTATTGCTCATAATGAAGAGCTTCAAACCAAAAGAAAAAGCATGGTGCGGCTCGAGCTGTAGGAGTTAGAGAAATGTTTCTTCGGTCCTACAAAACAGAACCTACAGAGAAAAATCGAAAGAATTCAAACGAGCCAGGAATGACTGCAACGCCTTAAGTGTTTGAAACTTCAATATGACCAAAAACTACAATGTCCCAAAGGCAGTAAACACTTTTCGTATTTCGTTAAGAACATCAGAAGTTCAAACCTTCACTTAATACATAAGCTGAAAAGTCAGTGCCGTTTCTAGGAGAGGGCACCACTTGAATTAAATCCATACCATTTAGTACCAACCTTCAAAAGATACGTGTATAAATTTGACAGCAACTTTGTTATTGTGAAAAAAAATGGATTCAAAGCAATTTCGTGTGTTGATTTATCATTGTTTTTGATGGGAAAAAATGCAAACCGATGCAAAGGAAATGGCTTGATAAGTGTTACCCGGACTCTGCACTAGCCGAACGAATCATTCGCAAGTGGATTGAAAAATTTAAAAGTGGTCATACAAGCACCGAAGATGATGCACGCAGTGGACGTCCAAAAGAGGCTGTTTCAGATGAAAACATCAAAAAAGTCCACAAAATGATTACGAATGACCGTAAAATGAAGTTGATCGAGATAGCTCAGGCTCTGAAGATATCAAAAGAGCTTGTTGGATATATCATACATTAATATTTGGACATGTGAAAGCTCTGTTCAAAGTGGGTGCTGCGTTTGCTCACAGTCGACCAAAAACAATAACGTGTTGATGATTCAGAGGAGTGTTTGAAGCTGTTCAAGCAATAAAGCCAAATTTTTGAGTCGGTATGTGACAATGGATGAAACTAGGCTCCATCACTTCACACCAGAGTCAAGTCCAAAACGACCAAAAACTCAACAGTCGGCTGGCAAGGTTATGGCATCCGTATTTTGGGATACACATGGAATAATTTTCATCGATTATCTCCAAAAGGGACAGACTATTAACAGCGACTATTGGCTTGCGTTTTTGGAGCGTTTGAAGGACGAAATCGCAGAAAAACGGCCGCATTTGAAGAAAAAGAAAGTGCTGTTTCATCAAGACAATGCACCGTGTCACAAGTCGATGAAAACGATTGCAAAATTGAATGAATTCGGCTACGAATTGCTTCCCCACCCACCGTATTGTCCAGGCTAAACCGAAATCGTACTAGTATCGTACTGGTATCGAAAGATTGAAAAATCGTTTCAATCAGTGTATCGCCCTCGAAGGCAACTATATTGATAAATAAAGTTGAATTTTGCAAAAATGTTGTGTTTTACTATAAAACGGCAATGACTTTTCAGCCCATGTGTTATAAAGACATTCCAGCTGTCAGCTGTTTGGACAGGGCCAACCTCTTGGCTCTATACTTTGTGGCCAGCTCAATACACCCAGGGGCTTGTAACACAATACAACAAGTGCTTGTTGAACAAGTGAAATGAAACAATTGTTAAAAATTTGTGTAACACATTACAACAAGCTTGAGAGCAGTTCAACATTTGTTTTGGACTCTATCAAGAAGTGGGAAATTTGACAAATTCACCACCACACTCCTCCTGTATCTGGAAACAACAAGTGCTGAAAGAGAAAGAGACTGCACTTGTTGAGAAGTTAACGAATTATAACCGACGGTGATCGACTTGTTAGAAGTCAACAAGTTAGAGTTAAATATTTGCAATAGTGTTTACCGAGTGATTTTGATTAGTGGCAAGGTTATTTAGAATTTATTTAATTATTTGCGGTGTTAAATATGTTTTTTCTTGATTCCGAATCGGACAGTGACAATAAAAATCAAGGAAATAAAAAAGTGTTTAATGAAAGAATTAATTTCGAAATATAGTCTAATTTGTTTATTGAAAAATTTCGTGTGTCAAAAGAAGTTGTTAACTACTTAACGGAAACTCTCTCCTACAAATAAGTGCAAAGCGCCAAGTGTAAGGCAGAAAATATTAATAGCTTTGCACTGGTTTGGGATAGGATGTCAGTACCATTTTATGTGTGACGTTCATGCTGTTACCAAAATGACAGTGTGTCGTTGTATAAAAGAAGTCACTTCCGCAATGTTTTGTAAGAAAAGTTTCGGTGTCTGAATCACCTACGAGTTGAGCCCGTTTTTGCTGCTATATATTTAAATGTTGTGTTACCCTATGTAATATATGTCACAGTTTTATGACCTAAACCTTCACGCTAGAAGAAAATACGCAACACCAAGAGGAAACAAAGGATGAAGTAGAAATTTTGTTCCCAAACCCATCGCAAGATGCACAAAAAATACAACAGCAATTTTAGAATTTTTTTCTAAATCAACAATAAAAACAAAATATCTACATATATGTATGTTATATTATATATGCCAATAAATAAAAAATTAATAACACATTTTTATTAATCAAAAATAAAAAAATACAGTGTAATTCATCATTCGAATAAGGATCGTTGTCGTCCTCTGAGTCTTGAGCACCAATTTTTTCAGCTCGACCATCCGTTAAACTTTTAGTAAAAATCGAGGGAGGATAACACAGTTGTTTTTCCAACAAAGCAATCTCTAGCCTCGTTTTGTAGTTGACCAACTCTAGGTTTTCTATCATCAACTTCCTTTTTTTAGGATCGTTGGGCACTCCTGCGAGGTTAATCTCTTCCTGCCTGTAAATTATGCAATTAATCATATTTATAGTACATCATTCCATTTAATATGTATATACCTGTTGACTTCCGCACAGCGTTAGAAAAAGATGCAGAATTATGATGTGTGGATTCTGTATTACTTCCAATCGGTAGAGACTCTTCAAAAAACAAATGTCAATTTGTAACCATTGCCAAGTTCCATGGACTCTTCAACTCCGAGGCCAATTATTACTGTTGACTCTTTATAATATAATAAATTATATATAACAATATATAATAATGCCGTACAATATTATTACAGGAACTGAGCTTGCAGTCTTTGCCACCCAAAGATCCCGTTTTTCTAGAGTTGTCTAATTTTGCCTAGCGATATATAATATATACATAGTATATAATTTTTGAAACACTTTGCAATCAACACTTACCATGGCGTATTTCCTCAAATTTGGCCAAAACACATCCCTAATGTAAGTCCAATCTTTTCCTTCAGGAACTAGATTTAAACTTTGTGCCAATAAATAACCCTCGCGCCACTTATCACTTTTAATAGCTTTTTTTTTTATTAAATCAAAGAAAGCACCAAACAAAATTTGTTTGTTTTCTCTTATTTTAGATATATATATATATATATATATATATATATATATATATTTTTTTTTTTTTTTTTTTTTTTTTTTTTTTTTTCTTTGCTGATTCTCCGACTCATCGTGTAAGACTAACTTGTTAAACTGATCAACGAGTCGAGGGAAATTTTTGTTCTCAACAAGTAAAGTGGATTTTGTTGTGTTACAGAATTGATCACTTGTTGAACAAGTATATTTAAACAAGTCCTTGTTGACCTGTTGTTTTATGTTACAGGCTCCAGATCTCCGCCTACACCTGGCTGCGTCGACTCTTCAATAGGACGAATCCACTTTCTTACTCATGTAGTAGGAAAAGTACTCAAAGGTCTTAACATATTGTACACAAATCCGATATTCCAGATGATCTATCCCCTGAGAGATTTTGCATCAATCTTACTCTTAAGGACTCTTTCCGAACAGATAGAAAAAAGCACTTGTCCAGTCCGTCCCAAGAAAAAACAAAACCCCTTTTCTCTCCTCCTACAGACCGATCAAACTTAGGATTTTTTCTTTCCAATTTCATGAAAACGCTGATAAACCGTCAGCATCAATCTGCCGATAGCAAGATAGTTGCATTTGATATTTCTTAGGCATTTGACAGAGTTTGGCATCAGGATTTTTGGCGAAAATGCCTGCATTTGGAATCGATGAATCTCTTCTTAAATGGATTAGAAATTACCTTTCGGAAAGTTTAATTCAAGTTGTCTTGAATGATTTCAAGTTGTCTTGAATTATTTCAAGTTGTCTTATATGATTTCAAGTTGTCTTGAATGATTTCAAGTTGTCTTGAATGATTTTAAGTTGTCTTGAATAATTTCAAGTTGTCTTGAATGATTTCAAGTTGTCTTGAATGATTTCAAGTCTGATATTCACAAAATAGACGTTGCTCCAGGGCTCCGTTCTGTCTCCGACAATTTGTTTAATTTTCATCAACGATCTCTTGTCTGCCACTTTTAATGCAATACGTATGTTCCTTTGCTGTACTGAGACAGTACTCTCTGCTTTTCATATTAATTTCCGGACTCACGTCACTGCTCTTCGGGTGCGGAACAGGAACGACAGCGTATGTTAAGCTCATTAATCGGAATTTAAAAGCATAACAAATTGTTTAAAAGCATATCCACAAATTTAATGCTTCCAAAATACAAAGTTGTCTGCTGGCGTTAAGGCGAAATTTAAATACATACCCATTTTCCATGAATAGCACATATTCTATGTCGCCAAAAATGTTGCGAAATATCTACGTTTTCTCAAGCGATGTAAGATATATTTCACCCTCTTCGATCTGACCTAAATATAACAGGTCGGCTGTATAGTTCGTAGGCTAACACATAGATGGTGTTACTAGAATATGGTTTATAGTAGTTCTAACCTTCAAAGGACACGTGAATAAATTTAACAGCTGTCGGACAATTGGTTCGTGTGATATAGCACTGTGAGTTAAGCTTTTGTTATTGTGAAAAAAATTAAAAAAAAAAAGATTTTCATATGTTAATAAAGCAAAGCTTGGCTTTCAAAGAATTTGTATGTAGTTATATGAAAATCCCGTCGGCGTCAACTCTGACATGAAGGCATAACACTGATGTTGGAGTGGTTGCTGGCTGGAATAAATGTAACGAACTAACAACAAGCACGTACTTAAGACCCACTGATTGAGGATGTACTAGCTCGTCCCGTCCAGTTTGACAACCACCTCTGGGAAAAATATCGAAACCTAATACACCTGCGCCCTGGAGAAAAAGCCAGTAAAAGGGTATTCATATCCCCGTGGTGCACGCGCGGTATTATAAAAAAAAAAAAACAGTTTTGAACAATTAACGGCCCATTGCACTTTCATTCAGGTTTTCTAAAATATTTAAAAGAAGGATGAAACCAAAGATATTGGGGTTTATAAATAAATAAACGAATTTCTGAGTGATACTGCTCTATTTCCATGGCCACAAAAAACAATAACACGATATTTTGAAATGGGTGTTAAAACCAAACTAAGCGTCAGATTGTCACCAAAAAGAGGTGCCTAAAAGAGGTGATACTAAATGATAGTACATTTGGCTCAGTAGCGCCACCTATCTTCCAATCCGGGTACTCATCAACCAGCCCTCGTAAATCTTTTCAACACAAGTTCATCGTCAATATGCCAGCAGGTCTAATTGGAAACAAGTTAATCGGCCCCTTTAAACTACCACCTAGGCTGTATTCTACAAACTCTCTAGAGTTTTTGCGAAATGATTTACCAGAACTATAGGAGGACATTCCACTGAATCAACCAGCTTTATCATATTTCCAACAGGAAGGAGCTCCAGCCCACTTTTGTCGCGACGTTAAGAATTGGCTAGATGAAGAGTACGGCAATCGTTGGATAGGAAGAAAGCAATCAGTTTACTGGCCTGCGGGATCTCCTCAACTTACGTTTTTTTTTTTTTTTTTTTTTTTTTTTTTTTTTTTTTTGTATGGGAAGAACGAAAGAATTGTTTATTCAACGGAAATAGCAACTTTAAGGGAATTAGAAGAACGTAGTCTCGAAGCGTCGTCAAAAGTGAAACAACAGTTAGCATCAAAAAAACATTCAGAGTGGAATCCAAAAACGGGCTCTAGCATGCATAAAAATCAAGGAGGATACTTTGAACAGCTATTATAACTAGTTTAGCACACATAAAATAAAAATCATTTTATATTCATAGCTTTTGGAACTTAAACCAAAAAAACACCTTTATTTTTAAATTTTATCTGCTGCAGGTTTTCCCAACAACCATAAAATCTAAAGGTTATAATTATTATAACGTATTTTCTGGAGAAAAGTGAACTCAACGTTTAAAATAAGAATGGGCAAGAAAATGGTACAGGCTTAGAAATTGGATACCTGAAGATTCAAACAAAACATCAACTTTATTTAAAGGCAGTTACAAACTACAAACTATAGTAGTGTATATCCAAAGGACCATTTTAGACTGAAGTCTCCACCTTTTGCCAAAAGTCTAGCTGCAGGCGTAGAAAGGGACGCAAGTTTTGGATTCCAATTGAGCTTGGGGTTCAGGATTACGCCAATGTGTTTAGTTGTTAAGACGTGAAAGTTTGGAAGTCGGTATTTTGTGCTTGGTGGTAAATAGCGTTAGGTCAGTTTTACTCTGATTAGGGCCCTGTTCACAACTTGTGACCCAACTGTGATCGAATGATTCTTTTTAGCATGAATATGATCCAGTTGCCGACGAAATCTTAAGTGTGACGGTCTTAAGTGTTTACAAGTTATAACGACTAGAAAATAGAGAGCTCGGCAGGTCATTCCATAAGCGAGTTTTATGGCTTAGGAAAGAATCACGACATTTTAGAGTACGCCTGAAATTGGGCTCGAGGGTATACTGATGAGCCATTACAACGATTATTACTGTTAACAGTTTGAAGGGGCGGAATGTTACTGTCAATTTCAGTGGAGTGCTGGTGGTGTAAATAGCGAAAGAACAAAGTGAGACACGATACATTACGTCGGTATTCTATGAGGTCCATTTTCTGAGTGATATTAACATCATTTATGAGTTTTATCACACGATTTGGAATCCAAGCGAGTGCAGTGTTATTTTAAGGACACCTGATGGACTGATGAATGCCTTATATATTGAGGCCAGATTAGAGGGGATGAAATAATTCTTACAATCTAGTTAACATTTTTGACATCAAATATGGGGTCATTCAAACGTAAGCACATACCAGAAATGGAAAGTTTTTCAGTTTGCCGTTCATGCATAATGAATGGCTTAACGACAACAGACAGCACTGTGTTTTTAAATAAATAAATGTCACTCTTTTGATAGTTCCCCAATTGGTTTTGTTGTTAATATCGTATGTTAATGAGCTTAACACTATGCTGCTGTCCTCGTTCCACAACCGAAGAGCACGGACGTGAGTCCGAGAATTAATATGAAAAGCAGAGAGTACTGTCGTATATGTAATAGAATATATTAGTTTGAAGTAGTAGACAAGAGATCATTGATATAAATTAAAAAGAGTGTTGGAGATAGAACGGGGCCCTTTTATTTTGTCGGTATTAGACTTGATACTATCGAAGACAACTTGAATTAAACGTTGTGAAAGATAGTTTCTAATTCATTGAAGAAGAGATACATCGATTCCAAATGCAGGCATTTTCAATAAAAGAGCCTGATGCCAAACTCCGTCAAATGCCTTAAAAATATCAAATGCAACTGTCTTGCCTTTGCCAGATTTATGTACGCTTTAGTTCCACTTTTCGGTGAGACATGCCATCAAATTACCAGTGGACCTATTGCTACGAAAACTGTACTGCCGGTCATTGAGAAGTTTTTGTGTTTCGAATTATTTTTTACCAGCGTTTTCATGAGCTTCGAAAGGAGCGTAAGTGCAATTGGTCTGTAAGAGAAGGGGAGAAAAATTCACCTCTACTTTGGGACGGGCTGGACAAATGCAGTTTTCTTTTCGGAAAGAGTCCTTAAAAACAGGATTGATGAAAAATCTATCAGAAGAAAGGGAGATATACCATCTGGACCAGCGGATGTATGTATGTTAAGATCTTTATGTATTCTTATCACTACACGAGTGTGAAATTGGATTCGTTCCATTAAAGATTCAATGCACTCAAGTGTAGGCGGAGACAGAGCACAATCTAGAAGTGTTAAACTGCCCGAAAAGTGTGCAGCAAGCAGATTGGCTTTGACCAAAGAGCTGGCAGCTGGAATGACATTATAAGTGAGGATGGAGGCAAAGTTTTTGATGTTTTTAACGAATGACCAAAAATGTGTACTACTTTTGTGGCATTGTAATTTTTGATCATATTGAAAATTTTGGTTTGAAGATCTTCATCTGATAAGATTCTTTATACCTTATCATTTAGCAAATCGGTTACATTCTCTTTAGCATTATTAACACACACAATACCAACAATGTCGTTGAGGTTGAGTTTAAGTTCCAAGATGTCAATCCTTTTAGTGAGACTATTTCTATATTTAAAAAACTTTTTCTTCGAAAGAGCATCCGTGTTTATTTTTTGGAAATTTTTGATTTCTTCATAGAGCATGGTTAAGGTTATGAGCTGCTCAATTGGGGTTACATTGAATAAATTGGAACTGTCGGAGCAAAAGAATCGTTTCTGTCAATTTTTTATATTTACACATACCACATTTCATTTTAGCAAGTTGGAAATGGGAGCTTACACGTAAATAGATAAGATTTAAAGGACTGTAAATAAGCTTTTTTCGTATTTTCAACAAACGCGGTGGATGTAATCCAAACGCTGGAAGTAACATTGAACAACACTTGAACAATAATCTACCTCTATCGAAATACCAAGTAGGGGTCTTCACCGATGGCTCCAAGAATAAATGCGTCTTTGAAGCAGGTGTCTTCTCAGCGAAACTGAACGTGTCCAAATCGTACCGCATTTCAGACTTTGAGTGTCTTCTAGGCGGAGGGACTAGAGAGATCTGCAAGATACTTACCATTACCATAAACAACATAGGAGTCTTTATTGATAGCCCGGCTGCCATCAAAGCTCACTTCCTTCGTCGTCTGAACTAGAAGAACATTGCAAGGAAATTATCACGCAGGTAAGCGTTCGGTGTAATATCACTATCCTTTTGGGTCGACGCGTTAGCTAGATGTTGGTCAACCTTCGACGTCTCTCTTGTTAAGTTAGTCCGCTCTCCAATGGGAGCTTTCTTTCTATTGCCAACTCTAGTTTAGAAACCTGTACCTTATCCAGATAGATCCCGCCTACAATAAAATCAGGACGACTGACTTAATTAACAGAACTCACAACAAAGCAGCGAGAATCGCACCAAATGTTTAAGAATCTATCAATTTATTATCATTGTTTATATAATCGCTTAACATTTCTGATTGTTGATTACTTACAATATAACAAACAAATGTGTAATACACTTATTTCAATTTTAATCATATATCATATCTTAATTAATATCGTAACTTAATCATTTACTCACAATTTTTCTTTTTTTCTGATTGTAATGTAAATCTCGGTTCAAGCCCGAACACTCGTTCACTTGGATTTATATAAGCATAGAGAAGCTATCGGTTTTACGTTCGACGAGCGGCAATCTCAAGGATTCGCTTACTAGCTTAGCTATCTTCACGGAAAAGATTACGGAAAGCGTGACTTTAAAACATCTGAAAATTCGTGTTGAAAAATTAGATGAATTTTGCGGAAAGTTTAATATATCGCAAGAACAATTATATAGTCTCGCAAATGATGAAACGTATGTAGACCCAGAATCGGAATTTGAAGAATTTTAATCACGTGTTATAGTCGTTTAATCAGTTTTAATATCCGCGATTCGTGAAAGAAAAAAGGTAGAATCGAAACTTTTCATTTTTGCAGCAATTAAATGAATCTTACCTAAGCAACAATCATCCTAAGATTCATATCGAACCCTTCACAGGCAGTTATCGTGATTGGCCAAGTTTTCGCGACATGTTTGAGGGTTCTATTAACAGCAAGACAAATTTTTCGTTTATTCAGAAGTTTTCAGCTGCTTCGCTCTAATCTCCGTGGCGAAGCCTTAAGTTTACTTAACCACATTCCAGTTACTGATGCGACCTATGCACAGGCATGGGAACGGCTACAGAAGAGATATGATAGACCACGTTACATTCTCAAGTCTTTTTGAAGCATTTATGCAGCTCCCATCGGTTCAAGTCTCAAATGTTAAGGTGCTTCGTAAAAAATCGGATGGAGCGGACGAGATATTAAGAGGTCTTGATTCGTTAAAGTCTCTTGAAAGGGATCCTATAAAGCAGTTTTTATCTTTCTTAGAACATCGGTTTAAAGCTCGTGCAAATCAAAACCCGTGGCATTAAGAAGCCTGCACGTGCTTAAAATGTGATGGATCTCATCTGCTAACACAGTGCACCGAATTTATTTCAATGAATAAGGAAGGAAGAAGAATTTTCGTTAAATCCAAAGGTCTTTGCTTAGTTGTCTCCGTGAAGGCCACAGTTCTGCTAGCTGTCAGTCAAGGTTTCAATGCAAAACTTGCAAATTACGACACCATACGTTGGTGCACCTTGACATAGTTACTTATGCCAATTCGCTGTCTAAACCAACCTCAACAATTTTCGTCCAATCTTCTGCTTCAAATCATAATGTTACATCGTCGCATCGAAATCCACTAGTTACCAATCATTCAATGAACTCTACCGAGTTTGTGTCACAATATTTGTTGCCAACTGCTTTTAGTAAAGTAATTGACAACAATGGAAATAGTCAGTTAGTTCGTATTTTGATAGATTCTGGATCACAAGTCTCCTTTGTAACTGACTCGTGTGTCCAGAGACTTGGTTTAAAACGGCCAAATGCACGCATACTAACTAAACGAATCGGTACAACTTGTGCAGGACAATCAAGAGGGTTGGCATCACTGTTAATATCATCGTGCTATAATTCAAATAGTTTGTTAGTAACGGCATACATTTTAACAAGAGTCACATCGGCATTACCTAATGTCACAATCGATATTTAGGGCTGGAGCCATATATCAAAATTAAACTTAGCAGATCCATCCTTTCACAAGCCAGATTCATTCGTCGTCCTACTCGGTGCAAAAAGGGGAAGTTGTACGTAGCACCAAAGGTTATCCACTTGCCCACAGCATAGTCTTTGGCTGTGTTTTGGCTGGTGGCTTATATTCGAATACGGAAATTAATATTCAAGGTCATCACACTTTTGTACACATTGACTCAACCTTGGAGGCGTTTTGGACAATCGAGGAAGTCGAATCGAAATCTATACCTTCCCAAGAATCGAAGCACATTGAAGAACATTTTTGACAAAACCCATTGAAGAGATAAACTTCCGTTTAAACTTCGTCCGCGATTCGCCGACAGCCTCGAGGGTGCCCTTTCGCGTTTGATGTCTATAGAAAACAGATTTTCAAAAAACAATGAACTCTTTAAACTTTACTTTCAGTTTTTAAATGACTATCTAACCTTGGGACACATGCGTAAAATACCTCCGTCTGAAATCAATAAACCCAACGTATTTTACCTTCCACATCATGCAGTACTCAAACCCGATAGCTCTACAACTAAGCTTCGTGTCGTATTTGACGGCTCATTCAAGGATGCGGATATGAAATATCTAAACGATTCACTTATGATAGGCCCACCAATCCAGTGCACGACACAATTGCGTGTTTTGTGCAGACATTGTCAAAATGTTTCGTCAGATTCGTGTTGCAGATGAAGATACTGATTTTCAAAGATTTGTCGCAAATCACAAACAAACCCACTAGAACATTATCGTTTATGTACGGTTACGTATGGGACAACGTGCGCTCCCTACCTATCGGTTCGTGTATTAGAACAATTAGCTCGTGATTACCGTGACGAATATCCAATCGCTTCAGAGATAATTCTTAATGATTTTTATGTTAACGACGTTGTATCACTATTACTACGTAATTGGACTCCTCGACAAAGGGGGATTAATACCGTCGCAGATTCATGGGTAAAAGTGCTTGGCTTATATTAGAACTCAAGGCTAGATTGTTTCTCGTTTCGTCTTAATATACTTCCTGATGAAAAAGTCACAAAACGTCAAATTCTTAAGGAGGTCGCACGGATCTTTGACCTACTTGGGTTTCTTGCCCCATGTGTCGTGCAACTTAAAATTATATTTCAAGAATTATGGTATCTTAAACTTAGTTGGGATGACCCACTTCCAGATTCTATCACTAAAAAATGGCGCAAAAATCGTGAAGAACTCTCTCTATTAACAAAAATTCAGGTTTGTCGTAATATCGGTATATCAGATGCATCACTCCAACTGCATGGCTTCTCAGACGACTCAACAGCCACATATGTCGCCGTTATTTACTCTCGTTACATTCTCCCTGATGGAACTATTAAAACAAATATTGTAGCAGCAAAAACAGGAGTTGCGCCAATAAAACAATTAAATATTCCTCGTCTGAAATTGTACGGGACACTGCTACTTACGCGTCTGTAAGCGTCTGTTCAGAGGTCGCTGAATATTATTTGTCCCAATGTTTTTGCATGATTCCCAGGTTATTCTTTCGTGGTTATCGTCGCCTTCTCGTCGTTGGGACATCTTTGCCGGTATACATGTCCTTGTTGGCTTAGAAAATGTAATGACACCTGGCCTATCGTTCAGCGTTTCGAAGAACACCCAGAGTGCAAACTGGAGGAGAAAAAGTCGTATAATATATCTTGTTTAACAGTTACTATAGAACTTCTCTCATCGCGTGTATCGTCGTGGATTCGTCTCATCCGTGTAGTTGCATTCGTTTTACATTTTATTAATAAGTGTAGAAAACTTACACAGCCTACTACTCACCAACTACTTTTTGATGAAATTTATGAAGCTAAATTAAAAATCATAACATGGCTTCAGGATGTCTACTTTAGAAAGGACTTTAAGTATTATCAGGAAAATGGGCACTTCAGCAGAAAATACGAGATCGCAAATCTAAATCCTTTTTCAGATGATAAGCAATTATTAAGCGTAGGAGGAAGAATCCAAGAACTATTACAAAGGGGCATAAGGTGACACAACTAATTGCGCTTGACTTTAACAAGCGCTTGCTGCATCCTGGAGTTTCAACATTATTTTCACTGATCCGACAAGAGTATTGGATCATCGGTTGCAGAAATTTATTATGCAAAATAACACATATATGTAAAAAATGCTTTCGACAGAGAAGTTCCACAACCTCGCAAATCATTGGAAACCTGCCGGCTCATCGGATTCAGGCAAGCAGACCCTTTACTTACTGCGGATGTGACTATGCAGGACCCAAGGTCAAAGGGTTACATTTCATTGTTCGTGCGTTTAGCGACAAAGGCTATACATTTAGAATTGGTCAGTGATCTAACCACTGAACCTTTCTTGCATTTGTTGCGCTTCGGTGTAAGGCATCACATATGTACTCGGATAATGGCACAAATTTTCGAGGGTCTGCTAGGTTGTTATCCGACATGCATAGAACTACCTTATCTGAACATCACAACTGCATAGTACCAGAGTCACTTGCTTGCGACGCTATTACTTGGAATTTTATTCCCCCCTCAGCACCACACTTCGGCGGATTGTGGGAAGCGGGAGTAAAATCTGTTAAGCAACATCTTCGTCGCGTTATTGGCTCAGATGTTCTGTCCTTTGAAGAATATTACACCCTTCTAACCCAAATTAAAGCACTCCTTAATTCTCGACAACGACCTACATCCACTAACGCCAGCTCATTTCTCAACTCATTTCAACAACTGGAGGTATCTCAAAGTCGTCTACATTCTTTAAGCTAGGATTCAGGTGTATTAGAAGCGCTGGAGTAACGTGACCTTTCTTCAACAAAGACCTCGATAGTTGCAACCTCAGCGAGATTGCCAAATCAACGACTTGGTCGTCATAAGGAAGCAAAACCTACCACCTGGAAAATGGGCTATGGGACGAATCATAGCGACACATCTAAGCAAGGATAGACATGTAAGGGTAGTCACCCTTAAAACTGCGAGCGGCAATTTTGTGCGACCAATTCACAAACTGGCGGTACTCCCTCTAATGTTTAATAATCTTACCATTTGTTATCATTGTTTATATAATCGCTTAACATTTCTGATTGTTGATTACTTCCAATATAACAAACAAATGTGTAATACACTAATTTAAATTTAAGTCGGGTATCATATCGTAATTAATATCGTACCTTAATCATTTAATCTCAATTTTTCTCTTTTTCTGATTGTAATGAAAATCTCAGTTTAAGACCGAACATTCGTTCAATTGGATTTATACAAGCACAGAGATAAGTACCATTCCAATAAATATTATCGTACTTATTTGTGCAAAAACCCATTGACGCTGAGTTCTCTAGGGCAATTCGAACCTTGCCCCGTTTTGTAGGAATATTAAAGGCTACTCTACAATACTTAGTTTAATATATAAATTGAAACGAATCGAATGAGATTTTCTTACCATACAACATCCCTTAAGCTCTTTGCCACAGCTGCTGAATAGATGCTCAAATCTCCGTACAGATATATCGCAATGCACAAATAGAACAATATGCGTCCAAAGTCATTGAAAAACAGTCCAGCCATTTCTCCTAACTCAACTTTTTTCTCCAGCATATAATAATGAGATCTCTGCGACGAAAGTGGCATCTGTTCGATTCCGTAGTCTTCGCCCGACCGATTGCCAGTGTTACGTGGCAGCAGCGACTCAGTCGGGTCACTCTCATCTGCCTCGTCATCTGTTGCCTGCAAACAAATTTAAAGTTATATTTCGCCACAATAAAACCTTCTAACTCACCTGATCCCTTTTAAGATATTGCAACCGTTGCCATTGAATGACTGCATTCGCACATGACATCGTTTCTATCACAAAAGTCACAGTCATGTAACTTATGCCAGCTAGAATAATGACAACTGCGACACTAAGCAGCCATCCAGCTCTTGCAAAAACTGCAGGCAAAGTTAATGCCCCAGTGCCAACAATCAGATTAAAAACGAAAATGAACCCAATCTGTTAACAATTCAAAACATAGCAAAAAGTAAAACTTCATCCTAATTCTAGCTTCTCCTTCCCAAATCAAAAAAAAAAAAAAAAAAAAAAAAAAAAAAAAAAAACCCAAAAGAACACCTACCCAAGTTGGATACTCATCACCAGTCCTTACTCGATACGGCATTTTTGTTCCGGTTTTATGTTTTGGGTTTTTAGAAAGCAATCGGAATTAGTCAGTGGTTTCACAAAACAAGCGCAAAAAAATACTCAAGCGTTCTTCTACTGTTACGCCGTGTTCGTTGTTAACTGTTGCAACCATATCCCTTGCAATGTAAATATTATTTCAGTTTTCAACTCGCATATTGTAAAAATAAGCCGAGCAACGAAAATTGTTATCTAAAATTAGCGTTGAACTACAAACAAAAGAAACTTTGCTTACTTGTAACTTGACTCTTTTCTTTTTTTTTTTTTTTTCATTTAATGATAAGTCAAAATTAGATAATAGGATGCCGACTTAGAATTGGTCTGGCAATAACAATAATTTCAATTATTAAAACATTTTTGTGTAATAACAGATTAAGATTTAACTACCTAAATAAAATGAATTCATACGAAAAGTGTTCGCTCAAAAAAAAAAGCACTGACAGAAAGTGTAGTGAATTTAAAAGATGAGAGAAGGAATTGAAAACAGTGAGGCCACTTATTTGTGACGTACTAGTTGACAATTCCGACCCTTAACAACTGGGATACATATTGTTTAAGGCTATAGTAATACAAATTAAGATATTATTTATACTTCTAGTTAATAATGGTAACGTAGTAACAAAACAATGTTTAGAACTATGTAGTAATAAAAAAAAAATAGATAGTAAATTTAAGGCAAAATTATCACATCAATGGATAGCGTAAGTTGTTTGCTCTCCCTGACGGCTAGACGATGACCTCTTGATGAGGCATTTCGGAAAGAAATAAGCACGCATTTATTGTGATTTAGGCTTATCCCCCAGTCCTTGTAGTACTTGAGGATGTTGTTTAAGTGAGACTGGATCATGAATTACTATAATATCATCTGCATAAAGAATGGAGTTGCTGGAATTATGTTGAGATGGGAAATCGAAAAGGAAAATATTGAAGAGGAAAGGACCAAGGTACAGGTACTGTGTCTAAAAATTCGTTATTCAATTATATTCTTAAGGCTCTGTCGGTTAAAAAGGTGGAAATGATTTTGCAGAAGTGGGTGGAAAAGCCTAAAGATATGATCTTAGAGAGTAGATCTTCGTGCCAAACAGTATCGAAGGCCTGATGCAGATCAAGTGAGCATGCGAGGGTACATTTTTGCTGTTTTAAGCTATTTAGGATAATGTTTTCCAAGTGCAGTAAATTCGATGTTCTTTGTTCCCGATTCCAGGCAAGAAAAGCACTTACCAGAGTGCGTACTCCGATGGTGTTAAGTTCGCTCGCAGTAAGAGTGACACATTCATAGATCTTAGTATATTGGTTTTGGAAGACGAACAGTTTGGCTTCCGTGTCATGAAGGGCTTGTTCGGAGAATAGGTTTATTTTTTTTATTTTTTTTGACAGTAAGCTCATCGATTACTTTAAATACTGCTGGCGACGGTTTAAGACTCACAAGTGTTTCCCTAAGACGTTCATTTAAATCATTACGAACAGCGTCTTTGATGATTTTCGAGAGACAGGCTACTTGTGAGGAGAGGCACCTATACTCATCATTTATTCTGTTATAAGAGCGATGAAAAATTCTTTTCAATTGCTTTTTCCAGATTTTCCGGGTTTTGAATAGGTTTAAAGTGTCAGAGGAGATTTTTAAGTAATATTTTTTAATGATTACTGACTTAGAATGGGATTGAATACAACTTTGAAGTGAGATTGAAAGTAGGTCAATTAAATATCAACTGCCCGTTGTGGTTACTGGTCGTATCTCCCCAGTATTGATGTCTAGCGTTGAACTCACCTCCTAGTATGAAGTGTTCGTTCGCTCCCGCTAAATTAAGTAGATCATTCAATGCTGGCGTCAGTTCAGACCCGGCATTACAAGGTAAGTGGATTGAGGCTAATAAACATTTCGAATTTCTAAAGTGGTTTATTATGATAGAGATTAAGGTGACCGAAATGACGTGGGTAACAAAGCGGATCTCAGAAAATTTAACATTGTTTTTAATTAAAATGCCTGTGCCTCTACCTGAGGGGTTTGAGATAAACTGATAGCCGTAGAAGTATCGTTTGTAATTTTTGGTCAAACATGTTTCTTTGAGGAAAAGGGCTGCTGGTGAAAAATCAGTAAGCAGCTGTCTTACCTCGATAATTTTGTCTAAAGTAACAAGCGAATTGAAGTTTGAAGACAGTATATTTATCATGGCAAAAGAGACACAATGTAGTTTAGGTAGGCACCAGGTTTATCAGGATTACTTAGTTCTGAATATGTCGGCCAGAATTCACAAACTTTTTTGATCAAAGAGGAGACAGATAGACCGAATAATTTCTGGAATTCTTTTAAGAGGTTGGAGAAGATGTTAGCTCCAAAATTGTCATTTGAGGGCTGCTAATGGTGCGCGGTCTCACGGATCACATCAGCGTAGGAAGCTGAGCTTAAGTAGCTAGTTGGAGGGATACTTTAGTTGGGAATTAGTTGTTATTAGAAACTGGGTGATTGATTTTCTCTCTACGTTGTAGAAACTCAACCCGCTTAGGGAAGCCTTTAAAGTTTGCCGGGTGTTCAACTTGTTTGCAATTTATACATGTGACTTCTTCAGATTTTTCTTTTAGGAAGCACTTGCCTTCACCATGAGCATTATTGCACTTCACACACCTTACCCTAAAAGCGCAGTAGGAACTAGTGTCTCCTAGCGTTGGCACCTGAAACATTGTACATGCCCGTTTCTTTTAAAGGAATCCCAGCAGATTTTGTGCTGCAGGGTAAATTTGATATTTTTAAGTCGGGCAAGATTTTCCTTATCCAGGACCGAGCACGAGAAAAAACCTAGGTCAATACCTACTTCTTTCGACCATTTTGTACCGAAGGACTTTGCCTCGATCTTCAATAAGGGATCTAGTCTCTCTAGTTCTTCCCTAACCTCTTAACAAGAAAAACCATCAGATAATCCCTTTAGTAAGATAAACGATCTTCTTAGTTGCTTAGGCATAAACGAATAAGCTTCAACTGCACAGACTTTGAAAAGTTTTATGAAAGTGGCGTGAAGCCCTAAATGTCTTTAGTTAAATATAGTCCAATAGTGATTTTGATTTAATACCCTTAACAAAAATTGATGGACTCCATACCTCATTGAGCTTCACTTCGTAGAGTGGAGAAACATTAGCACTATTTGTCCCACGCCAACTTGTTGATGGTAGCTGCTCAGTTGAAAGGCCAGCTAAAGTATCGTCTAATATCGCAAACCGGTTTTGTGAGTCTTTTGCCTTTTGCGTTTTTTTTTTTTTTTTTTTTTTTTTTTTTTTTTTTTTTTTTTTTTTTTTTTTTTTTGGGGGGGGTATATCCGATCCTGATGCTCTTTTTCTTCTTCCCACTACTAGCTTAAGCTATTTTTGGTCATTCACTAATAAATTATTAAGAGTACTAAAATTGTTTTTAACATGCAAATGGCAGCATGAGGTGAATTCCATCCATTGCGATATGTACATCATTGGGGTTAGTGTGGTGCTTTGTTATCATTCGCACAGTTGTTTACAGATTTGTTTATAGCTTGAATAACTTCACTATTTAGTAGGTTCGATGACAGCACGAATTGATTTTTATTTTGCTTACAAATTGACGTACCTGCAATTTGGGCACTAAAGGAATTTGAATTTATCACTGTTTTCGGGGGGAGCCCTCCTATTTGACCGGGTATCAATGCTTTGTATACTTATCAGCAAACACTTTATTAATTTAATGAAACACTTGTACACTTTTGGAAAAGAGTGTCCTTCATTTGATTCAATGGTTGGTCTTAATGACAGGAATGTATGTTCACTTGCTAGCAAGCCAGACGCACAATTGAAAGTATAAATAGTTCACAGTGGTGAATATTTGTTCTGATGTGTGAAATGATTTATATGAAAGTAAAAAATATAAGACGAATTGTTCTTATGTTAATATTGCATAATACAAATACTAGAAAGTAATGAAAAAAAAGGTTCCATTTGAAATTTTATCAGCTTCGTTGTTTATTTTCGACACATAATTCTAACAAAACACTCTTCAACATGGAACTAGTCCATTGTACTTCTGGTATGTTTTTTAACTGACGTTTATCAGCCTTTCGAAGAAGCATGAGTGAATGCCGAGCGCAAGAGCGTAGGCCAGGCATCTACATAGCAGTCATTACTTTCACAGTAATGAAAAATATCCCAGGATGTTGTGTCAATTATGCCCAACACACTTAAGTGCTTAGCAAAAGCGAAATGCATTGTCACGCTACTAGTAAGCAGCCTGCGCTCTTTTCTGCTAACGGATCGCAGAAAACCGCTGACATCTTAGAGACGTCGGGAAGCATTCGTTTATTTTGCTCACATGGAACCCAACTATCAGTAGAAATCTTAGCGGCTTCGGGAGCAGTCTTAATACAGGTTTGGGTCCTGAAACACTCTCATCTTAACTTTATCTAGCCTGTTCACCGGCGATCTCATTTCTCGAGATCACATTCTGGCCTGGAACCGATACAAGAATCAGTGAAGCTCTGCGTTCACGACCTAGGTGTCCCAAAAGGCACAAATACCTTGTCCCATCCTTTAAAATAAAACTCATTGGTATTAGGAATGCATATGCCTCTTTTTGGAAGACAGTCGCAGATTTTCCTAACAAGTAGTGATACCTTACGTTGTTGTTCTCCAAAACAACACCAGCACCGGGTCCTAAATCGGTTTTCGACCTATGCATGAAGACCCGACTACATTCCTTCACTTGCTTCGACTTTAGCCGAAACTACATGTTTCGATTTAGTATTATTTCCGCGGTAGGAATTCTGGTGTCATTGCATCAGACTGTATGTCCAGGAGCAATTTTATCAAAGTTCCAGTGTTGTACCAATGACCATTTATTTTTAAGTGCAAGTTGGCTTTGAGGCTGCAGCTATGGGCATATGAATAACAAGGGGTGGAAAATTTATCAATGCGTCTAGATGGGAGCCAGGCATGCCAAGGAAAGATCACATACATCCGAGACAGACTGCTCTTTAGAGAAAGCATCAATAACGTGTTTTCGTGAGAAGTTATTCCACCAGACAACCGACGCATAGGATATAGTTGAACTCATCATAGCCGTGTAGATCCAGAAGGCCAGCAGCGCATCAAAGGCTTTCGACGTAACATGTTTAGTCCGTCGAAATTTTTCATCGAGGATGACATCCAAATATTGAATTGCATGGTGATGTCTTTAAGCGCCAGATGAGTCAGACCAGAGAGCTTCCTCCTTCATGTAAAGAGAACAACCTCAGTTTTCAGAGACTTAATTGAAAACCCATTCCTAGTGAATCAAGCGTTGATCACGTCTATTGTCCATAGAAGTTTATTATCCAGGATGACAGCCAAATACTTAGCTTGTATAAACAATTGGTTGGTGATGCCTTTGGGGGGTGGCCGTTGTGTAGTGGTATATGCGTAGACTCCTCAAGCAGAGGGTCGTGGGTTCGAATCCCGTGCGAGGCAATTCTGTGAAAGTCTTTTCATAGAATTTGTATGTAGTTATATAAAAATCCCGACGGCGTCAACTCTGACATGAGGGCATAACACTGATGTTGGAGTGGTTGCTGGCTGGGCTACATGTAACGAACTAACAACAATGTACTATCTCGTCCCGTCGAGTTTGACAACCACCTCTGGAAAAAATATCGAAACATAATACACCTGAATTTTGAAACTACTACACCACCCGCCAGTAAATACATATCCCCTTGGTGCGCGCGCGGTGTTATAAAAAAAAAGTACTAGATGAATCAGACCAGTCAGCTTATGGTACTCTTTTTCGTAAGGAGAACAACCTCAGCTTTAAGAGACTTGATTGAAAGCCCATTTCTAGTTCTGAAGACCATTTCCGATTTTCGGTATAGTGTCTAGTCACACTGTTCGCCAGAGTCAGTGCCAGGCTAGCAGAGAAGATTCTCTTCAGAGTTATCAGCAGCTACTAACTGGGTATATACCATTGATGCTATTCAACTTGAAGCCATCAAGGGAATCAACAGCATATTTAATAGCGTTATCCGTCACCACATAAGATATAGCAGCTACGGCATGTTGTGTCATTCAGCTAACTAGCAGCTTCGTTAATAGAAGTTAGTTCTGATTAGTTTACCTAATCTTTATTTTCGACTCAGTGTAGGTGCAATCAGATTTTCTGAGTGGTGACAGTGGTTGATCTTCCCCTTTTTAGGACCTTGACGTTCTTGTAGGTTTTGCCAATACTTTCGATTTCTTGGCAAAAGTCTTCATAAGAGGCACACTTCGAAATCCGAAGCCTTTTATTTTCCGGTGTTCCTACAAACTAATCTTAAGTCGCTGCAAATTTGCATTCACCTAGGAACGGGCTATCTAACTATGATAAAACTACAGTATTCAATTAGGTCAGCCACTGCCTTGGCGCAAACACAATTAAGTATCAATTTCCATTTGATTCATAGCTTACGTCTTACTTACTTACTAAGGTAGCCTTACGAGCCTCTGCAGTTAGCCCGCTCCTTAGTTGTATCCATCCAGTTATGCACTCCAAGTCGTTTGAGGTCCTCATCAACTGCTTTGTCCCTCCAGATTAAATAAGAAGGTACTGCTGGCCGGGACATTGGTGTCCATTCGCTCTTCATATCCTAGCATGTACCAGACGGTGTGTCGTTGAATCTTCTCCCCCATTTTAAAGAACTTAACACTCAAGTAGGTATAATGAATATAATGAAAGAGAAGAATGTTTGGACTCAATGGTTATTTCGCCCCGCCCGGACGCGGTTGGGTTTGAACTCGGAACCATCTGATTTAGTAGGCAATACGCTACCATTTGGGCCACGGATGATATTTGTTTTTGATTTTGAATTAAATCTTCTTTGCATTTGTGGAGGCAACTGATGGTTTCTTCGGTCCAGGAAATAGTTGTCCTGCCGTTCTTTTTGTAATGGTTTATTAGCACTGTGAGTGGTTGTTGGTGTTCAATGGCACGAAGGATCAAACAACGATAAAAGGTGACCATAGCGAGAAGGCGTCTAAGCTCACAAGCTAGCTTAGGAAGTTCTCAACTTTATTTTGTTTTGGTTTCATGCCGTAGGATGTGATGATGTTTCCCAAGCTAGTTTGGTTTGGTGTTTCGGATGCAATGCAGATGTCGTCTAAATATTAAAATACGTTGTCGAGCCATCATAACACTTGATCAATTTGTAGTGGTGTAGTGTATATATGTACGGAATTGTTTGGGCATTGCGTGCACAATTATCATCACACGGCCTCCACGTGTCGCTGGTTTTTCGAACAATATGAAATGGTGATGCATATGGGCTTTTAGATGGACGACAAACCTCAATTTTCATTTAATACTCTAACTCTTCTTTTGCGGCTGCAAATTTCTCAATAACTCGTCAATAGCTCGACCGGTTGGACCACATCCAGCACGTAGTGAAGAGACTATAGCAGCTGTAGCTGAGAATGTATGCGAAGACCGTGACGAATCGTATTCGACAACTTGGCGTATTTTACGTGAAGATCTCGGCCTAAAAGTGTACAAAATTTAACTTGAGCAAGAATCGAAGCCAGATGAATTGAATTTGCGTCAGATTTTCAGTGAATTAGCTCTGGAAAAACTTATTGAATTAATGAATGTACGGAATTGTTTGGGCATTGCGTGCACAATTATCATCACACGGCCTCCACGTGTTGTTGGTTTTTCGAACAATATGAAATGGTGATGCATATGGGCTTTTAGATGGACGACAAACCTCAATTTTCATTACATACTCCAACTCTTCTTTTGCGGCTGGAAATTTCTCAATAACTCGTCAATAGCTCGACCGGTTAGACCACATCCAGCACGTAGTGAAGAGACTATAGCAGCTGTAGCTGAGAATGTATGCGAAGACCGTGACGAATCGATTCGTCGTTGTTCTTAGCAGCTTGGCTTGGCGTATTCGACAACTTGGCGTATTTTACGTGAGGATCTCGGCCTAAAAATGTAAAAAATTAAACTTGTGCAAGAATTGAAGCCAGATGACTTGAAATTGCGTCAGATTTTCAGCTCTGGAAAAACTTATTGAAAAACCATTGTTTTATCGCAAAATTTTGTTCAGTGGTGAAGCCCATTTCTGGCTCAATGGATACGTTAACAAACAAAATTGCTGTATTTAGGATGATGAGCAACCCGAAGAGTACCAGAGCTATCATTACATCCATTAAAAACAACGGTATAGTGTGGTTTATGGGCTGGTGGAATCATTGGTCCATATTTCTTCAAAAATGAGTCAAATCAAAGTTACCGTCAATGGTAACCGTTATCGCGCCATGTTAACGGACTACGGGCTTCCTGAAATTCAAACACATGGTCTCGGTAAGATCTGAGCTTTGATACGGCGCTACGAGCCATACAGCACGTGAAACAATGGACATGTTGAGAAATCATTTTGGTGAGCACTTAATTTCACGTTTTGCTACGGTAAATTGGCCGCCTAGATCGTGCGATATCACACTTTTGGAAAATTTTCTCTGGGAATATGTAATGTCTCAGGTCTTCAGGAATAAGCCAGCTACGATTGACGCTTTGGAAGCCAACATTATTCGTGTTATCCGCGAGATACCAGTTGCTATGCTCGAACAAGCCAACATTTACATAATACATGGCAAAATAAATGCCATGAATTGTTCTTTTAACCAATAATAAAAATTTTATGTTCCCTTTCAAATTTATGTGTTTTATTTTACATTACAAATCAAACCTCACGATGAATCACCTTTTATGTCCCAATGTATATATTATTGAGAGTTAACGGCGAATAATTTGGATAACGCTTCATCTCGGCGAAGGTTTTATCTCTCTTTTGCACTTATGATATATATGTATATCAGTCGGAATCGCTTTTTGAAACTATGGTCTAGGATAAATAGATTATTAATTCTGATGACATCCTTGCATGGTTATTCTGAGGAAAAGTTAATGTTGTTTTGTTTGACAAAATGTTGGCATCGGTTTTATGTTTGCTGGATACTACCGGTGAAGCTAGTTTTTTTTTTTTAAATAAAATTGCATGGAAAAGTACATTTTTGCGTTTTTACCGTATTGTTTGTGGAACCAACACATTTTTTCGTCGCCATTTTGCATTGATGTTGTTGAATTATTGTTTGATGATCTTCGTCTTGAATATGATTGAGAATAAGATCTTTCACTTTGTTGTAATTTGAATTCTAATCGTGCGAGTGCGTTCTCGATTTGTGTGATACGTTCCTCAAGACATTTCACTTTGCTACTCCCGTGATTATTGCTATTGCGCAGACGGAGGCGTTGCATCCAGAAATATTTTATAAGGTGTTGACCATGGGTATACGCTGCAGTTGTGTAAGCATGTAGCTTGGTTTTTTGTCTCTTGTCGTGAGTTATTTCAATCTGACGATAGAGGGAGCGGAAAATTTCTTAATTATCATGCGACGTAGTGTTTGGAATTTGTCTAACTTTGGCGAATGATGTCGAATGCTTGCTCGTGAAGATGTTTGTCCAAATACTTGTACATAACGGCGATATTGAATTTAGTCTGATCACGTTGCTCTTGGTTCATTTTGCCGAAGCCGTAAATGGGGAAAAAAATCGTAATTGAATACCTTTGGAGTTGTGGTACTAGGATACGTCACGCAAATTACAAATACTACCATTAGATGCTTCTGCTTGATCTTCTTCTAGTAAGTTATTATTCGGCGCCTCGTTGGCATCCTCAAACTTGCTGCCGAGCATATAAAAAAATTGTTTGAATTGAGAAAATACCTTGCGTAAGCAGATTATTTTGATTTAATGTATCTCTGGTTGTGAAAACTCAATTAATTTTTTTTTTTTTCTTATCGTGGTCACCAAATGTGGGGATTTTATTCAATGAAGTTTTAACTGCAGAAGCTCACAAAAAGAAGTGGCTTTATTTAGTTAAAATTTCAAATAAAATATATAGGCTGTCAATATTGCAAAATTAAAAATATCGCTTATTATCAAACTATTGTTATATCTACGTTAAAATTATAGATGGCGTTTTTGGTGTGTCAGTACTTGCCATAACTCTAAATAGCTCGTCTCTATAAATGCTATCAAATGCGGTCTTAAAATCGCTGAAAAGATGATGGGAATCGATTTGGACTTCTTGAGTTTCTACCACGATCTGCCGGAGTGAGAAGATTTGGTCGATTGTGGACTTTCCTGGTCTGAAACCGCACTGATAGAGACCAATCAGGTTGTTAGCGAAGGGAAAAGAAAAAGAGATACCGATGTACATCGGTCTTCAATGTTTGTTAATTTTTTTATGTTTTTATTAACAAATAATTCAATGTTAAACAAAATGATATATTTTTTTCAACAGAATATAAGGAAAATATCAAAGATTAAACGAACATTCGTAATTTTAAGAAACTTTCAACTGTATTTATAAAATTTCAATTCAAATTGTAACAGTTTTATCTTTAACTAATATAGGTTTTTTTGAATAAATAAATAAATTAATCTGTCGGGGATTGAAGTAAATTAACGTTTGATTTAAGTTTTTTGTCGAAATCTTATTATTGGTTTCGTGTTACAGCCCAATGTCAGTAAATATCAATCCAAACATATGTTACACCTTCTCTCAAATCTTAAATCACTAGAAATAAATTTATAAAATAAAATTTCAATTCACCTATTGCACTTCTGGTTTTCCATTTTAATCGCAAACTGCCACCAAGTTCACTTAGTTTAAAAAAGAGAAATAACTTGTTTAAACTGTGGTAGAGATTCGTGGTGTGTGTTGGATCTTGCGCAATTGTTTTATTTTTTATTACTAGAATTGGAATAGCACACGGTACGAACCGACAATAAAAAGAAAGCCTTTCAAGAAAAACTAAGAACGTCACGCTTCCCTTTTCACACAATTTAAGTTTTTACATTCGCATTCGCGTTCGTAATTCGCAGTCCGCAGTCGAACGTCATTTGCCTTGCTGGACGTATCATATTCTGCGAGTCGTCGTTCGGCATATTCCCTAATTACCGAAATTCAGTGGCAAGGTTTGTAAATAAAAATAAGTCCTACTTCCGATATACCTATTGAGAAAACAAAATATAACATCGGGTGCCCCTGCATCGAGAATCGAAGTATCACCTACAAGTTACGGGGCAATTTTTTTCGTAAACAACGCCTTTAAGGAAATTTGCATTTCCACGGATACGATCAGAGTTCTTTGTTGGTCCGGAGTGAAGAATAAAAATAAAAGGGTAAAACCCATAAATACGACAAAGGAAAACCATCCCTAAAAAAATTAACGCCCAAACCGAGTTGATGTCCACGAAAATGGTGTGTGCTTCTATCGTGTGTGAAATAGGACAAGAATATAAGAGAATCCGCATTTGAGTCTGACTCTAAAACCGATTCTGGATCTGCTATCTGATATCTGGTGTAGGTACGCGACGTTGTCATCCGCGTTCGTCAGCCAGTCAGTCATTGGAGAAAGAAAATAAACCGAAGCTGCTGACACTGAGGCAGATTCGATCAATCAATATGATAAACAAGAAAAGTGTGTGTCACATTTCTTATCAAAATTAAGTGACAGCGAATTTGATCGCAAAAGATCTAAAATTGCACTTGATAAAAGTGCTCATCCATCACCAGAGATCCAACGCCACGCAATTTTTTCGTCGATTCTTAAAATTACGTTTAGAGTGATAAGAGGAACGTGGAAACGCAGTGACCATTGGAGACGACCTTCTTAGAAGCCTTTTGTATTTGTTGCATTGAGTTCAAAAGGGTAAGTTTTAAATTTAAGAGCAAGTAAATGTTTCGTAGCATCGACGTTTTAGGAAATTTTAGAAAAAAAACTCATCAGCCCGGGTACGCATGTACTCGGTCTTGCCAGAGGCAGAGTGAGCGTATTTAAAGCCACCAACAACAACAAATACGGAATTAAGTTATATACATACAGACGTATTATGAATAGAGAATATGCATACAAGCATGTCTAAATTTTGTTATACATATTTCAGAAGTAAACAAGAAATTAGGCGACGACAAAATATAATTAGAACGGTATCTGGCGTAAATCAGTTGTTTGTGTGCATGACACAGGCGGCAAGTGACCAAATAACAAACGACGAGTGAGGAGACGACTCAACAACTAAATGACTAATGAGTAGATAGCATCCTCCCGAACCTGAACCTACGAAAATGAACCCATATCAGTTAGTAACCTTATTCAAAATCAAATTCATTTAGATGAACGGAATGAAATAGAACTGTCTGGTTATAGTTTGCATATGTTTCATAAAAATAATCAAGCAATGGTGAGCTTATTTGCTAAAAATTCTACTCTGCCTGGCGGTGTTTGTCAAACCGCCCAAAGACAAATAGAGCACGGGGTAAGTCTGTATTTGTAATGATAAGTGGAGGAATTGTGATGGCATTAGAGCATTTTAGCGTGTTCGCTTTTGTCGGTAATAGATTTAGTCAGTCAACAAGTTAATTTCGATAAAAAATCCGCAACTGTGCATCACCCCTTTGTAGTATATTTTATTCAAGGTGTGGTCTCTCTTATGTCTTATCCCTAGGGGAGCAAACGAAAGGGCGCAGTTAAAGGTTCTTGTGGTGTATTCACATATTTGCCCACCACAGTACCACCCCGTATTGATCAGTGTGAAAACAAAGCTAAAGAAATAGAGAAAGATTTGCGTAAAGCATTTCCTTTGTGCACGTGTATGAATCTCACCAAGCACCCTCTAAAACAACAAAATAGGTAATGCATATACTCGTGTGACAATGGAACAAGGAAAGGAATGAGGTCTTACGCTAAGACTTACCCTAAAAAAGCATTCATAAGTCGTACTTATCATGTTTGCATTGTTTATACTTCATATCATGGCCCCACTAGTATCTCTTTAATATCTTTTTCCACATATTGCACCATTTGACAAATACTATCAAGAAGTCAAGCAATTCTTTTCAATGTCTGCAAAAAGGTAAGCAGATATGTAGCCGCAACGATAACATTTCATGGGCTTCTCAAATTTATATACAAAGTCAATTGGGGTCAATCATCACTTGTGCATGCCATAATTTTTTGTATCGAAATATACCGACATGGTCGTTCGTTTATTGGTTTGTTCCTGTGTCACATGGGTTGCAATAGAGAAGAATCATCCGATTTTGAATTTATTTAATATGATAATATGTATGCGTATTCGATATACTCGTATGTATTCTCTTTTTCAACGTTGAAGATAGGCAATCTTAAATGTTGCGCTTGGTGCAGGTCAGAATCATTTTTTATTTTTATTATTATTAATAGTGTTTCGATTTGCTCATGGGAAATACTTGAATTTTCGCTCCCATAAGTTATTCAAATTCTTTGGGGGGTTCTCATATGATGCCAGTGTTTTCAGGACTTTCGGCTGGTCACTTAATAAACTGAAATAATTGCTCCCCAAGCCAGATTTGCACAATCCTTGCGGTGTGTTTGAGGGCACTGTCTTGTTGAAAGATGATCTTAATCGGATAAGCGCATTCCTCCAAGAATTCTGGGAAATTGGTAAAAAAATTAAAATGGTACTGTTCCTTATTTCGTCTTTTAAAAGTCGCGCCTAGATGTTAGTAGTGAATAATTTCTGAAGGCTACTTTTTTATATGTCATCTTTGATATTTGTCAGGTAGAAATTTATCATGAAATTCGTGATTTTGTTGTTCTAAATAAACGTCCAAATGAGTCATTAATTCAAAATGGATGCTCTACTGAGAATATTGTTGCTGTATCACAAAGTGTCGCTGAAGAACCTTCCGATTTAGAACAGGCCATAGCTGTGAGTCTGCTATGGTGAATATATTAGATGATATAAGGACTGAATTTGATAAGAGATTTGTAACCTTTTTCTGCCTAGGTCAATCACTCCATACTTTGTTGAAAACTGCGACAATATTTTGCGTTTATTGACAGATCTGCAAGGCTCATCGGTAGCTTTTTGAGTAATAGGTTGCAAAGGGTAACTGTAGGCGATGCATGTTCTGAGTTTAAACCCTTGGTACAAGATGTACCTCAAGGTTCAATTTTAGGGCCCGTTGTGTTCTGTCTGTATGTTCATTAATGACTTACCGTCTATTTGCAATCATACGTCTATTCAACCTATGCTGATGATGCGAATTTAATTCCTCGAAGGCAACTAATATGGGCGAGCTTGTTTCACAGCTAAATGAGGATCTGTTAGCGACTGGTCAGTGTGCAATGACTAATGAACTGGCACTAAACCTAAGTAAATGCGAAGTCATTGCTATCTCTTACAGATCTCTTGAGCTAGTTTCTGTGGCAGATATCTTACTATCAGGCACTAAAACGAAGGTAGTTGACACTGCAATAAGCCTCGGTTTTGTCATAAATCGAAGTCTATCTTCTTACAATCACATCAGTGTTGTAATTGGTCGGGTTTATGGGTGTTTGCGTAAATTTTGGATCTCAGCTAGTTTTACTCCACTTGAAACACGAAGAAGGCTTGTGCAAACACTCATCATGCCTATAATATCATACGCAGAAGTAGTATACAGCAGCCTCGACTCGTTTTCTTTTCAAAAACCTCAATTAGCTTTAAATAATGCTGTCAGGTATATTCATCAACTACGTAGGTAGTACACATACGAAAGATATTCTCGGCTGTATACTGCAGCAGCACATGAACATTCGAAATTGTATATTTCTGCCCAAAATTATTAGTACCCAATCACCGCCATACTTATACTCCAAGCTTGAATTTTCGCGCTCACTTAGAGTTTATAGGTCGAATAAGTTGACATAAACTGGTCACCTAAATCTTGCAATTTAACACCATTAATTGCTTTCTATGGGTTTTTTTTTTTTTTTTTAAGTAAAGCCTAAACAATTGCATATCTCAAAAACAACATAAACTTATGAGTAATGCGGTAATGTGTGAGCGAGTCCTTAAAAATGTTGATGTTTGTATGAGAGCCTGTAAACGTGCTCGTGCGTGGTGGACATTTAAATTATTAATAACACATTATTGTTAAGGGCCATGTTTTTATAAAAAAGAAAAAAAAAAATTCCCTATTTTCACGAAAAGTTTATTTGAAGGTATAAAATTGATGACATTAAGTTGAAAAAACGATATCGGTCAGATGACCACCACCTGATGTATCTTCGTGCGCGTTTTACGGCATTTTGAATTGTTGCTCGCAAAACATCTGGTTACAAATTAGTGATTTCATCTTTAGTGTTGACTTACTGTGGTTTGTTGTGGTAAAAGCAAGATTTAAAGAAGCCCCAAAAGAAGAAGTCTAGCAGACCAGATCAAATCGTCAAAACGGGAGATAACACGGCCTGGAAATGGCTGATTCAAAATCTATATCGTTGCCTGTGCTGTGTGAGTGGTTGCTCCGTCCTACTGGAACTAACAATGCTGAATGCTCAACACCCAATTCAGTAACTTGCGACAAAATGAACTCGTTTAACATTTGTCTGTAGCACCAATTACGGTTATGGGGGTGCTGTTGGCTTCCTCAAAAAGAATAAGGGCCAATCACTTTTTCAATGCAAATGTCTTACCAAACAGTCACTTTGGTGTGATGCAATGGCTCTTCGTGCATTTCACGTGGATTCTCCGTGCTCCAAAAACGCAAATTTTGTTAATTCACTTAACCACTTAAGTGGAAATGGGCTTCGTCGCTCATCATAATTTTGGATAACATCGTCTTCTTGCACTAGGTTTAACTGAGCATGGGTTTGTTACCAAAGTTGGACGCAATGAACGCTTTTTTTTTTTTTTTTTTTTTTTTTGTTGCGCCAAAGGAAATGTAATCTTTATAGATACCAGTAGCCCGGGCTATGAGCATACACGATTCGCTAGGAATACGCCTACGTTACTAAACCACATCTAACACACTTCGACCATTATTCTCTGTAGTTAATTTTGTAGAGTTATTATAAAAATACATATTTCCGCCCAATTCTCTCCCGACTACAACATGTGATCGTATTGGCATAAGATTCTTCTGTTATATTTCCTCAACATTTTATTTGCAAGAATGTCGAAGATAACCATTCCAGCTGTAACAAGGGCCGCCTTGTCTGACATGGTTCGAAAGCCGATAATTGTTGGTCTCCATCGCTTTCAGGTCTTGCTCTCAGACCTGGGCGGCATCCAACAGAACTAATGTGGTAACTCGGGAGAGTAGTATCTTTTTTGCGTACACAGGTTCACCAATGTTATGCACTTTGTGCGAGAGAGCTTTCTGCATTTGCGTTGCTTTATTGGTTAAATAGTCCACGTGTGTTTTGAACCGTAATCTATTGTCCAGCATTACTTGGCGAACTCTACAATTTTTCGACTGGTTATGGGGACAGCTTCTGTTTTAGGGTCGGCTAGTTCTAGCTAGTTTATCCTTTATCCGGACAACTGCTTTGTTTCTAGCGGATTCAACTGTACGAATCTGTTTATCTACTGTCTCGACGGCAATGTCATCAGCGAATCCAATTACCGTCACTCCCACAGAGAACGCCAATCGTAGGACTGCATGGTACATGATGTTCCACAATAAGGGCCCTAAGACTGATCCCTGTGGAACTCCGGCAGTGACGTTGTAATATTTTTCACCTTCATCTATGTTATATCTCAACTTCCTGTTATTGAAATTGCTCGTCACTATACGCAGTAAGTAATATGGTTAGATTGCCCAGAATTCGTTGGACGTCAAGCCGGGTCGTGCATAGAATCTGTGGAATTAATTCCATTTATTTTCGACCGCACGAAGTTTTCTGTTTGGTCACTTGTGTATTGGAAAGCATATGGTAGTGTCCACATATCCATTTTGCCGCTTGTTTTGCCTCATCGCAGATAAAGTCAGTATTCTTGTTGGGACATGTATGGGGTTATCATGACAACGTCCATCCTCGGCTGTTTGGGCTAGGATATCCAGGATATCCTATATTCTACTTTACAGCGATTAAGATTTATTTGTAGTATCTTCATGATCTTTTGCTAGTGATAGCTCTCCGATAAACTGGGCATTCGTTACTACCAACTACATGATTCACATCATCTGGATGGTCTTACTTGCAGAACATATAGGATAGTTTCTTTTCGTAGTTCTTTGCTATGTGACTTTCTGTCCCACATCTTCTATATATTGTAGTTTGGAGCGGTCTTCGTTTTTGCATTGCCAATGAAAATGCGACAGTCAATCCAGCCGATTTTAACTTTTCCCGATTCTAAGTCGTCCTGCATCTTCTGTGGGGAGGCTGATTGACGAGCGAATATCTGCTGATGCTAAATTGTGTGCATCGTTGTCTCGACGATGTGGACAGACCGAAATTGTTCAGATAAGCAGTTACAATAATTCGGCGTCCTGCAGGTGTGTATCGCTCTATTGCTTGCCGTCAACTAACTCTATCTGTCTACAACATAAATGTCAAAGCACAGTGACACTTGACACCATCTACAAAAATGATGGCACATTCATATTATGACATTTTATTTAAGAAAAAACATCTACGCGCGACTTTTCAAAGACCCTTTACCTTCAATCCACATGAGTGGACCCGTATAACCATTAATCTTCCATCTTTACCCATGTTTCATGGTTTCTTTAGCTTGGTACTTTTGGAAACTTTCATTTGGTCGATGCCAATAATACTCCTTACCACCTGATTTAAATCTATTAAATTTTGTCTCACCTAACCACATAACTCGCTTCCAATGTTCAACATTCTAGTTTTTATTTCCTTACAGAACTTTAGACGTGCTTTTACATTTTCGTCGGAGAGAGCTGCTACTAAACCAATCTTTTGCAAGGCCTCTTTAGCTCGCTGACATTCTTTTTTTAACAATTTTCCTCCCGTTTTCTGTGTTTTGCATTCTGTTTGCCTTATCAAACGTTTCATCGAGCGCCCGTCATCTGCCTGCACTATTGCAGATTTCTTCTTTTTTTGATCAAAATCACCCTCTCCCTTTTTGCGATCTGTCTCAAATAAAGCAAATAAACTATGCTATTTTCTACTTCAGTTAAAATTTTCCTCATTTTAACTTTTTTTTCACACTGCAAGCAATTTTCTTAATTCATGCAACCATTAACCCCGTGGTTGCGATAACACAATATTGAAAAAAAAATATATATTTTTTTGAATCAAAAGGTTAAAATTTTTGATGTGCTTTCAATACTATTGCATTTGTGAATGTTTAAGCCTTTATAAAAATTTTTTTGGTATGCGTAATAGCTCTTGGAGTTTTGTTTAAATTTGAAATAAAAAAAAAAAAACCTACAAACTCGTAGTTTATAAATTTACCAAAAATTATTGCTTTTTACAATATTTTATAGTGCGGAGGAGGCTTAGCATAAAATATACTAATAGCAGTAATTTGAAAAAAGAATTCGCATTTACCTTCCCTAAGTATGTTACTTTTAATCGGCTTGGCTTAGTAACGTTTCGAAAACGCAACATTGAGACAAACGGTGAGACTTCAATGAGCTCTGAAAAATATTTCTTTATTTGTAGTGCTTTGTTACTGGGTAGTGCAATCGCAGTGTCATTGTGTTATACGGAAAGGTTGAAAAGGTTAAATTTTATCTGAATAATGTCTTGAAGCTTGCAAAAATTGTATGCAATGGCATACAATAATTTTGGACATATGTACTTTCATGACACATGAGTGACTTTCGATGTTGATAAATGCTTTAGAGTAACAAAAAATATAGCTATGATCCCAAAAAGCCTTTGACTCTGAAGGAACTTTAAGCAGTTGTTGGAAAATTTGGTCTGGATGAGGAAATATTATTATGATTATTAATTTAACGGTTTAACGCCGCTAGGGTTAACATTTTTGTAGATGTGGTTGTAATTTTCCCAAACATTTTTTTCCTCTTGTATTCCCAATTTTCAAGGAAAAAGTTTTTGATGTATTTTTTTTTTTAGGAATTGTAGAACAATAATTGTAAAGTTTCTTTTCTCGCTGACCTCTGATTTCAGTATGTCCAGTAATCCAAACAATATTTTTTATTGTTTCACTGTTGCATATAAGGTGATCGCGTGTATTGTTTCAGCAATCTCAATGGAGTTACATACGTTTTTCACGGCAATTATTGTCGATAGACTGTCAGAAAATATAAGTCTTTTTTTTTGTTAGCATACTTCCAGAGAATATTTATGAGAATCTTGGTAGTAGTTCTTTGGAGCAAACTAAACCATTATCGTCAATAACTGCAAATGAAGTGTGGTATTTGGGATTTGTATTTGTTTGCGACGCTAAGAAATAAATCCTTGTAGATAGTATCACTGGTTGTAGATTTGGGATAGTTATAAAGTTGAGTATTTATCATAGTGCTTGGAAGGTTCTAGGGTGGTTGGCTGTTACTTTTGTGATTTTAAATAAAGATTGGAATATTTAAATTTTTTGCGGAAGTAAGCGTATTGCATAAAGTTGATTGAAGTCTATGGTTTTTTTTTCAGTTCAAAGCTTTCTTGGCATCAATATGAATGGGTGATTGATGGGGTCAGTTAATTTTTGAATGTTTGAAATTAAATAGCAAATATTGTACTACTAGGTGTGCTGTTTGTCAATAGATGGCTCCAGCAGTAAGTGCTGGTCGATTCTGACATATCCAAAACGTAATGAACCAAGGTTATATATATGGTAAACAAACCGTTTTGACATTAGTCACATACTTTTGGTTGTGTGAAAACGTCTGATTTAGTGCCAAATAATCGTCATTTGCGGGAAGTGTTGATTTTCTTCTTTCATTCGAAGAAAACGGCGGCTGAAGCCCATCGAAAGCTTCAAAAAGTTTACGGAGGTGCTACTCTAAGGGAAACAACGTGGCGAGATTGGTTCCTTCGTTTCAAAGACGGTGATTTCGATGTTGACGACCGTCCGCATAATTGAAGGCCAAAATCCTTCGAAGACGCTGAATTGAAAGCATTGCTTGATAAGAATCCACAGAAGAGCTTGGTTTAGCATTAGAAGTTACTCGCCAAGCCATTTCCAAGCGATTGCATGTGTTAGGGATAATTAAAAAACAAGGAACTTGCCCTTTCATATCTCTACGTTGTCGGCTCGGCCGAGTATTCACGCTGCCAATGTTATGCTGTTTATTTGGGACCAGGTCGGTGTTATTTATTATGACCTGTTAAAACCCAACGAAACTATCACTGGGGAACAGTGATGAGCCGAGCACTGCCCGAAAAAAGGGTGAACCAACAACTAGTGTGGAAGCTCTCATTAAATTAAGCACACATTTATTATGAAATCATTATAGAATTTTATTGATTAATAAATTTCGGTCTATGACAATTGTGAATGGAACCAAACATTGTTCATGTGACCACCACAGGTTTTATTGCAAGCGACCATCCGAAGGTCAAAATTATCGATGACTTTTTGAAAAATAAGTGAGTCAATGGACGCAATTTCAGCTTGGATGTTATGTTTGAGATCCTGAGTTGTCGCTGGTGTATTGGCATAGTCCTTACTCTTCAAATTACCACAGAAGAAGAAGCCTGGGGGTGGTGTCAAGTAGCATGACCTTAGAGGCAAATCAATTTCACCTTTAATCGAAATAATACGATCTTCAAATTTCGTACGCAGTAAATTGATTGATTGATGGCTTGTGTCGGCGGTAGCACCAACCAGAGATCGTTCAGACGCCAGACCAGTAGCCGGACAACATGTTGCTGTTGCATGTTTTTTTTTCGACGGGCAAGCCAACCTACTGGCCCATCGACACAAATAAAATACATGACTTGGTCGATTTTTTCATTACAAAAGGGGTCCCCAAATATCTCACGACTTTAGAAGAATCCTATGATCTCTGCTCAGATCACTCGCCAGTAATCTTTAAAATCGGCAGGAGCATAGCAAAAAACGAAAGACCACCCAGATTGACGAATAAGAAAACAAACTCGGATGGTTTTAGAAGAAATTGCAAGGAAAATATTGCTTTAAGAGTTTCGGTTAAGACGCCCTTGCAAATAGAAGACGAAGTTGACAAGTTCGTGGAAATCATCCAAAGAGCTGCGAGGAGCAACACTTCCTTTCGAACAAGAGGAATAAAACACGGAAAGCAAATATACACGCCCGATATAGAAGGCCTCCTACGAGAAGCAGCCTTTGCTGCTATCCCGAACATAGTGTTTAACTTTCGGTAGACGACAAGATTGGGTGGGTGATTTCTTAAAATTTTGCCAAGCTTTCCGTTTTTGCATGCGGAGGGAGATAATGTCCTTATTCCAGCAAGGAACAGTTTTTGTATGTTTTGATTCTAGTTTGAGTGTTGGCTAGATATTTGCTTCAAATCGTATATTTTTATGAATTTGTGCAGATTCTTTGTTGATTTATTTATGTTTTTTTTTTTTTTTTAAGAACTTAACACTTAAGTGAGTATTACTGCACGAGTATTTACGAGTAGATTGATTTGTAGAAGTTGAGATGATAGGCGAGCCAGAGATTGAATTTTTGATGTGAGGAAGAGTGTTTTATTGATTAAAGGACTCGAGAGTATAGATGGGGGTGAAGAAAATATTTCAAATTTTCGTTGGTATCTTGTCTGATTATGGGGTTTTGTTTATTAGATGATATTGCCGGGGATGGGTTATTTTTTTGTATCTGAGTGCTTTTGTGTGGCTTGGCTACATGTTTTGCTTCGTGTGTGTGTTCGAAATAGTAGAACCTTATGCAACTGCTGAGTATGTTTGTAGAAAACAACCAGATTGGGTTTTGTTCTTCAAATATTTTTTTTTGGGTTCCAATGTTTTTTAGTGTTTTTATTTTGAGGGTTTCTTTGATATCGAGATACCCATTGCACATTTTATAAGATGATGGATGTTCCTCGGAGCAGTTGGCGTAAGAAATATGTGTGCAGTTTTTAGGTTGGTGAGGTCGCAGATTTCACAAGAGGCTGAGCCGATGCATGTTTTGATGGTATGACCAAGGGTTGGCATTTGCGGCAGCGCGATAGGATTTTTTTTTTAACTTTAAACCTCTGTTATTCCGTGGGCTTTCATTTTTTTAATAATCTCTTCTTCAGGCACGTGTACGTGTACTAACAAGGGGCGTATACGGTACCTTTATTTAGGTTTTTTTTTTTGAATTAGGTTGCGCTCAAGGAGTTATTAGTACCCTTAATAAGGCGCGGGCAAAAGAAAGCTAGGGAGGAAGGAAAGTGAAGTACCGATGTAAGATCGTTTTTAATATTTGAAGTTTATAATGGTCAGGAAATAAAAAGTTGAGAAGGGCATTCCATAAACGAGTTGTACAGCTAAGGAACGAACCACGATATTTCAGAGTACGTCCGAAAGTTAGCTTGAGGGTAGAGAGATTTTAGATGGCCATGAATGTTTTCAATGGAGACTTTTAGAAGCAAGCTTTGCTTTTATCGTTGTCAACAACCACCCCGGAGGTGTAGTGGTATATGCATAGACTCCGCAAGCAGAGGGTCGGGGGTTCGAATCCCGTGCGAGGCAATTTTCTGAAAAAGTCTTTTCGTAGAATTTGTATGTAGTTATATGAAAATCCCGACGGCGTCAACTCTGACATGAAGGCATAACATTGATGTTGGATTGGTTGCTGGCTGGGGTTAATGTAACGAACTAACAACTAGCACGTGCTAAGACCCACTGGTTAAGGATGTACTGGCTCGTCCGTCCAGTTTGGCAACCACCTCACCAAGATGTTGCGGCGGGTGTAAAAAGGGGCTGCCCCCAAAGCGGAGTTCTGTCCCCACTGCTATGGTGCATGTTTGTCGACTCACGCTCAACGTACTCAATAATTCTAACGTGTACGCACAAGCATACGCTGATGATGTAGTTGTACTGTCTGTTGGATTATGTCTAGCTACTGTCTGTTCCAAAGCGCAGGCAACCCTCGACGTGATCGGCGACTGGTGTACTAGTAATGATCTTTTAGTCAATCCTCTCAAAACTGAGGTTGTTCACTTTACGAGAAGGAGGAAGCTGACCCATCTAGTGCTTAAAGGCATCACCATCAAATTCTCTAAAGAAACTAAGTATTTGGGTGCTATCCTGGGTAACAAACTTCTCTGCACTAAACATGTTACGACGAAGGCGCTGTCTGCCTTCTGGCAGTGCAGAGGAGCTATCGGCAAGACATGGGTCTGTTACCGAAATCGGTCCTTTAAATCTACAGAGCCATGATAAGGACAATTACACCCTATGCGTCGGTTGTCTGGTAGAATAAGCTCTCGCGAAAATACTTAATTGCTGCTTTCGCCAGGCTCCAAAGAACGGTTTGTCTCGGATGCATGGGCGTTTTCCCTAGCACTCTTTGCTCTGCTCTAGACGCATTGATTAATCTCCTTCCCCTCGATATTCATATCGTTTGTTGCACCCTCAAAGCCATCTTCCGATTAAAAAGAAGTGGTCTTTGGTGCAACACGCACTGGAGCTTCAAAGACTCCGGTCTTATGGACATGCCGTCTGATGCAATGACACCAAAACTCCTGTTGCGGAAAAAATACCAAATCGACTTTCCTTGTGCCCAGAACTGACTTCGGCCAGAATCTGAGCCACTAAAGGAACGTAGTTCATGGACGGCTCCAAAACCAATATGGGGTGTAGCGCTGATGTCTTTCTGAAGGACTACAACGTTAAATTTCACTTCACGTTAGGAAAGCTCGCATCTGTCTTCTAAGCAGAAGTCCTACGCAGTCCTGATTGCAGTGAACTATGATTATATTGTGAAGAAACTGCTGTCTCTTAGCAGGAAAGACTGTAGGTTGCTCACTGACGTCGTGACGGGACATTACACTTTGGCAAAACTCCTAAATGTGCTGGGTATAAATGACGCAATATGCTGCTATGCTTGCTGCGAAAGTGATGACGACACCGCAGAGAACTATCTTGTGAATGTCCGGCTTACGCTCGCATCAGGCTGCAGGTACTTGGCTCTGACATGGCGGGTGCTAGTACTGTAGGCATCTCGTCACTGAAGAGCTTAATTATCTTTCTTCGTAAGGCTGAAAGATTTCATTAAAAGGAACTTTACAAGGAATACAATGGACTACTTCTTTGTCTGAGTGCTCTGTTCCGACTTAAAAATAAAAAAGAAATATATTTAAAAATCCAGTAATCATTATATAAATTAAGAGAGTTGCAACATGCAAGAGCAGTGGCTCTATACACATTTATTCAAACGAACTAGGTTGCAGTAAGGCAAACGATTATTTGCTTAATGCGTTTGGCTACCAGAACTTTATTTGGCAAAAACAGAAACATTATCGATAATGATATTATCAAACTTCGTGTTATCATTATTTTTTCTGAGAGGTCAGATAGGAACGATGGGAAAAAATATAAAACAACAACGGTTGAGATATTAAATTGATTTTGGCTTTATTTTGAAGCTACGTTCATGCCATTGTCTCTGGAATAGCACATCATTCAAATGCTCGCTTCGGCTTTGATGACCGTTTTTCAAGCGGTTGGTCTAAATTTTGATGACTCGGTTCAATAAGTGCGGCGTTATACCGTCAATAGCGTGTTGAATGTCGGCCCTGAGGTCGTCCAAACTTGTTGGCTGATTAGCGTAGACTAAGGACTTGACGTAGGCACAGAGAAAATAATCGAGTGTTGTCAAATCGCATACGGATATATGCCCAAATCCAACCGCAAAATGTCTTATTCAGCTGATCGGCGCCGAAACGACATTTCTGGGACTTCTTTGATGCTGGTCGCCACGGCGACTATGTTTTCTTCGTTTCGTACCAATTTCTGGCTGGTGGCTCCAAAATAGTGTACTCACGCTAAAACTTTTTCACGGTGTGACGAATTGCCTTCACGCTGAAAAGCCATGATGACGACCGACCTCACGACGAAATTCACGTTGTGTACTTACAACTGAGCCGGAATTTCGATAATATTTTTTTAATAATTTCCGCAATTTCGGCAAGCGAAAACGCCGCCTGATGAAATGCCAAAACTTATTGAATATTTTAACAGATGGATGTCATTGATAATTAGCAAACATAATAATTGGAAAAACTATCATTACTATCTGATCACCCTATATCATCAATTATTAAGTGAAGTTTATTCATTGAGAAACTAAAGGGTCTTTGAAAAGTCGTGCCTAGATGTTTTTTTTTTTTTTTTTTTTTATTACTCGAAAAATACGCGATATCGCGTACTTGACCACCATTTTCAAGGTCAAACGAAACAAAAAATCACTTGATTTTACAAATGATAATTCCTGATTTTCATTGCTCAGTCGTATTCCTCAATGGGGCACACGACTTTGTCTCAAAGGTTTATTTCAATTCAAGAGATAATTGAAATGATATTGATTTATAGAGAAAGTGGAAGAAACATCGATGGTGCTGTTGCTCTTTACGCCCAACGTTTCCCGGACCAGATACGATCGCGCGCTTCCTTTTATCGGGTCATCCAACAATTCACTGGTGAAGGAAGTGTGCAACCTAAGAAAAGGAATCGGTCAGATAGGGTGACTGTTGAAGACAATGAAATAGCAGTGTTAGCTGCCGTTGCACACGATCCTCACATCAGCACTCGCCAAATAAGTCGTGAATCAGGAATTTCTCAAACGACTGTCTGTAAGATATTACATCGGCATAAATACCATCCTTATCATGTTTCAATGCATCAAGAACTTTCTAGTGAGGATTTTCGCAACCGGGTTTCCTTTTTTCAATGGGCACTTTAGCAAATTGAACGAGACCCCATTTTCTCTCGACTTTCACCAATCACGGTACGGTCAATCGACATAATATGCATTATTGGGCTACCGAAAACCCTTTTTGGTTGCGACAAGTTGAACGCCAGCACCCTTGGAATGTTAATGTTTGGGCGCGAATTATTGGGGATAAATTAATAGATCCATATTTTATTGAAGGCAACTTGAATGGCGAAAAGTATGCAAACTTCTTACGGGACCATCTTCCAGTATTACTAGAAGAACTGCCATTGGAGTTGAGAAAACAATGTGGTTTCAACGTGATGGTTGTCCAGTTTACAGAAAAAAGCCAACAACACGTGAGGACATGAAAAGACGAATAACTGAAGCTTGCCGGAAGACTACGCCAGAAATACTTCTCAGTTCTGTTGGTTCATTTAGAGCGCGGATAGACAAGTGTATTGAAGTGAATGGTCACATTTTCGAGCATTTGTTGAAATAGTCTCGTTAAATAAACGTCGAAATGGGAAGAATTCAATGATTCAACAGTGGGAGGCATTTCACCCCGAAGGAAACAAAATACTGCTACGTCCACGCCTTTGTTTCTGGGTTATGGTAAACGCAGTATGTAAAAACAAATGACAAGCCTACGAGCAATACGACTGAGCAATGAAAATCAGGAATTATCATTTGAAAAATCAAAAGTGACCTTCGTTTGACCTTGAAAATGGGTCTCAAGGTCAAACTCGTGGTCACCATATTACGTCCACTTCAGAACCTTGTGACTTTTGTCTGAAACATTTTTCGCGATATTTTGTACTTTTGGAGTAATTTTGATGTCTTAAGTTTCATGGCGCCCTCTGACGGGAAAAGAATGCATTTTTGATAAAAGTGTTTCATGTAAAAGAATTGTGATTTTTCACGTAGATTACGAATCTGTCAAAAAATAGGGGTTACCATTAAAAAATCAAAAGCGACCTTCGTTTGTCCTTGAAAATGGGGCTCAATGTCAAACTCGTGGTCACCATTTTATGTCCCCTTCAAAACCTTGTGACTTTTGTCTGAAATGTTTTTCGCGATATCGCGTATTTTTCGAGTAATTTTGATGTCTCAAATTAAAAAACTCACCCTGTATACATATAACATATATATATATTCTAAATTTAAATACAATTAAGTAGATTTAAGTGTATTTAAGTACAATTTAATTACATATAAGTACATTAAAGTAAACTTAAGATTACAAAAAAAAAAACATATAAACCATATATATATACCTATATATCTATATATATATATATATATATATATATATATATATATATATATATATATATATACAACTAACCTCTAAAAGCCTATAACTATAAATTTCACATTTCTCTCCCTACTAACAAACCTCCCCAGAATATCCTACGTTTTACCCAAACTAATCGAAATATATAACATTCCCAAAAATCGAAGTATTCTACCACTCCAACTGGGACCTGCAAGAACTATTACTAACTTCCACTAACTTATTCATATTATTAACCTAGAAGACTATACTAACAACATACAATACATTACCAAATCACTCACTCTGTATGAAAAAAAAGGAACAATTACTAACTTCATCCACATCACATCACTAAAACTAAAAGAATTAAAAAAAAAAAACTACAAACATTCTACCCTTCCACCCGACATAAAAGAGGACTTTTAAACGGACTAGGATCAGCAATTAAACTAATCACTGGTAACCTAGACGCCCAAGAAACACAAAATATTAACCAACATATAGACAACATTTCTTCAAACATTCGTAATCTCACAACCACTATTTCTGCACAAAGCACAATTAACTTACACATGATAGAAATATTCAAAAATATAACTAACCATATTAACAAGGAACAAAACATTATTAAACAATTTCTCGAAAAAACTGCTAACAAAATTGAACGTAAACATGTCATACTAATCGAAATCCAATATTTAAACCAGATTAACTTCAACATAGACTTACTAACAAATAACATCCGAACTTGCCGAACCAGTGCTTCTAAGCAAACTTAACATAATTTCTAAATTCATTCTAAGCCCTTCTGAACTTAAACTAATACAAGACAAACTAGAAACACAAAACATTAATACATTCTCAACAAAACAAGTATACGAATTTTTAAGATTTCAAGCTTAATATAATGGCACCAACTTAATATTTAACATACTAACACCAAATTTTTCACCCATAAGATACAGCATGTATCAAATTGTACCTCTACTTTTTAACGACACACAACTAATTACTAAACCCTACATAACCTATAATGAAAATAATAACATACAACATCACAAAGGACTTTGCGCCAAGGTATTATGTACATACTTTTGCACCCAACCTGAGATGGAAGAAGAAGTAACCTCATCTAAATGCTTAAAAAAACCTGATGAAAAACAAAGCAGATCGAGACCATCTCAAATTTCATATTATTTGTAAATGTCCCAAAAATCCTAATTAAGTCTCCTTGCAGAGACTGTCTATTTGTGTCTATTTCTTTAATAAGAGGCCACAAACAATTTTCAATCATTTGTCTGCAGCCCTATCCATTGACAATAACAGCTCTTTCGCGTGCATCTTCGAAGAAAAATAAACCAATGATTCTACCAGCCCAAAAGGAGCACTAAACAGTACATTTTTTCGGGTGTGTTGATTTTTCTGAAATTATTCGAGGATTTTTTCTTCAATCCATCCAATCTGAAATGAGCTTCATCAATAAGGATGATTTTGCTTGATAAAACAGCATCATGTTCTAACAACCTATTGAAGAAATTTATGCGTTAATTATGATCTATTGGATTCAATTCTTGTGTTAATTGGGTTTTGTATGGATGCAAATACAAATCCTTACTTAAAATACGCCAATCAATCTATAAATGAATGCATAATCGCTGAGAACATCGTGATCTCGATGGAATCAGTTTCTTAAAATTTTTTTATAAACCTTTGGGCAATTATTTACATGTATTGAACATGTGTCTACTTGACGAAATCAAAGATAACAAAAAAAAATAGGTAATGTTCAGGAATTATTCACTTCTGACATCTTGGCGCGACTTTTGAAAGACTCTTTTTATGTCTTTCTGAGTTTTGCTTTTTAGATTCTTATTTCTCCCGCTCTACTGATTAAAAAAATATAGGCTTTCCTCTCTAGGCTCTTCGGACCATTATATCAATATCAGCTAATTTCTAGTACATCGATCACACAGTTAGAGAAAAGATTCCTAAAAGAACCGTATGACAATACGAGAAAGCCAATTGGAGCGAACTTATCAGCTTCTTTAGGAACTTTAACTGGCCGTTATGTTTCCTCGATCATGACGTGGATGCCGCTGCCGATATGATCAAATACACCATTCTCTTTGGAATGAGATCCTTTATCTTTCACCGGATGAGGAGTATCAAACCAAAAGAAGAGGCATAGTATGACTCGATCTGTAAAGAGGCTGTCAGGGTTAGGGAAATGTTTTTTCGGTCCTACAAGACCAACCTCACTGAGGAAAACCGATAAAAGTTCAAACGAGTCAGGAATAACTGCAACGCCTTTCTTAAGCGTGTCAAATTTTAAAACGACCAAAAACTGAGTCAAAAAATACATCAATGTTCGAATGGTAGTACAAATTGTTGGTCATTCGTCAAAAACATTAGAAATTCTACCTCATCCTTCGTCTCAACGCTCACATTCAATGACATTGCAGCTGTCAGCTCTTTGGACAAGACCAATCTGCTTGCTGCACATTTCGCGGCCAGTTCAACTCTTCCAGATTGTGCTTTGTCCTTGCTTACACTTGAGTGCATGGAATCTTAACATACACGAATCTCACATAAGTCTCACCGAAAAATGGAACCAAAGCGCACATTAATCTGGCGAAAGATGGTTGCACTTAAAGCATTTGACAGAGTTTGGCATAAGGCTCTTTTGTCGAAAATGCGTGCTTTTAGGATCGATGACTCTCTTCATCAATGGATTAGAAATTACGTTTCGGAACGTTCAATTCAAGTTGTCTTGGATGGTATCAAGTTTGATATTCAAAAAATAAATATTCGTATTCGTTCCCGGAATCACGTCCCTGCCCTTCGGCTGTAGAACGGGAACGGTAGCGTATATTAAGCTCATTAAATTCCGATATTAACAACATAACCAGTTGGGGAACTAACAACAGAGTGAAATGAAGTCCATGAATGCACGTGCATCTTTGAAACCAAAAAAACTTTCCATTTTCGGTTTGTGTGTAACGACTACTTACGTTAGAATGACCATACATTCGATGTCGCCAAAAATGCTGCAAAATATCTAGGTTTCCTCAATCGATGTAAGAAATATTTCACCCCCTCAGATCTGGCCTCAATATAAAGGATGAGCCAACAGCTAGTGTGAAACTTTTCAATAAATTAAACACACCTTTATTGTGAAATCAATGTAAAATTTTATTGATTAATAAAGCCCAGTCTATTGCAGTTATGAATGGAACAGAACATCGTTCATGTGACCACCATGGCTTCTGTTGCAAGCAAACATCTGAAGGTCAGAGTTATCGATAAATTTGTGTAGAATAAGTGCGTCAATGCCGCAATTTCAATTTGGATGTTATGTTTGAGACGCTGAATTGTCGCTGCGTTATTGGCATGACCTTATTCTTCAAATAACCCCACAAGAAGAAGTCTAAAGGTGTCAAATCGCATGATTTTGGATGTTAATCAACTTCTCCTCTAACCGAAATAATGCGATCTTCAAGTTACGTACGCATAAATTGATGCTATATAGGATCTAAAATCGTGTGATAAATGTGTGATTTAATGCTTATATTAGACAGTCATTCGACGCCCTATGACACCAGCGTAACGTGTGCTGTATCATCTTATTGTATCGTTATTTTTACCACTAGTGCTCCACCGAAATAAACAATAGTATTCCGTCCCTTGAAACTTTCAACTGTAATATCCCTCTCACACTTCGTGAGATATCCCTCTGAAATATCGTGATTCCTAAGCCGTAAAACTCGCTGCCCTGCCGAACTCTTTATTCCCTAGCCAGTATAACTTGCAAACATTTAAAACCAACGCACATCGGTATCTTACTTTTTTTCCTCCCTAATTTCCTTCCGTCCGCGTTATGTTGAAACGACAATTATAAATAAATGGTTCACGCGTTCCTGAATCTCAACAACGAAGTGGATTATTTTGCGTTAAAAACAATCATGAGTGACGAGGCTCATTTCCACCTATGTAAATACGTGAACAAATACGGTTCTGGGCACTGAAAATCCGCGAGTAATGTACGAAGTGCCATTACATCCACTCACAGTTGTTGCACGGTGTGCTGGTTACGCTGGAGGAGTCATCGAACCTTTTTTTTTTAGAACAGGAGGGCCAAACGGTCACTGTAGATGATGAGCGCTACTTAGTCATGATCAAAGTATTTTTCATACTTCGGTTGAAGTAATTGGGATTAGAGGCACATGTAGTTCCAGCAGGATGGAGCAACGGCGTTTACTGCACGAGGCACAACTGGCATTTTAAAGCAGGAGCATTTGAATTTTTGTTGGTAACTAAAAAACAATTTAAAACAAATAAGTATAGGAACAAAATATATTAAAAATACAATTCTCTTGTGATTGAATGGACTGTTACGAATAAATTAGCCCCCAAACATAATCTCCCATCATTTTTTCATTACATTGGAATGATAACGACGTTCAAAATCCATCAAATTTTGTTTTTCCGAATAAGCTTTCATGTTGTCATTTTGTGATCTAAGTGAACATGTAACATGCGCTTTACGGAACATTCTCCAACCCATGAGTTTGAAGTCTTCAAGCACATTTGAAATCAAGCTCTTTGTAGTTGAATATTCGTACCAGACTTACAACAATAACAATTGTAACTAACAGTAACAATTTAAGATCATGATTATTGATTATGTATTGTACTAATTTCAAAAAAGATGGAGAATACTCGATATTGTTTTGAGTACTACGCAAGTAGACTTGAGCAGCTAGCACTGGACCAACTTCCAAATAGATAACGGGTATTTGGAAGATTTCCTAAAGACCAATCCGCAGCATGACTATTTTGTAAGAAAGTTTTTTAGGCAGTTTGAAACGCGGTATCTCGATCCTTTTAAGGCGAAATTGGAGCTAATCAAGAAAAACACGCTACCATCACCAAAACCATTACCAACGATCCAGGTATTCAGGAGTACGTGTCCAACAATAAATTCATTGAGTTGGAACAGATGTACTCGTATCATGATGTTTATAAAAGAAGCAGAACAACGACAAGACCAGCCAGAGGCAGTAATTTAACAAACTGCAGCACATCGGGAAATCAAACTTCCACCAATAAGCATACTATCATTCAGCGGCAAGCATGAAGAGTGGACATTATTTTGAGAACTGTTAAATCGATTAGTTCACCAGAACGGATCCTTAAGCGATGTCAAACGAATTCAGTATTTAAAAGGCAATTGAAAAGGCAATTTAAAAGGAGAAGCAGCTTTAATTGTTAACCATTGACAATTGTTTGACAACAACATCAAACAATTATGTAACAGCTATAGAATTGCTAACGAACGGGTTTCAAAATTCAGCAGCGTTGGTCGACAACTATGGCACTATACTTTAAAATCAGTTCGACATGAAAATGTGTTCGATTTGAAAACGATCATGGATATGTTAAAAGAAATCTTGTACGGTATCAACAATTTAGGGGTTGATGTAAGCTCCTGGGATCCGTTAGTGATTCAATTTTTATGTCCGAAAATTGAACCTGAATCACGTAAATTATATAGGGTGATTCATCGTGAGGTTTCATTTATAATGTGAAATAAAACACATAAATTTGAAAGTGAACTTACAACTTTTATTATCGGTTAAAAGAACAATTCATGGCATTTACTTTTTGAAAATGATATATAAATGTTGGCCACGACTACGTCTGAGGTGGTCCATTCGGAAGGTCCAATTTTGGGCGACTCGTTTGAGCATAGCGACTAGTATCTCGCGGATAATATGAGTAATGTTGGCTTCCAAAGCATAAATCGCAGCTGGCTCATTCCTGAAGACCTGAGACTTTATATATCCCCAGAGAAAATAGTCCAAAGGTGTGATATCGCACGATCTAGGCGGCCAATTTACCGTAGCAAAGGTGAAAATCAACAAGTCCATTGTCTGATACCAGAGCTCACCGAGACCATGTGCTTGAATTTCAGGAAGTACATAGTCCGTTAACATGGCTCGATAACGGTTACCATTGACGGTAACATTCTGATTTGCCTCATTTTTGAAGAAATATGAATCAATGATTCCACAAGCCCATAAACCACACCATACCGTTGTTTTTAATGGATGTAATGGTAGCTCTTGGTACTCTTCGGGTTGCTCATCATCCCAAATACGCCCTTTTTTTTATTAACGTATCTATTGAGCTAGAAATGCGCTTCATCACTGAACAAAATTTCACGATAATACACCGGATTTTCATTGAGTTTTTCCAAAACTCATTCACTGAAAGTATGACGCAAATTCAAGTCGCCTGGCTTCAATTCTTGCATATGTTGAACGCTTTTAGGCCGAGATCCTCACGTAAAATACGCAAAGCCAAGCTGCTGAGAACGACGACGAATCGATTCGTCACGGTCTTCGCGTACACCCAGCTAAAACTGCTATAGTCTCCTCACTATGTGCTGGATGTGGTCTAATCGGTTGAATATCATCCACTTATGTAAACTGGGACTCAAACTTGCGAATGGTATTGGCAAAAGTGGTTTCAGTAGGTTGATTATGCGCACCGTAAGTTTCTCGAATCGCACGAAAAACATTTCTCACAGAACGCTGATTTTCGTAATACAGCTGAACAATTTGGAGACTCTGTTGTGGTTTGAGTCTTTTCATGATGACTTGCCAAACGATAGTGAACAAAAATGACAAAGCAGTTTGATAGGAGTCAAGCGTGATCTGTCAAAAAAAGCCTATTGAAAATCAAACTACACAATGAATCACCCTATATTAAAAATCCAGAGGAACTTCAATTGAAATTGCTTAACTAAGCTAATTTTTTGACTTCATCGATTAGAAAGCAGTCGCGAATTGCGACTGGGAGATCAGTCGATGAGGTCCTTAATCGATGCACTTTTTCCATGATTCTCGTCTGGTTTAATACAATGTCTTCGACTTCACTCATTTTTCTTTCACTGTGTAATGTAAATTGTTACTGTATATTGGTCTCGTACAAATATTCACTAATCACCTTTTTCTTTTCCGGCTAATCCGGCTCGAAGGACCATGTACATATTTTATATTTATCATAAAATCATAAATATAAATATAAAATCAATAATATATAAATATATTTTATATTTAATCGCCTAATGCAGCCTCACATAAGGTAGCAAAAAGGCCTGGTTCCATTGAATAAGAAAATTGAAACAAGGTAACTTTATTTCAACTTAATTTATACAAAAATTCTGCTAGCCTAATCATGACAAGGTCCAAGCTTAAACCTATATATGAAAATACCAATATTCTTAGCAGTGACAGCGAATAATAAACGAAAATAAATATTTTTTGTAGATGTCATCAACAGTAGTTCTCAACTCTTATGTTTCCGAGGAAAACATGGACCACTACTTTAAGGTTGTCCCATGCTCGCCTTTCGTGAGTATTGAGTAGCTGCAAAAATTAATTGCTTGAAATAATATACTTTATTAGTGGCCTTACGAAAATACTTGCTTTTATTTTGGCATTGGATGACTTAGGAAACAATTTTTTAGATATTGAAGAGTTTCAGAATCTTGACAAAGAGCTTTTATGAAATGCTTCATAAGGCCTAATTTTATATGCATTTGTATATGCAATAAGGTCACATTTAACATTATGTTTTTCTCTCTCGAACTCGGTTCCCTTGTGCTGGTGGTATTGCAATTTGTTTACTTTGCTCTCCCATAAGCAATGTAGCTATATAAGAATGTTTGGTATACCCACCTTGCGTATCAATGACCAATTTTAAACTCATAAGTACCATTTTCACACTTTAGTAATTTTCTTTCAGCACTAAGGAATGAGCCAAAAGTGTAGATAAGAATTTATTTCCATTGTGGAGAAGAACAGTTTTTAAACATTTTGTGGAACTGTCTATGAAAAGACGCCAGTCAGATTGAACGCATGGAATTCCGGTTTCTTCAAGCAAGCCCTTCACATAATTTAAAATAATATATTATTTTAACATTTGTTTCAACCTAATTCCACTGTTTCAATCGAGAAGCTAGAATTTATGCTTTTCTGAATTTTAATTCATTGGAGTTAATGAGGTCTGGTTCGGAGCACACTAATTTGATCACGAAATCATAGCTATCAAAGCTGGTACTAGTAGTTTGGGATTGATATAGTATGATATCTTTATGAATTTAAAAGCTAAACAGTTAATCTGACATCTATCAATTAATGAATTGCTTTATGAGGGAAAATCTGGTTTCAGATCTAATCACAGCTGCTCCAATATAATGGTAAATATTTTTGAGGAAATAAGACAGGACCACGATAAAGGTCCTTATTTTTGGCTTTTGACAAAATAAACCATACAATTTTATGCTGGAAGCTGACAAATCTGTTTGGCCTTGGTGACAGTGATATCTGACAGATTCCACAGAGTTGTTACAAGTGACACGATTGCCAGTAAATTTAGGTGTGCCGCAAAGATCAATTCTTGGTTCGATTCCCTTCTGTATGTTCGTCAATAATCTTCCCAATGTTTGTAAGCACTTCTCTGTCCACCTTTACTCCGATGATGTCCAGCTACATGCCGTAAAACCTATTAAATATATAGCTGAACTAGTTAGCGATCTTAATAAAGATCTTTCTCTTGGTCTGCAAACAATGGATTGCTTTTGAATCCAGATAAGTGTCAGGTTATTCCTATTTCTAATAAAACTTTATCCCTTAGCACCTTACCAAATGTCCTACTCTCTGCCAATAATAAACTTATTTTTCTCCTTCATTTAGATCACCTACTCTAATACCATTACAACATCGTTACCTTAATTCACCCCGTTTAATTTTCATTCACGCTATAAAAGTATGGAACTTTCTACCTATAACTATAGTGTGATTCATCGTGATCTCCGTGACTCCTATCAAATTGCTTTGTCACTTTTGTTCACTATCGTTTGGCAAGTCATCATGGAAAGACTCACACTACAACAGCGTCTTCAACTTATTCAGCTGTATTACGAAAATCAGCGTTCTGTGAGAAAATTACGGCGCGCATAATTGACCTACTGAAACCACTATTGCCAATACCATTCGCAAATTTGAGTCCCAGTTTACATTAGTGGATGATACTCGACCACATCCAGCTCGTAATGAAGAGACTATAGCTACTGTAGCTGAGAGTGTACGCGAAGACCCTGTCGAAACAATTCGTCGTCGTTCTCAGCAAGTTAGCTTGGCGTATTTTACGTGAGGATTTCGGCCTAAAAGCTTACAAAATTTAACTTGTGCAAGAATTGAAGCCAGGCGACTTGAATTTGCGTCATATTTTCAGTGAATGGGCTCTGGAAAAACTCAATGAAAATCCGTTGTTTTATCGTGAAATTTTGTTCAGTGATGAAGCCCATTTCTGGCGCCATGGATTCGTTAATAAACTAAATTGCCGTATTTGGGCTGATGAACAACCCGAAGAATATCAAGAGCTACCATTACATCCATTAAAAACATTTTTTTTTTATTTATATATAATCCCGCGCGCGAGTTATAGTAGTGAAAACTATGTTTGATTAAAAAAACTATTTATTTGACCCTTTCAGTCCTAGGTTTGACAATAGAATGATTACAATCTGATTTTTGGTTTCGCAAATTAATTATTTGCAGAGGTGAGTTCCAAGAAGGAAGTCAATGGGGCTGGAGCGAAGGACTGCAAAACGGGGATGCACTTTTGACTAGTTTCCTTATTGATGCTGTAGATTATAATGATTGCTATTGATATGATGACTAACAACAGTCCTGCTGAAGTGCCGGTGATGTAATGGAGATGTAGTGTTTTGGCTCCAAGGTCGATTAGATCGGATTTGTTTTTAAAGGTGAAATCTTTTAATTTTTCTAGACTTGGTACATCATTTGTTGTTTCAGCGTGGACATGACTCTTTGGTGGTGGTGGGACATGGACTTCTTCCCAAAAAGTTTCTTTCTTCTTGGTTGTGATAGTATGTGATCCCATTTACTTCTACGCTGCAATTCTGGAAGTGTAAAAGTGCAGTGCCTTCTATTGTTGTGCTTCTTGCGCTGCAAGGAGACTTAATTAGGATTTTTTGGACATTTACAAATAATATGAAATTTGAGATGGTCTCGATCTGCTTTGTTTTTCATCAGGTTTTTTTTAAGCATTTAGATGAGGTTACTTCTTCTTCCATCTCAGGTTGGGTGCAATAGTATGTACATAATACCTTGGGGCAAAGTGCTTTGTGATGTTGTATGTTATTATTTTCATTATAGGTTATGTAGGGTTTAGTAACTAGTTGTGTGTCGTTAAAAGGTAGAGGTACAATGTGATACATGCTGTATCTTATGGGTGAAAAATTTGGTGTTAGTATGTTAAATATTAGGTTGGTGCCATTATATTAAGCTTGCAGTCTTAAAAATTCGTATACTTGTTCTGTTGAGAATGTATTAATGTTTTGTGTTTCTAGTTTGTCTTGTATTAGTTTAAGTTCAGAAGGGCTTAGAATGAATTTAGAAATTATGTGAAGTTTGCTTAGAAGCACTGGTTCGGCAAGTTCGGATATTATTTGTTAGTAAGTCTATGTTGAAGTTAATCTGGTTTAAATATTGGATTTCGATTAGTATGACATGTTTACGTTCAATTTTGTTAGCAGTTTTTTCGAGAAATTGTTTAATAATGTTTTGTTCCTTGTTAATATGGTTAGTTATATTTTTGAATATTTCTATCATGTGTAAGTTAATTGTGCTTTGTGCAGAAATAGTGGTTGTGAGATTACGAATGTTTGAAGAAATGTTGTCTATATGTTAGTTAATATTTTGTGTGTCTTGGGCGTCTAGGTTACTAGTGATTAGTTTAATTGCTGATCCTAGTCCGTTGAAAGTCCTCTTTTATGTCGGGTGGAAGGGTAGAATGTTTATAGTTTTTTTTTTAATTCTTTTAGTTTTAGTGATGTGATGTGGATGAAGTTAGTAATTGTTCCTTTTTTTTTAATACAGAGTGAGTGATTTGGTAATGTATTGTATGTTGTTAGTATAGTCTTCTAGGTTAATAATATGAATAAGTTAGTGGAAGTTAGTAATAGTTCTTGCAGGTCCCAGTTGGAGTGGTAGAATACTTCGATTTTTGGAAATGTTATATATTTCGATTAGTTTGGGTAAAACGTAGGATATTCTGGGGGGGGGGGGTTTATTAGTAGGGAGAGAAATGTGAAATTTATAGTTATAGGCTTTTAGAGGTTAGTTGTATATAGATATATAGGTATATATATATGGTATATATGTTTTTTTTTGTAATCTTAAGTTTACTTTAATGTACTTATATGTAATTAAATTGTACTTAAATAGACTTAAATCTACTTAATTGTATTTTAATTTAGAATATATATATGTATACAGGGTGAGTTTTTAACTTGAGACATCCAAATTACTTAAAAAATACGCGATATCGCGAAAAATGTTTCAGACAAAAGTCACAAGGTTCTGAAGTGGACATAATATAGTGACCACGAGTTTGACCTTGAGACCCATTTCCAAGGTCAAACGAAGGTCACTTTTGATTTTTCAAATTATAATTCCTGATTTTCATTGGTCAGTCGTATTGCTCGTAGGCTTGTCATTTGTTTTTACATACTGCGTTTAGCATAACCCAGAAACAAAGACGTGGACGTAGCAGTATTTTGTTTTCTCGGGGTGAAGTGCCTCCCACTGTTGAATCTTTGAATTCTTCCCATTTCGACGTTTATTTCCCGAGACTATTTCAACAAATGCTCGAAAATGTGACCATTCACTTCAATACACTTGTCTATCCGCGCTCTAAATGAACCAACAGAACTGAGAAGTATTTCTGGCGTAGTCTTCCGGCAAGCTTCAGTTATTCGTCTTTTCTCACGTGTTGTTGGCTTTTTTCTGTAAACCTCACTTTTTAAGTAGCCCCACAAGAAGAAATCAAATGATGTAAGATCAGGTAATCTAGCAGGCCATTGAATCGGACCCCCTCGCCGATCCATCATTGATGGTAAACATTGGTTAATACGCTCCGTGATACTTGGGAATAATGGGCTGGACAACCATCATGTTGAAACCCCATTGTTTTCGCAACTCCAATGGCAGTTCTTCTAGTAATACTGGAAGATGGTCCCGTAAGAAGTTTGCATACTTTTCGCCATTCAAGTTGCCTTCAATAAAATATGGATCTATTAATTTATCCCCAATAATTCGCGCCCAAACATTAACATTCCAAAGGTGCTGGCGTTCAACTTGTCGCAACCAAAAAGGGTTTTCGGTAGCCCAGTAATGCATATTATGTCGATTGATCGTAATGTGATTGGTGAAAGTCGAGCCCATTGACAAAAGGAAACCCGGTTGCGAAAATCCTCACTAGAAAGTTCTTGATTCATTGAAACATGATAAGGATGGTATTTATGCCGATGTAATATCTTACAGACAGTCGTTTGAGAAATTTCTGATTCACGACTTATTTGGTGAGTGCTAATGTGAGGATCGTGTGCAACGGCAGCTAACACTGCTCTTTCATTGTCCTCAACAGCCACCCTATCTTACCGATTCCTTTTCTTTGGGTGCACACTTCCTTCACCAGTGAATTGTTGGATGAGCAACAGCACCATCGATGTTCCTTTCGACTTATTTGGTGAGTGCTAATGTGAGGATCGTGTGCAACGGCAGCTAACACTGCTCTTTCATTGTCCTCAACAGCCACCCTATCTTACCGATTCCTTTTCTTTGGGTGCACACTTCCTTCACCAGTGAATTGTTGGATGAGCAACAGCACCATCGATGTTCCTTTCACTTTCTCCATAAATCAATATCATTTCAATTTTCTCTTGAATTGAAATAGCCTGCATTATTAATCTGGAAAACGTTACTAATAATAATCAGTTCTTCAAAACAAATATCGAACTTTTAAATGAAGTACAGTTCCGTTCAAGTAGAAAAAAAGGGGCAGAGTGCACATCATACACTCTCAGATAAGTTTAGGACAATTTGTCTCTATCTGAAATTTCTTTGAGTTTTAACTTCACTCGAGGCAATATTGACTTCCTCAAAACAAATCTCGACCTTCTAACACCATAACAACGCTGGAAACCGATTAATGATTTAGGCGTGCCAGTGCAGTGGTATCTGGCACTGAATGAATAAGACCTTTGAGATAAAGTCGTGTGCCCCATTGAGGAATACGACTGAGCAGTGAAAATCAGGAATTATCATTTGAAAAATCAAGTGATCTTCGTTTGACCTTGAAAATGGGTCTCAAGGTCAAACTCGTGGTCACCATCTTCAGAACCTTGTGACTTTTGTCTGAAACATTTCTCGCGATATTTCGTACTTTTCGAGTAATTTTGATGTATTAAGTTTTATGGTGCCCTCTGACGGGAAAAGAACGCATTTTTGAAAAAAGTGTTTCATATAAAAGAATTGTAATTTTTGAAATAGTGGTTGTGAGATTACGAATGTTTGAAGAAATGTTGTCTATATGTTGGTTAATATTTTGTGTTTCTTGGGCGTCTAGGTTACCAGTGATTAGTTTAATTGCTGATCCTAGTCCGTTTAAAAGTACTCTTTTATGTCGGGTGGAAGGGTAGAATGTTAGTTAGTTAGTTTTAGTGATGTGATGTGGATGAAGTTAGTAATTGTTCCTTTTTTCTCATACAGAGTGAGTGATTTGGTAATGTATTGTATGTTGTTAGTATAGTCTTCTAGGTTAATAATATGAATAAGTTAGTGGAAGTTAGTAATAGTTCTTGCAGGTCCCAGTTGGAGTGGTAGAATACTTCGATTTTTGGAAATGTTATATATTTCGATTAGTTTGGGTAAAACGTAGGATATTCTGGGGGGGTTTGTTAGTAGGGAGAGAAATGTGAAATTTATAGTTATAGGCTTTTAGAGGTTAGTTGTATATAGATATATAGGTATATATATATATGGTTTTTTTTTTTTTTGTAATCTTAAGTTTACTTTAATGTACTTCTATGTAATTAAATCGTACTTAAATACACTTAAATCTACTTAACTGTATTTAAATTTAGAATATATATATGTTATATGTATGCAGGGTGAGTTTTTTAACTTGAGACATCCAAATTACTTGAAAAATACGCGATATCGCGAAAAATGTTTCAGACAAAAGTCACAAGGTTCTGAAGGGGACTAAAAATGGTGACCACTAGTTTGACCTTGAGCCCCATTTTCAAGGTCAAACGAAGATCACTCTTGACATTTTAATGGTAACCCCTATTTTTTTGACAGATTCGTAATCTGCGTGAAAAATTACAATTCTTTTACATGAAACACTTTTATCAAAAATGCGTTCTTTTCCCGTCAGAGGGTGTTATGAGACTTAAGACATCACAATTACTCGAAAAGTACGAAATATCGCGAAAAATGTTTCAGACAAAAGTCACAAGGTTCTGAAGTGGACATAATATGGTGACTACGAGTTTGACGTTAAGACCCATTTTCAAGGTCAAACGAAGGTCACTTTTGATTTTTCAAATGATAATTCCTGATTTTCATTGCTCAGTCGTATTGCTCGTAGGCTTGTCATTTGTTTTTACATACTGCGTTTAGCATAACCCAGAAACAAAGACGTTGACGTAGCAGTATTTTGTTTCCTTCGGGGTGAAGTGCCTCCCCCTGTTGAATCATTGAATTCTTCCCATTTCGACGTTTATTTCCCGAGACTATTTCAACAAATGCTCAAAAATGTGACCATTCACTTCAATACACTTGTCTATCCGCGCTCTAAATGAACCAACAGAACTGAGAAGTATTTCTGGCGTAGTCTTCCGGCAAGCTTCAGTTATTCGTCTTTTCTTGTCCTCACGTGTTGTTGGCTTTTTTCTGTAAACCTCAATTTTTAAGTAGCCCCACAAGAAGAAATCAAATGACGTAAGATCAGGTGATCTAGCAGGTCATTGCATCGGACCCCCTCGTCCGATCCATCGTTGATGGTAAACATTGTTTAATACGCTCCGTGATACTTGGGAATAATGGGCTGGACAACCATCATGTTGAAACTACATTGTTTTCGCAACTCCAATGGCAGTTCTTCTAGTAATACTGGAAGATGGTCCCGTAAGATGTTTGCATACTTTTCGCCATTCAAGTTGCCTTCAATAAAATATGGATCTATTAATTTATCCCCAATAATTCGCGCCCAAAGATTAACATTCCAAAGGTGCTGGCGTTCAACTTGTCGCAACCAAAAAGTTTTCGGTAGCCCAGTAATGCATATTATGTCGATTGACCGTACCGTGATTTGTGAAAGTCGAGCCCATTGACAAAAGGAAACCCGGTTGCGAAAATCCTCACTAGAAAGTTCTTGATTCATTGAAATATGATAAGGATGGTATTTATGCCGATGTAATATCTTACAGACAGTCGTTTGAGAAATTTCTGATTCACGACTTATTTGGTGAGTGCTAATGTGAGGATCGTGTGCAACGGCAGCTAACACTGCTCTTTCATTGTCCTCAACAGCCACCCTATCTTACCGATTCCTTTTCTTTGGGTGCACACTTCCTTCACCAGTGAATTGTTGGATGAGCAACAGCACCATCGATGTTCCTTTCACTTTCTCCATAAATCAATATCATTTCAATTTTCTCTTGAATTGAAATAGCCTGCATTATTAATCTGGAAAACGTTACTAATAATAATCAGTTCTTCAAAACAAATATCGAACTTTTAAATGAAGTACAGTTCCGTTCAAGTAGAAAAAAAGGGGCAGAGTGCACATCATACACTCTCAGATAAGTTTAGGACAATTTGTCTCTATCTGAAATTTCTTTGAGTTTTAACTTCACTCGAGGCAATATTGACTTCCTCAAAACAAATCTCGACCTTCTAACACCATAACAACGCTGGAAACCGATTAATGATTTAGGCGTGCCAGTGCAGTGGTATCTGGCACTGAATGAATAAGACCTTTGAGATAAAGTCGTGTGCCCCATTGAGGAATACGACTGAGCAGTGAAAATCAGGAATTATCATTTGAAAAATCAAGTGATCTTCGTTTGACCTTGAAAATGGGTCTCAAGGTCAAACTCGTGGTCACCATCTTCAGAACCTTGTGACTTTTGTCTGAAACATTTCTCGCGATATTTCGTACTTTTCGAGTAATTTTGATGTATTAAGTTTTATGGTGCCCTCTGACGGGAAAAGAACGCATTTTTGAAAAAAGTGTTTCATATAAAAGAATTGTAATTTTTGAAATAGTGGTTGTGAGATTACGAATGTTTGAAGAAATGTTGTCTATATGTTGGTTAATATTTTGTGTTTCTTGGGCGTCTAGGTTACCAGTGATTAGTTTAATTGCTGATCCTAGTCCGTTTAAAAGTACTCTTTTATGTCGGGTGGAAGGGTAGAATGTTAGTTAGTTAGTTTTAGTGATGTGATGTGGATGAAGTTAGTAATTGTTCCTTTTTTCTCATACAGAGTGAGTGATTTGGTAATGTATTGTATGTTGTTAGTATAGTCTTCTAGGTTAATAATATGAATAAGTTAGTGGAAGTTAGTAATAGTTCTTGCAGGTCCCAGTTGGAGTGGTAGAATACTTCGATTTTTGGAAATGTTATATATTTCGATTAGTTTGGGTAAAACGTAGGATATTCTGGGGGGGTTTGTTAGTAGGGAGAGAAATGTGAAATTTATAGTTATAGGCTTTTAGAGGTTAGTTGTATATAGATATATAGGTATATATATATATGGTTTTTTTTTTTTTTTGTAATCTTAAGTTTACTTTAATGTACTTCTATGTAATTAAATCGTACTTAAATACACTTAAATCTACTTAACTGTATTTAAATTTAGAATATATATATGTTATATGTATGCAGGGTGAGTTTTTTAACTTGAGACATCCAAATTACTTGAAAAATACGCGATATCGCGAAAAATGTTTCAGACAAAAGTCACAAGGTTCTGAAGGGGACTAAAAATGGTGACCACTAGTTTGACCTTGAGCCCCATTTTCAAGGTCAAACGAAGATCACTCTTGACATTTTAATGGTAACCCCTATTTTTTTGACAGATTCGTAATCTGCGTGAAAAATTACAATTCTTTTACATGAAACACTTTTATCAAAAATGCGTTCTTTTCCCGTCAGAGGGTGTTATGAGACTTAAGACATCACAATTACTCGAAAAGTACAAAATATCGCGAAAAATGTTTCAGACAAAAGTCACAAGGTTCTGAAGTGGACATAATATGGTGACTACGAGTTTGACGTTAAGACCCATTTTCAAGGTCAAACGAAGGTCACTTTTGATTTTTCAAATGATAATTCCTGATTTTCATTGCTCAGTCGTATTGCTCGTAGGCTTGTCATTTGTTTTTACATACTGCGTTTAGCATAACCCAGAAACAAAGACGTTGACGTAGCAGTATTTTGTTTCCTTCGGGGTGAAGTGCCTCCCCCTGTTGAATCATTGAATTCTTCCCATTTCGACGTTTATTTCCCGAGACTATTTCAACAAATGCTCAAAAATGTGACCATTCACTTCAATACACTTGTCTATCCGCGCTCTAAATGAACCAACAGAACTGAGAAGTATTTCTGGCGTAGTCTTCCGGCAAGCTTCAGTTATTCGTCTTTTCTTGTCCTCACGTGTTGTTGGCTTTTTTCTGTAAACCTCAATTTTTAAGTAGCCCCACAAGAAGAAATCAAATGACGTAAGATCAGGTGATCTAGCAGGTCATTGCATCGGACCCCCTCGTCCGATCCATCGTTGATGGTAAACATTGTTTAATACGCTCCGTGATACTTGGGAATAATGGGCTGGACAACCATCATGTTGAAACTACATTGTTTTCGCAACTCCAATGGCAGTTCTTCTAGTAATACTGGAAGATGGTCCCGTAAGATGTTTGCATACTTTTCGCCATTCAAGTTGCCTTCAATAAAATATGGATCTATTAATTTATCCCCAATAATTCGCGCCCAAAGATTAACATTCCAAAGGTGCTGGCGTTCAACTTGTCGCAACCAAAAAGTTTTCGGTAGCCCAGTAATGCATATTATGTCGATTGACCGTACCGTGATTTGTGAAAGTCGAGCCCATTGACAAAAGGAAACCCGGTTGCGAAAATTCTCACTAGAAAGTTCTTGATTCATTGAAATATGATAAGGATGGTATTTATGCCGATGTAATATCTTACAGACAGTCGTTTGAGAAATTTCTGATTCACGACTTATTTGGTGAGTGCTAATGTGAGGATCGTGTGCAACGGCAGCTAACAATGCTCTTTCATTGTCCTCAACAGCCACCCTATCTTACCGATTTCTTTTCTTTTGGTGCACACTTCCTTCACCAGTGAATTGTTGGATGAGCAACAGCACCATCGATGTTCCTTCCACTTTCTCCATAAATCAATATCATTTCAATTTTCTATTGAATTGAAATAGCCTGCATTATTAATCTGGAAAACGTTACTAATAATAATCAGTTCTTCAAAACAAATATCGAACTTTTAAATGAAGTACAGTTCCGTTCAAGTAGAAAAAAGGGGGCAGAGTACACATCATACACTCTCAGATAAGTTTAAGACAATTTGTCTCTATCTGAAATTTCTTTGAGTTTTAACTTCACTCGAGGCAATAATGACTTCCTCAAAACAAATCTCAACCTTCTAACACCATAACAACGCTGGAAACCGATTAATGATTTAGGCGTGCCAGTGCAGTGGTATCTAGCACTGAATGAATAAGACCTTTGAGACAAAGTCGTGTGCCCCATTAGGAATACGACTGAGCAGTGAAAATGAGGAATTATCATTTGAAAAATCAAGTGACCTTCGTTTGACCTTGAAAATGGGTCTCAAGGTCAAACTCGTGGTCAACATCTTATGTCCACTTCAGAACCTTGTGACTTTTTACTGAAACATTTCTCGCGATATTTCGTACTTTTCGAGTAATTTTGATGTATTAAGTTTTATGGTGCCCTCTGACGGGAAAAGAACGCATTTTTGAAAAAAGTGTTTCATGTAAAAGAATTGTAATTTTTCACGCAGATTACGAATCTGTCAAAATAGGGGTTCCCATTAAAAAAAATCAAAAGTGGCCTTCGTTTGACCTTGAAAATGGGGCTCAAGGTCAAACTAGTGGTCACCATTTTTAGTCCCCTTCAGAACCTTGTGACTTTTGCCTGAAACATTTTTCGCGATATCACGTATTTTTCGAGTAATTTGGATGTCTCAAGTTAAAAAACTCACCCTGTATAGTACTGTGGGTAAGTATATGGTAAATATTTTTAAGTAACCCTCATATTCCGTGAAGTTATTACCTGACCATTATTATTACTTGACCATTACTTGGATAGCCTCTCGATCATATTCATATTCAGTGGTCTTCACTATCAAGTTTACACTCATACGCCGTGAATGTATTGAAAAGTTTAGTATATGTAAATGTATGCTTGTGTTAATTTTTTTTTTTTTTAATTTTTTTTTATTTATAATAATAAATATTTATATAATAATTTATTTTTATTATTTATTTTTTATTTTTTATATATATATATATATATATAGCGTATGTAACTACCAACAATTATAATATGTTTGTAATTGTTATATGTAAGATTATAATTTGATTTATGAAGTAAACTTAACTAAATAACACATGGAAAATTTATATGAAATGTATGTGTGTGTATATGTTTAATATTTTAAATGAGAAAATTAAAATAACACATGGAAAGTTTAAATGAAATATATGTGTGTATATATGTTTAATATTTTAAATGAGAAAGTTCGCTTTGATTTTATTATGAATGGAACAGATTTTTATTTCACAAAACTATGATTCTATGTCGGGTCGTTTCACTTACAGGAGTAATTGTAATAAATAGGTGATCATTCTGTTATATTCTTTAGGTTCCAGCGATGAAGGCTTAAAACCCACCGGTATTCCAGCTTCTGGTGTCTTCTTTCGTAGTCTAATTTGTCCTTATATTATCTTGCCTTTTTGCGGTATAAGCACGTTCACCAAAGCGTCACAAATTAATAGATATGTACTTTTAGCAAAAATATCAGATTTGTTTGTTTTTGTATTGATTCTGTTTAAGCAATATAGCCACGTTAACTAATACGTTACAAATTGATAGATGACTTTTAGTTGAAATATCACTTTTGTTTGTTTTATATTGATTTGTTTTTTTTTTTTTAATATAAGCACTTTTACCAAATAGTCACAGATTGAAAACTTTACTTTAAATCTTAGAGACACGACACAGATTACAAAATTTTGGATTGCTACTACTCGGCTGCGCCAGTTATAGTAGTGAAAACTATGTTTAATTAAAAAAATATTTATTTGACCCTTTCGGTCCTAAGTTTGACAATAGAATGATTACAATCTGATTTTTGGTTCGCAAATTAATTATTTGCAGAGGTGAGTTCCAACAACTTGAACTTGCGACGGAAACTAGCCAGACGCTTAGCTTGCAATTCACCTGTGAAATCACAATGTTAGTATTAAGTTACAATATATTGCTTAATCATAGATATTGTTAAATTGAGGAGTCTATGCATGTACCACGGCCATGGTGTGGTTTATGGGCTGGTGGAATCATTGGTCCATATTTTTTCAAAAATGAAGCAAATCAGATTGTTACCCTCAATGGTAGCCGTTATCGCGCCATGTTAACAGACTATGTTCTTCCCGAAATTCAAGCAAATGGTCTCGGTGAACTCTGGTTTCAAGAAGACGGCGCTACGAGCCATACAGCACGTGAAACAATGGACTTGTTGAGAAATCATTTTGGTGAGCACTTAATTTCACGTTTTGCTATGGCAAATTGGCCGCCTTGATCGTGCAATATCACACCTTTGGACTATTTTCTCTGGGGATATGTAAAGTCTCAGGTCTTCAGGAATAAGCCAGCTACGATTGACGCTTTGGAAGCCAACATTACTCATGTTATCCGTGAGATACCAGTCCCTATGCTCGAACGAGTCGCCCAAATTTGGACCTTCCAAATTTACCACCTCAGACTTAGTCATGGCCCATATGTACATGATATAATTTTCAAAAAATAAATGCCATGAATTGTTCTTTTAACAGGTAATGCAAATTTTAAGTTCACTTTCACATTTATGTGTTCGTTTTTACATTATAAATCAAATCTCACGATGAATCACCCTATATCAGAACTATTTCTAACGTCACGCACTTTAAATGTGCAGTCCCTTGTCATTCCTCTTCCCTTCATTAGATTCCTTATATATCTAAAAATGTTTCTGTTTTTCTTATGCACCACCCGCTTTGCTTCTCTCTTTAATATTATATTATTATTGTATAATTAAATAAATTCTTTTATTTGTTTATTTGTTTATTTTGTAATGCTGAGTTCTGTTAAATCTAAGTACTATAAAAGATCTATATCTTAATGTACCATAATAGTTGTAATAAATTAAATTAAATTGAATTAAACTTCCTGGAGAGCACCGAACCACCTGTCAAAACTCTGATAACTGAATTACTTGTATTAGCAATTACAATACGGCTTGCCAAGTTGATTGCTCATTATTTATTAAATTGTAAGCCAAATCTCCTTTGTTCAAAAAGCAAAATAAATTTTAAATTAAATGATAGTTTATTCATGATCTTACACTAATGTCTTTATGCAAATTGATTACCTACACATGTTTTATACCATTTGATGTCAGCTAAATGAAGGGAATTAAAAATTATTAGAGGTGCGTGATATCCTATAACAATTGATCTAAGAACTATTTCATAAGGGAAGAAACACATGTTTAATATAGCTGTAATATAAGTTTGTAATTTGCGAATTTTTCAAAAACAGCATAGACATGACCTTAAACTTGCATACGTAAAGCGTATCGACCATTTATTTTTGACTTCTAAATAAAGCATGCACTCGTATTTGCAATTGTTATTGTGGTTAGATAAGGACAATTTCAATGTATTAATCATGATTTTCATATCATTTTTAAGCCTAATAAACCTGTAGTACTTCACAAATAATAAATGACCCCAGATAAAAATATTTATTATCAGAATATTAAAAAAATTAATAAAAGAGAGAAAGATCATTTTCGAAAGCAAAGTCTATCCGTAGTAGGTAGTTTAACCACCACTAACTCAATTGAGTTCGTCTCTAGGACACTTTGTATTTTAGAAGACGATTTGAATTAGACATTTCCATAAATTTTAGGAAGGCATTCAACAAAATTTCTTACTAACTTATCATTTGCTAACTAAAATACAACTTGATATATGATATCTTTAGCCTAACGATTAACGATATAAATATCGTTTTAACAAATTCAAAACTTTCTATTTTCTATGATGACCTGAACATTTACAGTCATTTCATTGCCTTCTGATTCCCATTTCTTGCAAGACGACTTAAAAACTTATTGGTGCTTAATGTCAAAAAATGTCAATTTGTTTTTGTTTATTTATTTTAAAATCAAACGTCACTTAAAAATTGTAATAGAATGGAAGGGTGAAATGTAATAGCCTTCGAATAAAGTTCATTCCTTTTTTGTCAGTCAAAGCGCGTGCTTCATCTTTTCTTTTCGTTTCATTAAACTACGTACTTGCTCAATTTTAAGACAATATTTTGTATCTTTCTTTTGAATAGTACTTATTTGTCCAAAAGGAAAAAACATATTTAACAAAAATCTAAACATTAATGGTCCTTCGATTGCTGGATTTTGGTGTCAATTTGAGTATTTATCGGCAAATTTTATCTCATTATGGCGAAAGCAGCCCAATAACAACATTTATTCGAACAGCAATATGAACTTTTTGAGGTTATATCGAATGCAGTCTCCAAACTTAAGATCAGCAACACAATTACAAATCAACGTGTTCAGTCTCGATTAACTGATCTGACCGAAAACTGAAACAATTTCTAACAAAATCACATCACTTTGGGGTCAATTAAAGCTTCACTTAAAGCGGAAGCCAAAACGGAATGCGAAGAAGAACCGTACTTCAAGGACAAACTGTACTCCAATTGTGAAGAAAAATTTCTCGACGCTATGGAATAAATGAATATTCTGTCTGTAGAAATTCAATTAAAAACTACAGCTACTGGATCATCTTTAGCTGATACATCTGTAATCAGACACCTACTATCATTCACTACTGATATTCGTCTCCCACAGCTCGATCTACTCTCGTTTAGTGGAGACTTTGCAGAATGGGTACCTTTCAAGTTATTGTTGCACATCCTTCTCTTACATGCGTAGAAAAACACCAATATCTGAAAGGTTGTCTCACAGGCAAAGCAGCTCAACGTCTTATAAACTTGCCACTTACTGCAGCTAATTTCAAGATTGCCTAGGATGACCAGGTGAAGTATTACGACAACAGAAGAATTTTGACCGATTCAGCGTTAGATCATCTTTTTACATCAAAACCAATAACTCGGGAATCAGCAAATGATCTCGAAACACTTTTAAACAATGTCAATCAGTCATTAGGCGCTCTTGAAGTGTTAGGAGTTAAGGTCGAGCAGTGGAATGAAGTACTGGTCTACTTAGTTTCACGAAAACTAGATGCTTCTTCTGTAAAAGAATGGGAGAAAACGCTTAGATCGTCCGAAGAATCTGCTTTGTGGAAAGAGCTCAAAGACACGCATCTGCTCTCTTCAAGCATTCGAAAGAAGTGTGCCTCAACAACAAGGACATCGAAAGTCAACATCGTTTTCCACAAAACATCCATCTCAGAAAGTAAAATCACACAATGTTACAGTAAAAAATGTCATCCGCTCATGCTCCAATTGCAAAGAAGATTACTATATCATCGCTTGTCCGAATTATCAACAAATGACTACTGAACAACGATACCAGCTCATCAAACAATTGAAATTATGCTACAATTGCCTCGGGAATCACCAAATCAGTTCGTGCTTTTCTAAAAAGAGATGTAATATCTGTTCCGGACATCATCATACTTCATCACGGACATCATCAAGGGTCAGAAGTAAATCTAATATCAGAGCATCTAAGTCAACTTCTTCAAGCGAAACGGTCTCATATAGCTCTATCTATTGTTGGCATAGGAGCTGAACATTCATCTACTCATCAATTAAGAGGAACATATGCAGCTTCGACGCATATGTATTGCAAAAGCTCACAAATTATCTCGAAATTGGTCGCATCTACAAGATTTCGAGCTTGCGGATCGCGAGTACTATCTTCCAAGAATTATCGACCTTATACTCGGCGTGAACATCTACAGTCAAATAATCCAAAGCGGTGTGCGGAAAGGATCGAAAGAAGAGCTGATAGCACAGCAAACTAAATTAGGGTGGATTATTTCTGGTGCGACACTACCAACACTTCCATCGTTGCATGCAGAAGCGCAGTTGTTTCACTGTTATATCGATCATGACCTAAATGACCTGGTTAAACAATTTTGGATACAGGAAGAAGTTTTTCAAATATCTACTGATTGTCTCACTCCAGAGGAAGCACACTGCGAAGAGTTTTTCAAGACAACCCACTTTCGAAATTCCGCTTGAAGGTATGTCGTCAGACGTCCCTTTAAATCATATCCGCCAAGTTTTGGAGACACCAGATCTCAGGCCTTAAAATTTCTTTATCGACTCCAAAACCGGTTTCTTCAAAATCCTTTCTTTCACGCTGACTATTCACAATTTATCAGGTACGTGAATCAAGCTCTACAACAAAATTACGTATCGTCTTCAATGGTTGATTTAAAACTCATCAAGGCACTTCGCCAAATAACTGCCTGCACGAAGGCCCTAAGCTTCATGTGGATCTCCCAGATGTACTAACGCGGTGGCGTAAAAATAGATATGCCTTCTCGTCCGACGTGGAAAAAATGTTCAGGCAAATTCTTAACCACCCTGATGACTGGGACTTCCAACGAATCCTGTGGGTTGAAGATTCCCACCTTGTTGAATTTTGCCTTACCACAGTAACATATGGAACTAGTCCTGCTCCATATCTCGCTAATAAGGTTTTGCGTCAACTTGCAGCAGATGAAGGTCATCGCTATTCTGATGCAAAGGAAATTGTTGAGCAAAGCACTTACATTGATGACATCTACGGCGGAGCAGAATCCATTGTAAATGGTAAGCAGAAAATTAAACAAATTTTTAATCTCTTCAGGGCAGGTGGCTTTCCATTTCAAAAATGGGCTTCCAATGACGAACGACTTCTGGAGGACATACCACAGCAACAAAGAGCTGCATACTCATCATCGCTATCTATTACGGATAGTCCCATTCATCGTACACTAGGTCTTAATTGACAGCCTCAACAAGACCGATTCATTTTCATTGCGGACAAGACCATTGAACCTACACATACACGAAGAGAGAAGTGCTATCCCGTATTGCAAAGCTCTACGATCCACTCGGTTGGCTATCGCCAGTAATAATTCATGGAAAAATCTTCATGCAGGAACTCTGGGAAGCAAAAGTCGGTTGGGATGAACCAATTCCTATTACGCTTGAGGCAAGATTTAAAACCTATGTGCATCAACTAAAAGATTTATCACTAATAAGTGTTCCAAGGTGGCTTGGATTATCACCAACAACGCAGTCTAGAGATTCATGGATTTGCAGATGCTTCTCAAGCGGCTCTGGGTGCAGTCGTTTATCTAAGAGTAGTCTCACAACGGAAGATCATCCAAGTCACTATTCATCTAAATCTAAAGTTGCCCCAATCGAAAGAACAACTAGATCGGCGAAGAGACCAAGATCCATTCGAGTTACAATTCCAAGACTAGAGTAATCAGCAGCATTACTTCTTATGCGACACGTCGCACATGTTCAAAAGGCCTTATATCTTCATTCACCAGTTATCCATATCTGGACGGATTCCAGTACTACCCTCTACTGGATCCAAGGGCAAGCAAATAGATGGAGAGATTTCGTACGAAATCGTGTAAGCCAAATTCAATCTATCATGCCGGAAGCTCAATGGCACCATCTTCCCGGAGAAAGTAATTCAGCAGGCTTCGCTTCAAGGGGATTTTCACCACAACAACTCTTCGGAAATAATCTTTGGTGGCATGGACCTCCGTGGTTGCAACTTCATCCTAATCACTGGCCACAACTAACCCCCCAACTAAGGGAAGATGTCGATATAGAAGAACGTTACCCAACTACAGCTGCAACACTAAAGACAACTGATCATACATGGGATCTTCTCCGAAGATTTTCATCTCTCACTAGCTATTGCGGACTAGAACGCATATTAAACTGCCGTGATAATGGAATTTGTCTTTTTTCGTTTTCTCCATACACATGGCACAAACTAAAACCACTAGATGTGTCTGTTTTTGGTCTTTTTAAGCAGTTATGCAAACAAACATTTAACAATCGGAAAACAATCCGGGAATGAAATGATGAAAACAATATTGCTCGTCTTACAAAAACTTCATTTACGATAGCATCTTCACCAGACAATATTATCAAAGGATTCTCTGAAACTGCAATTTTTTCCTTTACTAATTTGATTTTCCCTGAATCGGATTTTTCTTAAACTTAAACCGTAGAATACTTCTACTTATCTACTTACTTTCTTTAAACGAAAGTAAAGCTTTTCGTCTAGCCGGCTCTGATAGTCGGTGGAATATACGGAGGTTCCAGGAATTTTTGATATGGGAACCAAACTGAACATCAAAAAAGATAAGTTCGTGTAGGTAAAATTCACTAAGTTGGGGTTGTCACTTAAGTTAATATGAAACATGACATGACAGCGAAACATGCAATGCTGTTTTTTTTGTTTTCCAACGTCCAGTAGGTACTTCTCGGCCAACGAGCAAATACATTTTTTCTATAAATTTTTCTAACTTAAATTTTCGCTAAGTGCATTTTTTTGTATAAATTATGGTTAAATAGAGAGCATTGTCCTAGCTTCCTAACCTATGTCCAAATCTCCCTACAGGTTGACGAGGTCTCGACAATTTCTTTATAGTTCATTTTTTAATCATAAATTGGAAAAATGTGCTAATAACTTTTTGAAACTTTTTAGTATCATACCAAATAATCATCCACTTTGAATTCACACAAGCAGAAATAAATATATCGTTTTGTTAGAAAAACTAAAATTAATAAACTCTTCTACACTAGCCAAAGAAAGCTAAGCATAGTTTTATTTATAAAACAATAATAGCTGGTACAAGATATATAGATAGATATTTATTGCTTCATAGGTAAATATACATATTTCTTTTTTGTTTTTAGCACAGCTTGCATGAATTTTAGCTAATTGTATTCGTTTATCTAAATTTAATTTGAAGAAAAAACTATAAGAAAAACCTTCATTAAGATACAGGGATAGAGTTACATGTATGTTAAAGGATAAAACTTATATTAAGGAAGTATGTACAATAAGTAGTGAATTGAGTTACAAAATTTAAGATACATGTATTTGTTTACCTCGATAGATCAGTTGATGTAAAATAAATAATATATAAATAAATAAACGAACAGAAAAAAAAACAAATGAATGAATAAATAATTAAACATAGGTATACAGGGTGAGTTTTTTAACTTGAGACATCCAAATTACTCGAAAAATAAGCGATAGCGCGAAAAATGTTTCGGACAAAAGTCACAAGGTTCTGAAGGGGACATAAGATGGTGACCACGAGTTTGACCTTGAGCCCCATTTGCAAGGTCAAGCGAAGGTCACTTTTGACTTTTTAATGGGAACCCTTTTTTTTGACATTCGTAATCTGCGTGAAAATCTACAATTTTTTTCAAAAAAACCCAGGGGGCGCCATAAAACTTAATACATCAAAATTACTCGAAAAGTACGAAATATCGCGAAAAATGTTTCAGGCAAAAGTCACAAGGTTCTGAAGGGGACATAAGATGGTGACCACGAGTTTGACCTTGAGACCCATTTGCAAGGTCAAACGAAGGTCACTTTTGATTTTTTAGATGATAATTCCTGATTTTCATTGCTTAGTCGTATTGCTCGTAGGCTTGTCATTTGTTTTTACATACTGAGTTTAGCATAACGTAGAAACAAGTACGTGGACGTAGCAGTATTTTGTTTCCTTCGCGATGATTAGTTAAAGTGGGTCCCCTTGCCTCCCACTGTTGAATCATTGAATTCTTCCCATTTCGACGTTTATTTACCGAGACTATTTCAACAAATGCTCGAAAATGTGACCATTCAGTTCAATACACTTGTCTATCCGCACTCTATATGGACCAACAGAACTGAGAAGTATTTCTGGCGTAATCTTCCGGCAAGCTTCAATTATTCGTCTTTTCATGTCCTCACGTATTGTTGGCTTTTTTCTGTAAACCTCACTTTTTAAGTAGCCCTACAAGAAGAAATCAAGTGACGTAAGATCAGGTGATCTAGCAGGCCATTGCATCGGACCCCCTCGTCCGATCCATCATTGATGGTAAACATTGTTTAATACGCTCCGTGATACTTGGGAATAATTGGCTGGACAACCATCAAGTTGAAACCACATTGTTTTCGCAACTCCAATGGTAGTTCTTCTAGTAATACTGGAAGATGGTCCCGTAAGAAGTTTGCATACTTTTCGCCATTCAAGTTGCCTTCAATAAAATATGGATCTATTAATTTATCCCCAATAATTCGCGCCCAAACATTAACATTCCAAAGGTGCTGGCGTTCAACTTGTCGCAACCAAAAAGGGTTTTCGGTAGCCCAGTAATGCATATTATGTCGATTGACCGTACCGTGATTGGTTAAAGTCGACTCATTAGAGAATAAGACCTTGGCGAAGAAAAGGGGGTCTCGTTCAATTTTCTGAAGTGCCCATTGACAAAAGGAAACCCGGTTGCGAAAATAATCATTAGAAAGTTCTTGATTCATTGAAACATGATAAGGATGGTATTTATGCCGATGTAATATCTTACAGACAGTCGTTTGAGAAATTCCTGATTCATGACTTATTTGGCGAATGCGCGATCGTATCTGGTCTAAGAAACGTTGGTCGTAAAGAGCAACAGCACCATCGATGTTCCTTCCACTTTCTCCGTTGAACTGAAATAGCCTGAATAATTAATCTGGAAAACGTTACTAATAATAATCAGCTCCTGAAAACAAATATCGAACTTCAAAATGAAGTACAGTTCCGTTCAAGTAGAAAAAAAGGGCAGAGTGCACATCATACATTCTCAGATAAGTTTAGGACAATTTGTCTATCTGAAATTAGTTTGAGTTTTACCTCCACTCCTTTAAACAAATCTCGACCTTCTAACACCCTAACAACGTTGGAAACCGATTAATGATTTAGGCGTGCCAGTGCAGTGGTATCTAGCACTGAATGAATAAGACCTTTGAGACAAAGTCGTGTGCCCCATTGAGGAATACGACTGAGCAATGAAAATCAGGAATTGTCATTTGAAAAATCAAAAGTGACCTTCGTTTGACCTTGAAAATGGGTCTCAAAGTCAAACTCGTGGTCACCATCCTATCCCCTTCTGAACCCTGTGACTTGTCTGAAACATTTTTCGCGATATTTCGTACTTTTCGAGTAATATTGGTTTCTTAAGTTTTATGGCGCCCTCTGACGGGAAAAGAACGCATTTTTTAAGAAAGTGCTTCGTGTAAAAGAATTGTAATTTTTCACGCAGATTACGAATCTGTCAAAAAAAATATGGGTTCCCATTAAAAAAATCAAAAGTGGCATTTTGTCTGAAACATTTTTCGCGATATTTCGTACTTTTCGAGTAATATTGGTGTCTTAAGTATTATGGCGCCCTCTGACGGGAAAAGAACGCATTTTTGAAGAAAGTGTTTCATGTAAAAGAATTGTAATTTTTCACGCAGATTACGATTCTGTCAAAATAGGGGTTCCCATTAAAAAAAATCAAAAGTGGCCTTCGTTTGACCTTGAAAATGGGGCTCAAGGTCAAACTCGTGGTCACTATCTTATGTCCCCTTCAGAACCTTGTGACTTTTGTCTGAAACATTTTTCGCGATATCGCGTATTTTTCGAATAATTTGGATGTCTCAAGTTAAAAAAAATCACCCTGTAGATTCTTCTTCTCGATCTAATTCATCTGATTTTATTGAGGAACGAACATCCGCGTTTGCTTTGCGCAGACTGCCATGTGCTGCTGTTAAACGATCTAAGAAACTCGCTGAGTTCCTCCTGAATGGAATCCAAAAATAATTGTTATCATATCTAATTTGACTTTTGTTTCATTAAAGATACTCGCTCGCACTATTCGCGATCTTCGTTACCTGCCCACGATACGTAGCACAACTTGCCAAATCCATTATCGATTGGGTTGGAAAAAATCACGTTTTTATTTCGACCGTTTGTGCCTATTTATTTGCGGGTTTCGGCACTAGTATGAATTTTGTTACCAAAGTCACTTACTTTTCCCGGTTAAATAAAGAAAATACGGTTAAATAATAAAAATAAAGATACAATTTAATTATTTGTTCAACTAAAAATAGATTAGGCAAGTTCAAAGGCAAAATTAAGACTCAGCTAATTAGACAGAAAGAAAGGTTGGCAAAGCCAATTAATTTATAAGAGAGAATTGTTAGAAAGATATAGCAACTCTGTCCAAAAGCTTAATTTTCAACAATATATATAATAATAATATATGTATTTAAGGGGGGATTCATCGTGAGGTTTGATTTTCAATAGGCTTTTTTTTGACAGATCACGCTTGACTCCTATCAAACTGCTTTGTCATTTTTGTTCAGTATCGTTTGGCAACACTACAACAGCTTCTTCAAATTGTTCAGCTGTATTACGAAAATCAGCGTTCTGTGAGAAATGTTTTTCGTGCGATTCAAGGAACTAACGGTGCGCATAATCGACCTACTGAAACCACTATTACCAATACCATTCGCAAACTTGAGTTCCAGCTTACATTAGTGGATGATACTCGGCCAGTTAGACCACATCTAGCACGTAGTGGAGAGACTATAGCAGCTGTAACTGAGAGTGTACGCGAAGACCGTGACGAATCGATTCGTCGTCGTTCTCAGCAGCTAGCTTGGCGTATTCGACAACTTGGCGTATTTTACGTGAGGAATTCGGCCTAAAAGTGTACAAAATTCAACTTGTGCAAGAATTGAAGCCAGGCGACTTGAATTTGCGTCATATTTTCAGTGAATGGGCTCTAGAAAAACTCAATGAAAATCCGGTGTTTATCGTGAAATTTTGTTCAGTGAAGAAGCCCATTTCTGACTCAATGGATAATGAACAAAATTGCCGTATTTGGGCTGATGAGCAATCCGAAGAGTACCACGAGCTACCATTACATCCATTAAAAACAACAGTATGGTGTAGTTTATGGGTTGGTGGAATCATTGGTCCATATTTCTTCAAAAATGAGGCAAATCAGAATGCTACCGTCAATGGTAACTGTTATCGCGCCATGTTAACGGATTATGTGCTTCCTGAAATTCAAGCACATGGTCTCGGTGAGCCCTGGTTTCAACAAGACGGTTCTGTGACCCATACAACGCGTGAAACAATAGACTTGTTGAGAAATCAGTTTGGTGAGCACTTAACTTCACGTTTTGCTACGGTAAATTGGCCGCCTAGATCGTGCGATATCACACCTTTGGACTATTTTCTCTGGGGATATGTAAAGCTTCAGGTCTTTAGGATTAAACTGCGATTGATACTTTGAAAGCCAACATTATTCGTCTTATCCGCGAGATACCGGTTGCTATGCTCGAACGAGTCGCCCAAAATTGGACCTTCCGAATGGACAACCTCAGACGTAGTCGAGGCCAACATTTACATGATATCATTTTCAAAAATAAATGCCATAAATTGTTTTTTTAACAGATAATAAAAAATTTAAGTTCATTTTCAAATTTATGTGTTTCATTTTACATTATTATATAATAACAATATGATTTGTTTAATTTACAAAGCAAGAAATTTTGATTAAGAGAAAATTTGCTAGCAGAAAAGGGGCCGAATGAGGACTTAATGTATATGAGGGTGTGTAAATAAGTTCCTGAGAATTGAAATAAGGAACACTCTTTTCGAAAAAAAAACGTTTTATTTCTCAGTTTAGTCTCCTAGTTCTATACACTTCGTCCATTGTTTCTCCAATTTTTTTTTTATAATACTGCGCGCACCAATACCCTTTAACTGGCTTTTCACCAGGGCGCGGGCGGGTGGTGTAGTATTTTTTTTTAAACTCAGGTGTTAGGTTTCGATATTTTTCCAGAGGTGGTTGTAAAACTGGAGCCAGTGCATCCTCAACAAGTGGTTCTTAATACGTGCTAGTTGTAAAATCGTTACATTTAGCCCAGCCAGCAACCACTTCAACATCAGTGTTATGCCTTCATATCAGAGTTGACGTCAACGGTATTTACATATAACTGCATACAAATTCCATGAAAAGACTTTTTCAGAGAACTGCCTCGCACGGGATTCGAACCCGCGACCCTCTGCTTGAGGAGTCTAGGCATATACCACTACACCACGACCACCCCCAAATATGATGCCCTTCAAATAATACGATTTCTCAAAGCTCTCAAAATCGTCGTTTATTTTATTGGTGACCACTTTATTTGACCCGAATTTCTTACCACCGAGTCATTTCTTCATGTTTGGAATCAGGAAATAGTCGCAGGGGGTTACATCTAAAAAATGTTTTAGATGATAGAGCAATTCGTAACATAATTCATGCAATTTTGCTATTGCGACTGCAGAGTTGTGCGCCGCTGAAGTTTTCCTGGTGGAAGAGAACTTTTTTTCTTCAAATCGGCGATTCAACAGGTCTACATAATATGCTTCACGATTCATTCACGATTACCGTGAATGACACCGCGCGCATCGCAAAAAACTGCCGCCATGATCTTGTTGGCCTACAGACGCACCTGAGCCTTTTTGGCTTCGATTTACCAGGAGAAGTACATTGTCTCGACTGTTCGTTGGTCTCTGGTGTGTTCTGATGAATTCATCCTTTGTCCACGGTTAGGAAATAGTGCATAAACTCATTCGGATTGTAATTGAACATCGCCAAACACTCATTTGAAGTTGTCAAACGATTGCATTTGTAGTCAATTATGAGCAAACGCGACATCCATCTGACGGATAGCGTTGTCATATCCAAACGTTTTTGCAGAACTGAAGTCACTGATCCATATGATAAATTTGTAACCTCTTCAAGTTCGCGCACCTTCACTCGTGGATCGTCAAATATCATATCTTCGATTTAATCGACCATTTCTGGTGTGATGACCTCAATTGGGCGACCAGAAAGTGTGCCGTCATTTGTCCTGGTACGACCGCACCCAAGTAAACCAGTGGTGGATGGTTCCAATCCACGGTGAAAAATCCCTATAACACGCATTTTTACGAAAAAACTCGTAGTCGTTTATTTCAAATGGCTGTCACAACAAAACTATTTGACACATCTGTCTGAAAATCTGGGTGCGTTCTTTTGAAAGATGCTTCTTAAGAAGCAAAATGTTGGATCTGTGGTGGCAATTTAATAATAATTTTCAGGTACTTATTGACCAATGTATTCTTTGTTAATCTCAATGTTTTCCCCAACAGCGCATCCTTTGTTTTCCGAGGATTGCAATTGCTTGTGACTTATTCCTGTTCTCTATACTTACGTTCAATCAACGCTCTTCCTGGAGAGCCTGTCAACGTTGAAAACTCTGGTCTTTAGAATATCAGCCTTAAAGAGCTATTGATAGAGAGTAAGACTTTGGTTTACAAAATCAATTCCGAAAGAAATTTCAACGAACCAGAAATGAATGAGGTGTTTATTTAAACATTTAATATTCTATGATTAAACATTGCAGAAGAAAATTTTAACAATACCAGTTAAAAAATATCTATAATTCTCACCATCATTCGTTATAGCTTTCCAGCTGTCGGATAGGGAGCAATATTTTTGCTTTAGACTTCCCAGTTATCTGATGTCTTCATGACTTTGCTAAGTCTCTGCCTACATTTGAGCAGAGTTTACTCACAAACTCCGCTTTCGGGCGAGTGTATTATCATGACATACCTACTGTTGTAAATGATATAACTGCTTTGCAATAAAGATATGTTGAAACTTTTTATACATCCCCAACTTAAGGATTTTTTCTGAACAAATAGAAAGCAATATTTTGTAGCCAGTCCTGCAAAATACGAATCTTCTTCTCTTCTCTATAATGCATTGAATACTGTACTATGATCATTTAAGTTTCAGATATGAATTTTATATTATGCCTTGTCGAAGGACAAGGAATTTCGGATCTGCATGTGAAATTTTAGTTTTCGTAATACGTAAATTGCGGGCACCCAAACAGTTAGCCGAGTATCTAGGCTATTGCAGGGCAGTTGGTGTTTTCAAAAAGTAAGGTGACTTTAATTTTTATGAATAATATTTATTTATTTATTTATTTATATAATAATAAAGTTGTCCCCTTCAAAATATTCCCCCTCGGATATAATACACTTATGGTAACGCTTTTCCAATCCTCGAAGCACCTCTCATAAGTACTTGAGCTTGAGCCTTGAGCTCGCCCAGCGATGCCGTTTTTATTTCCTCAATTGTTGCAGATATCCGTCCTTTTATAGTATAGGTCTCTTCCGTTTAGGGAACAGGAAAAAGGTGCATTAGGTCAAATCCGGTAAATACTTAAAACTGTGAACATATGTTCGGGACACATGTACCAACACAGCAAAAAAAAAATAAAAATAAAAAATCGGTAATAGAATGTACGTTGCCCGCGAAATTTACTTTTTGAACTTACTTCGTATATAAATACTATCTAAGAAGTCTGGTGAGATGGGCCGGGAAACAAGAGGATGAAAATATGCGCCAAATATCATACATAATATGTTTTCTTGTATATTATCACTGCAGAAAAGAAAAGCAGCTCTTAATTGGATGCGGATTTGTAATTGAAGATATAATTTCCACACATCTCCACGCAGAGAAGAAAGACATGAAGACAACACCAAAAATAGCTTTTACGAGCTCGTAGATTAAGCGTACAAGCGGAGCACTGAGCAAGGTATGAAAAATGTCCCAGATTATTTTAACGTTCAGCTAGGAAAATATAGCATCTGTATGAATGGCATCAATTCCGATGACTAGTCCAAGTTATTTTAGGGGTGGAGCACAAGATTTCGTACTTAGACTTGTACAACGAATTCCTTGGTTCCATAAGGAATGTCGGCAGGCACATGAAGCGAAATGAGTAGCTTATAGAGGGTTGCGTAGAAGAAGAATACTGGCTTCGGATGAGAAATGGGCAAGAATGAAGCTCATAAATTCATCTAAATACGAATGAACAAACTTAATAATAGGATCCCTGTCGGTCAGTCTGCAGAGTATATAACGGTATCATTTTGGACGATGATAACCAACAATTTCATTCACCCAATCTATAGATAGCCATATCTGAACTTTTAAACCCAACAAAGCTGCTGGAGCTAGTGAGCTATATAAGGAAGCGGGAGATGACTTAGTGTATACCAACTCATTTGTAAAATACGAAATATTCTTGATGAGTGAAACTCCAGGTTTATTTTGATTATTTAATAGATTCATACTCGGATAAGTGCGGCTTTAGGCCAAGAAAAAATTTTCCCCCATTATTTAAATTTCATTTCATAACGCATGATGGAATTTATAGAGACGAGGTTTCATATATTGAGCTCTATTTGCTCTTTTTAGACGAGGGCCTGGTCAGGAAAGTGTACATCAGTCGCATAAAATGCCTTGGACTCCATCCAACTTTTAATGGGGAAACTAATTTATTAGTGCAAATTGACTTATTGTTGTATTTTAGGCAGCCATTCATCCCACGAAATTTTAATTGCCTAAAATAAAAAAGAATGTCTTTCGGGCAAGGCTGGTATTGAACCCCGAACCATCCGATTGGGAAGTTAATACACTAGTACTTGAGCCACGGCCACCCACATCTAAGTAAGTAGGTGGCCGTGGTGAGTGGTATATGCATAGAATCCTCAAGCAGAGGTCGCGGGTTCGAATCCCGTCAGCGTCAATTCTGACATGAAGGCATAACACTGATGTTGGAGTCGTTGCTGACTGGGCTAAAATGTAACGAACTAACAACTAGCACGTACTATAAGACCCACTGGTTGAGGATGCACTGGCTTCAGTTTGACAACCACCTCTAGGAAAAATATCGAAACCTAATACACCTGAGTTTCAAGCTACTACACCACCCGCCCGCTCCCTGGTGAAAAGCCAGTAAAAGGGTATCCATATCCCCTGGGTGCGGGCGCGGAATTATAAAAAAAAAATTTAAGCTATTTAGAACTATGTTTATTTTTAAATCCCAACCAACATCGCAGAGTGACGGTGGAAAATGCATGCTGATGCGGATTTTATAAGTGTCGTGCAATTATGTGATGTCTTTAACATGGTTCTTGAAAAAATTTTGCAAAACCAAGGCAAAATCTTTTAAAAGTTCGTAATGTCGGTAACACGTTCTTAAATACCGCTTCGAAAGCGCCAGACGTCGATCCCGTCTGCATAGACGTTGAATTGAGAAAATTCGACAACGAACGACATCGAGCTCACCTGAAGAGTCTGAAAACAATGAATTCGATGAATAGGTCACAAAGAGCTGATGAACATCCTGAAGATTTTTCAAAACGATCCTGTAGAGAATGTTAGGTAGAGGAAGACCTCGACTAAGGTGACGCGCGTCAACGGAAAGGAATTTCAAGTAAATCGGCATCTGCAAATGGAGACTGCTAGGTCACAATCGAGTTTCCACTTTTAAATTCTAATCCTTTATGTCTTTGTTGATGATTACATTTTTGTTTTTTATATTTGTTACCGACCTACTCCATTCTTCGGCTATAGAATGATAGTGGCAGTGCATGTTAAGCTTATGCAATTTCGACGTTAACCGAACTTCAACAAAACCTAGTTGAATTGAATTCTTGCTAAAAATTCATGAGTGAAACAGGACAACCTATGTTTAAATCAAAACATATTACTATATATGATGTCGTCAAAAACGTTAAGGAATGCTACAGTTATGTATAGTAAGTTTGAAATAATATAAAACGTTATTTATTTATTGCCTATGCCCGCTGCTCATATTTTTTCTGGTGGACCAGAAAAAAAACCTTAAAACTATAAAGGCTATCCAAATGTGGCACATTTAAAACACTACAACAAGTAGAAAATTAAAAATAAGTGTTAAATTTTTTCAGTAACAAAAATATGCTTTTCTTACAGTTCTGAATTTTGTTTTATTATGTTGGTACCATCATAAGGAAAGGGAATTTTGAAATACAACGCACTTTGTATCTTATGCCGGAAAATGTTCGTAAAAAAATTATGAAAAAAAAAAATTAATTAATTAATCTTTCTGTACAACGTATATTGTGTATCTTAAAATCCTGCACCCTAAATTTATGAAATGGGCTAAAATACGATATAGAGTCTTGATTTTCTTAGGCACTTGGTAGAGTTGTTAATTCGACGTCCAACCTATAGGGTGACAAAAAGTCCTGGTTTCCTAGGATGACAGACGACATTCATCATAATCTTTGTTTCAAGAATCTGGAAATTTTCGAAAGCTACCTTCAAGTTGCAGTAGCTCTATAAGGTTTGCTCTGTCCCCACTAGAGACGTCACCGTAGATTCCATAAAGGGAATTCTTTAATCAAACTTCCTCCTTTTGACGCATTTTACGAGACTCTTGATGGCATCTTCCAGGCAAGCTACGTCAGTATATCTTGAAGTTTATTAAATAGCTATTCAGCAGGCACTGCGTGAAGGTGACAATGCGATTATTTCGTTTAACGTAAACAGTGGAAATAGTTTTTTGAGCTATGTATTTTTTGTTGGCCACTCTAAACAAATATTAAGTGTACATATTTATTGCTATTGGTATGATTTATGTGTGTTTTTTTTCTTTGTGCCAAGCCGCTTATATATAAACTCTTAATTTAAGTTTAATCGCTTGCAGACCATAAGCAAACCGACATGACTCGGTCGTAAAAAAATCGCTATTTTAAGTAACTTACTTAGGTTTGCATTTAACTTTCTACACAGCTCAATAATATCCCTATTTTTAATTACTATTGTTTTATTAGTATAGCATTCAATTCAGCATTCTAAATATTCGTCAGTTCAGCGTCAAACTTTGTACTAATCAGTCATCATCAACCACAGTTACTTAAGTGCAACATAAACAGGTACTCACTTACCTTTTCGTTCGTCTTGTCAATCATTCCTATCCGCAAACCCCTATCACAAGATGTTACACAAGTCATTGTTTGCTAAAAAGCCACTCAAAAAACTATTTGCCATGACTTTATTGATAATATCTCATAAGTTGTCAAATTAGGTATAACCTATAATCTTATCTATGAACTCGGATTGCGAGCTTAGTGTTTTTAATAGAAATAACTATTGATAGAGGATGGTCTTCTTATATAGTACAATTTTATTTTATCACTTATCATTTTGTAGGCCCCTTCCCATGCTTTATGTCAAATAGTGTCTCCTAGGTATCTAAATTATCTTAGAACAATGCATTCACACCCCCTTTGGTATTCTTATTTTGTTTTCGGTTACCATATTTTCTCCGAGTACGCTTATCTGAAAGTAAATGGTTAATTTCATTTGTTATTCATTTTATTGCACTTTATTTTTTTCTTATATTTGATGATTACTTTTGTGTTATCATGTCGCCAATGAATCCACTCCCGATTAAATACTATTTATAGATACTGAAATGAAAATGAATAGCGTGCCAAATGAAATATCCGCTTCTCTCAATATGCGTTTGTTTGCATAAAAATATGAAATCACATATATCATAATGTTTGAAGTTGCACAATCCGTGGTTTCTACCTATGGATGAACAAAAAACATAAGGTTGAAATGTATGAAAAATGTTTTCAAATACTCGTATTTCTATACCAACGCAGTTGGGATTTTGAAATAATTTTCTTGAATCCCATTCCGAAAAAGTGGAATGGAAATATGATTTGTATTTGCATGCACTGATCCACTTCTGTTTCGAGCGGACTTGGGATTTATATTCAATGTAGAATTTTACTACCACTGCTTTCATCCTAGTAAGATCTGCTGGAAGAAATCATCCTAGTAAGATCTGCTGGAAGAAATCCTTCAGAGACGTTCAAGATACTGCGTTTATATTCAACTCGATTTGGACATCACATAAAAGGGAAGTGAGCTCTGAACACAACTCACTTTAATCATGGTTTCCGGTGTACGAGTATTTTGTTACCTGTTGCGAATAAGTGCGATGAAAACTTAATAACTACAATTTTTTGTAGTTAATAACACAGTGCAAAACAGCTAATTGTAGTGTGATTTGTTTTTTAAATATTTTCATAAAAATGAATCACAAATTATTGTGTGAACTTTGTCACTGTTTTCTGCGTTTTGTTACTTATTTAATATGTGCTCATAGTTTTTCTAATTTTGTTTTGGTGTTTATCTACTAAATTATTTACTCTTCTATTCGCAGTTTCTAAAAAAAAAAACTAGAGTAAATCACTCTTCTTATCATGGAGAAAAAGATATCAAGTGCACAGCCCAGGATTTTAAAAAAGAAACATTTTCGAGTGAAGCACCAAAAAGTGAAGCTCTTTCGGGCAAATGAGCCCATCTTAAGCGTCTTTATGTGGGGCATTAACCATACGGTACGTATTTTATTCTGCACCATTATTTTTTTTAATTGAAGATATAACTTTTATTGCAGATTAACGAACTAAGCCATGTAAATATACCAGTTATGTTGTTGCCAGATGACTTTAGGGCTTACTCAAAAATTAAAGTTGACAATCACTTGTTTAATAAGTAAGTTCTTATTCTTACTTGTTTTTTTGTAATAGACTGCTGCGAATCAAAATACAAATTGGTATTTATTTGTTTCTTTTATTTATTTATTTTTTTTTTCAGAGAAAACATGCCGTCGCACTTTAAAGTCAAAGAATATTGCCCGCTAGTCTTCCGCAATTTGCGAGAACGTTTTAATATTGATGATGTTGATTATCGTGAATCGTTAACGCGATCACAACCAATACAAATCGACTCATCTGGAAAGTCTGGTGCACAATTCTATCAAAGCTACGATAAGTTTTTTATCATCAAGAGTCTGACATCAGAGGAAATTGAAAGAATGCACGCGTTCCTTAAACATTATCATCCAGTAAGTAGTTAAACAATGCAAATTATGCCTACATGTTTATTTATAATTTTTGTAAAATTGAAGGGCAATGAAACGTCGAACTGGACTGGCAATCTTTGTCTAGTTAACGAGCAGTGACTGAAATTTAAATGTGTACATATTTGATAATTAATGTTTACTTCCTGGTTAGGTTAGGGTAGACGTACGTCCCTTGATCCAGTCTTCGATGTTTTCATATCCGATATTCACAAAATAAATGCTGGTGTGTCACAGGGCTTCGTTTTGTCTCCGACACTCTTTTTAATTTTCAATAATGATCTCTTATCTGCTACTTCTAATCCAATATATTCCTTTGCTGATTACAGTACTCTCTGCTTTCCATATTCGTTCCCGGACTCACGTCCTTGCTCTTCGGCTGTAAAACGGGAACGGTATTGTATGTTAAGCTCATTAAATTCCGATATTAACAGCATAACCAATTGGGGAACTATTAACAGAGTGGAAATTAATGCTTCCAAAACTCAATGCTATATGGTGTCATTAAAGCGAAATTAAAATACCCAATCATTATCAATGAATAGCACTTATCTCGTCGAAACTGAAAAACTTTCCATATTCGCTATGTGTGTCTGTGACAATCTACCTTGCAATGATCATATATTCGATGTCGCTAAAAATGCTGCAAAATGTCTCAAGCGATGTAAGAAATATTTCACCTCCTCTGATCTAGCCGCAGTATATAAGAAATTCGTCTGCCCAAAATTGGTGTACAATGTCCACATCTGCACCTGCTAGGTAGGATTCAAACCCGTGCGATAAAACTCATAGGTGATACTAATATCAGTCAGTCAATTGATACCCTCGAACATCAGCGTAATATCTTCTGCCACATCTTGTTATATCGCTATTTCCACCACCACACCTCCATAGAAATCGCCAGTACCATTCCGCCCCTTTCAAACTTTGTACCGCTATGAATGCTCATCAGTATACCCTCAAGCCCACTTTCGGACGTATTCTGAAATATCGTGATTCGTTCCTAAGCCATACAACTCGCTTATGGAATGCCCTAACGAGCTCTCTATTTCTTATTCATTACATTTTGTAAACATTTAAGACCAAACTACATCAGTATTTGTTTTTTTTTTCCTCCCTGACTTTCATTCGCCTGCGCTGTGTATAAACATTTTAAGGGTACTCAAATACGGTGCGCGAGTGCTAACTATAAAAAAAAAACCTTTCTTTACTTCTTTAAGTCAGGTGGTTGGTAATCGAAAAACCCGGACTGTATGTAGTTTATTTTTCACCACTTACTTACTAATATTAGGTATATAACTTAATTCGTGCGGTTTGCTAAGAGATGGCGTAACTTGTATTATTATATTGGAACATGCTTTGGAAAGCTACTGTCATTGTACGTCATTTCAGTGTATGTCATTCATTTGAAGCGTAAACAACAATAATTTTTTTTTCACTCAAATATGTCGAACTTTGTTCCTGAAAAAGTGTTTTTGCGGGGAGTTCTTCTTCATTACTGAAAACTGCTCCCGAAAGAAATCGTATTTTGGTGGAATTTTATGGTGAACATGCGCTAGCTGAGCGAACGTGCCAAAAGTGGTTTGCACGATTAAAAAGTGGTGATTTTGGCTTGGAAGACGATGAACTCCTGGGCAGCCAAAAAAGTTTGAAAATGAAGAACTGAAAGCATTCTTGCCAAATACAAGAAGAGCTCGTAGAATCTTTGGCTGTCACTCAAGCAGCCAATTCAAAACGTTTAAGAGGAGCTGGATATATTCAAAAGCAAGGAAATTGGGTTAAACATGAACTGAAGCCGAGACATCGAAAGGCGGTTTTGCTAATCCGAAATGCTGCTGGAACGCCACAAAAAGAAGTCATTTTTGCATCGGATTGTTACTGGTGATGAAAAATGGATCCATTACGATAACCCCAAGCGCAAAAAATCTTATGTGAAACCCGGCCAACCAGCCAAATCAACGGCGAAGCTGAATATCCATGGCGCGAAGGTAATGCTCTGTATTTGGTGGGATCAGATGGGTGTGCTGTATAATGATCTGCTAAAACCGGGTGAAGCCATCAATAGACAACGCAACTAAACACAATTAATCCATTTAAAGAGAGCAGTAGCCGAAAAACGCCAGGAATATGCGACCAGACACGAGGCAATAATTTTCCATCATGACAACGCTCGGCCCCACGTTGCTATTCCGGTTAAGAACTATTTGGAAAACTGGATGGGAAGTCTTACCCCACCCGCTTTATAGCCCAGACCTTGCCCCTTCTGACTACCATTTGTTCCGGTCGATGCAGAACGCCCTGGCTGAAATACGGTTCACATCAGAGCAGAATATCAAAAATTGGCTTGATTCATTCTTGGCTGCCAAGCCGGCGCAGTTCTTTTGCGATGGGATCTAAAAATTGCCAGAAAGATAGGAAAAAGTCAAAGCTTCGGATTGGCAATACTTTGAATAATACTATTGTACATGTTTTCCTTAAATAAACGTTCAATTTTGGAAAAAAACCGCACGAATTAAATTACATACCCAATAGCAATCGCTTCCAATGACAATACTGGTAACACAATTGTTTTGTAGACCAAGATTTTTTTCGTTCGAGCAGTGAATTTCAACCCCAGCTATTTTCATCGCCCAAGAATTAAATCAAAAGTATTGTTTACGGAATTTACATTTGTCTTAAGACAGTCCAATTCCTTTACTACCTTAAAGCTGTAGCTGTCGATGTCGAGATCTCGTAAACATATATACATATGTGTATATACGTCGTTTGCGTATCGGTTTACAGGGAAAAGGTTGAAGAAGCCGCACGATAACATTTCCTTACAACAATTCGGTGTAGGCTTGAGAAAATTTTAAGCTACTAGTTCCAAATCGTATGTTTTCGTGAGTTGTGAGACACAACCGCATCCCGAAATAATCCATTACTTTATAGAAGTCGCTAAGAAAAAGCGGTTTCTAGCCAATGAAAAGATAGCGAGTATTGACCTGAAATTACTGGTCTTTTAGAATTTGGCGCAGTTTGAAGCTTTGGGATATTGACGATTTTACGGGCCGATATAGGCCAATTTGTTTTGTGTAGGAGTGCTTTAGATGTTCACAAACTACACTGGAAAGGATTTTGAGAACTATGTTAACGCGGTTTTACCTCTGTAGTTTTAATTTTTTTTCTCGCTTTTTATTCCATGGGTTTCTGGTTGGCGGTGGTTGCCCTGGAGTAGTTTCAGTTACTTTGAAAATGCGACTTCGTATTGTTGACGTATTTGATTGGCAACTATACAATGTAGAGTCTTGATATATCTAGTCTCTGACTATTTATGACGTACGTACATTCGTGCATTTGGAATTGAAGAGTACAATTTACTATACAAGCTTAATAGCCAACCCCGATAGTGCCTCAGTAGCAATAAGATACTTGGGAGAAATATGGCACTAGGTTGTTGAACTTTCTTTGCACGGAGGTCACGGGTAGATGATCAGTATTCGACTTGAAATCGATTGAAACCTTTTTTAGCTGATTTCTCACAACTTAATGACATCTTTGCGTATGCAGCTTATTGTGACATCTACAGTATAATATTTTTAGGATTGTTATTATTTAATGGGTGATTTGGTTTTTAATTGTCAAAAAAAAAAAAAAAAAAAAAAAACGGGGAAAATTGCAAAAGCGTACACAATTTTTTACTTGAGTATTTACTTTTTGAAAATTATTTCATGTAAATGTTGACCACGGCTACGTTTGAAGTGGTTTATTCAAAGAGTCCAATTTTGAATCACTTTTACGGGCATATTGGCTTTTATCTCGCTAATAAGACGGGTAATGTTGTCTTCTAAGACTGCGATTGATGTTGGTTTATCGGCATAGACAAGTGATTTGAAGTGTCCCCATACAAAATAGTCTAAAAACGTCAAATCTCACGACCTGCTGGCCAATTCAACGGTCCAAAACGAAATTGCTCACTGAACTCATTTTTCAGTTGGTCCATCGATTCGATTGCTGTGTGGCGTGTAGCGTCGTTCTGCTGGAACCACATGTCGACCAGGCTCAGCTCGTGCATTTTGTGTAAAAAAAAGTTCGAAATCATTGAATGATAGCGGGCGCCATTGACGGTAACTTTCTTTTCACGGTCATCTCAACAGTGCATTTTCCGTGATTTTGCTTTTGCAAATACGGCAGAAATAAGCTTCGTTGCTTAAGGCAATTTTTCGGTAAAAAATTGGATTTTCCCCCGGCTTTTCTAAGGCACACTCACTGAAAATTTGACTCACTGACAGATTGTTTAGCTTCAGTTCTTGCACGAGCTGTATTTTGTAAAATTTAAGACTAAGATCCTTGCATGACTTCACCTTTGTAGGGTGCCGGGCCACAGGGACATTGTGTGGCCGACCAAATCGCCAAAATTGGAACCACTCTATCTATTCTACTGGAAAAGGGTGGCATAGGTATACGAATCGCTACGTGCAAGTTATTATTTAAGCTGGATGCTAATAAAAGAACAGACCTTAGGTGGAGCGGTGAGCCTAAATGTCTTACGACTTAAAAGATCTGGCCAAAGCGGGATCTGGATCGCTCAAGAGTTTGATCCTTCTCAACAGGAAACATCTTAGCACCATCATAGGTGTTATTACTAGATACTGCCTTATAGGCAAGCTTGCATGGACGAGGAGTAGGAAGAGGCCTACTCTGTACATCCTCAGCTCTCTCCCAAAGAAGAAAACTCCACTTAGGAGTGATCTTAGCGATCTAAAGGACATAGACGTTAACAGTCTCCTGTGCTTCATCATAAGCTTAAATTGATTCCATGAGTAAAAGGATCATAGATCCACGTGGCAGCATAACGGGCCAATAGGCCTTAGTGGGTTGGTTTTCCAACCGCAACTCTCACCTAACCTAACCTAAAATCCTTGCGTAAAATATTCCACGTAGTCGAGTTATATAATCCCAATTACTGTATACGGCGACGAATGGACAAATCATGGTCTTCACTAACACTGGCGGATACAGCAGCAATATTTTCATCTATATGCGCTCTATGAATACGTGTAGGTCTCTATTGAAAAATGCGCGAAAAACATTTTTCTCAGCACGAATTTAGATAGTAAAATTCAATAATTTGTAAGTGTTATTCGGGTGTTAGTCTTCCCATGATAAAATGGCAATACTAACTGCGGATGCTTGGCTTTGACACATGTCACGAATCACGCGTAAGCTGAACTGCAAGAATACTAAAAAACCAAACAGCCAAAAAAGCACCCCTTATAATGCTTGAGCCTATACAGCAATCTCTATTACCTCCGAAATTGCTTGTCCAGGTTCCTTCATTCCTCTGGCTAGGTAATGGTTCCTCCCTTTAAGTGAGCATGACCTGTCAAGTTTTTCTGCAGTATATACCCTTGATCCTACAGGAGCTGTAGGACGACGCCTAACATTCAGAAGTAACAAAAATATATGGAACCAATCCGTTTCTAACATATACTAGTCACAATCGTTCGATTGAGTTAGGCTGATCTTTAGAGATTTCGGGATAATTGTCCCACAAGTTTTTGTGGTTGTTAATTTATAAGGTCTTTTTCAATTAATATTTTGGATCCTTAGGCTTCCTTCTTAAAATTTGTTTCTTTGATTATTTCTTAGCTGATTCTCGGTGGAACTAGAATATAGTGTTAAGAATTGACAACGATCAAGTTAGATGGACGAGTTAGAGATTCGTTGCATTCGAAAAATATTCTTTTCTATTAGAAGCTTTTGATTTTTATTAGATCGAATTTGTGAACGATTTTGACAGGCTCCGTTCAAGGTTTGAGAATCTTCAGTCTTGTCAGCAGTGGTGTGCATATACTACTACTATACTACTACTGAAATTAATATTGAGATTTTTACGTTTGTTTATGTGTTTAACATAGTTTTGTTTTAATTATTTCAAAATTGTTGTTAGTACATTTTTGTGTTCATCTATTTGCAGTATGTTGTTGAAAGACACGGGAAAACACTTTTGCCTCAGTATTTGGGTATGTATCGGATTACGGTTGAGAGTGTGCAATATTATTTTGTTGTAATGCGCAATGTATTCAGCTCGCATTTGACCATACACAAGTAAGTTGAATTTTCATTTAAAATAAAAATAAATAAATAAATTATTTGCTTTTTTTATACTAAAAACTCGTATATATTGATATTTTGATTTTATTTTACTCTTTTTTGGGCATTTGTTTTGTTTTTCCTTAATTAACTAAGCAGGTGGGTTCTCGATATAAATTTATAAATTTGAAAGACATTAATTTTGTGACAAATAACACATGGGCTGAAAAGTCCGTTTTATAGTAAAACACAAAATTTTGGCAAAATTCGACTTTATTTATCAATATAGTTGCCTTCGAGGGCGATATACTGATTGAGACGATTTTTCAATCTTTCGATACCAGTTTTGTTGTACGATTTCGGTTTAGCCATCGTTTTCATCGACTTGTGACATGGTGCATTGTCTTGATGAAACAGCACTTTCTTTTCCTTCAAATGCGGCCGTTTCCTGCGATTTCGTCCTTCAAACGCTCGAACAACGCAAAGTAAAAGTCGCTGTTTATAGTCTGCCTCTTTTGGAGATAGTCGATGAAAATTATTCCATGTGTATCCCAAAATACGGATGCCAAAACCTTGCCAACCGACTGTTGAGTTTTTGGTCCTTTTGGACGAGGTTCGTCGCCTGCTCGCCACTCAGCTGACTGCCGACTTGACTCTAGTGTGAAGTGATGGAGCCAAGTTTTATCCATTGTCACATACCGACGCAAAAATTCGGCCCTGAATCATCAACATGTTGTTGTTTTTGGTCGACTGTGAGCAAACGCGGCACCCACTTTGAACAGAGCTTTCGCATGTCCAAATATTCGTGAATGATATATCCAACTCGCTCATTTGATATCTTCAGATGATATCTCAGTTATCTCGATCAATTTCACTTTACGGTAATTTGTAATCATTTTGTGGACTTTTTTGATGTTTTCATCTGAAACAGCCTCTTTTGGACGTCCACTGCGTGCATCATCTTCGGTGCTTGTATGACCACTTTTAAATTTTTCAATCCACTTGCGAATGTTTCGTTCGGCTGGTGCAAAGTCCGGATATTACTTATCCAGCCATTTCTTTGCATCGGCTGCATTTTTTCAAAAGGCAATTATAAATCAACACACGAAATTGTATTTTAGAAAAAGGGTTATGGTGCCTTAAAGTCTGTTCATGCTTGGGCAGTAATGCCAAATTTCAGTGCGATACTGTCTAGTTTTGTTTTGACAGCTGATTGTTGTTGACGTGTTTGGCATCATGTTGAACATGGACAAAAATGATTTTCGTTCTCTCATAAAACATTATTTTTTTAAAGGCAAAACGACGAAGAAAGCAAAAGAAAAGTTGAATAAATATTATGGGGCTAATGCTCCGTCAGATTATACCGTCAATTTCGAGAGTTTCGTGGTGGCCGCAACTACACTACCGACCAAGTCCGCAGCGGCAGGCCCTCCAAAGCGGTAACCGAGGACAATGTCAAAAAAATACATGACCGGAAAGTAAAGGTGCGCGAGCTGGCAGATACAACAAAGATTAGAACTGAGTGCACACGCCATATTTTTGGCAATATTTTGCATATGAAAAAGTTATCCTGCCGCTGGGTGCCAAGCATAGTCAATCCTGACCAAAAACACGGACGCGAGAGCACTTCGAAAGAGTGTTTGGACTTGCTGATGCGGAGTCGGGCGGAGTTTTGGCGTCGATTGGTAACTGTTAAACACCAGAGAATAGAATAGGTGCCCGGCAATGGACTGAAGCCGGCACGAGTGCTCCGAAGCGGCCGAGGGAGGCTGGATGGGTCGGAAAGGTTATAGCGTCGGTTTTCTGGGATTGTCATGGCATACTCTTCGTGGACTACCTCGAAAAGGAAAAACCATCAACAGCGAGTATAACTGTGCATTATTGGAGCGATTGAAGGCCGAAATCGCTTCAAAACGGCCTCACATGAAGCGAAAAAAAATTTTGTTTTTGCAAGACAATGCACTGGCGCACAAGAGCATCGCAACCATGGCTAAAATCAATAACTTACGGCTCCAATTGCTTTTGCGATTTATCTCCGTCGGACTATTATCTCTTTGCAAACCTCAATAAAAAATCATCAATAAAAAATTCAGCTCACGCGAGAAAATCATCGAGGCCACGGAGGAGTATTTTGCAGACCTTCCAAAAAATTACTTTTCGGACGGGATCAAGAAGTTGGGAAATCGCTAGAATAAGTGTATCAAACTAAAAGGGGACTATATTGAATAAAATAAAAAAACATTTAAAAAAAAAATTTTTCCATTCCCAAGGAGGTTATTTTTCACCCCACCTAGAATATCAAATGACCTACCTATGCTCTTCTTTTGCGACGTCTTAAGTTAAACGTTGAGTATGCTCTTGTATAATATAATAAAGATTTTATTATTCGTTTAGAAAATTCGATTTGAAGGGAAGCACAGTTGATCGCGAGGCTTCTGAAAAAGAGTTAGAAAAACAATTACCAACGTACAAAGACAATGACTTTATTAAACAAAAGATGAAGCTGGAAATCGGTGAAGATGCCAAAAGAAAACTATTGGAAACTTTAAACAATGATGTTAATGTAAGTCTTTGTGATTGAGGATATATATATATATATATATATATATATATATTTTTTTTTTTTTTTTAATTTTTGATTATAGCTTCTTACAAAATTACACATTATGGACTACTCCCTGTTAGTTGGTATTCATGACTGTGTTCGGGCCGAAGAAGAAGCCCTACAAGGCGAGAATTCACGTGATGCTGGTGGACGTAGCGATAATAGTGAAAGTGAAGAATGTGATAGCGGTGAAAGGTAGGCTGTTGAATTTTAATTCATTTCTATATTTTTTTTTATTAATTTAAATATTTTGTAATTTCAGGTGGACATATAACACTCCGCCAGACTCACCAAGGGGTGGGGCACAGTATAACGAAGTAGTTTATGAAATTGATATTTATGCCATTCCAAGTATAGAAGGTAAGTTTCTGTGCAAAATAACAAGGAGAATATATTTCTTAACTAATACTGATATATGATAGATTCATAGATCAATAGCTTTAGTTGTGGTGTACATTCAGGGGTCCGGCACTAATGCGTAAGGTGACGACTCGCGCATCCCAGTTCCTAATTTTAAATAAAAGATGTGATCTGTTTTTGTTGTATGTCATCCATGTCTATTGCGCACGTATCATGTTGCACCTATCGTGCATCTGTTTGACAGATTGACTTATCCTTTTTTCACTTTGATAATGTAGTGCTCGCTTTATCCCCCCATTTCAACAGCTCATTCCTTGCCTGCCTTTTATGTGCCGTGGAACCCAGAATAGTATCACCGTATTTTTGCCTGGATTCTTATTCAAGAAATTCTTGCAGGTTCTTACAACGCTTGTCGCGTAGATCAGAGTCTTGTTGGCTATCTGTCTATCTGAGTAGACAACAACAGGTCAACCGCCGATAACCTTTTAAATAAGTTTTGTTGCTCTATAATAATAGCTTGGAAGGCACTGCATCCGTCCTTTATTGTTTATTCCTCCACTGATTCATGCCATTAACTCCAATAGAAAACTTCCTGTAAAATGATGCTGCTGCTGCGGAAGACTATAACTGTTGCATCTGCCGTCGTTTTGGTTGCCGAACCGATCTTACAAATCCAGCAGATGAGACTATGCTATCTATGTCAGTCTCATTTAAATTTTTGTGAGGATTGAGAGCTTTTCTAAGACCTTTCGTCAGAATAGCGCCCCACATCTCAGGATAGTTTTCACAAGTGCTTTATAAGGCCAGTGTACATTGTTGGGTAGTGCTGAAAGATATTTCCCAGCTATTTGAGACATTAACATTGACGCACCTGAACACTTTACCGTATTCAATCGCTATTAACAGCGTCAGTGCTCCAACGAAGTCGCCAGTAGCGTGGCGTATACTTCAACCTTATCACTTGTTTCACTTTACACTTAAGCTCACCCTTGGACGTACTCCGAAATATCGTTAATAATCCCTTGAACGCGCTTACTATGTGTACTTATGTTAAACAGTTTGGAATCTAAAATCCTACCTAGATATCGTGTGGACCTTAATACCATAAGCCCAATTTCTCCAATCTCTGTGGACTTGAAGTTGGAAACCTATCTCTTGTTCGTGAATTGAATAACCTCGGTCTTTTATGGATTGATGCCTAAGTTTCTGCAGCAACCGTATTAAATGGTTAAGCTTTTCACGGACCGTATTGTTAACGTAGCCCGTCGAATTAAAGCTGTAATACAATATAATTAAGAGTTCGTTAAATACAAGGACCAACAAATTTTTGCCCTGTGAAGTAAATCTTTCTAGTGATCTGTCTATATTGTTGCCTCTTACGTACACTCTCTCCAATTAGGATCTTTAGTAAACAAGACGACAGGCTAGCAGGTCTTATCGTTTGAAACCATGTGGATTACCTTCCCAACTTTAGTGACGAAAACAGCATCCACTTTCCGCAAAGATTTGGGAACATAACCCAGCTTAAAATATCCAGTATAGATTTGTTTAAGCCTTCAAGTGCTATTCAGCCTTTAAAGGAATATCATCCTATCATCCTCAGACACTTGTGATCATCGATTATTTTATCTATCACATTATCCATGCCATGCCAGCAGCAGGTAGCGATTGGATACGGAGCATAATAAACTCATCTCCAAAATGTATGTGTTAAAATGTTAACCCGATAAATGGAAAATCAGCGTTGTTTGTCCGACTTTAAAGAACAGAGATCCCCTAATTCGCCCCAAGTACAGGGAATAAGCCTCATCGCATATGAAATGAAAATACTGTCTGCCATATTATGTGAATTCCTAGGACCCTTTGTCAAGAGTTCAACCGGCCCCTATCAGTGTGGTTTTAGGCCAGGAAAGGCCAACATAGATAAAATTTTCACATTATGCCAGATCTTGGGAAAAAACGTTTCTGACAGCAGAGATGAACTATACAAAGCCATATGTAGTTTTGGCATCCATTCTAAACTCGTCCGTTTGTGTAGAATGACGATCGGGAACGCTTGCTGCTCCGTCCAGGTTGGTAACGACATGTTGACAGCGTTGTCATGTGATTTTTTCAACATAGTCCCTGAATGATGAGGAAGCATCATTCAAAAGCCTATTTAGTTACTCGCATACAATAAGATTGGAACTATTTTACCTATCCTACCGGAAAAAGGTAGCATCGGTATACCAATCGCTTTTGCAAACTATTACTAAAGCTGGATGCTTTAGTAAGAAGAAGAACAAACATTACATGAACTGTTGGATCAACCTGTCTAGCTAGACCTGAATCGCTCTAAAAGTTAGATCTTTCAAAATAGGAAATATCTAAGGCTAGGTTTAAGTGGCTATTGAAAAACCAACCCACTTAGGCCTATTGGCCCATTGTGATGCCACGTGGATCTGTGATCCTCCTACTCAAAAAACTATTTAGAGCTCTTAATAAAGGGAGACTTTTAATGTCTATGTTGCTTAAGTCACTTAAGTCGTTGTGGAAGAAGGCCCCTAGGTGGAGATTTATTTTTTGGGAGAGAGCTGAACATGTACAGAGGAGGTGAGGGATTGCTTCTGCAAAATTCGTTAGTATACTAAACAAGCCAAGCCTTCTTGCATGTTTATCTATGAGGCAGGCAGTGCCCAGTGATGACACCTATAATGGTGCTAAGATGTTTTCTATTTAGAAGAATTAAACTCCTGGAGCGATTCAGATCTAGCTTTGGTCAGCTTTGTTTGGTCGCGAAGCATGTCGATCCAACCGCCCATCTATGGTTTTGTTCTTCTATTAGCATCCAGTTTTATTTCTTGTTTGCACGTAGCGATAGATATACCTATGTTTTCCCTTTCAGGTGTGATAGGTTTAGTGGTTCTAATTTTGGCAATTCGTAGGCCCTACAACTCTCTGTCTCTACTAAATGTTCTCTCCGTTAGAGATGATCGGCAGTCCATGACTGTTCTTAAATTTAGAGAGCATCAGTCCAGGGATTTGATAGCGGCCTGACTATCGGAAAAGATGCGGATATCCATGGCAGATATTACGTTTTCTTCAGCCAGGATAGGGCTTCCTTAATTGCCAGAATTTTCGCCTGGAATACGCTACAGTGATTGGGGAGGCGGAAGGAGAGGCTAAGATTAAGCTTATCGGCAAAAACACTACCACCAACCTCACTGAAAGTCTTTGAACCGTCGGTGTGAAAGTGGATTGAATTGTCATCAAAGAAGGCTATTTCCTTCCACAAGGATCTGGAAAGAATGCTTACATGGAAGCCTTTGTTAAACCGTTGTTTGGGTATGGTTTAGTCGATGTTTTCTGGTAAGATTCCTAGTGCGTTAAGAATATTTGCGTGGCCAAAATGTTTATTTGCCCACTGTGAAGCCATTTTAAGGCGAATTGCTGCGTTGGCGGCTACTTGTCTGCTATAAATGTCGAGGGGTATAAGGTGAATCAAAGTGTCCAGAACAGCGGAGGGAGCAGTGCGTAGGGTTCGGCTTATCTACAGACATGCTGTTCTTTGGACTTTACTTATCTTCATGCAGTTCACTGATTTGTTAAAGGCCGTCCATCACACAACTATCCCGAAGGTGAGTACCGGTCTTATGACCGAGATATATAGCCAATGAGTGATGCGAGGTTGGAGGCCCCATTTGGTTTTTTGCAAGAGAATAAAGTAACTGAAGCTTTCCTTACTATTGAATATTAGGTTTCCAGCTTAGGTCCCTGTCGAAAATTAGACTCAGATATTTCGGAGAAGACCAAGTTGGTACCTTTGATTAAGGGAGGGTCCACAGTCCACAGCGATCTGCCCAGCTTGTTAATGTGTTGAGATTCTACTGCAGTAGCTCTTTAATCGTGTGTAGGTGTTTTCCTGAGACGGTTATAGCAATGTCATCCGCATACGCAACCTTCCTTCTACCACCCTCTTCCAAGTACATCAGTAGTTCGTTAACCACAAAGTTCCAGAGAAGGGGTGAGAGGACACCGCCTTGTGGCTTACCTCTGCTGACACTTCTTTTGACAGAGAACACACCCAGTTTGGAGTTGTGATTGCGGATATTTTGACGTTGTTAAAGGCGCCTTCTATGTCCAGAAAAGCTACCATTGTATATTCTCTATAATGTAAGGATCGTTCGATGTGGCTTGTTAGAGCCGTTTCCACCGACTTTACTTTGCAGTAGGCACGTTGTGCTTTAAGTCTAAGATTAAAGCTAGATCATATATAGATATCAATCAATCCTTCTAAAGTTTTTAGAAGGAAAGATGATAGACTAATAGGTCTTAAGTCCCTTGAGACAACATGAGAACATTTACCGCTGTTGGGATGGCAAGATTATATCTGAGGATCGTTGTAGCTCGGCTGGATCTATATCATCCGGTCCAGCACTATGCAGTGCCCAGAGTTTGTCTCTTGTGATAAGGCCAGTAATTTTTGTCGCGGCTGCAGTGGTTCTATTATGATTGTTGCTAGCCGTGAAAGGGGAGCTACCTGGAAAAGGAATATCAATTAGCAGGTCGTCCATGAGCCGTCGGTTTTTGTTCAAGCGGTTAGGCATCGAAGGACTTGTTAAGAGGATTTTTCTCAGTTGTGAGGCCTTAGTGATTTTATCACAAAAGGACCTCCAGGATTCTCGCTTTGCCGTTCTCAATTCCTACAAGCGTGTCTAAACAGTCCCAGTGTGGATGTCCACCAGTATGGCTTTTTCTTGCCTCTAGGTTAAATTGGCCGGTTGAGAGCGCGTGTTAGAGCCTCGAATTTTGAGTCAAGTCCATTGGTGTTGTCCTTGAAAGATCGGGAGAGATACTTGTTTTCCTGTATTTGAGCCAGTTAGTTTTCCGATAGTTACGAAATGCCGTTTGGCGGGGGGAGCAGTCATTAAATTGAATTGGATGCATCTGTGGCCTGAAAAGGAGTGCTCAGACGATATCATCCAGTTCATAATTAAATGATCAATGCGTTCAGAGACAAGAGTAATGTCAAGCATTTCTTGTCGGTTTCTTGTAATGAATGTTGGCTCATTACCGGTGTTACATACAATGAGGTTAGTACTAATAATGTATTCAAAGAGTGACTCACCTCTATCGTTAGTATTGGTGCTGCCCCATATTGTGTGATGCGCGTTGGCATCGCATCCTATGATGAGGTCAGTTTTGTGTCTTCCTGCTTCCATTACCACCCTTTCTAGCTTTTCACAAGGAAGAGGGTTCATTTGGTCGTAACCCAGATACGCCGATGCTATTCAGAAACTGTGGCTGGCCATTTCTAGTCTGGCAACAGTTAAGTCGGGGTCGTTGGGGTTAAGAAGTAGAAATGAATTTAGGCTACGTTTCACTAATATAAAAGTTCTGATCTTACCTTTGTCTTTGATATATAGTGGAACGAATAGAGGTGTCCTTAGTCCACGAACCACGCCTTCAGCAATTCATGGTTCTTGGATTAGGATAATGTCATCTGTGCCTTTGGATAGACGCAGAATTAGTGCGGCCGAGGCCTTTTTTGAGTGGTGGAGGTTAATTTGGAGAAGCGTCATTGTTACAATCCTCCAAAGAAACCCCAACCATGGTGCTGCCAGAGTCCTCCGATTCTGAAGGTGAGCCCAAAAGCTCATCCTCCAAGTCTGATCGTGAGGGAACTCTGTTTGTTTCGTCGTCAGTATCCATCTCCGATGTAAAACTAGAGATGGATGCCGACTAGTTGGAGTAGCCGCTATCCAACTTAGGGAAAGATATCGTCGTTTTAATGTCTAAGGCTAGGTTTGTGTTATTTGTTAAAGGAGTAGCCGGTTGCTTATCAGCATCCAGCTCGTCCTTCTTGTAGACCCTTTGGTAGATAGACTCGAAGCCAAACCGGATCATGCTTTTGATCTGCGCTAGATGGTTAAGGGATTCCTTATGGATCACAATTAACGCGCATCTGTAACGGCCCCTTAGTTCCTCTAGATAAATCCGCAGGTTTTGATGATGCGTACCGCACTTCGGCGTTTTGTGTAAAGCGACTTGCTAGGAGCTAGGGGTTAAGCTCCTACTCGGTGCTTTGATGGAGTGTTTTTGGTAGCAGCAGGGCGTCCATGGCCTTCCTCAGACTTGCAGCTGCTGGGGGTGGAGGAAGTGGTAGGACCATGCCTTGCCACGGTCCTGGCGCTCCCTGAAAATTTTGTTTAGGGGCTCGTTGTTTTTCGCTTGTAAAAGATTACCATGGCCTGCCACATATGTTCTTCTGCTCGGTATTGCAGGAGCACTGTTGGTAGTCGGTCCAGTTACCGTATTACAGCCCGGTAATAAAAGAGTACCGGCCTCGGGTTTTGGTTTTTTTTAGGTTATTCATAGTGGTCCCACGAGTAGCGGAGAAAGAAGGTCCATCTTTTTTTTTTTTTTTATAATACCGCGCGCGCAGCTAGGGGATATGAATACCCTTTTACTGGCTTTTTCTCCAGGGCGCGGGCGCGTGGTGTAGTAGTTTGAAACTCAGGTGTATTAGGTTTTAATATTTTTCCCAGAGGTAGTTGTTAAACTGGACGGGACGAGCTAGTACATCCTCAACCAGTGGACCTTAAGTACGTGCTAGTTGTTAGTTCGTTACATTAAGCCCAGCCAGCAACCACTCCAACATCAGTGTTATGCCTTCACGCAGACTTGACGGCGACGGGATTTTCATATAAGTACATACAAATTCTATGAAAAGACTTTTCACAGAATTGCCTCGTACGGGATTCGAACCCACGACCCTATGCTTGAGGAGTCTATGCATATACCACTACATCACGGCCACCCAATCTGTACAGAGATCCGCTGTATACAGATAAGGTTAGCTGATCCGGAGGTCGACTGGTATCCGGATACTCCGTTAACTACTGAGCTATTTAGATGCTGGGCCCTCAGCCAGGTTGATCGTCAGCACGGGTCGTATGACACCTTGATCCGATCCAGGGGTGATGGGACTGATGAGGAAGGAGGAGAATGTGAGCACCTTTTCGACCAACAGTTTAAACGTCTATGCAAAAGCATACGCGGATGATGTAGCTGTACTGTCTGTTGGATCGTGTCAAGCGACTGTCTGCTCCAAAGTGCAGACGACTTGTGCATTAGTAGAGGGATTTCACTTAATCCTCTCAAAACTAAGGTACGAGATGAGAAAGCTCATCTAATGCCTAAAGGCATCACCATCCAATTCTCCAAAGAAGCTAAGTATTTGGGTGTTATCCTGGATAACAAACTTCTCTGGACTAAACATGTTACATCGAAAGCATCTAAGGCGCTGTCGGCCTTCTGGCAGTGCAGAAGAACTATCGGTAAGACATGGGGTCTGTCACCAAGAAGGGTCCTTTGGATCTACACGGCTATCATAAGGTCAATTATAACCTATGCGTCGGTTATCTGGTGGAATAAGCTCTCGCGAAAATACGTGATTGCTGCTTTTTCCAGACTTCAAAGAACGAATTCAAAAACGGCCTTTTGAAATACTGAGAAATACCGAGCAGAGTTTCGGCTCTACTCTTAATATTTTTTTGATGCCGGTTTTTAGTGGTTGTTCACATAAAATTCTGTCAGTCAAAACCGGTGTTGACTTGATAGTTGTTCGACTAAGATCACTTTAAAATATTTTACTTGCTGTTTCCCATACGGCACTTCTTCTGCATCACCTTCGTAATGTAGTAAGATGTAGTAAATGGCCGGACCGGTAGGCCGGGTAAATGGTAGTTATTGGCAACTTAAAAACGATAACGCACCCACTCGCTCCTTCTTCACCCATGATTCGGAGTTTCTTAAACAAACACAACACACTTGTGGTTAACCAACATCCTCACTCTCTTGACCATGCACCTCGTGACTTCTGGCTTTTCATTAAGCTAAGAATGCCTTTGAAAGAGACCAGGGAAGTCATAATTTAGATGGGCAACCTGCGCGTCATATCAAAAGAGGCTTGGAAGTGAGAAGTGTCCGGCAGTTTAAGGGAAATAAGGGATGATTCATCGTTAGGTTTGATTTTCAATAGGCTTTTTTTTTTGACAGATCAAGCGTCACCCCTATCAAACTGCTTTGTCATTTTTATCCAGTATCGTTTGGCAAATCATCATAGAAGGACTCACACCACAACAGCGTCTCCAAATTGTTCAGCTGTATTACGAAAATCAGCGTTCTGTAAGATATGTTTTTCGTGCGATTCGAAGAACCTACGGTGCGCAAATTGAAACCACTATTGCTAATACCATTCGCAAATTTGAGTCCCAGTTTCCATTAGTGGATGATACTCGACCGGTTAGACCACATCCAGCACGTAGTGAAGAGACTATAGCTGCTGTAGCTGAGAGTGTACGCGAAGGCCGTGACGAATCGATTCGTCGTCGTTCACAGCAGCTTAGCTTGGCGTATTCGACAACTTGGCATATTTTACGTGAGGATCTCGGCCTAAAAGCGAACAAAATTCAACTTGTGCAAGAATTGAAGCCAGACGACTTGAATTTGCGTCATATTTTCAGTGAATGGGCTCTGGAAAAACTTAATCAAAATCCGGTGTTTTATAGTGAAATTTTGTTCAGTGATGAAACCCATTTCTGGCTCAATGGATACTTTAGGAAACAAAATTGCCGTATTTGGGCTGATGAGCAACCCGAAGAGTACCAAGAGCTACCATTACATCCATTAAAAACAACGGTATTGTATGGCTGGTGGAATCCTTGGTCCATATTTCTTCAAAAATGAGGCAAATCAGAATGTTACCGTCAATGGTTACCGTTAACGCGCCATGTTAACGGACTATGTGCTTCCTGAAATTCAAGCCCATGGTTCGGTGAGCTCTGAGACGTGAAACATGGACTTGTTAAGAAATCATTTTGGTGAGAACTTAATTTCATGTTTTGCTACGGTAAATTGGCCGCCTAGATCGTGCGATATCACACTTTGAACTATTTTCTCTGGGGATATGTAAAGTCTCAGGTCTTCAGGAATAAGCCAGCTACGATTAATTGGACCACCTCAGACTAAATCATGGCCTATATTTACATGATATCATTTTCAAAAAGTAAATGCAATGAATTGTTATTTTAACCGATAATTACAATTTTAAGTTCACTTTCAAATTTATGTGCTTTATTTTACATTATAAATCAAACTTCACGATGAATCTTCAATTTGAAAAGATTTAAGTGTTATACAATTACAATATATCTCAATAAATGTTGTTTTTATGAATGAAAGTGGGATACTTTATGAATAAATGTGGGATACGTCCCAAAATACCGTATATCTTAGGATTTTTCACTGCTTTCTTGCCTCGTTTCGCGTTCAATTATCAGTTTTATTATTATAATTCGGTCGCTAATTTTTGATACACTTACGCGTTTCTACTCTAATCATACAACTTCAAACCATAATTGTGTTCCCCTTGTCAGAACTTAAACTTATAAGTGGGACATACCTTCTCTCTATACCTACGCATTAATAACAATTTCGACAATTTTTTTTTTATTTTAAAATCCTTTTTTTTTTCTTTTTTTTTTTT